>LR991065.1:26858111-27460039 GCA_905163555.1 Notocelia uddmanniana
TTACGGTTCTTGAGATACAGCCTGGTGACAGACGGACGGACGGACTGACGGACGGACAGCGAACTCTTAGTAATAGGGTCCCGTTTTTACCCTTTGGGTACGGAACCCTAAAAACCGAACCGCGAGTCGGGTTCTCACACGAAGGGTTCCATCCCTCTTTTAAATGATGGCCCCCTTAAATTTAGACATAGACATAGAATTTTTTTATTTAACACCACATAATTAATTTATTATTGTATTGTTAATATTTTTTATTCATAAGATACAACTTTGTGACAGACGGACGGACGGACAGTGGAGTCGTAATACAGTTCCGTTTGTCACCCTTCGGGTACGAAACCCTAAAAATGTATACATATTTATGCCCTTAACTGTACATATTTAATGAGAGATTAACGCTTTCGAGTTCGGCAACGATTCGAGTTCCATGCAATATCTATAAACTTTTACTAAAATAATGCAAACTACATTTACGCTACACTACGCACCAATTTGCTAAACTAGGGTAACGCACGCAAAATGCGTTACTATACATATTAATACATATGTATTTCTGTAATTAAATTTTTTTTGGACCTTTTAAGTATATTATGTAAATACCTACGAGTAGTATGATGTAATGTATTATTTTGATCTATTTTGACGTGTAATGTATAAAATCATTGCAAATAAATGAGTATGAGTATGAGTAATCTTCACCCCTAAATATTACTGATAAAAAAATAACTTTTTACGAGTTTGGCAGCTAATATCTCACTAACGGTGACTTAAATGTTTTTTTTTTAAGAAACCTCTATGTCATTTTTGAAGGCCTATCCATCGATAACTCACACGCCTATAGAGATAGACATTGAAAAAAAAATTGTCCCCCCTGTTACATGTAAGGGGTGCCCCCCCAGTTTAATATTTTTTTCGTAATTTCACATTATATTTCTATAGCGGTTCATAACATACACCTTCACACCAAATTTCATAATTCTAGTGGTCATATTCTCCGAGTTAATCGGCTGTGACATACGGACGGACAGACAGACAGACATGACAAATCCATAAGGGTTCCCTTTTTTGCCATTTGGCTACGGAACCCTAAAAAACGTTATATTAAGTGTCTAATGTTGTATAGATAATAGTAGGGAACCCTTCGTGCGTGAGTCCGACTCGCATTTGGCCGGTTTTTTATCTCTGAAACGGTAAGAGCTATCAAAAATTGACTTTATAAGTAATCTGGTATACTATATGCACAATATAGATCTATAATAAAATTAATAAAACATTTATTTTGCTCCTAAAAAATTGATAATCCAACCCCGGTTTAAAATTTTGGTTTATAGACCTAGAGCGACAAAAGAACAATATTTTTTTGTATGGGATGATCCATTAAATATTTATTTTATTTTTAGTAATTGTTGTTATAGCAGCAACAGAAATACATCATCTGTGATAATTTCAACTGTCCAGCTAGCTACCACGGTTCATGAGATGGATGGATGGGCAGAATGCTAGTAAATAATAATATTATAAATAAATAGGTACCGTATGCTAGTGCTACTTACAAATTAAGCGCGTATCACACTTACCTATAATATATCAAGATATTAATATATATCATAGCTTGAGTGTGTGGATTCTATCAACTAGCGTGGAAAATAATTATATCGTAAGATGCCTTAAAAAAATAATGCTAATAATGCTATAATTGTATATTTTGGCTAAGTGTGTGACGCGCTTAAGACCTCCGAATGCATTCTCTGTTGGCTTCTACTTCTACTCATAGGTATAAATGGTATAAAATAATTAAAAACCTTGCATTCTGAGGGAAACAATATGGTTATTTGGCTGGACATGTCATCAAAGTCGCGACTAGTCATAGAACCATACTGCTTAATGTAATATTCGACTATAGTTTTGGTCATATGTTTTCTTATAGTCATGTCAATGCTTTTGTTCACTGAAGCAAGACACAACTCTCCACAAGTAGTTGTCTTCAAAATAGATTTTAAATCACTTCGTTCCTAATGAAATGAGATAAATTTATTAAAAGGAAAGAAAACACGAAAATGATAGATGGACGATATCTAAGCCATAATAGGAAAAACTTTGACTAGAGTTAAAGAGAAGTTGGAGAGAGAGTTGAAGACAAGTAAGAGAAGTTGAAGAACTTACATGACATTTTTCGGGGGCTATCACATCCTTATCAGTCAACTCTGCACTACTCGCACTACTGGTGCTACCTACATCGATTGAGCACAAGCTATTTGTATCTTCAGATGCTGTGTCCTGTAATAACAATTTAAAGTGTGTCAAGTATGTCATGTTTTGTAAATATATTAAAAGCTAAACTAGCAAACAAAACATAATTATTATTCTGTCGATGAATTTCTTATCTGTGCATGCATGCTAGTTCAACTGGTTGGCTTCATATCTAGTTGTTATGCAAAATTATTTAAGTTAACCGAGTTCTATAGTCAAAATCAAAAGTAGATGATCATTTTAGTACCTTGTCACTTTCACTACTTTGACGCATTCTAACAATCGCAATATTGATACCTACCAAAAGTATCAATGCTGCGCCTAAAATGATCACCGACATAAAATTGACCGTTAGCACACTATAGACAGTATAGGTCAGACAGATCACTTAACTGCAGCTCAATGACCGATATAGTAATTTATAAATTTCACGTCCGCTAGCTACATTAGTAGGTACTTACATGAATTATTTCGTTGAATTTTTTTAAAGCGCTCTTAAAGATTATCCTTTCTTTTATACTGGGAATAAGTTCTTTAAGCTCAGATTCCTGAATTTCATCCAGTAACTTGAATGTAATCTGGTTATCTAAAACAATCAAAGATAATCGTGAGATAAGGCGCCAAAGGTATGCGCGTGATTGCGACAAGGCGATGCATATATATGTATGCACTTCAGAGTAATCAAAAACATTAGGTTTTGAAATATTCCACCAACAATAGTTTAAATTTAATCAACCACAACAATCACACAACAATTTTGGATAATTTGAAATGTTTGAACACGTACAAAACATTGTATTTTTTATCAAATTCACAACTCTGCCATAAATGCTCAATTACGCCATTTTGAATGAATGAATAGGTTACTTTAAAAGGATTTAAAGTATCTCACTCACATATCTATAAGTTTTTAGGTTCAACTCTAGCCCCAGTTGGCTTGCATGAACATTCAGCAACATTTTCACGCGTGTTTTGATAGTTTTTGAATTTTAATATAGTAGGCAACAGGCTGACAGCCGCTGAAAAATTCGCTGGTATAACAATATGGCGGCGGCTCTCAGACTTTGTCTTTGCTCACAGCTGAAGGCTACTCCGAACTTCGAAAATTGAACTTCGTATCGTGCCGTCCCTTTCCGTCATATAGTGTATAACACGAGAGTGAAAACTGAAACTCGCACATCACATCACAAATGCTAAAAAATCGGTTCATTTAGTTCGGGAACAAATAGTGACAACCCGACCGAGCTAAGTAAGCACCTTGCGTCAAATAAGTTACACTGAGCGAGGTGACAATTTAGCTTGGTCGGGATATACTCGTACTTGTCTGTCTATATGCGCGCCAAATTTTTAATGGCACATTTTTGAGAGCGACTGGTCTGAACTCAAACCAAATAACTATCGTAAGAACAACGGTACCTAATTGTTTTCTCACCGTTATTTTACTTCAGCCGAATAGGTATTCAATATTGTTTCACTATACCTATACCTACTAATTAATTGGACGTGTGGTGGCGCGTATGAAGTTAACCAGCATAATTCACTCTGATCGATCAACTTGGTAGATTATTTAAACTAATTAAAAAAATACCACTGACAATTTACATAAAATAACCTAGTAAAGTAAGTTTGTGCTATAAAGCTTGTCAACGTAACTAAATATAAGTACTTATTGTATCAACTTACCTTGAAAATTCTTTATTGTCGCTGCAGACAGCCCCCATTCTGATAAAGAATGTATTAAGAGCACGTCTTCTTCACTGTTATGTTCACATTCATCTTGCATTTTTTCTTAATTTCGGGACAATGAATTATCGAACTTCCACTCGCATGAACTGAATATCGAGACTGGACTGAGTAAAAATGTACGACCGTTGGGTTAACCTTCTAGTAGCCTCCTTGCGTACTTCATGTCGTGCCGTCCCTTTCACTCTATATGACGGAAAGGGACGGTACGATACGAAGTTCGCGGTAGCAACCTGGTGACGTCGTCGAATGGCCTTGAGGTTATTCTGTTAGTCTATGCTTTAACTAAACTAGTTTTGTAAATTTCACAAACTCTCTCGGCGGTTTGGCAACTTGCATTCTTTATCGTGCTCAAAAGCCGGTCACTTCTTATTCATTTTTGTACTTTTTTTCATTCTACAAAAAGCTTAAAATAATTATATAAAATTTGTATTGACGTCGAACAGGTCGGCACAAACATTAATTTAAGGTAATTTTATTATTGGAATGAAGTTAAGTTTCAAAGATGTCCTTAAATTAAAATACTTACCTACATTTTTCTTTTTTTTTTAATTCCACGTCGGTGGCAAACAAGCCTACGGCCCGCCTGATGGTAAGCGGTCACCGCAGCCGATGGACGCCTGCAACTTCTAGGGGTATCACATGCGCGTTGCCGACCCTTTAAGAATAACCTACCTAACAAATAATTTGAAATTGATACCTAACAAAGGTTTATTTATTATTATATATTGAATAACTATTGGGGGAGAATCTTACACAAATCGACCTAGTCCCAAACCAAACAAAGTAGATATGAGCGCCAACAGGCATTTGGTCAGCGGCGGCGCGCCGGTCAAAATTGATCGGCGGCGTCGGCGACGTGACCTTGTAAAAACCGTAGATTCAAACAAACATAACTAAACTCTACATATTTACATAAAGGCGCCTCAATTGCTTTTTAGGTACCTACTTTAATAGAAGGAAGGAGGTTCTCAGTTCGTCTGCATGTTTGCTTGTTTTTTTTTATGTATGTATGTTCCCCGATAACTCTTGACCACGTTGGCCGATTTTGATATTTTTTTGTTTCACAGCAGTTTTCCCGACATTGGTCCCATATAAATTTAGTGAAGGTCTGATGATGGGATCTAGGATTGATATACATGTGCTATGTTGATATAATGATTCCTTTTTAGCCTTGTTAGTACTGAACCCTAAAAATAAACAACCCTTCGCAACCGTAAAATATTAAACTCTTAACTAGTATCACGATCGATGAAATGAATGAGCTACACTCCATCCGAAACGAGCGCGAGACAGAGCTCGGCGCGCCGATGACCATTAGTCGGCGGCGGCGTGGGATTAGTCGCCGGCGACGGCGGCGCGGCGCGGCGGCGCTCATATCTTGGGTACTAGACGACGATATACATACTTAAATAATATATAGACAAATACTTACTTAAATAAATAGCAAACATCCAAGACTCAGGAACAATATTCGTCATAAATGCACAAATAATGCCCACAACATTTTAATATATGTATAAGATAATGGGTATATTGGTTTACATATTGTTTTATCTTTCAAAACCCGTGATAGTTTATCGACTTTCATCATAGTACCTAATATTATTCCTAACTTGAAGAATAAAGAACTTTGACTTTGACATCAATCCTACGTAATTAAAACTATTAGTATTAGTACTTATAAAAAGTATTAGACACAAGCTGAGCCACCTACCATTTCAATAGTTGTTTTTGTACCTATACTTTCTGTTGTGCCATCATTGTATTTAAGTTCCTGGAAATACCATGTAATAGGTATACTAACTAACTTTGAATAAATGTCTTATTATTATTATTACTATTTTAGATTAGGTACCTGATACTCGGAAGTTAGTTTGTATTTTATTATATGAATAAATAAAACTGCTGATATAATATACCTATTGTTTTGCCACGTGCTGTGCGCAGGTCTCATACCTATAGTTATGGCACCTGCTCATACGAGAATCGGTTGATAAATGCGACCGGTAGAGAACAGTCGGATATCCGGACATACGAAAGCACTTTCGCTCAAGCTTAAATGGAAACGCTTCGTTCGCGCTCCGCGCTCGCTCGTATTCAAATACCTAATTAACAAAAATGATATAAACAGTCCCACATTTGACTGGAATCATTCTTTCCCAAGGTGAAATGGAGACGTTTCGTTGGCGCTTCGCGCTCTTCGTATAAGAAAAAAGATATAAACAGACCGAAATTTGTCTGGAATCATTTTTTTCCCAAGGTGAAATGGAGACGCTTCATTCGCGATTCGCGCTCGCTCGTAATCGAATAAGTAAATAACAAAAAGGGTATAAACAGTCGGACATTTGCCTGGAATCATTTTTCCCAAGGTGAAATGGAGACGCTTCGTTCGCGCTTCGCGCTCCCTTGTAATCGAATAAATAAATAACAAAAAGGGTATAAACAGTCCAACATTTGCCTGGAATCATTTTTCCCAAGGTGAAATGGAGACGCTTCGTTCGCGCTTCACGCTCGCTCGTAACCGAGTAAGTAAATAACAAAAAGGATATAAATAGTCCGACATTTGCCTGGAATCATTTTTCCCAAGGTGAAATGGAGACGCCTCGTTCGCGCTTCGCGCTCGCTCGTAATCCAATAAGTAAATAAAAAGGATATAAACAGTCCGACATTTGACTGGAATACTTTTGTCCCAAGGTGAAATCGCCGTAATCGAATAATTAACAAAAATTATATAAACAGTCCGACACTTGACTGCAGTCACTTTTTCCCCAAGGTGAAATGGAGACGCTTCGTTCGCGCTTCACGCTCGCTCGTAACCGAATAAGTAAATAACAAAAACGATATAAATATGTAGTCCGACATTTGTCTGGAATCATTTTTCCCAAGGTGAAATGGAGACGCTTCGTTCGCGCTTCGTGCTCGGCGTAATCGAATGAGTGAATAAGAAAAAATCGGCCAAGTGCGTGTCGGACTACGCACAAAGAAGGGTTCCGTACCGGAACCTCCCAAACTACATTCAAAACCACTATACAATACATTGAATCAAAAAAAGGTCGTATCTGCATAGGAAACTCACGGCACTTACGCCCTTTTGTTTAGGCAAGACAGTTTTTCAGCAATAACTCAAAAACCGTTACACCTTTCTTGTTCAAACCAAAAATCGTTGAAAGGATTTATTATTGTACACTATCTTGATTTTTTTTAGAATTTTAATCTTCATAGTTTGGAAATTAGAGGGGGGGGTTACATTTTTTACGACTTTGCCAGCTAATATCTCACCAACGGTAGACTTAAATGGAAAAGTTTTATAGAAACCTCTAATGTCCTTTTTGAAGGCCTATCCATTGATACCCCACACGCCTATGTGCATTGAAAAAAAAAAGTTTGATACCCCTGTTCCATGTATGGGGTGCCCCCACTTTAATATTTTTTTCGTAATTTCACATAATATTTCTATAGCGGTTTACCTTCCTACCAAATTTAATAGTCTCCGAGTAAATCGGTTATGATATAGCTACGGACGGACGGACGGACGATCAGCATGACGAATCTAAAAGGGTTCCGTTTTCGCCAATTTGGCTACGGAACCCTACAAAGGATATAAATAGTCCGACATTTGACTGGAATCATTTTTTCCCAAGGTGAAATGGAGACGCTTCGTTCGCGTTTCGCGCTCGCTCGTAATCAAATAAAAAACAAAAGGCTATAAACAGTGTCGGACTACGGATTTGACTGGAATTGATCCATCTTCAATCGTTCTTCAGCGTAATAATGAAATGAAATGATTTATTAATTATTTAATAATCACTATTTTGTAATAGCATTGTCTATTAGACAATTCTTAATTATATTCTTAAAGTTTTTTAATCACAAAGACACCTCGGTTTCACGTTTTTGCCTATCTATCTGGTCGCCTATTAAATGTCATAAAGATGGAATTGCCATCGCTCCCGAATACCTAATAAGAAAACTTGATATATAGATTGACTAGTTATTAGGTATAGGTATATGACTAGTTATTTAGATTACTAAAGTGAAAAGGTTACATTATTAACCCCCAATGTTTAGTACATCCAACGCCAGGTGGTAGTTAATTTAACACATAATTTTTGTAGCAACGCCAATGCCATCTATTGTAGTTTTTGAAAAGTTCTCACAAAATAATACTGTGATTTTCACTAAATGTTTCTCGTAAGCGCTGCTGTGCTGTATCGTAAAATTTATTATCAGAGTAAGTATTACTTACCAAAGTGAAAAGGTTACATTTTTAACCCTCAGGGTTTAGTAAATCCAACACCAGTTGGTAATTAATTTAACACATAATTTTTGTAGCGACGCCAATGCCATCTATTGTAGTTTTTCAAAAGTCCTTACAAGACCAACAATGTGGTTTTCACGAAATGCTTCTCGTAAACGCAACTGTGCTGTTTCGTAAAGATTATTGTCAGATTTAGTTTTATCTACTAAAGTAAAAAGGTTACATTACTAACTCCAGCGGTCTAGTAAATCCAACGTCAGTTGATAGTTAATTTAACACATAATTTTAGTAGCGACGCCAATGCCATCTATTGTAGTTTTTCAAAAGTCCTTACAAGACCAACAATGTGGTTTTCACGAAATGCTTCTCGTAAACGCAACTGTGCTGTTTCGTAAAGTTTATTGTCAGATTTAGTTTTATCTACTAAACTAAAAAGGTTACATTACTAACTCCAGCGGTCTAGTAAATCCAACGTCAGTTGATAGTTAATTTAACACATAATTTTAGTAGCGACGCCAATGCCATCTATTGTAGTTTTTCAAAAGTCCTTACAAGACCAACAATGTGGTTTTCACGAAATGCTTCTCGTAAACGCAACTGTGCTGTTTCGTAAAGTTTATTGTCAGATTTAGTTTTATCTACTAAAGTAAAAAGGTTACATTACTAACCCCAGCGGTTTAGTAAATCCAACGTCAGTTGATAGTTAATTTAACACATAATTTTAGTAGCGACGCCAATGCCATCTATTGTCGTTTTTGAAAAGTCCTTACAAGACTAACAATGTGGTTTTCACGAAATGTTTCTCGTAAAATCAACTGTGCTATATCGTAAAATTTATTATCAGATAAAGTATTATTTACTAAAGTGAAAAGGTTACATTTTTAACCCTCAGGGTTTAATAAATACAACGCCAGTTGGTAGTTAATTTAACACATAACTTTCGTAGCGACGCCAATGCCATCTATTGTAGTTTTCGAAAAGTCCTTACAAGACCAATAATGTGATTTTCACGAAATGTTCTCGTAAAAGCAACTGTGCCGTTTCGTAAAATGTGTTATCAGATTTAGTAATATTTACTAAAGGAAGGGCTGTAGTGTCAACCGGAAATGTTTTGTAAATTATACTATCTTCACTATGTAGCTTTTGTAAAATAAACTGTACAGATTCGTAAATTCAAACATCAACTTAAGTTATATTTACTAAAATATTTCTTGTAGATTCAACTTAAAGGTTTTGTAGATTACACGTTGTGAGTTTATTAATTATAACATTGTTGTGGCGTAGAACCTACGCACATGCATAGTATTTTTTACTAAACTTAAATTGTTGTAATTTTAACCTTTACAGATTAGTAAGTTTAACATCGTGTTTGTAAAATCTACTGAAGTAAATTGTAATCATGTCAACATAGATATGTTTCGTAATTTCAATTTTGAAGATATTGTAATATTAACTACAAAAAGGGTCCATTTTACTAAATGAAATTTAACACACGCGAGTTTTGTAAATTCAACCGACGCTGTTTTTTCAGTGCGAGTGACACAAGCCTACGTCATCACTGCTATCGAGCCTACTCGTATCGGCGGTTGGCGGTCGCAGTGAGTTCGTGTGTAAGGCTGTACAGTGACGTACTTGTGTCACGATCCGGAGTAGAGATAAACTACGATAAGATGGCCCGCCCGTCCAAAATTTATAACGCTTCAATGTATTTGTGAAAGTATTTATTAAGCACCACCAAGACTCCCAACACATGAGACGGCCTGTTTAGCCTAGTTGGTAGTGACTCTGCCTCCGAAGCTAGAGGTCCCGGGTTCGAATCCCGGCCAGGGCATTTATTTGTGCATTTTATCACGGATATTTGTTCTTGGGTCTTGGATGTTCTCTATGTATTTAAGTATGTATTTATCTATATAAGTATGTATATCGTCGTCTAGTACCCATAGTACAAGCTTTGCTTAGTTTGGGACTAGGTCCATTTGTGTAAGACTGTCCCCGAATATTTATTTATTATTATTTATTTATTATGTGTGCGTGCTGAGACAGCCGTCAAACAAACAAAACACACTATTTCGCTTCATTAGAGAGCGCTCGTGGCCCAGCGGCACCCGCCTACCGCGTGCGGTATGCGAGGTTAAGCAATGTGGGCGCAGGTCAGTTCTTGGATGGGTGACCGCTTTGAGTGGTTACTAACTGAGCGCTCTCGTGCTTTGGAAGGCACGTTAAGCCGTTGATCCCGGCTGCTGTCTACGATAGCAGTCGTTAAGCCAAGTTAGAGGCCTTCGGGCGGCTTGAGAACTTCTAACAGTCAATTTGCCCACTCACTTGACAAAGGGGGGTCAAAGTTGCACCACGTCCGTAGGGAGTACCCACCGTTACCCTACACGTGACCCCTGGGTGGTGCTAAAAGTGCAACAAAAACTGGCAACCGTACTTGTCTTCTCGAAGATCTCACGGTTCGTAAATAAATGCCATACGATTAAATAAATAAACACTATTTCGCAAGGATGTGACAACACACATTGAAATAGTAATTTGGAGGAAGGGCCATGTTATTGAACGAGCGAGCGAAGCGTCTCCGTTTCAGCTTTCGACAAAAATTCTTTCGTTTGTCTGTCTGTTCGGATGTTCTCCTCTACAGGTCGCATTTATTAACCGATTCTCGTGAAATTTTGTGAGCAGGTTCGATAATTATATAGTTTTTTTTGTAGTCAGTTTTTGGAAATTATGAAAAAAAAATTTTTTTTTCGAGTTCTACAGCTCACAGAGCCACTAGTTGTAGTTTGTCTCTAGCAGATCTTGTTTCCTTATGCCGGCTCCACATGCTTCATATTTGCTATTACAAACACCAAACACCAACCTCAATCACCCAACACAAACACGGCATCCCCAGGCTTGGCGAACGTGGTGGTATATTTCGGATTTGTATGGTCCGGACAAGCGTTTGGATACGTCGCAAACACGTTTGAAATAGAAAAAAAAAATCGTAGCACATCACACAAATATATACAAACAGTAATAAGATAGGTACACATAAAAACAATCACAACAAAAAAATAAAACAAGGCCTGAATCACACTGGCGCGGCCTGCGGTGGCGGTCAATATCAAACTTGTCATTAGCTGTCAAGTTTACTATTGACCGCCACCGCAGTTTGTCGAGCATCCTTTGATTTGTGCAAAAAACCGACATCGACGCCTATCACTGTCAAACACAAACAAAAACAGACAAACACCTATCCACACGTTCGTGTGTGTTGTTCGCTGTTTGCCAAGCATGTGGAGCCGGCATAGATCATGCGTGCTGTGTTCGCAGCGGCGGGCTGTGCCTGAAGAAGCCCGCGGCCATGGTGGAGAACCGCGGCAGCCTGGCCGGCGCCGCCGCCGCGCTCGGCGCGCTCCGCGGCCTCGCCGAGCTCAAGGTACACTCTACCCTACACCGGCTCTTCCGGCCATCGTCCGCCGAAAGACAGAACACTGCTGGACATCCGCCACCACCACCACCATATCAGCCAAAGAACGTCCACTGCTGGCCATAGGCCTCCCCCATATTAACGGGGGGTATATGCCATAATCGCCACCGCACTCCAGGGATGCTGCTGCCCATCCCCCGGTGGTCTTGGTCGTAGTTTTATTATTATTATTATTTTCTGTGTTCCCACTAAGGTTGGATTTGTGTTTTGCATTTTTTGTGGACATCTGTCATTGGCTATTGTTATTGTAGTTTAAGTTTTGTATTTTTCATATTGTATTGCTGTTGATGCCCCAAGTAAAGTAAATAAATTAATACCCGGGTCCCTGCTGGACATAGGCCGTCCTAAAGAGCCACAATTATCGATCCTGCGCCCCTCGCATCCAGCGACATTTACCATCATTCCGCCTTGTAGTAGTATCAACGCTCCTGTTGTTACATAAAAAATAACTGAAATCATCGTCGTTCGGTCGATCGTGCGGGTCGAGATGTTCCAATCGAACCTTTTATTGCATTAAAATCATCATCATCTTCTTCAACCGAAAGGTATCCACTCCAGAGACTGTCACAAGGACCGGTTATGACCGGGAATAGAATAGAATAGAATAACGTTATTTTTTGAACTGTGTGCAAAGCTGTTATAATAGTACATTACGATACAAGTGAAGAAAACAAGAAATTCGCAACGAGTGGTTATAAATTGAAACACGACCAAAGGGAGTGTTTTAAATCGACACAAGTTGCGAATTACCTGTTCGCACGTGTATCGTACAACGTTTTACAGTACATATGGCTCTTTATAGTTTCTACTAATGCACGTAATCTGCTGATTACCGCACTCGTGCGGTAATATAGAACCATATGTACTGTAAAAGACATTACATAATTAGACTCAACAGTTTGTCCGTCACGGACGTACAATATAAAATCTTAAGTGTATTATGACATGCGGTTACAAATTATTTAATGTGTGTTTGTATAAAGCTCATTCATACAATAAAAGGTCTTATTGATGAGCCAACGTTTCAGGATACTTTGAAACTCTTTAGCTTCTATTGCCTAAATAGGTAAGTTGTTAAATACTCGCACCGACCCAACCCATGTGTTGCTTGCATCCAGCGGACTCCCGCGACCTTAACCGGGTCATCAGCCCACCTCGTGGGTGACCTTCTAACGTTGCGTCGTCCGGTACGTGGTCGCCACTTGAGAACTCGCTGGCCTTAACTGGAACTTAAGTTTGGCAATTCTTCGGAATATGTCGGTTGGATTAAGCTATTTCTGATTCGATCTCGCAGAGTAACTCCGAGCATATCCCTCTCCATCGCTCTTTGACTGAGCCTCCATATGAGGCCCATAGTGAGCGATCACGTTTCAGAGCCATAAGTCACCACTGGCAACACACAATGGTCAATGACTTCGTATTGAGACGCTGCGTGATGTTGGTCGAGAAGATATTACGTATAGTAGTCAAAGTGACTTTTAGGTTATTAATTGTATGGAAATGACAGGTGTCAGGATTGACTTCTTAACCGCCGTCCACTGTAGTGATAAAATAAATTGTACAAATTCCCGCACCAATTATGTTACAGGAGGAGGTAAATGTGGTCCTGGTGATACCACTGTGCGAGAACATGATCTCCGGGCAGTGTATGAAGGTCGGCGACATCGTGCCGGCCCTCAACGGGACCAACATACTGGTATAGTAACAACTTTGAACTAACCCTTTTTTTTAAATCTTTATTTAAATAAAAAGGGAGTTTTGTCACGTAGTGACTATGCCACCCCCATGAGTGAGATCAAGTTATAGTATACTCATGCTTAATTCTACATTTCCTTTTACTACACTACTTACTACAATACTTTGGAGTATAGTCTGCATAACATTCCGGCCTCGTCCGATAATGGCGCAGCCATAATGCTATTACATACCCCTATATTATTCAACTTTAGATTCGAGAATATCATCTCATGTCGCTGGTCCTCGTTGCGAACAAAGCCTTTGTTTAATAATATTATTAAATATTTATTTCAGACCATAGATCCATAATTTGTTAGTTTCATTACTTAAAGACTAGGGTTAGAGTAAAAAATAAAAAGATAAAAAACAAAAAAAAGAAAGATTAGATCCCTTAACACTGCTTAATCATTAATTCGTTCATTATGGACAGCTAACTATGTAGTTAGGTAGGTTAGCTTTATTAGGTATCTTCAGATGCCCGCAGGGCAAACTGTGCAGAAATAGGAGCCCCGCGGGGCGGGGCTCCATCAATTAGGATCTGTAGAATTGGAAATCTGTAGAATTGGAAATCTGTAGAATTAATAGAATTGGGAATCTGTAAACTTGAGAATCTGTAAAATTGGGAATATGTAAACATGAGTATCTGTAGAATTGGGAATATGTAAAAATGAGAATCTGTAGACGTGCGCCTAAACCCTAACAATGACTATTTTGGACTGACCAGAGCTGTCAAATTAAGAGCATGTTTACGTAGGTAGTTAAGTTACCTACTGCCCGCTACCCGCGGAGCTCGTGTTATCTTCTTGTCTTGTCTTCCTCTTTAACAAAAATAAGGATAACACGAGCTCCCCGCAGTGAGAATTTGTTTTAAGGTCTTCAATAAATAATAGAATTTTTTGATTGTCATACTAAAATCATTGTTTTTAGTATTATAATTTATTATTATCATCTGTAATCGCCTAAGATAGTGGCTGATCCAGGAATAGTATTTGTTAGACTTTTTACGCACCATGTTCTTTCCCCTAGTTTGTGATTTTATAGTCCAGAGAGCATGGAGTTTTCACCGACATAAGTAATACATGGTGTCATCTCATTGTATATAAGTCAGCGACTATTTAAATGACAGGTAAAAGTACAGGAGTAGGTAAATATCGTATTGTGTTTGTGCAGATCGAAGACACGGACATGGAGGGGCGGCTGATGCTGGCGGACGCGCTGGTGTACGCGCAGGCCAAGTACCACCCCAGCGTCGTCGTCGACGTCGCCACGCTCACGCGTAAGGCACACACACACACACACACACACACACGCACGCACGCACGCACGCACGCACGCACGCACGCACGCACGCACGCACGCACGCACGCACGCACGCACGCACGCACGCACGCACGCACACACACACACACACACACACACACACACACACACACACACACACACACATTTTTTCGCTTCTCGTTCCAATGCCAAATGCCCAAGTTACGTATCTTGGAGGCCTGACCCCGATGCAATAGCTGTGGACGCATTTACAATTAGTTGGCGAGGAAATTTTTTCTACGCCTTTCCCCCATTTTCCTTAGTGCTGAAATGTGTTAGGAAAATCATAGACGATCAAGCATGTGGAATTTTAGTGTTTCCTTATTGGCCATCGCAACCGTGGTTCCCTTTGCTACAAAGCTTGCTAAAATCTGATATAGTGTTTCTCAACCCCAATGAAAATCTTCTCCGTTCTCACTACAGGGACTTCCACCCCTTACACAAGGGGCTTACCCTGGGTGTCGCGAAGAAAATTTTGATTGTAATCCTTCTGGAAATGAATCAATTACGCTATCTAACATCAGTAAATTGTTAGATATGAAGTTGACTGAAAATAATAGATCGCTAATTATCACAATGAATAATGTAATTCAAACACAAATACATATAGCATTGAACCTATTTAAAAGCGAGATCACTCAACATCTCACCGATAAATCGGCGGAACTCGAAAGGCATAATACACAAATCAACAATATAAATAAACAAATCTTATCATTGCAGTCTGAAAATAATAACTTAAGGGCTGACCTTCAAAAACTCGAACACCAGTTAGCCAATCCAGGAAAAGAGATATTGGCTACTAGCGTGCAATATAATAATAACAAAACCATTGTACTTTATGGCCTATCTGAGGACCGCCAGGAAACACAGGATGACTTGTATGATCGTGTCGCATTTCTATTCTATGACATACTAGGAATCAACATTAATACCTATATTGAGGACCTGCGGCGAATTGGACGGGGACCCCGGCGCCCCCTCGCTATAGAGTTAATTAGTAAGAGGATGGTAAAATATATATTGGACAACCAGTATTGCTTTAAGAATACAGGAATTAGTGTCTCCATATATCTAGACCAAAACGAGGTACACATGCGAAAACAATTAAGGGAAACAATGTTAAAAGCTCGTCAAAGCGGTAAATATGCAGTAATTAGAAATAATAAATTATTTATAGAGGGCCGTGAGCAACACTTACAACTTGCGACTTGCTTAGAGACGGAATATTCAAAAAACATTATTTTAAATACAACAGATAATGTAAAGTCCCGAAACGAGTGCTTACGCACTTCTTCCCCCACTATCATCAACGGAAAACCAAGTTTGAAAAATGCAGATCAGGTTCAAAATCCACAGCGAACAAGCGAACAACCCATTGATACTTTTCGCAAAGTACCACCTAGCAGCATCGTGTCATCGGGAAAACCACAGCGGCGGCGGAGTTACCATTATAATGAACGATAATATAGACTATGTTGTGCGGAAAGAAATAATGGACCTGTCAGTAGAATATATAATAGAAGCTTGTGCAGTGAAAATTTTAAAGTTAGATATTATATTGATCATTTTATACTGGAATGGTAGAGAGCCCGATATCTTCTATAGACAATTAAAATTAATTCTGGATCACTTAAGTAAATTTTCCAAAAAAAGTATAATCATTGGCGGTGATTTTAACGTTGATACCCTTGTAAAATCAAAACAAACTTCACAATTACTTAACTTTATGTTCGAATACAACTTCCATCAGTACATAAATGAACCCACGCGCATAAATAAAAACGGCTCAACCTGTCTTGACCTTATATTTACAAACTTCCCTTCCCAACAAAATTCAGAACAGAAGTAGTTGAGTTCGGTTTCTACGACCATAAATGCACAATACTAGAACTACTTACCCCAAAAATTCAAATAAATAACCCAAAGCCGGACATTCGACATCAAATAAAACGCATATAGTTCTAAAAACATTAACGCGTTTAAATTGGCATTGAAAAACACTGTCTGGCAAAAATATATTATATTGAGTAATTCTGTAAATGAAAACTACAACTCGTTTAACAATAAATTACACGAAATTCTAGAATCATGCATTCCGAAAAAACGTTTAATAATTAATTTAAAAAAATCTACTTATTGGCTCACTCCTGCTATAAAAATATCTTTTAAAAATAAACGTCTGTTACGAATTCATTGAATTACATCTAGGAATAAAATACTAAAACAACATTATAAAGAATACGAGAAAACTCTAAAGAATGTTATTACGAAAGCAAAAAAACTGCAATATATAAGAAACATGAAAAAGTCCACAAATAAAGTTAAATGCATGTGGCAAATAATAAAACAACGTACGAACAAAACATCTTATAATATAACCAAAAACATGAAATTACGTATCCATAACAAACTATCAACGGACCCTAAACTAGTTACGAATTCATTCAATGAGCTATTTATCAGCGCCGGGCGGCCGCAGGCGGTGGCGCGGAAGCCCTGAGCAGCAGCCCACCGAGAACTCACTATTTTTACGCCCGGTCGACACGCATGAAGTGAAAAATATTATTAAAAAATTAAAAAATAAACCGAGTTACGGAATCGACCAATTACCGTCCTCACTTGTAAAATCCTGTGCCGATGAGTTAACACCGCCACTAACTTATATTATAAACCAATCTTTTACAGAAGGAAAATTTCCTGATTTGTTAAAAATTGCTAAAATTAAACCGATTCATAAGAAAAACGATAAATCAGACCTCAAAATTACCGACCCATTGCATTGCTACCCGTCATTTCGAAAATTTTCGAAAAAGCGATGTGTAGCAGATTATATTCTTTTTGCGAAAAGTACGACGTCTTTGATAACGCGCATAACGGGTTTCGTAAAAATCGCTCCACAACATTAGCCGCTTATAAATACATTAATGAAATCCTTAAAATCTTAGATAAAAAAGAATATGCTATAGGAGTCCTACTCGATATGACGAAAGCATATGAAAAAGTAAAATATAGTATACGTCTGGAAAAACTTCATGGCGTGGGAATTTGCGGTACAGCTCATAAATGGTTCCAATCTTATCTGGAAAATAGACATCAATATGTAGAGATCGTACACGTTGATGAATTATCAGGAGAAATTTGCACTGTCAAGTCGGAAGTTCGACCTGTGACGGATTCGATTCCACAGGGAAGCGTACTAGGTTGCGTTCTATTTATTATATATATAAATGACCTTCCGAAAATATTTAAAGTGCCTTGTATCATGTTTGCTGATGATTGTTCCTTATTGTTCTCATGTAAGAATAATGAAAGTCTTCATGAAAAACTTAGCGACATAATGTCTAATGTAGTAAGTTGGATGCACGACCATAACCTAGAAATAAATTTTTCAAAAACTAAGCTTATGCAATTTAGACCTCGCCAAAAAAGGGAATTAGATGTAGCTATTTGTTCTTTTAATAATATTAAACTAGAATATGTAGAACAATTTTCATTTCTTGGAATAACCATAGATTCAAATATTAACTGGAAGTGTCATATACAGAACATAAAACAAAAATAAGCCAATTCATATACGTCTTAAGGGAACTAAAAAAGTCTACTGATATTCAGACGGCCATAGTAGCATATTACGCATTTGCACATGCATGGCTTAGCTACGGAGTAACTTTGTGGGGGAATAGCACAAACGTACAAGAAATATTTGTATTGCAGAAAAAATGTGTGAGAATAATGGCAAACATCAAGCAAACTGATACTTGCAAACCTCATTTCCAAAATCTGAGAATTTTAACCCTCCCGTCTTTATACATATTTGAGTCATGTAAATTCGTAAGAAAATATCAAGAATTTTACTTCACGCTCGGAGATTTGCCTCGACGTTACGAATCACGTTATAAGAATAATTTACTACAAATATCTTCGAATTTAAAATTATGTAGCAATGGACCTTATTCAATGTCTGGCTTTATAATAATTTGCCACGAGAGATTAAAAATGAGAAGAACTTTAAAAAAATCATTAAAACCCTTAAAATATATTTGATAGAGAAAGCATATTATACTGTTCGTGAATATCTAAATCTTTAATAAACAAATAATAATCAGACAGCTACTACCGCGGGTCTATTCCTAGTCAAATTACTTACTCACCCAATGTATTTATTTTAATTTACTGTAGTTTATGGAATTATTTTACAATTTTTATTTTAAATGAATTATTTACAATTTTATATATCAAATTATTTTACACATTTATTTTTACCAAATTGTATTACAAAATTAATTGATCATAATGACCTACTTAATCGAATTGTTTTTACCAATTTTATTTTTATATCCATATTAATTAAATAACTTTTCTAGATGAATTATACACAATTTTTTAATTTATATTGGGAAATGTTTTTTTTTTTAATCTTAGCGTATATTTTATGAATTGTATTTAAATTAAATTATAATTACTAGCTGCGCCCGAACAGGGCCCCTGTACTGCTTGTACCTAGCATTAAGTTGCATGTCTTTATTGTATGTACATCGTTGCAAATAAATTTAATTGAATTGAAATTGAATTGAATTGAAGCTTTGCAGCAGTCCTTCACTCGAAGGGGCACACCACCAGACGCGATGACGCTTATGATAGCATCACTTTCTGAGAGCACATTAAAACAATACGACGTGACGTATAAGCAAGCTCTGGTGGCAATTTTGCGCCACAAAGGACTTGGACATTTGGAACCCTCCTAATGCAACTATTCTTTCTTTTTTGTCTGAGCAATTTAAAAGAAACTGTGCATACGGCACACTTAATAGTCACCGTTCATCTTTAGCCTTGCTATTGGGAAACAATTTAGGTTCAGACGAAAATATAAAACGCTTGCTTAAAGGCGCGTACAAACAAAGGCCGAGTAGGCCGAAGTACAATCATACATGGGACCCACAAGTTGTTCTAAATCAAATTCCCATTGGTATCCCAATACAAGTCTAAATCTAGAACAAGTAACAAAAAAATTAGTAACCTTATTGGCCATATGCACAGCTCAAAGAGTCCAGACGTTGTCACTTATTAAAGTCGAAAATATTATTACGTCCAAGGATGGTGTCAAAATTGGTATCACAGACGCAGTTAAGACATCCGCCGCAGGGCGAGACCAACCTGTTCTATTTCTACCATTCTTTAGAGAAAATATAGCGATCTGTCCTGCTACAGCTCTCAGAGATTATATTTTTGTAACAAAAAATAAGAGAGTTGCTAGCGTAGGAAATCTTCTATTGACATTCAGACCCCCAAACAGACCTGCAACCTCTCAAACCATCAGCAGATGGATCAAAAATGTTTTATCGGAATGTGGCGTAGACGTCGCGATATTCAGCGCACACAGCTCGCGACACGCGGCCACGTGGGCCGCGCGCCGGGCCGGGGTCGGCATCGACGCGGTCCGGCGCGCGGCCGGCTGGACGGCGGCGTCTACTTCGTTTGCCCAGTTTTATAACCGCCCAATAATAGACGAAGGACTATTTGCAAGGTCCGTGTGCTTACAAAATGATTCTTAAAGTACTTTAAGCTATGTTGATTACTGATTCAATGTCAATTGACAAAACTGATACTGACTAATGTAAAGTTGTTACTTCCTAAATTGTGTGAAGCTGAAAATGAATATATGATGTGAAACTGAAAAGGGAAATATTTTCTTACCTAACTTCCTTTTCAATCCATCTAAAGCAAAACTTTAAGACTCTAAACATCTACCTGGTATATATTATATCTGAAGAATGAAACGACGAAATATAATAGATGATCAAACCAACTTCTTAAGCGAAGTTCGATCATTAGTATATGAGTCGTTTCTTGAATTTAAACTTTCGTGAGTCATTTCAAAATTATATTACGCAAACGGTTAGAACTCACGTATAAATTGTCACTCCGGGCGACATGTTTCGAACTCTTCGGGAGTTCTTCCTCAGGACGAGTGCACCTGCGACGAGCGCGCCTCGCACAGTGTGCGAGTGTATAATGAGTCGTTTCATTCGAAAATATAAGAACCCGCCCACCCAAGTATGCCCATTTTGAAAGTTTTGCATTTTCTCTGAAGATAATGAGCAAATATGAAGGTGGGATTGACAGGAAGGGTCGGGTGAATGAATGAATGAACTAAAAATCGTTTATTAATCAGTTGATTGTCTCTTAATATCGTGCAGAAGTCGCCTGTAGGTTTAAAGGACTACCTGGTATATAAGTATATTATATCTTCGAATGAAACGACTCATATAATAATGATCGAACTTCGCCTAAGAAGTTCGTTTGATCATCTATAATGTTATTGTTTGTCCGCAGCGGGCATAAAGCTGGCGACGGGCGGCGGGTGCTACGGCTGCTTCACGAGCAGCGAGCCGCTGTGGCAGCTCGCGCGCCGCGCCGGCCAGCGCACCGGCGACCGCCCGTGGCGCTTCCCGCTGTGGGACTACTACCGCCGCCAGATCCAAGGTATGTCCTACTTAACTACGGCTGCTTCACGAGCAGCGAGCCGCTGTGGCAGCTCGCGCGCCGCGCCGGCCAGCGCACCGGCGACCGCCCGTGGCGCTTCCCGCTGTGGGACTACTACCGCCGCCAGATCCAAGGTATGTCCTACTTAACTACGGCTGCTTCACGAGCAGCGAGCCGCTGTGGCAGCTCGCGCGCCGCGCCGGCCAGCGCACCGGCGACCGCCCGTGGCGCTTCCCGCTGTGGGACTACTACCGCCGCCAGATCCAAGGTATGTCCTACTTAACTACGGCTGCTTCACGAGCAGCGAGCCGCTGTGGCAGCTCGCGCGCCGCGCCGGCCAGCGCACCGGCGACCGCCCGTGGCGCTTCCCGCTGTGGGACTACTACCGCCGCCAGATCCAAGGTATGTCCTACTTAACTACGGCTGCTTCACGAGCAGCGAGCCGCTGTGGCAGCTCGCGCGCCGCGCCGGCCAGCGCACCGGCGACCGCCCGTGGCGCTTCCCGCTGTGGGACTACTACCGCCGCCAGATCCAAGGTATGTCCTACTTAACTACGGCTGCTTCACGAGCAGCGAGCCGCTGTGGCAGCTCGCGCGCCGCGCCGGCCAGCGCACCGGCGACCGCCCGTGGCGCTTCCCGCTGTGGGACTACTACCGCCGCCAGATCCAAGGTATGTCCTACTTAACTACGGCTGCTTCACGAGCAGCGAGCCGCTGTGGCAGCTCGCGCGCCGCGCCGGCCAGCGCACCGGCGACCGCCCGTGGCGCTTCCCGCTGTGGGACTACTACCGCCGCCAGATCCAAGGTATGTCCTACTTAACTACGGCTGCTTCACGAGCAGCGAGCCGCTGTGGCAGCTCGCGCGCCGCGCCGGCCAGCGCACCGGCGACCGCCCGTGGCGCTTCCCGCTGTGGGACTACTACCGCCGCCAGATCCAAGGTATGTCCTACTTAACTACGGCTGCTTCACGAGCAGCGAGCCGCTGTGGCAGCTCGCGCGCCGCGCCGGCCAGCGCACCGGCGACCGCCCGTGGCGCTTCCCGCTGTGGGACTACTACCGCCGCCAGATCCAAGGTATGTCCTACTTAACTACGGCTGCTTCACGAGCAGCGAGCCGCTGTGGCAGCTCGCGCGCCGCGCCGGCCAGCGCACCGGCGACCGCCCGTGGCGCTTCCCGCTGTGGGACTACTACCGCCGCCAGATCCAAGGTATGTCCTACTTAACTACGGCTGCTTCACGAGCAGCGAGCCGCTGTGGCAGCTCGCGCGCCGCGCCGGCCAGCGCACCGGCGACCGCCCGTGGCGCTTCCCGCTGTGGGACTACTACCGCCGCCAGATCCAAGGTATGTCCTACTTAACTACGGCTGCTTCACGAGCAGCGAGCCGCTGTGGCAGCTCGCGCGCCGCGCCGGCCAGCGCACCGGCGACCGCCCGTGGCGCTTCCCGCTGTGGGACTACTACCGCCGCCAGATCCAAGGTATGTCCTACTTAACTACGGCTGCTTCACGAGCAGCGAGCCGCTGTGGCAGCTCGCGCGCCGCGCCGGCCAGCGCACCGGCGACCGCCCGTGGCGCTTCCCGCTGTGGGACTACTACCGCCGCCAGATCCAAGGTATGTCCTACTTAACTACGGCTGCTTCACGAGCAGCGAGCCGCTGTGGCAGCTCGCGCGCCGCGCCGGCCAGCGCACCGGCGACCGCCCGTGGCGCTTCCCGCTGTGGGACTACTACCGCCGCCAGATCCAAGGTATGTCCTACTTAACTACGGCTGCTTCACGAGCAGCGAGCCGCTGTGGCAGCTCGCGCGCCGCGCCGGCCAGCGCACCGGCGACCGCCCGTGGCGCTTCCCGCTGTGGGACTACTACCGCCGCCAGATCCAAGGTATGTCCTACTTAACTACGGCTGCTTCACGAGCAGCGAGCCGCTGTGGCAGCTCGCGCGCCGCGCCGGCCAGCGCACCGGCGACCGCCCGTGGCGCTTCCCGCTGTGGGACTACTACCGCCGCCAGATCCAAGGTATGTCCTACTTAACTACGGCTGCTTCACGAGCAGCGAGCCCAGCGCCAGCTCGCGCGCCGCGCCGGCCAGCGCACCGGCGACCGCCCGTGGCGCTTCCCGCTGTGGGACTACTACCGCCGCCAGATCCAAGGTATGTCCTACTTAACTACGGCTGCTTCACGAGCAGCGAGCCGCTGTGGCAGCTCGCGCGCCGCGCCGGCCAGCGCACCGGCGACCGCCCGTGGCGCTTCCCGCTGTGGGACTACTACCGCCGCCAGATCCAAGGTATGTCCTACTTAACTACGGCTGCTTCACGAGCAGCGAGCCGCTGTGGCAGCTCGCGCGCCGCGCCGGCCAGCGCACCGGCGACCGCCCGTGGCGCTTCCCGCTGTGGGACTACTACCGCCGCCAGATCCAAGGTATGTCCTACTTAACTACGGCTGCTTCACGAGCAGCGAGCCGCTGTGGCAGCTCGCGCGCCGCGCCGGCCAGCGCACCGGCGACCGCCCGTGGCGCTTCCCGCTGTGGGACTACTACCGCCGCCAGATCCAAGGTATGTCCTACTTAACTACGGCTGCTTCACGAGCAGCGAGCCGCTGTGGCAGCTCGCGCGCCGCGCCGGCCAGCGCACCGGCGACCGCCCGTGGCGCTTCCCGCTGTGGGACTACTACCGCCGCCAGATCCAAGGTATGTCCTACTTAACTACGGCTGCTTCACGAGCAGCGAGCCGCTGTGGCAGCTCGCGCGCCGCGCCGGCCAGCGCACCGGCGACCGCCCGTGGCGCTTCCCGCTGTGGGACTACTACCGCCGCCAGATCCAAGGTATGTCCTACTTAACTACGGCTGCTTCACGAGCAGCGAGCCGCTGTGGCAGCTCGCGCGCCGCGCCGGCCAGCGCACCGGCGACCGCCCGTGGCGCTTCCCGCTGTGGGACTACTACCGCCGCCAGATCCAAGGTATGTCCTACTTAACTACGGCTGCTTCACGAGCAGCGAGCCGCTGTGGCAGCTCGCGCGCCGCGCCGGCCAGCGCACCGGCGACCGCCCGTGGCGCTTCCCGCTGTGGGACTACTACCGCCGCCAGATCCAAGGTATGTCCTACTTAACTACGGCTGCTTCACGAGCAGCGAGCCGCTGTGGCAGCTCGCGCGCCGCGCCGGCCAGCGCACCGGCGACCGCCCGTGGCGCTTCCCGCTGTGGGACTACTACCGCCGCCAGATCCAAGGTATGTCCTACTTAACTACGGCTGCTTCACGAGCAGCGAGCCGCTGTGGCAGCTCGCGCGCCGCGCCGGCCAGCGCACCGGCGACCGCCCGTGGCGCTTCCCGCTGTGGGACTACTACCGCCGCCAGATCCAAGGTATGTCCTACTTAACTACGGCTGCTTCACGAGCAGCGAGCCGCTGTGGCAGCTCGCGCGCCGCGCCGGCCAGCGCACCGGCGACCGCCCGTGGCGCTTCCCGCTGTGGGACTACTACCGCCGCCAGATCCAAGGTATGTCCTACTTAACTACGGCTGCTTCACGAGCAGCGAGCCGCTGTGGCAGCTCGCGCGCCGCGCCGGCCAGCGCACCGGCGACCGCCCGTGGCGCTTCCCGCTGTGGGACTACTACCGCCGCCAGATCCAAGGTATGTCCTACTTAACTACGGCTGCTTCACGAGCAGCGAGCCGCTGTGGCAGCTCGCGCGCCGCGCCGGCCAGCGCACCGGCGACCGCCCGTGGCGCTTCCCGCTGTGGGACTACTACCGCCGCCAGATCCAAGGTATGTCCTACTTAACTACGGCTGCTTCACGAGCAGCGAGCCGCTGTGGCAGCTCGCGCGCCGCGCCGGCCAGCGCACCGGCGACCGCCCGTGGCGCTTCCCGCTGTGGGACTACTACCGCCGCCAGATCCAAGGTATGTCCTACTTAACTACGGCTGCTTCACGAGCAGCGAGCCGCTGTGGCAGCTCGCGCGCCGCGCCGGCCAGCGCACCGGCGACCGCCCGTGGCGCTTCCCGCTGTGGGACTACTACCGCCGCCAGATCCAAGGTATGTCCTACTTAACTACGGCTGCTTCACGAGCAGCGAGCCGCTGTGGCAGCTCGCGCGCCGCGCCGGCCAGCGCACCGGCGACCGCCCGTGGCGCTTCCCGCTGTGGGACTACTACCGCCGCCAGATCCAAGGTATGTCCTACTTAACTACGGCTGCTTCACGAGCAGCGAGCCGCTGTGGCAGCTCGCGCGCCGCGCCGGCCAGCGCACCGGCGACCGCCCGTGGCGCTTCCCGCTGTGGGACTACTACCGCCGCCAGATCCAAGGTATGTCCTACTTAACTACGGCTGCTTCACGAGCAGCGAGCCGCTGTGGCAGCTCGCGCGCCGCGCCGGCCAGCGCACCGGCGACCGCCCGTGGCGCTTCCCGCTGTGGGACTACTACCGCCGCCAGATCCAAGGTATGTCCTACTTAACTACGGCTGCTTCACGAGCAGCGAGCCGCTGTGGCAGCTCGCGCGCCGCGCCGGCCAGCGCACCGGCGACCGCCCGTGGCGCTTCCCGCTGTGGGACTACTACCGCCGCCAGATCCAAGGTATGTCCTACTTAACTACGGCTGCTTCACGAGCAGCGAGCCGCTGTGGCAGCTCGCGCGCCGCGCCGGCCAGCGCACCGGCGACCGCCCGTGGCGCTTCCCGCTGTGGGACTACTACCGCCGCCAGATCCAAGGTATGTCCTACTTAACTGGTTTACAAACAGCCGCAACACCCTGCTACCGCTGTTTCACCAACGAGCAGCTGTGGAGGAGCGGTTGAATCTAAGTTACAGAACTTGGAACACCACCGTCGAGTCGCTTGTTTGTCTGTGTTCTATACATTTTGGAGGGCGTGCACAGGAATTACATCAATCAATAAATCAATCAATTATTTTATTTCTTTGAATGTGGTACAATTCAGGTTCTTATAACTACGTTAGCTCAGCACACCCTGCCAGTATCGGCGTAGAAATAGTTTTCACATTACACATTAATCAGTTAATATATCAATAATACACACACAATCGAAATATATCGTTCAAATAGACGACATCGTTAAGGTGCATCTAAGAATTCTTTTATTGAATAAAAACATTTTTCAATCAGAAATTCAACTAACTGTTTTTTAAGTTGGTATGTCTCTAGACTTTTCATAGTGTTAGGTATTTTATTATATATTCTTGTTCCCATTCCAAAAAATCTATTCCGCATTAATGCAGTTTTCATATGCTGGCTATACAAATGTCCTTTATATTGCGAGCGCGTGGGAAGTTTTCGTCTGTCTGATACAGATGTAAACAAACCAAGATGGCGTTTAACAAATAGTGCTGTCTCTAAGATGTATAATGAAGGCAATGTCAAGATTCTCAATGATTTAAATAGTGGAACACAACTGTCTCTTACGTTTATGCCGCAGATAGCTCTTACGCATCTTTTTTGGGCTATAAACGCTGCCTGGCGATTCACAGAGTTGACCCAGAAGATAATGCCATATCTCATTTTCGACACTACTAGCCCATGATATGCTACTAAGACTGTATAACGGTTAGCTATTTTTGATAGTTTATATAGTGCGTAGGCCGATTTATTCAAGTGCTTACATATTTCAGCTACATGTATTTTCCAATTTAGCTGGCTGTCAATTGATAATCCTAGAAATTTAGTAGCAGTTACGCTCTCTATTGTTGTACCTTGATATTTAACATTGATCTTATTATTAGTATGAGTCGATGTGTGTTGATAAAAATGCATCACATTTGTTTTATTTAAATTAATTATTAAATTATTATCATTAAGCCATTTTATAATACAATTTAATTCTTTATTAATGTCCTGTTCATAATTTGTTAAATCATTATTAAAGTTTATGGTTGACGTACTGTCGTCCGCGAATAACACTATAGGATAATTTAGATTGCTTGGAAAATTATTAATATATATTAAAAACAGTAATGGACCAAGTACACTGCCCTGTGGAACTCCAAGTTGTAGGTATTGTTCTTTAGAAATATATTTACATTGTTTCTTTGTTGCAGGGCATATTCTGGATATCTCTGTATATTGTATTCTCTTTTTAAGATACGATGCTATAAGGTTTAATGCGTTCCCTCTTATGCCATACATGTTAAGTTTGTCTATGAGTCGATCATGGCATACATGATCGAAAGCCTTAGACATATCGGTATAAATTGCGCAAACCGGATTTTTTCGATCAATGTTCCCCATTACAACTTTAAGCATGTCATATATAGCCATATCAATGGATATATTTTTCCTAAATCCTTTCTGCTCGTTACATAGTAAGTTAAATTTGTTCATGTATGAATACAAGCGTTGATAAATTATATTCTCAAAGATTTTTGAAAATATAGGGATTAGGGCGATTGGCCGATAGTTGCTTAAACTACCCTTGTCCCCCTTTTTATGTAAAGGTTTTATAACAGTTTTCTTTAGACCATCAGGGTATATTCCTGCAGATATGGTGAGGTTGATTAAATGGCACAAATGTTTGTCTAACATAATACTGGCAGACTTAATGACTAGAGTGGAGATTTCGTCATACCCCACACTATTCGTATTTTTTAGAGAGTGTATTATAGTTTTCACCTCTTGCGGCGTTGTGGGTGCTAAAAATATGGAATGCGAGACACTTTGTTGTTTAAGCTTATTTCTGTTATTTTGTGACCTTCGATCAATAATAAACCTAGATACACTATTTGCCTGTCAACGGCGTCCACGCTCAAGAGTGCTTAAATTCCGTTTAAGCACTCTTGCGTTCACAGTCGCGCGCTAGCCATCGGCGAGTCAACATGCCTAAGTGCTCCGTGAAAAAGTGCAAAAACAACACGTTAACGACGTTAAAAAAGGATGGAATTTCGTATTTTCGATGAGTATTTATTTAAAGTTTCATAATTTATTGAATTTGTAGTTATGTCAGGCTATAACACACTTATAAAAAATATTTTATGTAAATATTTGAAATACTCAAACAGCCAACCAGCTACGCTGCTGTCTCTTTCCCTCACGTTGAGTTAGTCGTATATTGAAACGAAACGGAGAACGGACGAATTGGACTATAGTAAAATTTCGAATGATAGGAGTCGCGGACTGAAAACTTTTTTACGAAAGTTTACATGTATTGTTTTTATTGTACACACATAATTATGTATGGAGTGTATTTGTATTTTACTTTATTCATATATCAAAATCGGGTGGTAACAGTTTGTTTGTCTGACATGTCGCTCTGCTCAGTATACGTTGTTTAAATCAAAAACTTTTTTACTCATTTTGATACGGTTTTCACTTACATGTAGCTTACTAACCTAACTTACTATTAACCTTATTACAGTTTTCCAAAAAATGAAATTGAGAGAGATTAATGGAGGCAAATTATAGCTAAAGAAAGAGGTGAAGAATATTTTAAACCAAATGATTCTAGCGTGGTTTGTTTCTGTCATTTTTCAGAATTTTGTTTTACGCATATAACTGATAAAAATAAACTATGTATTCAGTTTTCATTTAAATTTATTTCTTAATTATTGTCACTAAACTGACATTGATTAACTTTTTTTAACAACTCACGCTAATTGGGTACACTTATTTCTGAAAATGCCCTTGTAACATTTAGTTAAAGCAAATTGTTCGTGATGATTTAAATGGTATGAAAATAAAAAAATATGAGGGTACAATCTTACACAAATCGACATAGTCCCAAACTTAATAAAGCTTGTAAAATGGCTACTACATTATATACTACTTATATTTAAATATAAATAAATACATACTTAAATACTTAAAAACATCCAAGACTCAGGAACAAATATTCATGCTCAATTGCTTACCACACAAATAAATGCCCTGACCGGGAATCGAATCCGAGACGTCCTACTTAATAGACAGACAGGGTCGCTATCAACTAAGCCAAAGTGGTCGTGGTGGTATAAATCGACGTTACCACCTGACAAGTCGTATGCTTGTATTCCACCGATGCCTATTAAAAAAAAAAACAATTTCGACTCCACGGCACACGATACGGCCTCTGTTCCAATGTTGACATCTAATCAGTGGAAAATCAACAGAAACGAAACTGAACCTAATTGCTCTTGATTTACGGTGTACAATCTGTTAACATAATGCGGACTTTTGTGGAAATTTTCCACAATCGATACGTGCATTTTGTAATGTTATAACCGCCAAACACTATCATTCAAAATAAAACGTTATGCTAGTGATGTAAGGCTTAATATCGAATAAAAGGAAATGGTACAAATCGCATTACTTTTTTTTGTGTGTCTCCTATACACGCACACAGTCGCAATGAAATTCGGACACTTTTTCGACTTGAATTTGCAGGTGATAGTGTATCTAGGTTTATTATTGATCGAAGTTTGTGACAGACTTGGGGAACTGTTTTCAATAAAGTAGTTATTCATTTCTTCAGCAATATAGATGGGATCTGTTATATTCTCATGGTCTTTTTTTATTGATTGTATACATTCTTTAGGGCATTGAGATTTTTGTTCTCTCTACATGACTTAGTTCCGCCTTCCCCATTCCATCACCGGACGTCCAGACGTGAGTGGTTACATCCTTACGTTGTCAGCCTACCATTTATTCACACGAAGCGATTTGCTTCTTCTTTCTTAAGAGGGCGCAGTACGATCGGTGTGGATCGGTTCTCCATACAAACGTATTTATGCGCTCATTTTAAAACGCTATGCTAGAATAACATGAAACTTTGTATACACAATGGGATCCGGCATATCTAGGTCGGAAATTAGTTTCTATTGCTTGAAATTATAATGGAGAAAAAATACAACGATTATTAAGGTTTTCATACAAGCCGTAAAAAACTCAAAAAACCGCTGTATTTTTTTTCTTTTACAATTTCTAGCAACAAACACTAATTTTCGACCTAGATATGCCGGATCCCATTGTGTATACAAAGTTTCATGTTATTCTAGCATGGTGTTTTAAAATGAGAGCATAAATACGTTTGTATGGAGAACCGAGCGTACTACGCCCTCTTAACTAGTTTAACTGTTGGCTGTTACGGCTGTTTCACCAACGAGCAGCTGTGGAGGAGCGGTTGAATCTAAGTTACAGAGCTTGGAACACCGCCGTCGAGTCGCTTGTTTGTTTGTGTTCTATCGGATACATTTTAGAGTGTGCCATAGATAATAGATAACTATGGCACACTCCATAGATAATCTCATAAAGGTTATCTATGGAGTGTGCACAGAAATTACATGACTTAGTTCCGCCCTCCCCATTCCATCACCGGACGTCCAGACGCGGTGAGCGGTTGCATCCTTACGTTGTCAGCCTACCGTTTATTCGCACGAAGCGATTTGCTTCTTCTTTCTTAATGCGACCACTAAGGACTGGAATTTACTGCCGCCGTCTGTATTTCCTGATGCATACAATCTGGGTCTCTTCAAGACAAGAGTGAATAGGCTATTACTGAATCAGTGAGCAACATCTTAGACCTTGTCATCGCTTTCCATCAGGTGAGACTAAGGCCAATCGGTGGTCAATCTATCATAAAAAAAACCCGCTGGAGGATTAACTATTAGATACTGCAAACAGATCGTCAACATTTGCTCTTGTAGTAAATAAACTTTTGCGCAGTTGTTGGACCGACATTGGCAAAGGGCCTCATCATATTAGGCGAGAGACGTCCACTGTTGGACACAGGTAGGGAATGCAATACCAGGATCCCGCATGCTATATGCGGTATTAATCCCGCACGTAAATTATGCGGGATCCCGCGGGATTTGCGGGACTGAAGAGCGACATAGTTTATACGTGCTACTCGTAGCGCGGGCACGCGCGTACTGCCGAAACAACCGGAATTTCTTCGCGGCGGAGCCTAGATGCAACGGCGGGGGAAGGGGGAGCCGTAGAAGAGTATTTTGTGCGAATTTGTCAATTTTTTAGCTAGTTTGAAATTGTTATTACGTCATAACGCATCGAATTTTGCCGTTTTAAGTTCATTTAGTGTTGTTGTAATAACTTGCAATAAGATTTTCAAATAATAAACATTAACAAGTGCTTACGTTAACAAATGTAGTGTTAATTATGTCAGAAACCATATATAAAGAGTTTTCTAGTACTGCTGTTGTGTGTGGAAATGGGTGACGAGTGATTTAAGGACAAAGTGGGTACTTTCCGAGCTGTGTAGTGAAAAATAGCTCACTAACTTGCGGGATCCCGCCAATACCGGGATCCAGCGGGACTAGAAATCTCAATCCCGCTGAATACCGGGATTGATTAGACACAGGCCTCTCCCAAAGAGTGCCACGATGCTCGGTCCTACGCCACTCGCATCCAGTGGACCCTCACAAGAACTTAATTGCAGTAAAGTCTGTCTAGTTAACGTGGACTACTCTACCGCATACTAGTATTATAAAATTTGTGCCCATACCAAAATCTACCCGCAATTTAATCCTTTTGGGTTTGATTAAACAAGAGTGACAAGACAAATATAAAGCATTCTACGTTTCTAATACTGGTCATTAATGACTTGTGTCCTGTGTGTTTATCTAGATCTCATTTTTGTGTGATCGGGTTACAATGTTTGTTGAGGGACGCTTGTATGTTTCAGACGACCCATCCGTGGACTTGAGGAACCACGGCTCGGGAAAAGCTTCGCCCTGCATCGGTGCAGCTTTCCTAAAGGTACGCATATATTACATTGAATATACCATTGTACAGTGGACTACAAATAGATCGATCCGCCCAAAGTTACAAAAATAAGTATTCACGACCTTAACGTTAAAACTGGCAACCATGCTTAATTGTCTCCTCGAAGATCTCACGGTTCGAAAATAAAGGCCATACGATTATTATTATTATTTTAGTCACTACCAACTAGGCTAACGTGGTCGCCATTCTTCATGAACGGCAGTGGCACGCCAAATCATTTTAGGAATCCCAATAGGTAGAAAGTGCATGCCCGGATGGAAAAGAAGTTCCTGTTAAAAAATACGATAAAACAAGACAAATTAATTAAAAAACCCGACTGCGTTTCTGTGTAATTTGGAATTTGGCGCCAAAAATCTGCCATTTTGTTTTTATTTTATTTTGATATACCCAGTGTCACTCTCACAGTAAATACGAATCTAACGACACCATCGAGCCGTTCAGGCTGTAGAGTGTGCCAAACAATTATACATACATACATACATACTCTCGACATGACCCTCCTTCTGGCTCGGACGTGTGATGAAATAGATTCTTATTGCCAACAGTATTTTTCAGAATAGCGACCTATTTTTTCTTTCAATCATCCAATTTCTCGATATTGATAACAATCGGCACAGTAACTAAATAGTTCAAAATGGCGGCCACTTTTTCTAAGGACGTAGGCTGCTGTTAAACGAAACCAGCTTGAGAGACTGATGTTTCATAGGTTAATTATGTATTCCAGAACTTCATCTGCCACGACTGGCTGCACTTCGACATCACGGGAGTAGGCAAACTGGCGCACGACCCGCCGCCGTACTTGCAGGCGCACCGCATGAGCGGCCGCCCCACCAGGGCGCTCATGCAGGTATAGTATACATTGTAAAAACATTTTCACCTCAGCGGTTCGAACACACACGGTGTTGCTGCTTGAAACCAGTGAGCAAAATGCAATTTTGCTGCGAGCGTGAAAAAAACTTACTTTTTAATTTTTCATGTCGTTGGTTAAACGGCAATTACACTTCGTCGTTCGCAGCATGCGGCGATCGCGAAAGTGTAAAGAACACGTTACTCGGCCGCATTCGGCGATCGACAGCTACCAACGCTTATAAGTAGGCGGACATACTAAAGTCGAGTCCAGAATTAAAAATTGATTGGAATTAAAAATACATCGAACATCATTTTGGACGCTGTCCGCCATTTTTTTTGTTGACAGTTCGGACCATTGGCCAAACAAAGCAGGCCATTCGGCTTTCGACAATACTTACACGACAATTACTTGATAAAATATAAATAAAATCAGATTTATAGAAGACACAAGGTTATATCGACATATTTGTGTCGACTTAAACCTATCACTATTTATTTTTTCCTATGTCTGGCAACATTTTCGGCTGTCAAGTTAGTTCGCCTAATTTTGGACTCGACTTTAATGTAAAGACGACGTTAGTGGGCCTAAGTAGTTTAAAATGAATTCGGCGACCGCATTAGGTGAACGACGCAGTGAAATTGCCGCTTTAGTCGCAGGTAATCTTTTCACGCTGCATATGTTCTCGCCGCTGAGGTGAAAAGTTGTATGTATCGCACGAGAGCAAAGATATTTGCATCTCGTGTCTTTTGGGTCCCTCGCTACGCTCAAAATACTAATTTTGAATCACTCGCTACGTTCGTGATTCAATTATGGAACAAATGACTGTTTCATTTCCATAGGTCAGGTAAAATTGGGTAGTCCTAGGTAAAAAATAGTAGATTGTGTTTCAAGGGAGCAGAATGATATATTTACGGCGAGAGCGTTATATTGAATCAAGACTGATGCTAAGTAGTACTAGAATACTGAGCAAAGCGAGGGATTCTAAAGTAGAATCTTGAGCGTAGCGAGGTAATCAAGTGTTTACGCCGAAGGCGGAAATACGTATGACACATACCGCCTATGAGGCCCGCTGCTAAAAACATGAAATGTTTAGAAATAACTTTGCTACCGAGTGGCACATATTGCTTTTCACGGTATCCAATCACTTGCTAAACAACTTTCATAAATATTTAATTTACAAACAAAGTTAGGCAAATTAACGATTCCCAAATTAGACGTTGCATAAAATATTGTTTACGTATAGTTCATGATACAGTTCGGAGCGTTCGTGGCCCAGCGGCGCCCGCGTACCGCGTGCGGTATGCGAGGTTAAGCAATGTCGGGCGAGGTCAGTCCTTGGATGGGTGACCGCTTTGAGTGGTTACTAACTGAGCGCTTCCGTGCTTTGGAAGGCACGTTAAGCCGTTGATCCCGGTTGCTGTCTATGATAGCAGTCATTAAGCCAAGTTAGAGGCCTCCGGGCGGCTTGAGAACCTCTAACAGTCAAGTTGCCCACTCACTTGACAAGCCTAATCCCAATAACGTCTGGTTTCCCCCTCGGGTTGCAAGGTCAGATGGCAGTCGCTTCCGTAAAAACTAGTGCCTGCGCCAATTCTTGAGATTAGGTAGCGAACCCCAGGCATCCTGCAGGATGCAACTGTACTGGGAATAACGCTAGGAGGATGATAGTTCATGATACAAATTATTTACTTGATAAAACTTCATATTACAAAACACACACACATTACACACACACACACACACACACACATTACTCGTTACATACATACACACATACATACATACATTACATATATACATACACATGTACATACGTACATTATTCGTTTATTATTCACGGCTATTAACAAAATAACGCATGGTAAAAAAACGTTAGTAAAATGCATTGTTTGGTAAACACTTCGTTTAATAAATCATCGTTGTGTGTACGCCATTCATAAGTGTAGTTATCCGAAAAAAAATAAGCCAGGTACCCGTTAGGTACGACAACGAGCGAAGCGAGCGTGCTGCGGCAGCGGCCGGCGAAGCGCCAGATCGAACTTTTTTTACCAATATTTGCAAAGCAGTAATGGCAAGGCAAAAGCAGGCAAAATGTGGGTAGTAGTATAAAATTACGAAGTTCGAGTATAAACGTTCATACCGTCCTGCGTTTCGTTGCAGAGAAAGTTATTTTTATGAAACAACAGTTAATGAATTAACGTTTTGCAAAATAACTGATTTTAAAAACGATTTATTCGTGAAGTGTACATTTTTTGAATAATACTTTGTGTTTCAATATGTTTATAAAGCGACAAAGTTACTAATGAATATTCGTCGAGTAATTATTTATAAAAGGAGCATTTTAGGGAATGACAGGTTTGTGAAGATTTGAGAAATGTTGTTAAGCAAATGATTAAAGACCCCTTTTCACATTTATTATTATAGATATTGAAACCACTTAGACCAGAGAGACTCCTGAATTTGTTAATGGTATTTAACTCCTCACTTTATCTCTACAGACGCTAATCAACATCAGCTCCCCCTACAAACCGCAACCGGCCCCCCAGGGCAAAGACAAGGCAGCCAAGGATAACAAGAAACAATAACCAAGGTTTGTAAATGTACTATTACAGTACATATGGTGCTATATTACCGCACGAGTGCGGTAATCAGCAGATTATGTGCATATGTCGAAACTTTAAAGAGCCATATGTACTGTAAAACGTTGTACGATACACGTGCGAACAGGTAATTAGCAACTCGTGTCGAATTAAAACACTCCCTTCGGTCGTGTTTTAATTTATCACCACTCGTTGCGAATTTCCTGTTATCTGCACTTGTATCGTAATGCACTATTATGCAAGTGTAACACAATGAGAGGTATTAAAGCACGCGTGTGCCTCGCCTGCGGCTCGCTTCATAATAATATGTGTTGAAGTAATTGAAACTCCTCTATTATTTACAATACGTGTATTATATTATCTGAAATACTCATATACAATAAGTAATCATATTCTAAATTGTATTGTTTCACAACGTTAATCATTTTAACAATGGATTAGTTACCCAAACTGGCGGCCACCGTGGCGCCACTATCTACGTCATCTGTATCGCTATATTTTAAACACAGCATAGCAAGTTAGCAATTATATGAATTAAGGCTTCTGGCGATACCGACGCGTCAATACCTAATATCCTTTTTAAGGCGAAGGGGTGGGCACTGTGGGCAGGCTCTTTCCATACAAACTTTGTGTAAGTTATTCCTCGTTTGTGTTTGCACTCCAGTTACTATTTTTGGTCCATATGCTTATTTTTTTGTTAGCTATGTCTTGATGTTTTTCTTTTTTAATTTTAATTATTTTTTGTATTTATTTTATTTTATTTTTTTTGGAAATAATGCAAAATTTCAACATCAAGTTCTGCGTATATCCAATATGTATCAACAAAAAATAAAATTAAATGCTGTAGTGCCAAAACTAACGCAAAAAACTTGCACAAAACTTAAAAAAACTTGTATGGAGAATGGCTTGCCCTACCCTGCGCCTTAAATGTGAGTCTAACATATGTGTAAGTGTTTTAATGCCTGATTATTTACAGTTGCATATAGGTACACTAGTTTATTTTCATCACATCCGTTATTCAGGACGTTAAATGATCTTTTGATTGAGATGGCGGACGCATGTTTACCGAGATACCCCCCAGGCTCTATTTCCTCTTGCTATACTAACATACGAGCCGTGCTAAATGCACGAATAATGCCCTAGCCGGGATTCGAACCCGGGACCTCTAGCTTCGGAGGCAGTGTCACTACCAACTAGGCTAAACAGGTCGTAATAAATCATCATATACAATAAGAATTAACAAAGACTATAGTTAAGATGATACTATAGCTTATATATAAAGATTTTCGATTTTTAAAATCTTGAAAATAGGAATATTAATAAAACCACATTCGCGCCTAATACTTTGAACGCCATCATATTTTAATTAAGTGATCACTCGGACGCCAAGGTATTTTTAAAAGTATAGTTTTTGTTTTTTAAGTTTCCAATGAGGGTTTATTAGAATGCATTATGGCATCACTGTTATGTCAAAATTACACCTGTAATTAAAAGCAATTTACAAGAGTAGTGTTAAAACAGGTACATGTATGCCACATTATATGCCAACTAAATAACTTCGTTTTTGTTACTATTTCTTATTGTTTTCCATTTCATTTGTGTACTAAACACTGCACGTTTAAGAAATTTACCAGAAGTGTGGTCTAAAATGTTATACGTATTTTGTATGTTAGCATTTAGCAATTAAAGTTACTTTTGCACTGCCAAAAAAAAATTGATGTAACGTTTAAACCAATTGCTGGCGATTACCTTGTCCCATTTTTAATTGCATGCCGTTTAAGGCTGAATACTGCGACTCATAATATAATGTTAACATCTTATGTAATATATTCTTGCAAATAAACATTACTTTAACAAATAAAAACAATTCATAATTGTTTTTTTTTTCATGATCAAAGCAAACCTTCATTCCGACCTTTTTAGTGTTGTTGGCGTGGTGGGCACGACGACACACGACTACTTTATAGGCTCTTGGCGTTCAAAGGGTTTAGTGATTTATCGATTTAGGTCTACGCAACGAATGACTGTTGAAGATGATAAAAAAACTGAAATGTTATCCTAATAGCATTTCAAGGCCAACGTTAATAGGCGCTAATCATTATCACTTATCGGACAAAATGGCGGGAGCTCATTAATTGTAATAACGGTCACGTTACACAGGATAAACAAGTAAAACGAGTCTAAAATTTACACACACACACAAAAATACTTTCATAAAACACACTGCACATTTAAAAATATTTATTCAGAAATAGTTATCCCATCAAAAACATAAATGTGAAAATGGGAGCCAAGTTCAATATTAATAATATGCGATGCTTGGTTGTCGTCTTCACCGACAAAAGAATTGAGATCTAAATGGGTGCCAAGTTCTGTACATTCTCTGAAATGGTGCCAAGTCCGGCAACACATTGTTTACAGTAAAACTAATTTATTGCATATACATTACTGCACTACATTTTTATGTTTTTGATGGGATATCATTACTTTTTGTCAATCTTCGCCAAATGGTGCTTTTTAAGAGCGAATGCATGAGTCTACAAAATACCCAAATCTCTATAGGTGCACCTTAAATATTTGAAGAGTTCCCTCGATTTCTCCAGGACCCTATGACAGATTCTTACCTGATAACTATGGAACTACCTCTTAAGTATACCGTTTCAAACAATAAAATAATTTTCCAAATCGGTTAATAAATGACGGAGTTCTGAGGTAACTAGCATAAATAATATTAATAATAAAACTAATAAAAAAATCACTGGTTTCTGATTTTTTCTGATGTACACACACAATTACCAAGCTGCATGCCAAATTTCAGCTTTCTAGGTCATCTGGAAGTGTGTTAGGTTTTTGATTACTAGTCAGTCAGTCAGTGGTAAAAATGCCGTTTTTTGGAATTTAATATCTCAATAATTATTAAACCTATATTTATGAAATTTGGGGTTCTAGTTGTTCTAAAGGATCTTAATACATGTACCTAATTTAATTTTTTATGTTAGATAGATTTGGAGTTATTGGGGGGTCAAAAGTGGCTCCAAACGGTTCGTGTAATTGCTGTCCGCCAGTTCCTGGGGTGAACTTGGTTGGACACGCTGCCGCGTGTCTAGTATTATAATACTTGCTGTGTTAATTGGAGTGTTACGAAATATGTCAAGAATTGTTATACTATTAGAACTGTTCATTTAATCCTGTTTTTTTGGATTACTTTAATTTGTATTATTCTTATTCTTTACAATTGTATTGTGTCAATGAAGACCGGTGCCTCTTAACACATGTGTACTTAAAAAGAGGCATCAACAGCTGTTTTGTAATGTGTAATAATTTATTTATTATTAACCTTTTCGCCGCCAGACGTCAAAGTAATTCGCCGTGCCCCTGACGCCACAACGGTAAAAAAAAAGATGTGTAAATAAATAATGCCAATATAAAATTGGGCAGCTTCTCAGTAGTTTTTCATAAAAAAAAATTGTCGGCCTGTGCCGTCGTTGGGTCGGGGTGACGATTTTACGTTGACGGCTATGGCCGACCGTGGCGTTCAAAAGGTTAAGTCAATGAACTGGCGCATAACATACCACCACCACGTCCACTCAATTGTTCTTTGTTTTTTATCTCCTGCTACCCAAAGGTTGTCTGGGAGATATCGCGTTTTAGCGATAACGTCGCCTGTGAGTTTATAAGGTTTATCAAAATAACCTTAAAAACTAATCGAGATACAAATTGTTTTGTGGTGCAATACAGAATATTATTATTGTACAACGCTAAATCTAAATTATTATTTTTCGGCTAGTCTATAGCCGCCTCAGAGAACTCGAGCGTGGGATGTATGTGTGTGCATCTGTAGTCACTTCTCTTACTTCTAGAGGCCGTCAGATATTTAGGCGTGCTCTGTTATGTATGTATACTAGATATTAGAGCCCGCGCAGACAGCGGTCAACGGAGTTCTGCGATCCATTGGACTAGCGGTGACCGCTCTGTCTGCGCGGGCTGTTATTGCTGGCGATTACCTTGTGCCATTCATTTCAAATGAGCAAGGGACGAAGGTGATATCTTAGTTGGGTTTTAAAAATATACGCTAGGGTGGTATTCCACTCGTCCAATATCTTTGATCAAAGTTCTTTGACGTAGGCCCATTCCACTCATTTATTTATTTATTTATTTATTTATTTATACATAAGGAGTACCAACAGCTGCAAAAACATGATAAAGTCTTGAATAGCAACACATAGCCAATTAAAGGAACTCACAGATAGAAATTAAATAAAAGTTAAAAGTATTTAACAAAAGTAGCGCACACTTTCGCACTATGTGACACTAGGTTCTACTTGGTAAAAAGGAGTGCATAGGAAAAAGTAACACAACTTAATTACTAAGCATAACAAAAGATTACATTCAATGCAATTAATACAAGTTGCATTGCAACTATAACACACAAACAGCGCATGATCAAGTGTTGCATCCTGAAAAATCGCTAAGTACAATCCTGAAGATTCAGAAATTAGATAGGAGAATTGACACTGTTAAAAAATTGATATGCTAATTTTCGCCTCACCGAAGGAATTGAGCAATTGAATACGTCAATATCTAGCTCTTTGGACAACTTATTCAAGTTACGGCTGGCACGACTCAAGAAAGAATTTTGCCTGTATTTAGATGAGGTACATTTAAGTGCGATAGGGGGAAAGTATCTCTTAGAACGAATAGGCGTGTGAAATGAAATTTTACTAAGCAATTCCGGACAATCAATATTCCCACTAGTGATGTTGAGAATATAAGAAATATCAGCAATTTCTCGACGTTTATATAATGGGAGTAGATGATGTTTTTTACATATGCTTAAATAGTTGGAGGATATGTAGGAATATCTGAGTTTAAAACACAAGTGTTTGACAAACTTTTTCTGGATACGTTCAATCCTCTCTGTGTAAGTAGTGTAGCATGGATTCCAAATTTGAGACGCATATTCGATTTTACTCCTAACTAGTGAGCAATATAATACTTTGAGCGTCTTTGCTTGAGTAAAGTTTGCGGCGTTACGCATTATAAAGCCTAAACTTCTCAGAGCACTTTTTACAATACCATCTATATGTAAGTCAAATAAAAGCTTTGAGTCATGCACCACGCCCAAATCTCTCATAAAACTGACTTTGTTAAGGGATTGATCTTTAAGTGAATATGTTGAAGATATCAAATTATGTTTACGTGAGAAAGTGACTGAGAAACATTTTGATGGATTCAAGTCCAGCTTATTGGTCTGACAATATTCATCTAGACGCGCAAGATCTGATTGGATCAGTGCAGAATCATGGCTAGACTTTATCTTCCTAAAGATTTTCATATCGTCTGCAAAACAGAGAAGCTCAGAGTGAGTGACGCATTTGCTGATGTCGTTGACAAATATATTGAATAGCAATGGGCCTAGCAAAGATCCCTGAGGGACACCACTAGGAACCTTCACCCAGCCCGACATATAGTTGTTAACGACAACAGCTTGAGATCGTTTATCTATGTAGGATGAGAACCATCTAAGTAAGTCTCCACTGATCCCTATATCATACAGTTTCGACAATAGCATGACGTGATCAATTCGATCAAAAGCCTTACTGTAGTCAGTATATATTACATCCACCTGATACCCATTATCCATCGCCTCTGTTACATATTCATTCAGTAAAACGAGGTTAGAAACTGTAGATCGACACCGAAGAAAACCATGCTGATTGGGACTAAAAGAATTTTTCAAGGCTTCATAAACCTGATTATAAACAATTTTCTCCAAGACTAGATAAAATACATAACTTAGAAATGGGTCTATAATTCTCTAAATCAGTTTTAGGTCCCTTTTTATGAACCGGTGTAATATATGCGGACTTCCATACTGAAGGAACAGAACACTCTGCGAAGGAACGTTTAAAAAGCAACATCACTGGTACCACTAAACTATGAGCACAGTTTATTAGAAATTGAGCCGGTAGGTCATCAGGACCCGCAGACTTCGACGGGTCAAGCTTAAGCAAGATGTTTATAGCTCTTCAGATTTTACTTCAATTTGAGATAGTGAAGCTGAGGAATCACATAGTGGCCCTAGAGGCAGTTTTGAGTCGTTGACACACGACGCTGAAAAACTGGTCATAAAATAATTGGAAAACGCATCACATATATCCGTGCCAGTATTTACTAGTCTATCACCATATGTTAAACTACAAGGTATAGCGTTGGAACCGGAGCGGGACTTGATAAATGACCAAAAATACTTCGGATTTTTAACAATGTTGTCTTCCGTTCGGCTTATGTACGCACTAAAACACTCATGCTCCAACCTGCGCACCCTGTCCCTCAACACATTGAAAGATAATAAATCGGATTTGTTATTATAAGTTTTATATTTTTTTAGATATTTATATTTTTCCCTTATAGCTTTTTTTAATGATCTCTCATCCAATATCTTTGTCCAAGTTTTTTTATTTCATGCGTAGCCATATTGATTTAACTGTCATCAGAATCTTTGATCAAATGTCGGGGTCCCATCCAAGTTGGATGAAATATACATTTGATCAAAGAAATTGGATGAGTGGAATAAATACCTCCCTTAATAAAAATGACAAATCAAATTTTGGAAACTCGGTAAAGGACCACGCGTCAAAATGGTCCTGAAACCAACAAAGACCTATAACATCTTTGTTGGTTTTAGGACCACAGGGCTCTCTTTCGTGCCGTCCCTTCCCTTTCACTCTCGTGTTATACACTATATGATGACCACCTGTTTAGCCTAGTTGGTAGTGACACTACCTCCGAAGCTAGAGGTTCCGGGTTCGAATCCCGGCCAGGGCATTATTTGTGCATTTAGCACGGATATTTGTTCTTGGGTCTTCTATGTATTTATCTATATAAGTATGTATATCGTCGTCTAGTACCCATAGTACAAGCTTTGCTTAGTTTGGGACTAGGTCGATTTGTGTAAGATTGTCCCCCAATTTTTTTTTTATTTTATTTACACAGGACGGGCGCGGGTCGGGAGTACGGGCCTATTTACATACTCTTTCAGTACGTTAACTCTCAGAATTTAATTACCGATTTAATTGCAATTAAATCGGCGTGACGTTTTGTTTAAAATGTTTTAATTACCCACGGATGAATTTCAAATTGTATCTTATTTTGATTATGACGATAAAATCGCAATCTATTCATCATTCCAATATTAGAAATAATTCTATTAAATTAAGGCTTATTTTACATAGCGACCGTCTCCTTAACTTTTTGCGGTTTGAACGCCTTCATATTTGAATGTAGTGATCACTCAGATGCCAAGGTATCAACAATTGTGTAACGTTTAAAACAATTCATAATAGATATTTTTTCATGATCAAAGTACACCTTCACTGAGACCTTTTTAGTGGTTCTTAGCGTGGTGGGCACGACGACACACGACCACTTTATAGGTTCTTGGCGTTCAAAGGGTTCGCTTCGCGTGTTACCGCCGATACCCGAAGTGTCTTTCTAAAAATCGGAATGAATCTATGAATCGGAAAATCTGAGCGCTCTCGTGCTTTAGAAGGCACGTTAAGCCGTTGATCCCGGCTGCTGTCTACGACAGCAGTCTTTAAGCCAAGTTAGAGAGGCCTTCGGGCGGCTTGAGAACTTTTAACAGTCAAGTTGCCCACTCACTTGACAAAGGGGGGTCGAAGTTGCACCACGTCCGTAGGGAGTACCCAGTTTGTACGTGACCCCTGGGTGGTGCTAAAAGTGCAACATAAACTGGCAATCGTACTTGTCTTTTCGAAGATCTCACGGTTCGTAAATAAATGCCATACGATTAAATAAAATAAATCGGAATGTGATTTTGAGAGTTAACGGACTGTATTATAAGAATATATGAACATCACGGTGCTTTTTGTAAAGGATAAACAGCCGACCCCATGACTGGAATTGCTTGCCTGGTCTAACGGATCTTTAAAAATCTTTTCCCCTCACTAGCTCGGAAAGCCGTCTTTTATCCTTTGAAACAAGCGGGTAAAAACGCATTTTATCCACAAGTGGGGAAAGTAATTTGACCTTGGAGCGTTTTTGAGTAGCTTTTGACAGATAACAAAACGTAAAACACTCATAATAATGGTTCGTTTGATATCAATTATCATTAAATAAATGGTTTGAGAATTTAGTAAAAAATACCAAATTTAATGATTTAAGTCGTAAATCTTAAAATTCTATAAGTAACATTTTTTTATAATGATATTGAGTATAATTGTTAACGCACAAGTTGAGTCGATGCAATTTCAAAACGCATCGTCAGAAATGTCATCATTGTCAATGTCAACTAAAATATACACAACTTGTCACCGACTCTGACTCACGTAAATATTATACACAACTTTTAGAGTTTTCTTTTATAATATCGTAAAAAAAATCAGTGATTCCAGTGAAAATCATGCCTGTGGAACTGTGTTTTTTTGCATGTTGCACTTTCCTCGCTATAGTAAGGAGAAAAGTTTTGTGTTACACACGGGTGCAAAGTTGTATTTTACTTCTCGTGTGTTGAAACACTCGCTACGCTCAGGATTCTATTTTAGAACCACTCGCTTCGCTCGTGGTTCAACTATACAATCCTTTCGCTGGCTCGTGTTTCAATTCGACACTCGCGGGTAAAATACAACTTTGCATCCTTGTATAACAAATAACTACTTATATAGTCTACTATTTTGAGTCTTGAGAACGGGCATTTTATTAACAGTATGATTTTATATCAACAGGAACCGGGAGTCTGCAGTTGTGATCCTTCGGCGCAATCTTCGTGCTCGTTCCCACACCATCTATCTCTGCTACGCTAGAAAGGGATGGATGCTACTGTATTGTTACGTTACGCCGGGACGCGAAGGCTGATAGCATTATTTGTTGCAAATCCACGTTTTCTGTTACTTTTTTGTGGTCCTTGACAAGTCAATCTGTAATTTCAGTACATTTTATAACCTAAGAGATTAAAGTTTATAAATTGTATTGAAACGACAGAAGACTTACCAGGGACCTTGTAAGATGCTTCCACACTAAATGGCTCGTCGAGCTTGTAACTCTCAAGTCGGTAAGGCTAAGATTGTAAACTTAGAAAACTTAAGCTTTCTAAGTTCGGATGAGATCAACACTGTTCAATCTATTTACATCAATTTAAACTTCTAACAATTGTAGCAAAAATACCATATTTTATAATACCGAATGTAGCTTTCTGTTATTCCCAGTATCTCCGAATTAAATTATCGAAAAAATTATCAAGTTTCTTAAGCATCCGTGGTAGTGTAATCACGTTATCATAAAATGTGGTATTTTGTAATATTGCTCGGAAGTAATATTAGATAGAGCAAATAGTGAGGCAACACTTAGCACCGCGCATTGGCGGACTGCATATAAACTGCAATTTGAATGGTAACTGCACGCTAACAGCGCAGTTGGCGTGCAGTTCACATCAGGCCTTGAACAGCTATTGATAGCCTTCGCGTCGCGACACGTTTCGAGCCGAGCTAACAGACGGGGAATCGGACAATGACAACACAAGTTACAGCCATTCAGAATGTAATTGTTTTATGCAATAAATATAATTTGGAAATACTAACAGAGTGTTACTTCATTACATAGATTTGAGAAATGTACACACGACAGTCTACAATTATACAGTTGTGTCTAGCAGAGGTATATAGAAAAGGTTTCTAGTGAGGAGGCTTTAGGAAGAAACAGGCAAATCAATATAACACTCCGGTAGGAAATGAAACACCGATGCTTATTGACCTAAAAATGAAGAAACATTTATTTTCAGTATGTCTTTTGTATAATTGAATAACAGAATGAATCAAGTGTCGAGAGGATAACAGAGCGGAGCACTTTCACTTCCCATTTCGATAGAATTAGTCTCACCAACAATAGAAATATAATATTTTATCAAGTAATTTACAGTTACAAATGCAGTACCAATAAATCTAATTTATTCGTTTACTGAGTTAGTTAAATTTAAACATTTATTATGATCGTTAGTGTACTCGGAGCGCGGGGCTCGCGGCTACGGATCCTTACGGGCACAGTATAGTATATTTTTTTGGGATTTTTTAAGTTTTTATTCATCACGTACTTAAATATCTCATACTTGAAAAACAAAATGACATTAAAATGTATAGGGTGCGGCGACGCCACACACGAGCCGCACGGGCACGCACGGGGCCGCGCGGGCTCGCACGGGGCCGCACGGGCACGCACGGGGCCGCACGGGCTCGCACGGGGCCGCACGGGGCCGCACGGGCACGGGACGGCGCGCTCGCGCGGCGCTGGCCGCCGCTACCATCACATTGCGACGTTTCACACCTATTCGTTTTCCCTTTGTACCGCTACAGTTAAAATTGTTTCTTACTTAGTAAAATTAACGGAATAGTTTAAATCTAAATAAAAAGGAGAGGCGGAGGCGCCTGCGCACGATACAATATTCATTCAACTGAAACGATGTCAATATTTAAATTTATCGCAAACACTAGAGAAATGCAGGTCCAATACGATGGTAATATTGTGTGTCTTGAAACAAAATGTATATTTGAATTCTCTGCTTTTTACACACACACTAGCCGGCGGCTCACTTTGACGTCATCATGGTGACGAATTCTGAAAACAAACAAACATACAGTCAGTGCGGGTCTAAGCGACGCACCCTCCGCGGCTCGTGTTAGTCCAGTACGAATATTAAACACAACAGATATGCTAACCGATACACGGGAGATGCACTAAGAAGGGCCGCTAAGTTAGACAAATACCGATAGATAGATAATCGACAGTTTCAACCCTTCGGAACAATGACAACAGTGCGCAATGTACGAAACGAACAACATATAGACCGGAACATCGCCGTCATGCCACTACGGTACGGGTGCGAAATACCACCCTCTGTGGCGGCGAACGAGGTGGTATTTCCAGAACTAAACGCTATACAGATATTAGACACATGCACCAGTATTAACAGAAACTTCCTAATACCCAACGCAGGTCGGTTGCAACTTTGTTCCAATGATCGTCCATAGATATGACAATAGAAGAGATATGATGACAATTTCGTTCTCAAGCCGCGGTCGTGGCTTAAAGCTCGAAACGCGCAGAGCGGGCGCGGCGCGGTGCGGGGCGGATGCGGTTTTGCATTTTTGATCTTTCTGAAACTATCGACGGTAGATTACTGCTTCGTATGTCACCCACGCCGCCCCCGCGCCCCCGCGCGGTTCCAGGTGCGACGTGCCCCCGTGCTGCGCGTTGCAAGCTGTTGCTTCATACCACATTCATTATAACAATACAATTCATATAAACAAATCACATTTGAGTAGTCTAAAGGGGTAACTTCAAGTTAATTATAGGACGAAATATAATCACCTGGTTTGAATTTACTAAAACCCATCATGATTTAGGTGTAAAAGTAAATATCCGCATGTATTAATTGATAATGTCGTAATCAATAAAATCTTATATGATGAGTATAAAAATTAAGAGTGCAAGTAATTTGCAATGGACCAATTTATAATGTGATCAATTTCCGAAGTCACGAATTTGTAAGTAAAAGTAAGTTTACGCAAACACTGGAGAAATGCATTAACCCTTTAAAGTACTCAACTTGTTTACATGGATTGGTAACACATTGGGTGGTATAATGAATATGGTATAGTAGGGCGCTGCTCATCGGTAAATTACTTTGCATGAAAATAACAGCGTCCGTGAATGATTTTAGTCATCTCTCTCATCAGGAGAGACGCTTCACGCCCAAATCATATCTTCTGTATTTCGATATCTGTGGCCTTACGTTGGAATTATATTCCAAGTTGAACAAAGTTCCAAACGTTTCTACGTACCATCGCCAACACAGTCGACTGACCGTTCGTGCACTTTATTCTCATTGTAATAAGGGTCACGAGTAGTTAGTAACTATGTTGGCGTTCGTACTCAAGCAAGCCCAGCAACCAAGTTGGTCAGTTGGTTGCCAGGCCGCTCCGACAGAACCCAGTAAGAGTGAGATGCGAGGGGGTGGGCGGGGCAGCTAACAGTCCAGGGTGAAGGAACAGTTAATAAGATCAAACCATTCAGAACACTGGTAGGTATAGGTACCTATGGTCGCGTAGAACTACTGGGGGGTATATCACAGCGTTATTGCGGACGTGTCAGGTTAGTTACGAGGCGGCGCGCGAGAATACAAGTTTGGCGAGGGCATGGAAGTCTGCAAGAGAAAACCAGCTGTAGCTTCAGGCCCACCCGCCTACTTCTACGACATTTACTAGCGGAATACCACGAACTACGCATTCCTTCGTTGCACTAAGTTTCTATGACGTTCGGTTTTCGTTCAATTTCACGGCAAAGATTACTAAAACACAGCGAAATAGGAGAAAACAGCGCTTATTTATCGGGCTACAGCGGATCTGGGTTTAAATTTGTACGATATTAGTAGAGAATAACCTTCGTGTGGAAAATTCTCGACCTTAGAATTAGGGTTAGTTCCGCATCACGGCGTGTCGGCGTCTAACTTGCGTATCGATTTGTGTATGATGAATGCGTGAAATTTCGCGATGGCGGTTGTACGCGAGGAGGCATTTACGATAGCGCGCGATGTTGACACCGGCGCTGCGCTGGCGCGCGCCCAAACGCAACGCTTTTTTATAATCACAGAAACAACACTGTATCCATGCAGCTCGCCTTACTCGGATACATGTCGCATTCTCTGTTACAACTAGTCCGGTGTTACTTGGGTTTCAATGATTTTACCGAAATATCTAACATTACTGGCTACCTACGGCGCATCAAGACAGTATTTACAGCATCAACTCTATCGCTCTGAACTTAACGACGGTGTAAGCGCTACGGTAATTTACGAGTATCAAAAGAACGCACGGCTTTGGATTATGTAAAATTTTCGGTGTTCGTAAATCACGAGTAACATAAATGTTGGGAGCGAGTAAACTTTGTTTTCGCGTGGAGAAATTTATCGAGTCTGGAGTTGAAATAGCTCCACCACCGGGGTTAGTGCGCGACACGGCATGCAGGACCGCTAGAGGGTGGTATTCTCCTAGCTTAGACACACTATATCCATTTATACATGGCGTGCTGAGCCAAGAGGGCGTCTTCAGCTCACGTGCCGTTTTGGCTCAGCATCGGTATCGCGTCGAAACTTGTCGCCAGCTACATTTCATGTGGGAGCCACAAAAACAATAACAATGTTTATGTATATAAAGTTGCGTCTAGGCAAGTCAATACGTTTAAGTTAGAGAACCTCTGGACATCTTTTGCTAACATTTACGGACATTCACAGACAAGTACACGGTTTTACAGAACAAAGGACATGTCACAGAATCTAGTATGTTATGAATGTGACAAGACGTGACGTATCAACAATGAAGTGCCAGAATATTGGTCGCCATTTTTATGTTGTGATTGTGAAGGCATTTCTACGACGGTAAGATTTCATTCATGAGTAGGTAGGGGTATCTATAGTTCTGGATGTAGCATCCGGATGTTTAATCATCTGGTAGGTGCGAAAGATATGAATGTTTTAACAAACAAGACCAAAACTTCCATGCTTTAGATTATCAGAAGATGCCCAGAGTTCTCTTTAGTGGCGTCGCTATACGAAGAAGTAATACGACAGCCCTACTGGCGGTTTTTTTATGAACTGAGTTTCAATTCCAACTTTTTCATAACAAGATTGTTCAAAATTTCTCTTCAACGACAAGCCACTTAACTCATTACGAACACTTTATGGTAGCAAAATCCTCAAAAAATAATAACGAGCGGAAGCCAGAAAGACGAGCAGGTCATTGCTCGTCTTTCTGGCTTGCGCTCGTGTCCAATTTCGTGAAAGTTATAAAGTTCATCGTTTTAGAAAGCATCTACTTGATAATCTGTTTAAGCTTTAGTTCTGTAAAAGTCTGCTAAAAGTATAAGATGGAGCACGAATATTCAGGAGAAAGTTATGGGCCGAATTCCGTGAAACTTAAATGATATCCCCAAGTTTTTCTCGTCTAACATCAGTTTCACGCCGCCGTGATAGGTCTGAGAGTGGCATCAGCATATACTTTAAAAGTCAAGTATGATACTGATATCCTGCCCTTTCTCGGCCCCAAAGATGATGCCAATGCCAGCTTCATTTCCATCTCAATATCACGACTAGATCACATCTGCTGGACGCCCGTTCAGCAGATGTGATCTAGTCTGTCTCCGTGACGTGTCCGTCTGTGTGTGTCTCCGAGAGCCTTCTCGGAGCAATACGTACCCTCGTAATTGACCTGGCCGTCGCCATCGATATCAGCCTCGCGGATCATCTCGTCCACCTCCTCGTCCGTGAGCTTCTCGCCGAGGTTGGTCATGACGTGGCGCAGCTCCGCCGCCGATATGAACCCGTTGCCGTCTTTGTCGAAGACACGGAACGCTTCGCGGATCTCCTCCTCGCTGTCCGTGTCCTTCATCTTGCGGGCCATCATTGTGAGGAACTCTGGGAAGTCTATCGTGCCGTTGCCTGGAAAACGACGAGAGGCAATGTTAGTTACGAAATTCATTGGGTACGGGGTTTAAATGGTAATTTGGCCTGTCATCTTAAGCCCTGCTTGCAAACTTGTGACAGAGTCAAGAACTGATTATAGATATGTATTGAGAAATGAAATCAAGAACTGACTATAAATATGTATTGAGAAATAAAGACTACGTAATATGGACTATTATAAAAGGAGTTTGTTACGCCAAGTCGGTAACAATAACTTAATAAATCTAGGTCGTAGCGTAACTCGAATTTCGTTATTTTCAATGATTTATTAAGAGTAATTTGTGTTAAAGCCATTTTTCACTGAGGCAACTTTGACATCTCAGTGGAAAAGATACACCGGAAAGGACTGATCTTTATCTGATTGTGAAAACGCAGTGTTGCTGATTAACATATCCATCGTTGTGTTTCCGTCCTGTATTGAATACTTAATAAAAGTACATATGAGGAAATCAAGTAGGCTGTCTTCTTGTTATTCTGTAAATAGATGGACACACACGCTTCATCAGCTGCACCGTGAAGCACAAAGACAAAACGCTTGACAAGGAGGGTCAAAGTTGCACCACGTTCGTAGGGAGTACCCACCGTTGCCCTACACGTGACCCCTGGGTGGTGCTAAAACTGCAAACTGGCAACCGTACTGTCTTCTCGAAGATCTCACTGTTCGAAAATAAATGCCATGCGATTATTTATTTATTTAAAATGCTTAATGATGACTGAATGCTTCATTTTCTGTCAATCCCTCTCGAATTTTCGTAATATTTGTAAAATGAAAAACATTATATTTCGCCCAGAACACCCAACGAGCCCGTTTCTCGTAAACGGTGACGTAACCCTAATTAGTCTCATTAATCAATCCGCATGTTAATATCATCAGCAGCGCGTGGGCATCCAAGTTCACGGAGCCAGCCTTGGCACCTGCCGTAATGGAATCTTTTCAGGTACCGTAAATATTATTGCTAGAACTAGCTTTGTTTACGTGAAGCATAGAGATGACCTTAATTGACGATCTAAAAATAAGCCCAATAAATAAAATCTGAGAGTAATGCCGAGTGGAAGGAAAATTTGTTATTAAGTATAATTTTGTTGAAAGGATAAGCTCTTTAGACACTGGAAAAGGAAGTGAGGTGACACATGATAGTTTATTGAATCAGGCGCGCCGGAGACAAGGATAGATGAGTGTCTCAATAGACGGCGACGCTATTATACCGAATAGACTGACCACTCAATTGGGAGGTCCCACTGTTTCATAAACACGTGTACTTCTTTGATGAAACCGAGAACTATTATGCCAACAACAATATCCTGAAATGTCGTAATTTCTGTAACAAATCGGTTTAATGCGGACGATTCCGGGAAACTATATGGATGCTTGATGGATATCATGAAAACAATTGGTTTCTGTAACGCCAAGAGTTATATTTACGGCGTAATAAAGACTCATGAAGGCGTATGATTCGAATTGCCCGTAAATGCGCCATGATAATATAATATAGCATATGGTGACTATGTAAGCTTGCGCAGTTTAGAGCGTTGGGTTCGCCGTAGAATTTGGCAAGCATTAGCAGGGGCTTTTTGTACAACGAGGCATATTGTTGACCGTATCACAGTGACATCATTGTCGGCCGTTGATTAAGTCATCCGCACGGCAACGGCCGAATTTCGAGCGAACACAGCGTTTGCCGAAACCGACGATGTGTCAGTGTTATCAGTAACATTAACACATCCATAAAGCCTGTCGAGGGCGCGGCTATTAAAAATTCCGTACCTGAAATTGTTTGGACAGCATGGAACAAACAATCTGCGACACGCGTAGCATTTTTAATACGTTTACACAAGGACATTCAGATTGGGAAGTGGGTGCCATGAAATATTCGAGACAAGTAGGGAATTTGTAACCCAGCAGTCGGCTCGCGGGCGTCTCGGCTAAGCCATCGGATTTGCATCCGGTGTAAACAGGCGCATGTTGTGAATAATTCAGAGACGTAACAATACGAGCGCTTGCGATCCGATCCGCACGACCGCATCTCGCGATTCCGCGAAATAGAATAATTTACGAGCAAGATTGTGAGGGATTTAGGTGCTCATTAAAATTCTACCACTGCTTTCGTAACAAATATACATGGATTACGGATTTAATTACTCAATTTGCCCGTCCCGAAATAATTTTTGATTTTGGTTGACCCATCCCCGATAGAAAATTGTCACAGACATGTACTCCTACGCAATCTCTTGTTACCTTTCTAACAACGACACCCTTTCTCCTATTATTATACACCACTGACACGACTGCCGTATAATTTAGTACGATGAGACACAAATCCTTCTAGCTAGTCTGTCAAGTACCCTAGTGCGATTGTACCTGGCGATGATCACAGGGTGAACGCTCCATCAAGGTGCAAAAATAAGTGCGGGTTAAGTTTGGCGCATCTAATTGTGGGTTAACCTTTGCGAGGTGGTCCGCGGGCTATTTATACCGGCCGCGCGATACGCTGAACTTTCGAGAATGCACGCCGCATGCCGGACACTGTTCTAGCACCTGGGCCCGGTACGATTGCCGCCTTCTTTCAGGTTGTTTATGCCAATAGCAAACGGGGTCACCTGATGGGAAGTGGGCGGGCATCGACATCTGTGGATTAGGTTGGAGCGATCAATTTTGCATACACCACCACCACCACCATATCAGCCCTAGGACGTCCACTGCTGGACATAGGCCTCCCCCAAATTCATGGGGGGTAATTGCTCCACCGCGCTCCAGGTATGCTGCTTGCTGGCCATTCAACGGTGGTCTTGGTCGTAGTTTTTGGACATACCCGGGTCCAACAACAACAATGACACAAATGCGTCTGTGGCACAGCATGTGGGCAGCCAGTAACAGAAACGCCTTAGAAGAAAGCTCTTTTCCTTGCTGGTAAACATCTTGAAGCAGTTTAGCTCGGGCATTGCTAGTGTAGAAGAAATGGGAATGAGTCTCATCCAATCCCTATCTAATAACACTTTATTATACCGCGCGGCGAGTTACGCTATCAATTGAACGATTATCGTTTCTGGGTGAAGTTCATTGGCATTTGAAAGCTGAACACAATAGGCGATTCCGAGGAATATATGAGCCGATTCCATTTAAGGGTGGTGGGCGCAGTGGGGGCACAATGGCGATGGCGTCGCGCCGCCTTGAACCCGCTGCAGCCGTGTTTGTTGTTTCTGCATCGTTCTCACAGTACACTGGAAACTGAGTTGCCATGTTTATCGTTAATAACATAAACACCACATTGTTAACCCAAAATGTTTATGAAAAACCATTTAGTCAAGGCCGAGTGTGTGGTTTTAAGGAAACGCTTATTTAAATGGCAGCAGGAATTCCCGTCGGGTGCTGGGCGAGGATAATTAGATCGTGAGTGCCCAAACAGGATAAACAAGCAGTCACCGCAAATCATTACACGCTTTGAGTAACATACCGTTATGTAATCATAACTTTAGGAGTGTTTGAACCATCAATAGTGACGAGTAAAACAGTTGAAACAACATGGAATGTGCAAGAAAAGCCTCTTCGATCGGATTGGTTGACAGCGCGGCCGCGTCTACGTCTGCCAGTAGGCTGTGCTAGGTATGTGTGTTTGTAGGGCGCTGCGGGCGTCTCGGATGGCTTCCCCGGGTCGATACTGCGTGTGAACTGTAACCAGCCTGACTGTGAGGCTTCAAGCGATTCTTTACAATCTCATTACTTTACAACCTTATTTAGCTGTTGATAGCTGTCTTACTTTCTCTTTGGATCAGTTACAAATGCATTAGATGTCTCCGATACATTATAGCAGGTTACACACACACACGTGCATCGGGTGTGTCTTATGTATTTGTACTCAATCCAGATATCATAAGATAAATACTATAACGTAATATTTTGTGTCAATCTCGATCAAAAGTTAACGTCATAATCCGAAAGTGAGTCAATTAAAACGGCAGCGGAGCGGCGAGCCGCAATCAAACCGACAATCTAAAAGCTAATCTGTAAACACGCATTTTCAGGGAAAGATTGTATCACTACTCCTGAAGTTAATTTATCGAAATGACGTTATGTTAATTTGTTACGTTGGAATGGAACATACGACGTTGTCAAGTGCAAGCACCCACACAAGTTATCGCGGCTATAAGAAGAGATGAACTCGCACTCATTGTCTTGTGAAAAATAGATTATTCAGCAAGAGTTTACCCGTGATGAGCCAAGTCAGTTTATATAAAGCGTAAAGATTTATTGTTCATTAGTCATGGTGAAGATCTGGCTAATGAACGGACTGGCTCACGTCGATTATCGCTTAGCTTCAACTCTACAATCTGAGCGAGTTTTTAAAGTAGATTGCGTAGCTTTTAGAGCACCTGAAGTGCATTTTGATATGTAATGGATTGTAGGTATATTGAACAAGCCATTTGGCTTCATGGCGACTGGAAACAATAGTCCCCGCTTCAGTGAGCAATGTGAACGGTTATGGTAGGTAGTAAGTACGTGTATTTTGCACATAGCAATGTAGCGCGACAAGGCCGCCCGTGAGTCAACATAGCGTCAGCGGCGATACAATCCTTATACGAGGCAATTAGATGACCGAATACCAGATTAACGTGCTACCTTAAATAATTATTAAACTAATTGAGACTCAAAAACAGCACAGCGCCAGACGAATGAATCTTAATTATTGACGCTTTTAAAAATATAACAATAGATTTGGCTACAGCGAAGGCGGAAGATGCTGCAATTATTCGACGGACGCCGGGTGAGTGATCGCGTTATGCTCCGCATTTACCGCATCTAAAAGCCAACATCAAAGCTATTGATTCCCGAATCCAGCATACGTCAAGATAAGACGGATCGCTCGTGTCTCATCAACTCATCATCCATGTTATAAGAATAAACACATCAAATTAAGTAGACGAGCGCCGGGACGATGTTCCGACACAAGCGATTACACGAGCCTGGTCCATGCGATCGCGACAAACTGGCGTCTCGCCAAAAGGAATATGCAAATTCATTTGCAATCTGCGATTCCAGACTGGCGCTGCGTTTTGCTCGGTGTCAACAGTGTTTATCGCGGCGCAGCGATCGCGCGAGCACCCCGGATTATCTCCAGTCTCTCATGCTAATCGCTGTGCCAACTTGCAAAACGTTCCAGCCTTTTAAAGGATCGCGCGGTAATTTAACGGAACATTCGCTTCAATTACAACGAATTCCGTCCTAACGCGCCCTCAAATTACGAATCAATTCGATTAGTATGCGTCGGTTGTCGCGCAAAAGGCGGGGGCCGGTCCCAAATAGTCGGTTGAACTAATTTGGTCCGTGATTCAGTTTCTCAAAGGGCACTCTGGGAGCAATTAGGACGACAACAATGGGTCAGCTATCTAGGCGAGCTCACGGGGGCTGTGTGCCTGATGCGACAATCCGATGGCCCGATAAATAGCTTGGCGTGAGGCCAAATCTTAACCATTAACACTACAGTTTGCCCGCTGACGGCTACACTTGATGTAGTGTAACTGATGTTAATGCTTTATATGAAATGATTGCGGGCACGCTTCAATGGGCCCGAAGGCTCGAGTTCCCTGTTTCAATTCATTTTTTTTTTATGACAGGTGGCAAACGAGCAGACGAATCGCCTGATGGTAAGCGATTAGCGCTGCCCATGGACACTCGCAACACCAGAGGGGTTGTAAGTGCGTTGCCGGCCTTAAGATGGGAGTACGCTCTTTTCTTGAAGGTTTGAAGGTCGAATCGGTCCGGAAATACCGCAGGCGACAGTTCATTCCACAGTTTAGCTGTGCGAGGCAAGAAATTTCTGGAGAAACGCACAGTTGAGGACTGCCAACCATCTAAGTGGTGAGGATGGAAATTTTGTCGCGTTGGGCGATGGCGGAAGGAAGCGGCAGGGATTAATCCGAACAATTCCTCGGAGCACTCCTCGTAATACATGCGGTAGAAAATGCAGAGCGAGGCTACATTTCTACGCAGCGCCAAAGAGTCAAGCCGTTCCGAAACCCGCTGGCAGCCGACAATTCGAGTCGCTCTCCGTTGGATGCGGTCCAGAGGGAGAAGCTGGTACTGTGGTACCCCTGCCCAAAGATGAGAACAGTATTCCATATGTGGGCGGACCTGTGCCTTATAAAGCTGTAGGCGATGGGCCGGCGTGAAATACTGTCTCGATCTGTTTAGCACACCGAGCTTTTTCGAGGCTAATTTGGCCTTACCCTCTAAATGACCGCGGAACTGGACTTCACTCGAGATGTCGACGCCAAGGATCTCGATTTTGGCTGTGGCAGTTAGGGGAGTGCTCTCAAAACGAGGTGATGCGACAAACGCAAGCTTTTTCGCAGTAAACGCGCAAGCCTGCGTCTTTGTAGGGTTAAAGCGGACCAGATTAAGTCGACCCCATTCTGAGACTTCATCCAGGGAAGTCTCAATCTGAGACACAAGTTTGTTTCGGCTCGTCATTTGCCGCACTGCGGTTATGCTTCGCCACAATATTGCATATCGTCTATTTAAATACAGTCATTTAGTAGATCGCTTCTTGTGACTAGGAAGTTGGTACACGAGCAGCGCCTTCATCGCCAGGAATGCTGTCGCGGTACCTAAAGTTATTTGCGGAAACGGTGCACGTCGCTTTTGGTTTGCGCGTACATTCGTTGTCCGCCATCTTGAGTGATTTATACCGGACTTGTAGCCTTAACACGAACCAGAAACGCTCCCCAGAAATTCCTTTACGCGACAAGCCCAGAAACACAATTACTGCTTAAAAATAATTAAGTTAGCCTCGAGAATAAACAGGATAGTGCAAAAACCGTTACAATGACGGTTTGCGGTTAACAAATAAGGTAAATGATTGTAAGAGGAAATGCATAGCCTGTTGGTGTTGACTAGCTGGCACTAATTGGAGAGCTGAAAAATAGTATAGGCATGAAGCCACGAGGAAAACGAATGGTCTCGCCGTCGCCGGAGAACAAATGACGGCATCGGGGCGCGAACTACATAATAATGCCGAAGGAAAAGGTCAGCCCTTGACACATTGCCTCCATAAAACTCACTCGGGGTGGCACCAAATTGACTACGGTTTTATATACTAGCAATTGATAAAATCGCTACGGGGCGCGATGTATTCAAGAGTGGTGGATGTAGGGGCCAGTATGCCGATTGGTATATATACTGTAGTAAAAAATTGGGGGGATGGTTGCTTTCTCTACTACCGATGAAGAGTACTTGAAGAATACGATGAGAAGTAGAATATACGCTGTAGGACGCAATGAATGCAAGATTGAGATAAAAAAAACGATCCAAACGATCCTAATACAATCGCGTGCCTTTGGAGTTATTATTTTATGAATAAGCACTCGAGAAGGCTTTCAAGAATTCAGCGTGGTGAAGCGTGAGAAAGCGGCGCGGCGCACGATCGATGGCGGGTTGCTTGACCGGCAACCTATTTTCATTGTGATCCCGGATTAGAAGCATAAACAGGCGCATGCGTTCTTGTTCGTAAATCACGGGGATCGACATCGCATCTCGCTGTCCAAAACCCAATATAATCTGTACGGCAGTTGGCCAAGTCGCATGTATACTCGTACTTAAAATAATTTAAATTGGCTTGAGTTGTATCACATTAGACCATTCAAAAAGAGACTTTACAATCCTTGCAAGAAGCTTCAAAATGTATTAGCAATTTTATGAAATGTCGGACATTTTAAATAAGTTCCAACTAGTACAAATTCCTTGCCTTATTAGCGATATGGGACAAATGTGTAAACAAATCTTTTTCGTCGACCGTACATAAAAGAAACTGAAACATGACCACGTGAAAAGGACATAATTACGCGTCATATTCATACCTCACACTCGCACCAAGCGTGTCAAACGGAGACAGATGCTTTAATCTCTTATGCGCAATAAAAGCTACCATCATAGGCAGTAAGTAAGTTAGTAAGTCATTTATTTGCATAAAATAGTGTACAACAAGATGGTCAACATATACAATTTAGATCAACTATTTTGTCTCACAGACATGCAAATGTCAATGGATAATATTGTTATTAGATATTATGTCACATTAAAAACATTACAATTCAAAATATCTTTAAAAAAAAACACTATCAGAAACATTATTATTAAAAAAAAACATTACACAATTATTATCACAGATACATAAGGAAACATATACAAAATAAAAAAGAATTCATAGTAAATATGCAAAACATGTCAAGGCTCAATAATCCGGTATGTCAAGAATTCTTTAATGCTATAAAATTTTCTTTGAAGTAGCCAGTTTTGCAGGGCAGGTATACAAGCTTTATAAGGCAAGCATGTTATGTTGTTTGGGACACAATTAAATATGCCATGCAATAACAATTATTGATGCAGAGCTTAGAGTGTGTTTTGGGTTTCGCCAATCTTGAAGGGTACCTCGTGTTAAATTTACATGTTTCTATTAATTTTTGGAACAAAGCGGGATTTGACTTAACAAATTTGCAGGTAGTATAATAAAGTATGCAACTGTACTGGGAATAACGCTAGGAGGATGATGATATAATAAAGTAATTGGCAGGTAGGTATATACCAAGCAAGTCGCAACTCGGCGTTGCAATTCTCCAGGCATTTTCACAAGCGAATCGTCTACAATGCAGGCTGCTTGCATTAAGAAGTAAGATGCGTAGGAAGGATCTTGATTATTTCGCGACAATGTCTAACCTCAACACGGTTCGTTTTATGGGCAGTAGCAGAAGTTATTACGCAAAAACAATGCTCCAAATGGTACGCTGCGTACCCAACGCTCAACGTATGAACATTAATCCCTTGGCTTTTAACGCTTTTTAGCACTTGGTTCTCGAAGCTGTTTTTTGCGGATTGTTCAATCAGATATCCCTAGATCGATATCAGTTACTATTCCTCGCTTCAGACCAACTTTCTAAGTGAAACAGGTATAGTACGGGAAACTCGGTCAACCTGTTACAAGTTCTCGATCGATGAACCATATTCCTACGCTGAGTAATGGGAGGTCGATTCAGGTCAATCGAGTCAGGCAAGTGGATCGCATCGCCTCGGCGCAGTCAGCCTAATTGGCGTAGCCTCTACGAACGGAACGCTGGGCCCACCTGCGCGATTTGCATTTTTATGCGAGCAATTGAGTATGAATAGCGCGCTGCCTTGGCGTGAATGTTGAACTAGAAAGTTCGAAGTTTAAATCAGGGATTTTCTATACCGGTAAACGTCAGAGCCACGTGAGTTTTAAGTTTACATTTCCTCTCACAAATCCAATGCACGGCTCGAGGGGATTACGTGGGTAGGGGCTGCAGACTCGAGCCCTCTCGAGCCCCGCCACGTGCCCGTATTGATCGCGTCTAGCCTCCCCGCCCCACACGACAAGTACGACAACACGCCCGGCAATCCACAAATCCTTGTTTTTCCGAGCCGCGGTCTTATCGTGCTTTATCGCTTCATTAAAAGTTATCGGTGTTGAGACAGCTCGTTACTGGTGTCTTCACGAGCTCATAATTACGTCAAGCGACGGTTTTTATTTAAACTGGGTTTATTGCAGATTTTAAGTATACTGGGTGTCAGACACTCAATTCCACGGTGAGAAGATTTTAAACATGCGATTTGTCCACGCGAAGAAATGCTGCCCCGATTCAATCAACAGACCTATTGACAATGTAGGCGTCGTTTAAGCGTAATATATGTGCCTGACATTATTGATGGCAGATTCATTTCGCGGCTAGAGGCACTGCCGCATCATTAGAGGCGAAGGTCAACCGGCGGATTTTATTAGGTGTTTATTAAAACCGAATCGGTGTCCAGTCCGCTGTCGAAGCGTCGGCCAGGTTTAACGTTCCCGTGGGATCCGTCCGCAAATAGCCGGCGCGGAGTGACCGGCCGACCGCCGCGCGCGCATATCTGGGAGTGAACGACTTCTTATCGCGCGTGACATCACCGCAAGAACCTTGCCAACTAGGGGACGGGGACCTTCGCAAAACATTCGCCTGCGGGAATAACGCTTCCACTTCATAAATCTTGGGAATACGACGCTGAAAGCTTACCCATCTGTTCCGGATCGGATAGCCGGCCCCATTTCGAATCTACATTTTACAGCCACCACCACCAGGATTCCCGGCAGCGGCGTACGGTTCAGCGATCCCGTAAAACTGCACTCGAAACGCCATAAAGCTTTGCAGAGGGGTCAATGAAACTTGGCTGCAACTGGGCCTTTGCGGAAATCGGTCAGTGGGAGTTAAACGCCAGCAAGCCCACGCGAAAAGCGCGCGGCGAAATTCGAAAACCGAATCTTTCTGTACGTGAGCGATAGTTGTTAACGCGACCAAAATAAATAGTGACGTCGCCGGTTGTGTGAAAGTCACTTTGTGCCGGCAACGTTGCATCGGCGCTTTCTAGACGAGAGCGGACCATTTATCAAGTTGTCGGCGACAGGAGACTCCCGGCCTGGACAATGAATAATCCATACGTGCTCTGCTAAAGGGAACACAAATTGCTTGACATTGATCGGAATGCCTAATCAGAAAAGCGATCGTTTTGTGGAGAGATCGTTTACAAATCGGTTACCAATAACATTGTGGTACGTCGAATATTTTATTAAATATGCTGTGGCCGGGAGTTGGCACAGGTCCGTCGGTGGGAGTAGTAAACAATCGTTCCGGGTACGTTAAATAATTACAAGTGGCGGGACGTTGATGACCAGTGGAAGTTTGCCCAGGGAAATAATATTTATCATTTAATATACTAACGCATCGAAACATCCCGCTTCACGTTAACTACAAAATTAAGAGTAGTATTCTACGGTAAGATAAAACACGTAGTACAAACCACAGTGGGAATGCAATTTGTCAGCGTGAACAAACGCCCTGCAGCAATAGCAATTTACCTCCTTAATTAAACTTTATTCGGAGAATTCTTGAGTTTACGAGCAATTCGACAGAAATCGAGCACTCGACTCAATTATGCCGGGTTTCGCTGAATCAAGAGATTCTAGAGATACAGGATTAGAACGAGTAATTCGGTCTCAGAATTGGATCCAGCATTCTGTTAGAATTAACGAGGTAAAACTAGTATTCTTCCTACATTTATCAATGTCTGTGTTCCAAGTTCCAAGGTAAAGGTTAATTAGACCTAAGTGTTTTAGTAAGGTATCCTGTAGATCCATCGGCCTGTCTACATTTTGATATCTAACTGCTCTCGATAAAACACTGCTTTTATTTGTCGTTATTGGTGAAACATGTTGATTCGGCTATGTTGAAACATTTGTTCTTAAGACTGATGTTTTCTATGTATGTTTTGTATTTATCTATTAAATATATCGTCACACAAGGCTTACAAAAACAAACAATTAAGGTTGAGCTTACTATTGGACTACTTTGATTTGTGTAATTAATGTCCTCTAATATTAATTTATTTTATGTTGCAATGCTTGCAAATAAAACTCAAGTGAGCTCACTTGCTATGAGGTTTATCAGGTAGACGTGGTGACTTTTCGAAGCAAACGGTGAAATGTTTAGTTTGTGTTGTGCACGTGGACGATGTTTTCCATTCTTTTATTACTCGCAACTTGCGTGACCTGTCCGTGCTTCGGCATTAGAAGGGAATCGATTGGCTGTCTGGCCTAACAGCGGTGTTTGACAAGGCTGACAGGAAAAATACCATGTTATCGCGCCCATAGAGAATTTACAGCTGCAACACTCACAGGAAGCGGCTTTGCGGTCCGATACCCAAGACTTGTAGGCTGCGGATTTGGAAGGCTTCATGCAAATGTCAAAGGACGGTGGCGTGACGTCAAGAAAAGGTAGGCTACGTTTGATTGATATATGAAAGCATATTTCTAAGATTCAATAGAAGGCGAACATAAAATGCTAGAAAGACAAACCCACAGTCGCGGCCCGGGTAAGAAATTCAAGTCACAATGGTGATCTTCTTTCTAGAATAGCCTTTTAAAACCGCTTGGAGAGGTTACTTGCAAGTAAAATTGCTTTTTATGTCTACAAAATACAGCATCAAACGCGTTAGGTAATTATAATAGTTTTATAAGTAGTTAGAAACAGAATTCATCAGTGTGGGCGTTGTCTGTTGGAGTTGGCAGGTGGATTTATCCCCCGAATAATAGATCTTTTCTTTATGAGTAGACACTAAGCGGCAAAAACTTAGTAGAGAAACGAATTACATAGGTTTCCGCACCACTTGATTACTAGCTTGGCCGGCTGGGAGGGTCGTAGAATGAATACACTTATGATGTTTAGGAATTAAGGTTTTAAATCGTACGTATTACTGACTTGACTGAAATACAGTACACGACAATTATGGGCACGAATAACGAATGCTAATACGCTTGAAAGCTTTCTAACTTATTATTCATTGGCTCGCCGTCAAATCGTATTGTTCATCCTTTGAGTAACGTGCTGTGCAGTCAAAAATATATCACTTTGAACCATATATACTCTAAACATAAGACTCAAAATAAATATAGATAAGTACATATTGTGTACTCCAAGAGGAAACCGTCACGACTTAAAATACTGATTTTAATAGACATTATTACAAAGTACCAAAAGGCTTTCATTTCAATCAGTCTGATGTTTCGTGGAAAAACACGCTACTCTGCGTAGTGACATTAACGAGCTAATGTTGCATTATTATGCAAAATGAGCTCTTTCTTAATATACACAAAATGTCTACGTAATTAAATTAAGCACCAGACGCGAAAAATATCATGAAAATTTACGCTACACATAAGGTTGTCTAGCCGTTGCAGTTATACCGTCACGTCTTATGGCCTATAATTATGTACTTAAACGTCACATGAAACCTGACGATATCGTGCTAGCTGGGTTGGGGAAGTTAGTATCTAACACGTGTCACTCCTAGTTAGTGACACCGTGTCATAGCGGGTGCGCCACTTAATACCGTGTCACAATTAATTACGTCCGCAGCGCAGTGTTGTTACCATCGACAGTTTCTAATTGTCATATTAATTAGTCACACCAACATACAGCGATATTGTTTATATTTAGATCCGAATGTGCGACAAGGATTTGTTGGTTCAAACTGAAATTTCCATTTGTACTTCCTTACATTTTACGTGTTGCATGCACTAGCAGTAAACATGTGAGACCATATCTTTTATATACCTTCTTTTGTACACCATGTTTTTAAGTAAAATAAATATTGATTGATTGGTTGCTGTAATCGTAAGTGGTGTTCTTTAAAATCTGATTGTTGGAAACTCGGGTGATATCTGTGATGTGACATTTATTATGTGAATTTGAATATTCGATTTAGTTTTTTTTTTTATTTTTTTATTATTATAGAAAGATACAATTTTACAATTGGTGTATGTCCCACAAAACGGTTTACACAGTTTGACTGTGGGATCTGAGTCTCTTCGCTGACTACTATTACTACACATATATAATTAATATAATATAACATCTATTACAACTTATTACTATTTGCATATAGTTTAGACTCTATTCTCTACTATGCTATTTAAAAAATAACTAAATAATTTTCTTTTAAATGTTGCTCTATTGGTGTCCAGTCTGATATCTGCCGGCACGCAGTTTAAAATGTAGGGTAGGCGTTTCCGCAGGCATCTATCGCCGTAGTAGTTGGTTACCCTCGGTATATCGTACTTGCCCGCAGCTACCGACCTGGTGCCGTAAGTGTGGCATATATGAGGTAGGCTATGTTCTCGACTGCCGTGGTGATTAAGTGCTAGGATGAATTTATGCTTAAGGCTTACTGGGAGAATCTTACATATTTTAAAAAGTTTATTGTAATTTGTCTTACATTTATTTTTAGTCTTTTTGTTGACTAGAAGTTTTAAAAATCTTAATTGCATTCTTTCTATTTTACTTAAATTTGTCTTAAAAGTTAGGCCGTAACAGCTTAGAGCGTATCCTATAATAGATTCTACTAGTGACTTGTACAGGTATTTTAAAGTATTTAACGGAACTTTAAAACTTAAGTAGTAGAACTTGCCAAGCAATATTCTCAGTTTATCACAAATGTAATCTACATGATGGGACCAAGAAAAGTTTTCATCCACTTTCAGACCAAGGTAAGTTACAGAGTTGACCTTTAAAATTTCTATTCTGTTTGATTTATGTCATTAAAAATACACGGTGGATAAGTAACTTTGGTTTTGGCTCTTCCAAGTGATATAATTATTCTCTTCAATTGGCGACCGTGACAGGACACGAACCTGATTGTATGAAAATATTGACCAGTTACTATGTCACTATGGTATTCCGGTGCCATATTTAACGTTGATCGGTTTGTAATCGTAAGTTGTACAACCAACCTTAACTACCTATAGAAGCGATTATGGTTTAATGCCGAGTTAAATTTACCTTAATGTTGACTTGTTGTTGATGGTTGGAGAGAGTTAGTTGGTTACATTAAAGAAAGGCTACACTACACCGCAGACCTCTATAAATATATAATCAAAGAACTAGTTATAACAATAATTACCTGTTTCTTTTATTGGACTGTAAATAAATACATCCCTTTCCTTCTTACATAGTTGCTGAAAGGAATGATTTATGTACGATATAAATGCGATCATTCTAGCCAGATAGAAGGAGTATAACATACGTGTTTATCACGTAATAAATGGAACACAAACCATCTGGAACTAACTGTCAAATAATGTCAGAAAATGATTGTTTTATTCGTGCCTTTAAAAACTACAATTAAACACATCGAAAGTAATGTAGCTCTTTTTTCTATATTGAGTATTTGAGTTCCGAGTTCGGTTTATTTATTATTAATTTTGTATTTTATTTACTAACCTTTTTATTTAGCCAATATGACTAACATAATTTTCCGTCATATCTTTAAAAATAATAAGGTAAGTAAACATTTTTGTTTATCATATACGCAGTTTGTGTTGATTATCCTTATTCATTTGTGGATGCCTGATGGACTCTATTAGCCCAAATAATGTCACTAATGACTTTTAAATTGCCACCACGCTTTTGTTTAAGCGTTGGGCCGTTCCGTGAGTAATATAAAGCAACACGTTGTATGGAAATAAACAGCCTTTTCATACAACTTAGTATAGGGCGTACAATATAAGCAAGACCTCAACGCCCTCTTTCAAGATTATTGATAACGAAATAATTATTCTGGTCATTAGACTGTATCTCTTTACAATGAAAGTGACTGTTAAAAACACATGAGTATGTGGTCTAAGGGACAATCTTAATGGCAACAAAACGCATTATAATGATAAGAATGGTATTTGATAAATATCGCGACGATTATCCTTAAAACCATGAGCATTACACACATACCACCATCACCATATCAGCCAAAGGAAGTCCACTGCTGGACATAGGCCTCCTCCAAATTTATGGGGTATATGCCATAATCACCACGCTTGGTATGCGGGTTGGAGATCGCAGCATCTCCAACGCACTCCAGGGATGCCACTGTTCACCCCCCGGTGGTCTTCGTCGTAGTTTTAGGGCATACCCGGATCCACATACATACAAGCATGATTGAAAGAGATGTAAGGATAGACAATACTCTTGTCCCTCATTGCGTATAAAACCTTTGTTTGTCACCGGACCGTCATCGATGAGCCATCATTGGGGTCAAAATAACACGACTAATGATAATGATGAGATGTCATAATCGTGTTAAAGGATTTATCATGCTTCTGATACATCTCAATTTAGTCAGGCTATCATAGTTTCAGGGTGGCCAGCGAATAGAAATATATTTTACCCATGAGACCAGGCCAAACGTTATGGCCCTGCCGCGCTGCCGTTTAGATACGCGGTCTAGCTTCTGTGAGGGTTCGAATTCATTTGACCCGTGGGGTACGCACAGTCTCCGACCGTTTGGTGCTAAGGTTTGGTGTGAATCGACCCTTAATTTTACTAGTTTTACGCAAATCTGCTCTAATAATCTTACAGTGAAACCAGCTTCTTAATAGTAATCGGCTTTCTATCGCTATCGCCCTCACTATTGCAGCTGAAACTATGTCATTAAAAAAAAAAGATTGACGAGGACTGTTAATACTTTGGTTTTACTATAATGAGCACTTAAAGAGGGCGCAGTACGCTCGGTTCTCCATACAAACGTATTTACGCTCTCATTTTAAAACGCCATGCTAGAATAACATGAAACTTTGTATACACAATGGGATCCGATATCTAGGTCGAAAATTAGTTTCCATTGGTAGAAATTGTAAAAGAAAAAAATACAGCGGTTTTTTGAGTTTTTTACGGCTTGTATGAAAACTTTAATAATCGTTGTATTTTTTCTCCATTATAATTTCAAGCAACAGAAACTAATATCCGACCTAGATATGCCGAATCCCATTGTGTATACAAAGTTTCACGTTATTCTAGCATGGCGTTTTAAAATGAGAGCGTAAATACGTTTGTATGGAGACCCGAACGTACTGCGCACTCTTAAAACAAAAAGTTATTGCATCAACTTGAAGAGACTTTTCCTTCCCCTCGTTCCTCCATATTGGATACGGCAAAATATTTACAGCAGTGCTGGCGACTGATAACACATATCAGTGTTTGCCGGCTTACCACGATATCACAGTGCCCGTATTAATAATATTGACTGTGGCTTGGCTTGTTGATAGCTGGTTGAGGCAAATTAAAAGTTTCTTCATATACATGCCTGATGGTAAGACACCGTAGCTTATGGAGGCTTGGAAGAATCAGAAGCGCTTTGCCGACCTTTTATTTAATTCAGGATTCGTTGTGTCAAGCTAGCTAGAGATATCTGCAGGTCCCTCCGTTTGCATTTCCGAGTTCATATAACCTAGACCTTTTTAAGGCACTAGTGAATAAGCATCTTCTGGGTGAGCTCGCTTCATCGTCGGCCCCATCTTAGCCCCTTGGCTAGATGCTGGCCAAGAGCAATCCCATTTTTAATAAAAAAGCATCCTCGGGAGTTCTGGCTAGAGTTGTTTAGGTTCCCGCACTGGTATCATGATGGTCATGATCGCGATTACGGCCGAATATAAGGCATACGGGGTCGCATAATGTGACGTCGCTCGTACAGTTCCTTGTATTACAATTTACTGCTGCGCAGTATGATGCTTCGAGACCTTTGTAAAAGTGAAACCGCAGCAGATGCAAATTTCGTGTGACGTGGTTTATACATTTCCTTACATAACGAATTACAACCAGTTTCAATGCTGCTAACATTTTGATGGAGGCTCAATGATCATCCAGTTCTATAAAGCTCAACATAATGTGTAGGAGTGTAATTTAGGAATTCTAAGCGGGAAACGCCATGGTCACTGTTTGCACTTGCCGTAATTTTAAACACAAGTGTTACTTAGTTTTATTAATGTGTTATTAAATAAACAAGTCACGTACGTAGTGAATCAGTGCGGTTCAAACGTACGGTTTAATTCTTGTTTGGTTAGCCGCCAAGTAAACGTTTGTTTAGTCGCGTCACGCGACTGCCTAAAGTCACGTGAAAATGTCACATACGGTGTTAATGCAAACAAAATTGTTATTCCGGCATAACAACCGAATTTAATAATTGAACATTTCCCAGTAACTCAGGGGAGATTGGTTAAGCGCCGGCAGCTGTCATTTCATACAGAACTGTCAAACCGTGTGTTCGCCTAACAAACAAATCTTAAGGGATGTAATATAACCAACGATTACAGCACAGAGTGGATTACAGACTGCCTGGTACGGTCAACAGCACCAATCAGTATCGCTACCATGAGATACTATCGAAAATATACATTACGTTACTACAGTCGCTACCGAATAAACGCGTTTCGAGTAGATTTCGATTGTGCTCGTACCATGAGTCAACCGCGCGTTCACTGCGCCCGTCAGACGCTAACGTAATATTCGCTAGCGACTAACGTTTTGTAGCGGTTGCCGTAGATCGGTACCATGAGTCACCAATTTGACAGTCGCTATCGAAAAATACCGTAAACTATTTCACTAGCAAATTGGAGCGTGAAAGCTTATTAGAGATCTTGTTTCGTAAGTTATTGTAATAATTATTTATCTAAATAATATCGGTAAGGCATTATTTTGTGTGGAATATGTTAGCGACGGCTGCGTAAGAAGATGAACGACAAATAACAGAGATAAATTGAGGCTGATATGAGAAATAAATGAAAAAATCCACTTCAACATACTATAAAATGAGATTAGGTTTATTAATTATATATAATCTATGTACATCTAATCACATGAAACAAAAAAAAAACATCATAAAAACTGGGAAGACTGCATCACTCAGTTTATAGGTACATACATACATACATACATATAATCACGCCTGTTTCCCATAGGGGTAGGCAGAGATCACGGATTTCCACTTGCTACGATCCTGACATACAACTTTCGCTTCATGAACTTTCATAACATTCTTCATGCATGCGCGCCGATTTAGGGTACTCCTGACCTGGCCTTTCTGCAGAATGTCTCCGATTTGGTCGGAGTACGTTCGCCGAGGTCTTCCCCTTCCAACTTTTCCATCCACTCTTCCTTCATACACTCGTTTTGTCAATCTTATAGGTATAGTTTATAGGTATGGCAATAATAACCAAAAATAACCAAAGCAAATACAAGATTCACTAACATTTGACCTTGTGCTACTGTTCTACGACACTTTAAATTAGCAGGTTTATTACTATACTTTTGAAAGGAAGCCTTGGGTACTTAGCCTTTTGTCCAATATCGTCCTTGCTCTGTCTTTTCGGTATAGTTAGAAAGAGAGCTTTGTATGCTGTGAAGTTAGGCACGTCACTCCGATCGTAACGTAAACTACTCGATGAATCGAGTTAACGTTAGCGAGTATAGTAAACATGTAATTGACTCATGGTACGAGTACCGATCTGTAGTTCTATGAGTGACCACCAGAGGCGCTGTACTTATTCTCCATACTGATTGTTTACGCAGTCGCTAGCGAGCACGGTCACTGCAATCTCATGGTAATGCTACCAATATCTGCAATAACAAAGCGCATACATATCTAAGACGACTCTGTCAAACTGATTGACTTGAAACTGTCAAATGTTTTTGCCGCTTTTGGTCTGGCATATATTAACGCTGGTGAATGAGCAAGTGAGCCATTTTTATTAAATACATAGGCCAAAGGCAGTTATATTTGTATTTGTATGATATTTAATTAAATACAACTATCTAAGTACATATAAACGATCACACCTGTTTTACTTTTTTTTAATTGTATGGCCAGGTTTACGTGCTATAAAAAATAAGTCTGTTAGTAGTTATAAAAATTGTGAAAGTAAATAAGACCTTAAATTTAATAGCTAACTTTTTTACCCTTCGGGCTGCGGGAAATCAACATGGACTTTGCGGGGATTACATGTTCAAATGTGGCTGGCGAAATTCACCCGCATGTGATTGCGTATCACTTGTACAATCTATCTACCATCATCCATGAGTGTCCGAAACGGAGATACCCTGCAGGATCCCTGGACTTATTCTCACCTGATGTGAACGCAGCCTGTTTTACTGGTAGCACGGATTACCGATATACCCACTTCTAAAATAATAATAGGTACCTGAAACATTGTTACCCTACTCATAAGCTTACGTCGAAAACAGCTCGATTCCTTTTTTGAGTGAACGTAAATAAATGCTCTTTCATTCGAAATCTTATTAAAAGCTGGCTATGCATGCTTCGAAAATTGCTCTTCCGCAAACAGGAGGAACAAGGAATATTCGAATGCAGTCTTTAAAGCTTGGGCAAAAGGTTCAATATTGCTTGATAGTCATGATTTAAGGGCAGATGGCAAATCGTTGGACCCTTGAGAACATTCGATATTCTCAGGAATCATAGGGGTCGTAATAATGGAGGTGAATATCTTTAGAAATCGAATGAACGATGGTTGGTCGCGTTTTAGACATTTAGGATATGAAGGGCGGGCGGTTGAAAATTGGGACAGAGTTTATGATAGTTCCAACTTAATGCATTAATATTAGAATTATTTTTATTATACCGTGAGTAAAAATCACAGCGATAAGTATTAAATCTGTGATCTATAAAAAGTAATAGAAACAGATTTCCATCGATTATATCAGATTTAATTGAAATAATTACCAAAATTACCTTGGAAGTAGGAGATTCAATAATTAATTATAAGACGCAGTAATGATCGAGGCAATACGCAACATGGCATTAACAACTAACGTCTCAAGGAGGGACACTGGTTACCCCACAGCAGTTTAAGGAACCTGTTTAGCCTAGTTGGTAGTGACTCTGCCTCCGAAGCTAGAGGTCCCGGGTTCGAATCCCGGCCAGGGCATTTATTTGTGCATTTATCACGGATATTTGTTCTTGGGTCTTGGATGTTTTCTATGTATTTAAGTATGTATTTATATATCTATATAAGTATGTATATCGTCGTCTAGTACCCATAGTACAAGCTTTGCTTAGTTTGGGACTAGGTCGATTTGTGTAAGATTGTCCCCCAATATTATTATTATATTATTATTATTATTAATTTTAGTAAAAGTGTCCTAACGCTTTTAGAGCATCAACTATTTCCATATTATTTATTTTTATTAGCCAGATAATATGAGTAAATAAAATCTGTCTTTTTACATTATTGAGAGTTTGTTTCCGCGTTTCTTCTCGGCAGTGGTCTTCTTTTTAAGAAAACCTAGTAGATTTTGAATTTCAAGATTAGATTTTAGATATTCCTTGAGGCCTACTTGCAGAATAAATTTGATCTATCTATTTATTATTAATTCGAGAATGAAAATGTTGCGTGGAAATTTGGCGGAGAATCACTGTGGTTAGGTATAGTCGAGGAATGAGAAGGTTAGTAACTTTTCGACTTTAACACCACTAAAATAGAGTCGAAAAGTGACGAACCTTTTCATTCCTTGTACTGTACATGAATATAATTTACCATAAATATATATTGAGAGCTGCCACACGTGGTCTGTGTGGCCATGACTTCGATCGACATACCTACAATTCAATGGCGGAACGAATGTTGTGATATCATCATATCACACATTTTAAACTGAATTCTCTTCCGCCTCTAAAATAGGTTTTTCATCAGTTCTCATTTATGTAAAGTAAATATATAGAATATTCTAAAAAAAAAGCATATAAATTATTATATTTATTCTTGTATAAAGCATATTGTATTGTATTGTATTGTATTCTCGTTTAGCTAAATATCTATTAGCTCTGTACGATTGCATCATATCTCGATTTTAATGCTTGTTATTCTAATCTACTGGGTCCTGTAACACAGAGAATTCTTATACTAAGTATATTTTTCTACTTTCTACTCCAGCATTATAATCTGTCAATTACATGACTGACAGCAGTGTTAAAACAATAAAGTTTTTATACAAAAGCAAGTCTATATCATAGACAAGTCATTACATGAACGGTGTGAGAATCAAAATGTTTTAAACAATACATGCACCTTTTATTTGATTGTACATGTTTATTACCACCACATCAGCCCTAGGACGTCCACTGCTGGACATAGGCCTCCCCCAATTTCATGGGGGGTAAATGCCATAATCGCCACGCTTGGCATGCGGGTTGGCGATCGCAGTATCTCCACCGCACTCTAGGAATGCTGCTGCCCATTCCCCGGTGGTCTTGGTCGTAGTTTAAGGACATACCCGGGTCCCGGGTGTTTATTACCACACCCATACAAATTCTAACCACCAAGGGTAGATTCAAATGTCATTTTTATACTAATTTTCTAGTCTACCTAACTGACGTAACAAATATACAGCCAATTTTGACTGTTGATGACTGATAGATAGGCCACCATATAGAACGAGGCTTATCATCATCATCATCATCATGTCAGCCGAAAGACGTCCACTGCTGGACATAGGCCTCCCCTAAAGACTTCCACAATGACCGATCCTGCGCCACCCGCATCCAGCGGACACCCGCGACCTTCACCAGGTCATCAGTCCACCGTGTGGGGGGCCTGCCCACGCTACGCCTTCCGGTACGTGGCCGCCACTCGAGAACCTTTCTGCCCCAACGGCCATCGGTTCTACGTGCTATGTGCCCCGCCCACTGCCACTTAAGTTTAGCGATTCGGAGGGCTATATCGGTCACTTTGGTTCTGCTGCGGATGGCCTCATTCCTGATGCGATCACGCAGAGAAACTCCCAACATAGCTCTCTCCATTGCCCTTTGGGTGACTTTGAGCCTTCTTATGAGGCCCATAGTAAGCGACCACGTTTCAGTGCCATATGTCATCACTGGCAACACACACTGGTCAAAAACTTTTGTCTTGAGACACTTTTGTCTTGTCTTGAACGAGGCTTATATACGGAATGTATTAGTTGTAAACAATAATGGCATGCTATTCTATTCATAAAACCGTTTTGATTGAACCCCGAGATCCGCAATATCTGAGTACGCTCAGAGGTCGTATTTGAGAGTTGCGTTGTGGTGTAGAAAACGATATGAAATAAAGATTACACTTTATTATTACACTAAAGTATTTATGATTCATTACCTATATCTACATGAAGCACAGTTACCGAGAATGATATCATTATAATGCTAGCTTAATCGAGTGATGCCGATATAAAGTATGTAAACTACGTAAGGCAGTTAATACGGTATTTGTTGAAGGTTAACTTTGTTGCATCGGCTTGAGTTTTAAGATTATTTTGAGTGGCAGTTGACTCAAATAAATTTAGTCTCGCTGGTAATTTGTCCCTAGCAAAAAAGGGTACTTTGAGGTATCATTTCTTCTCTGATGTAACCAGGAATCGACTTTATCAACGACAAAGGGACCCTTTGTTGAGACGGAGACATATACGTTGAGGATACGTTTTCGAATCACCTAGGCTCGATTTGAAGTATAATGGTCGAGTAAAGACAAGAAAAAAACATTACAGAAAAAACAATTTCGACTCCTCATGGATCTCGTCATCGGATCTTCACCAAAATTATATGGGAACAACTTAAGGCACCTCCTCTCAAACAAAAAAATAATCTAAATCAGTTTATAAATGAAAGAGTTTTGAGGCAATCAACATAAAAAATTACAACCGAATTGAGATACTCCTCCTTTTTTGAGGTCGGTTAAAAAAAGGTTTATAATTCGTATAACGATTGATTTAGCATTAACATATGCTAAATCCGCCGGACATACCCTGATACACTATGGGAAGTCACGTTACAGCGTCAGATTAAAGATATTAACAGTATTTACTAGTAGCCCTGAGCTGTACATCTCGCGATTGTTTTATACATTTCATAATTTCCAAACTCAGTCGACTTAAAACTGTAAAGTGAGCACTATTTGTGACATACGTTTGGGTACGGCGCGGTCGGCAACACCAACACCTGATGAAGGACTCCAATTGTAGTCCGAAACATGTCGCAAATAGTGAATTTATAGGTGAGTTTTAACAGTATTTCTTCTTTAAAGTGTTAATATGTCTCACGTTAGTATAGATTTATGAACACAGTCGACAAAAAATTCTATATATCTAATTATTAATACTGCACACACACCCGTACTCCGTACCCAAAGGGTAAAAACGGGACACTATTACTAAGACTTCGCTGTCCGTCCGTCCGTCCGTCTGTTACCAGACTGTATCTCAAGAACCGTAATAGCTAGACAGTTGAAATTTGCACAGATTATGTATTCTTATTGTGGCTACAACAACAAATACTAAAATCAAAATAATAATAATAATTAAGGGGGGCTCCCATACAACAGAGTAGTTGTTGGCGTTTTTTTTTCTGGTACAGAACCCTTCGTGCGTGAGTCCGACTCGCACTTGGCCAGTTTTTTTTATGATCGACGACCAGTGATTGGCCCTAGTTAATAAAATATAAAATAACACTGACCGTCCGCGTCGACCTCATTGATCATGTCTTGTAATTCCGCCTCCGTGGGGTTCTGGCCTAGCGACCGCATCACGGTGCCAAGCTCTTTGGTTGTGATGGTGCCATCGCCGTCCTTGTCGAACAGTGAGAACGCCTCCTTGAACTCGGCGATCTGTTCTTCTGTTAGCTGGTCAGCCTGCCAAACAAACAATCACATGTTACTTACGCAGCAGACATATTGCCGAAGATGTATCAGACAACACTTGCCGAGTGAATGTTGCCAGACAAATAAGTATTTAATGAATTTGGCAATTTAACTAAAGTTTTGCAGATCACTTTGGGGTCAAATCAAAGAACTCATGGCCAGATGGGACTATATAATATAGATTGTAGGACGTGTAGCGCTGGCGAAGAAGATGAGACAATAGAACACTAACTGTGTAAATGTCACGCCCTAATTAGACAACGAATGAATGACTTTGGCAATGGTTACCCAGAACCAAAGGAATTCAGAGTGCTACCGCTGTGTTCATCATGATAAAAACTCAAAAAACGCGCTGTATTTTTTTTCTTTTACAATTTCTAGCAACAGAAACTAATTTCCGACCCAGATATGCCGGATTCCATTGTGTATACAAAGTTTCATGTTATTCTAGTATGGCGTTTTAAAATGAGAGCGTAAATACGATTGTATGGAGAACCGAGCGTACTGCGCCCTCTTAATGGGTCAGAAATCCACTCGAGGTGTGGTTAGAGACGAAAGCTAAAAGTCATAGAGGAATAGATAACGAAATTCATAGTTCGACCTCGTCTCAAGTACTCGTAAATACACGGACATAACCAACCGACATTGTGAAGGCTCATGGATGGCCCGGCATGGTCGACCCGGCAATGTCCTAAAACTACGACCAAGACCACCGTGGGATGGGCAGCAGCATCCCTGGAGTGCGGTGGAGATACTGCGATCGCCAACCCACATGCCAAGCGTCTCGATTATGGGTTTTCCCCCCCATTCATTTTGGGGGAGGTCTGTCCCGCAGTGGACGTTCTTGGGCTAATATGGTGGTGGTGGTGAAGACTATCGAAAGCCATGTGGTCCATTGAAGAATCAATAGTTGTATCAAGGGTTATGCGGAAGACTGACACTTAAGTAGTGAAAATATATGTTTATTAGAATTACACAACACACACATTTTACATTAACACAATTAAAACTTCCTGCTAATAGGTAATAATAAAATAGCATAGCAGAAAAATTCCAAGCGCTATTCGAGACGAAAGCAATTAATACTTAGATAACGTTTTCCAACTACGTTTCAAGGCGATCTGAGATAACAGTTTTAAATTGAATTTCAGATTCAAATCAAAGGATTATGAGTCAACTCCACCTACTTTTTTAATGAAATACTTTATGTGACAGTTAACATCGGAATCATTAAGCGTGTCACATACTGGAGCGGCCTGCGGCCGCGGTCACTAGTAAATTTGACAGCTAATGACAAGTTTACTATTGACCGCGCGGCCTACGCCGCGCCAGTTTGTGACAGGCTTAATAGTTACGCACTTATTGTCAAAATATGCAATATTACCTCATCCTCCAGTCACCTAAATGCCTATTAAAAGGTATCGTTCGATTTCATAACGAAACAAACTATAAAGATAAAAATTCTATTGCCAATTTTGTTATGCGACTTTGACTGTGACATTTTTAACCCAGCTATTAATTATTGCTATCTCATTAACAAATTCTAGCTCTGGGTGCATTGTGACGGAGATCCTACGATCTCCCCGTTTAATTATCTCAAGGACGTGTCATTTCATAAAATTTACAATTTTTATGTAAAATTTTAGTGAATTACACTGAGAAAACACCAAATTGAATAATGAAAAAGATCTAACGAGACAGATAGAGAAAAGTCAGAAGTAGGGGCAGAGTTCAAGCAGACAGACATATAACACAAAAAATCACGGATAAATTTAATTAACAATATACATACAACCATGACGACCATTCCTAGTAATGGAGTATTCGAAACAGACCGAACGAGCAACCTATCTGCCTGATAACGTTATCTATTCACAAATCAACTACGTGTACACCAGAATAACTTGACTTCTAGACCAGTACAAACTCTTCGTAATCTAAGGTCAACTTACGCGGCCTTGTGGTTGTGTAATTGTGAATACGAGCTCTGATAAGATTAGAGAATACAAGTGTAATTATTACACGTCACACTGCGGTGTTTGATAGCGAGTACTGCATTATTATAATATCGACATTATCAATATTTTATAATACATTGATATGTGGGTAATTAGATACGAACAGGATTAGTTATGTCGCGAATTCCAATATATAGGTATTTCTTTATAATTATTTTTATACAATAAGTAGAAATGGAGTATATATATGTAGGTTGTTGACTCTAAAATACCCATTACTGAACAAGATTAGGTTTGTTCTTAATTACAGAGAAAATACTTGCCATCCATTAGAATATGAATATTAATAATTCTAATTCATATTTAATAATTTTAATATCATCTATTATTCTGTACATTTGAGCAGAGCACATATCATTTTATATGAAAGCATGTAGTAAAAAGTATTTAGGTAGGTATGTACTATTTCAGGCCGAGATATGAAGTCGCATATATTTGTACATCATTATTTTTTATCAGAACATTAGTTTTAGTTGTTGTAATTTAAAAAGGGAATAGCACAATTGTGTAGAGGAAAACCACACATTATTACAATATAAATTCCTACTAATTTACATTTAACAAAAGCCCCTTAATCCAAGTTTCCCTAACAACCTAATTAATAATTTAACATGCCCTATATACTAGTAATTTTCCTGGTTTTTATGATTAAAACAAGGATAGTCCAAAAATATTTTTTGTGCACTACCATCGCCAACACGTTCACTGACCATTCACGCACTTTATAGGCATTGTAATAAGGGTCAACAATGATCAGTCAACAGTGTTAGCATTTGTACCAAGGCAGTTCTGAACCAAACTACTGCTTAGCAGTGAAATGGTGACCCACACTGCTGTCAACCTCAAATGAAATATGTGTGAGTAGGAAAAATTACATTGATTGCAAATATCCACAGTGCATCCCCAAGTCAATAAAGGGTCGGCAACGCACTTGTGATTCCTCTGGAGTCGCAAGTGTCCATAGGCTACGGTGTCTGCTTACCATCAGGCAGGCCGTAAGTTTGATTGTCACCATCGTTGTATAAAATAATAATAATTTGTAATGCTTCCGGAAAAAAAGGTAAAAGGTGTAAAGGGATCCTCAACATCAAATGGCAGGTTTTGTTTGGATAGCTTGCCTGACCAGAGTAGTCACCAGTCATTTCACCAATTATCTTACACCCAAATTCGAATGTTACCAATTGGTCGCTAGTTAGTATGTAATAGTGCTAGCATGGACCAAATACCATCATAATATAATCTTACCATATAAATGCTTATTGTTTGAATTGCACATTAAAAATATCTAGGTTCTAGTGATCTGGATTTTTTATTATTACAAATGGGATTGCTCTTGGCCAGCATCTAGCCATGGGGCAAAATGAGGCAGACGATGAAGCGAGCTTAACCAGAAGATGCCTTTTTAAGATGTTTGTGGCATGAGGTCCTGCCAATATTATTTTAGAACAGGTATCATTGTGTTAAGTTATGTGATATTTGAGCGTAAAACGAGATGATATTGTTAAATTGTATTGTAGTATGAGTGTATCAGTGATGGTAATCGACGTGTAACGGGCCCCTAAGGGACCTACGGAAGACCAGCGCCGGCTGTAAAGCCTGCATATGCTGAGTGGGTTCCTTTTCGCAACTTAGCCTTTGTTGTGTATGTTTTTGTTTACTTTTGTTACAGTGCTTGTTGTGAATAAATATTTGAATCTGAATCTGAAATTAAAATGTCAATACTGGCAACACGGGGCCAATTGTCAGATTCGGCTGGGGGTGGAGAGAGATTCGATATCTGTAATCAATAATAAACTGTTGAATGAAGCTTTTTATTAATTGTAATAGAACAATACAAGATTAGTTTAATATGAGAAATGGTCTAATCAACAATTGAATACAATGATCTAATTTCAAAATTACTTGCCATCAATGACATTAAAACTATATTACTAAAAAAACTCTTCGGGAGTTCTTCCTCAAGATGATTGCACTAGAGACGAAGTTGCACTACACATGTCACCCAAAGTGTCAATTAATATGCAAATTATACCGTTTCAGAAAGATAGGTAAAAACATGACTCAGGAAAGTTTAAATTCGAGCATCAATGACATCTGGCCATGAACATAAAAAAAATCAGCAACACTACAGATTAATACTGAGTAAATTAAATAAATACTGTAATAGTTGCCTTTGTTGTCCTGTGGTGCGGGCCAGAATAAAATCACCCTCTTTCTTCCCTTGGGTGTCACAAGTTGTAGGCCCTATGGATATGATTTGCAGAAATATGTTACCCTAGCCATTTGGGGGAATGTTGGCTCCTGCCATAAATATGTCACAACTATACACTACACAAGCCTTTTCAATTTAACTTGAATAAAAATTAATTTAATTTGCACTATTCATATGTATGTAAGTTGTCCTTTTAATTTGCATTGCTTTTTCAGCCACTTGCCAGTATCCGATTGAGCTGGATTTGGCATACTTTTGTAAAATGGGGACAATGCAATATTAAGGTACCACCAAGCTGATCTGATGCTGGAGACTGAAGGTAGTCATAGCAACTCATGAACTACACAAGATAAACCTGTCGGGTTTGGGCTCATTGGAACCGTCTCAATGAGTAGTTGATGATTGGATTGCAAAATGGGTAGTTTGCAATAAAAACTTGAAACAAAAAATGTTTTTTTTTGACAGCAACTTATTGCTAATTGTGCTTAATTATTGAATTGACATCATCTACACATCATCATCATATCAGCCCTAGGACGTCCACTGCTGGACATAGGCCTCCCCCAATTTCATGGGGGGTAAATGCCATAATCATCTACACATATATTTCACCAAATTTCTAGTCTGAAAATTAATTATCATGGAAAGAAAGTTAGTGAGGAAGAAGCTGTGTTAGATCAAATCTTATAAAAAAGGTTTTGCCCACCTGTTCATATTCAAACATCTCTGAATCATTGAATAAATCATTATTTATTATTATTCAGTTTGTGGCTATTCCGGGCTGCTGAGCCCTCGTATCACTGCGACCATCTCTGATCTATTGTGATCACCACCGTGATCTATTGTGAATAAATCATTACTATTTATTTATTTACAATGGAAATGAACAATGATTCACTGCACCTAAAGATATAACAACATTCTAGACTAGAATGACACACATAGTAACACATTTCCCATGTAGTTGAATCATACATGATATCACTGCATTAATTACAAACATGTTAACAATGGCTAAATATAGTCAAGCAGAACAACAGAATTGATGAAGATTCTTATTGAGCAAAAAACTCTTCCGTCACTTTGAGATCTAGTACAATTATCTGCTCCGGTGATTACCACCGTCAAGATCCATTGTAAGTTGCAACAAAAACACTTATTCAACACTCAAGACTATTGAGAACTTAGCATAACAATCATAGTGACCTTCCCTACAACAATGCACTATAATATCTACTCTATGAATGGTTTTACTTGCCTTTCAAACTATATGCACAAAGTATTTCAATTGGAGGTATTTCAACCACTGCACCAAGTTGTTGCAAAATGAAGCACACCTCCAAATAAGCTAAATTGGCAAGACAAGTTTACCTTGGATGGGAAGCTGAACTTGCAATAATGCTCAGCTTAGGGAAATCCTTTTTTTTCATGTGGGCAAAGGGGAGCAGTCAGCTGCGATCCGCGATGGAGAAAGGGGGAAGGGAATTCATAAACAATAACGGTTCCCGAGGCAGGGCCGGCAGCCTCGTTTGACAACCAAACGTCAACGTATACAGCGGCAAAACAATTTATTCGATAACATTACCATTGTTCACAGCCGCAGCCGGGTAAGATTGATAGCAGAACCAGTTTTTATAGCGAATTGCGTATGAAAATATCGGTTGGAATAGCGCGATGAGTCAACGGGCGTTTGACAGTTGGGCCGTTCGATCGATGCGACTAGGGCGCGACGCAGCCTCGCAGATTCTTGCACAGAACCACTTGTTTCAAATCGCGAACGCCATATTAGAGCTTCTGTTGACCAGCTTTAGATTGCGACGTCATGACACCGGCACCTACAGAACTATGGCGACGGTTCGACAACGGCCGGGAGCGGACAAACTTGCCGGGTTCCCGACTCGGCCCGGCCGCTCCAGGCCGGCTCCCGAGCCGGCCGTGAGCTCGGCGAAACCGACGATCCGCAATGCGGTAAAAAACGGCCGTCACAATAATGGAGGCCGTCATCACTATAAACACCGATACACCACATCCCCGAAATATACCCAGATCCTGGAGCGGAATGATCCCCTGAATTCACTTTATGCACCTCCGAACGAAAATAACACTCACCATTGTAGATTAACTTGGATTATCTGGAGCTACACTAAAAAAATCACAGACTACGCCGCAAAAGCGACCGCACGGACCGACGGTTGAAACGATACTGCCGCCCCCTTTCGCGCGAGCGGCTGCGCCGAGAAACTCCCGACGGCGCGCTCCGATCTCGGCCGCGAGTCGTTCCGAATACTGTATTCGATTCACCGTATTTTCATATCCGATTTCGGAGGAATCGTTCGCACTGCACTACCACTGGAGTTCGTTTTTCAGATGTGAGGAACGTGGAAGTCCATGTCTCGGGACGCACGGCATGGGATTAGTTTTGATCCGCAAAGGATAGTGGGTTTTATATCGGGCGGGTGCGGCGAAGACGGGAGCGGCGCGCGCCGATCGGCCGGGGCGCACCTGCAATGCGTCACTGCGGGCGCGAGCCGCGGCCGCGGCCGGCGAGCGCGCTGGCGGCGAGCGCGCCCGGCCGCCCTACTTCCAGGGCCGCAGCCCCCTAACGAGATAACACAGGCTTCCCGCCAAGCTGCGGCCCGAGGCCAGCATTACATCTCCATTAACGCGCCGTATGTTACCGCTGTTATGACGTCGCGTCTCCACTCAATCAATTATTCGTAAAGCTCCACGACGGCATATTCTTACCCCCATTTAGAATCATATAATATTGCAGGCCATCACAGCTCGACGAAAGCTGTACGAAAGATAGCAGTCACCCTACAAGTTATCGGAACTGTACTGTAGGTATAATTGCGTATGGCTCATCCTATGAAGCTCACCCTCACCGCGTGTGGGTCGTAAACTTTTCGCCACATTCGCGAATAAGTACGTAACTCGGAGCCCGCATGTATCCTGCATTTGCTGATTAGACAATACAAATTTAAATTAACGGACATGTTCGTTGAGATATATATTCGACTATTGAGGCTATTGGTTTTGGGCACGGCATTCCTGGCCACTCCATTGAGTGTAACAAAAGAGGAAGAAGAGCAGTCACATCACATATCGATGCATATATTTATAAATGGATCTAATTTATGTACATAGTTTACAATGAATAAATATTTTACTTTACTTTTACAGTTGCAACAAACTGCATGCAAACTGTTGATGCAATGGACAGTAAAATAATGCAAGGTTTAATACAGCACAATCCCAGCGTAATCCTAACCAACAAACCTGTATAAGCACAAAAGTCTTATTTAGTTCTACGCGTTTTCATTATGCGGCTCATCGAACTGAATCACGAGTTAATAAATAAAATCGATAAATCAATAAATCGATCACAACTGACAACTATCGATATTGCCAGCTGACAGCTCTATTGACACCATTATATTTACTCGCTGTTCAATTTTCATAATCGCTACGCTTGATTTGATTTGCGTTGGTACAATTAGCGCCACCTGTTGACGAGTAGAAATAACACACATTGGCGAATGCGGAATAGTATTGCTATTTAACAGTAGATGTCACTTACTGCGAGCAAAGTCAAAATAGGTAGGTAATTCTTTTTGTACAAAGTCAAAGATTTATTTTGCAAATAGGCCACAAGAGCAGTTTTTTGGGGGAGGCCTATGTCCAGCGGTGGAGGTCCTTCGGCTGATATGGTGGATAGTAGATATAAAATTTATTCACTATCTCAGACATGTATGAGCGTCCAAATATGATTAATAATAATTAGTCCAAACCAAAGTCCTTAACAAAACAGCACCAATTGAATATTGTTAGAGATGTACCTATAAGGTCTCTAAACGTCAATTACAATAAAACTAATCCAAAACAGGATGATGTCTCTCGTCAATTAGCAATAAAATAACAGAAGCATTTCATAGAGGGCAAGCCACGTGTCGCTGCTATATTGCAATAACCTGTCCTTATAAAATTGATAGTTGTGAATCCTGCCCTACCACCATGATACAGTTTACCAAACAGTTACGGAAGCCAGTAAAATAATGTAAGTAGCTGCTCCCGCGAAACGAAAACGAAAGAAGTTCGTGCATCCTTCTCTCTGTCGCACTTGCGGATTAGAGCGACAGAGAGAGAGACTGGTGTTTGAACTTCTTTCGATTTTATTTCGCGCCACCAATGTGATATAAAAGAAGGAGTGATATTGATATCAAATCGGAATGCGAAATTTAACTGGAGTTGCAAGCGTCTATAAGCTTGAAGCTTGTAAAGCACCGATTCCTATACTTTTAATTGCTGAAATAAACGATACCTACATAATTTAGAATGGCAGCATTTTTTAGCAATTCCATTTGAGCTGTTCGCCAAATCCGTTGTTTAGTAACGGGCGTCCCGGGGCCAAATGTGAGCTGGCAGCGCCCACGGGAGCACTGCCAGCAGCGGCCAGCCAGCTCTGGACATACCTAACCTTATATATGTATGCACATATACACTAAACGTCTCCGCGGCTTCGCCTGTGCTTTTGTAATTAAATAATAAATAAATATTGGGGGACAATCTACCCGATTCGAACCCGGGTCCTCTAGCATCTGAGGCAGTGACACTACCGACTAGGCTAAATAGGCCGTCTCAAAACGGCGGGTATAGTCTTAGGTTAGAATACAGCCTACAGAGCGGATTTGCAGTCTTGGCCGCCATAGACCGTTTAAGTACCAGACGCCCCTTTCTCAGTTTTTAGGGTTCCGTGACGTACACAAAGGGTGGGACCCTATTACTAAGACTCCGCTGTCCGTCCGTCCGTCTGTCTGTCTGCCTGTCACCAGGATGTATCTCGTGAACCGAGATAGTTAGGCAGTTGAAATTTTCACAGATCATGTATTTCTGTTGCCGCTATAACAACAAATACTAAATACGTACTCCAAACTTTTCCATACTCACACTCGGCCCTTTCTGCTATATAATTCAAGGAGTTCCCTCGATTTTTCCAAGATCCAGTCATCAGATCCAGACTTGGTCACATTGGGACCAACTATCTAAAGAAAATTTCCTTTCAAACAAAAAAATAATTTTTGAAATCGGTCCACTAGTCTCCGAGTAATCGGTGAACAATGTTCAGTGAACATACATAATACGTATATATATTCCGACGAATTGAGAACATTCTCTTTTTTTGAAGTCGATTAAAAACAGAATAAAATAAATATTTAAGGGGGCTCCCATGCAACAAACGTGATTTTTTTGCCGTTTTTATAGATAATGGCCATGGCTAGGCTTGTTTTTTTATTATATACCTACTACAACAACGCTGGTAAACAAGCCTGGCCTGCCTGATCGCAAGCACACACCGTAGCCTATGGACGCTTGCGATTGCAGAAGACTCCTGCCCTCAAACACGCTGCCCTTTTTTACCTGACTTTGGCAAAGTCAAAAGGAAGGGTTATGATATTACCAGTCTATGTATGTTTGCTATGATTGATTCGTTGTATTGACCAATGCACCACCTCACTCTCTACACGCATCCTCGGAAGCTCTGTACAGGTAAATTACTTACGAGGCGTTTTTGCATCTGTAGTATTTGTATGTTTACAGGGACATACATAAAGTTGACGTGCACAGACACACGTCAACGTGTGTGTGAGGCTGGCTACAGAGGTCACAACTACAAATGTAAAAACGTCTCGAAAGTAATTGACCTGAACCTCTAGTATACTTTTTCCCTTTGGTACCGTTTAGTAGCCAAGTTATGTAACTGGCTACGAACAGGGACTTTCGGATTCCCATTTTGTAGCTGGCTACCGGATGGGCCTGCGTAGTTCCGTTTCGTAGCCAAGTTTTGTAACTGGCAACAGAAAGGGAATTTAAAAATTACCGGTTTGTAGCCGGTTGCGTAATGGGCCTGTCTAGTGCCGTTTGGTAGCAAAACGTGTATAAAACCTTGGACTGGTTTGTAACTACGGTTACGAATCAGTAATTTAAAATTCCTGTATTGTAACCATTTACAATACGGTTTTTTTTCCTCTTTCGAAGCTGTTTCGTAACCACGGTTACGAATCGGTAATGGAAAAGTCCCGTTCTGAAGCCAGTTACCGAATGGGATTATTTCCCGTTTGGAAGTCGGTTACGAACTTTTAGTTACCAAACGGTATCAAAGGACTTTTTCGAAACATAAACACAAACGAATGTGTTTGCGTTTAATCTCAATTTGAATGGTAACGCGAATAGCGCCCCTAGCGGCCTTTGGTGGTAACTATTGCCGTACAAATTGAGACCTAACGGAAACGCGTCCATTTGCGTTTATATTTGTAAAAAAATATACTAGAGGTACAGGCAACCTTAAGTAATTGTTGGTTTGATAATAAATAAATATTTATATATAGCGCACAATGTAAGTACATAAAGTACACCATGTCTACCTCTACATAGCTAGATGATATTCAGTGAGAGAGGACAATGATCGCCATCCAGTCATTGCTACCAACCATAAAAAAAAAAACAAAAAACGTTCGATATATTTGATATTACGTAGGTTTTATTTAATTTAATTAATAAACAATTGAGTACAATGTTATTTACAAAACATCGTAAAACCACTTAAAGGTTTGTGTCGATGTTCGAGCCAAAGCAATGTATAATAAATCTTAAGTTAATTAGTTTTACATAAAGCACTATAATTTAAATGATCCTAATTACCTATGGCCATACAAAATTAGTCATACAGTACATGTTGTATAGTTAATACGAGGAACATAACATCACAATCACATACATACCAAGCAATTAGGGGTGTTATTATGACTACGGTTTTGCAAGGAGGTACTTCCCCAGTTCGGCTGCTTCAAATACAGGTCTAATAGAATCCATAATCAATTCCAATCCAACTTTTACGGCGCGGGAATAGTCAAACCCAGAGGGACATACCGAAAAACCCTGACTACTGAAATATTCATTGCGTTTATTCAAATACTGTCTTTTATTATATCCAATACCGTATTGGCAAGCACGTCACGTGCCTCAGCGTGAATAAAATTACATACACGAATAAATCTTCCAGTCTCCATACAATGCTGCCTGCCCTCATACATTTTAAAACTTCTCGTAGCCAGCCGTCAATGGACGTTGCATATCACAGTTTCTCACGCCTTGGAATGTCGATAATACACGTCTGTGTACAAAAGGAATTCCAATATGGGGGAATGGTTTTCATACATCGCGCTAAATTGTTCGGACTACTGCTATTTTGTATTGTGTGATTATTAAGTATTTGCTATTTTCGAAAATTGTAGCTATCACAACATAAGACACCTAGTTACTAGTGGCGCTGTGAGCTGTAGACCTAACAAAAAGTTTTTTTTTCAAATTTAAACGAGACGGATGTGCCGGAGGAAGTCGTCCGTATTTTTGACTATTGGTATAAGAATCAAGTTAACATGGTCAGGTGGGCGGGTGTAGTTTCGGATGCGTACAGGTTGGAGTGTGGAGTGAGGCAGGGGGGTTTGACGTCACCTCGGCTCTTCAATCTGTACGTGAATGCTCTAATCGGGGACCTTAGCAGTACTAGGGTTGGCTGTTGTGTGGCGGGGGATATGGTCAACAACATTAGCTACGCCGACGATATGGTGCTGTTAGGGCCCTCAGCGTGTGCCGTCACTACCTTGCTTGGCAAATGTGAAAGATATGCGGTGGCCCATGGACTCAGGTATAATACGACAAAAAGCGAAATACTTGTGTTTCAGTCACGTGGCCGGAAAGTGGAGAAGGTCCCTAATATAACTTTGAACGGAGTCGCTTTGAAGAGAACCACAAAATTAAAGTACCTGGGACATTGGGTCACCGAGTGTCTATCTGATGATAGTGACATTGAGAGGGAGCGCAGAGCGTGGGCTGTGCGGGGTAATATGTTAGCCCGCAGGTTTGCACGATGTACAAGGGAAGTAAAAATTACTTTATTTAAGGCATACTGTCAGTCCTTTTACTCGTGCGGCCTGTGGGTGGACTATACCTACAGAGCAATTAATGCTCTCAGAGTGCAGTACAACAACACATTCAGAGTGCTATTGGGGCTGTCCAGATACTGTAGTGCCTCTGGCATGTTTGCGGAAGCCCGCACTGATGGTTTCCACGCAATTATTCGGAAACGGGTTGCTTCCATCAAGCACCGCGTAGGGAACAGCACCAATAGCATTCTTCGTGTGATTGCGAGTAGGCTAGACTGTCCCATATTAAGACACTGGGACAGCCTTCATGTGTTGAGTCGAGTATATTGATTTATTGTACTTATTTGACATTTTTAATTAATTCTGTTAAATTTTTTTATAAAAAAAAAAATTATTCCGTGATTATTATTAGTATTATCTTTTCATCGACATTGTTAGTATTATTCTTATAAATAATGATACTTTTACTAACTAATTCTAAATAACATTTTACTAACAAACTATGGATCTTTGGTTATCTGACAATAAATGTTTATTATTATTATTAAAATTTCCAAAAACTGACTCGACAAAAAAATTATAATTAACGAACCAGTTCACAAAATTTCACGAGAATCGGTTGAGAAATGCGACCTGTAGAGGAGAACATCCGGACAGACAGACATATGAAATAATTTTTGTCGAAAGCTGAAACGGAGACGCTTCGCTCGCTCGGTCAATTAGGGATTTTGTACGTTTTGAATTGTTGTCTTAGGAATTTCGTACATAGTTATGTTTTTGATGGGATAAATAATACGGGAGCGCTCGTGGCCCAGTGGCACCCGCGTACTGCGTGCGGTATGCGAGGTTAAGCAATGTCGGGCCAGGTCAGTCCTTGGATGGGTGACCGCTTTGAGTGGTTACTAACTGAGCGCTCCCGTGCTTTGGAAGGCACGTTAAGCCGTTGATCCCGGTTGCTGTCTTTGATAGCAGTCGTTAAGCCAAGTTAGAGGCCTCCGGGCGGGTTGAGAACTTCTAACAGTCAAGTTGCCCACTCACTTGAAAAGCCTATTCCCAATAAGGTCGGTTTCCCCCTCGGGTTGGAAGGTCAGATGGCAGTCGCTTCCGTAAAAACTAGTACCTATGCCAATTCTTGGGATTAGGTAGCGGACCCAAGGCATTCTTCAGGATGCAACTGTCCTGGGAATAACGCTAGGAGGATGATGAAATAATACGGGGACAATCTTATCCAAATCAAACTAGTCCCATAGCAAGCTCAATAAGGCTTGTGTTGTGTTAGGGTACTAGATGACAATACATTTAATGCGTTTTATTTTGTCTTTGCGCTTTGATTTTTGGACTAAAAGCAATTGGTACAAAAATCAAAGCAAAAAAGTTTTATTTTTATTTTACTCCCTGCACTCACTTTTACAAGTTTCTGTTTGGCCCTATGGTTGTTTGGTAGATAATGCCTCATGGCATTAAGTCCGTCCTCTGTATTATGTGATTTGTGCAATAATGTTTAAATAAATTATGTCGGCCTGCTTAGCCCAGTTGGTAGTGAGACACTGCCTCCGAAGCTAGCATCTAGATGTCCCGGGTTCGAATCCTGGTAAGGGCATTTGATTCTGTGGTTGGCAGTAAGATTTGTTCCTGAGACTTGGATGTTTTCTATGTATTTACGTATATATCTATTAAATATATCGTCGTCTAGTACAGTACCCTTATAACACAAGCCTTATTGAGCTTACTGTAGGACTAAAATAAATAAATAAATATTGGGGGACAATCTTACACAAATCGACCTAGTCCCAACCTAAGCAAACCTTGTACTATGGGTACTAGATGAAGATATACATACTTAAATAGATAAATACATAGAAAACATCCAAACCCAGAAACAAATATTGATAATTGCACAAATAATACCCTGGCCGGGATTTGAACCAGGGACCTCTAGCTTCGGAGGCAGTGTGGCTAGTTCGATTTGTGTAAAAAAATGTCCAATATTATTTATTTATTTAATAAATAAATATGTATAGTGTAGGTACACCACGTACAGCATACAGCATGGGCCCTATTAGGGTGTAACATAATAATAATAATAATAATATTCTTTTCTCAAACATGCAATGAAATATTGATGTTATGTTCCTTATAATAGGCTGCGAAGTATGACGTTTCAGGTGCGGCTAGGACAAGAGGTTGTTAATGGAATTTCATACAAATCTTGCAGGCCTAGGCCGGCAAAGTCCTCTTTTTTAATTTCTATTCCACATAAATTTGTGGCACAGGAATCATGACATTCTGCCACTATGCGTATTAAAAATAAAACTTTGATTTTTTTGTTGTTTATTTCATTGCATGTTTGAGAAAAGCACTATACATACCTCGGCGGGAAATATGGGGTTGCCCGCCTTAGACCTATCCGGCCTCGCTTTGCTCGGCCGTCTATATGTCTTCGGCCGGCAACCCCTTTCGTCCCGGCCTCTGTAGTAATGTACTATTATTGCACCACAAATACAAGAGTAAAATGTGTAAAGATTTGTCAGTATTACGTAACAACGGTATTCACACAACGGTATTAACATATCTTACCTAGTCTAATCGAAATATTATAAAATTATAATTCATATAACCTGGACCTTTTTAAGGCACGAGTGAATAGGCATCTTCTGGGTGAGCTCGCTTCATCGTCGGCCTCATCTTTGCCCCCTGGCTAGATGCTGGCCAAGAGCAATCCCATTTTTAATAATAAAAAAAAAAAAAATTATCTCAAGAGTTTATTGCCTCTGTGAGAGCCACCGCGTGCTACGAAGGCCGAGACACACCCTCCTATTTGCGTAATTGCTACGCCGTAGCCGCGTAGCCGTGCCCGTAGCGCTACGACGGTAATTGGTCGTGTGGGCGTATAACCTAGAAGGACAATTTCATTTGCAATATTATATTAGTATGCATATGAGCTGAACAGATCGTCTTGTTGCACGTCAGACCAACATCATGCTGAGGGTTGAACCGTTGGAGTCGCCGCAATGTGAACTTAAGTTCATACTAAGAAGGGTAGGGCACAGCGGATCATCATCATCATCATTTATTTAAGAGCTGGGCTATTTATGCTCTCATTTTAAAACGACATGCTAAAATAACATGAAACTTTGTATACACAATGGGATCCAGCTTGTCTAGGGCGGAAATTAGTTTCTGTTGCTTGAAATTATAATGGCGAAAAAATACAGCGATTATTAAGGTTTTCATACAAGCCGTAAAAAACTCAAAAAACCGCTGTATTATTTTTCTTTTTCAATTTCTAGCAACAGAAACTAATTTCCGACCTAGGTATGCCGGATCCCATTGTGTATACAAAGTTTCATGTTATTCTAGCATGGCGTTTTAAAATGAGAGCCTAAATACGTTTGTATGGGGAACCGATCCACACCGATCGTACTGCGCCGTCTTAACACCCTGATACGACACAACGTTTACTTTTTCCTTAATTTAGTCAATATATGTTCTTCGTGGTCTCCCTCTCTTCCGCACTCCTTCCAACTTCCCTTCCACAATAGTTTTGAAATATTCATCGTGTCGTAAAAGATGTCCAAGTATCTCACTCATATTTGTCGCAGCCCAGCTGGGGAACTACCTCCGCCTTACAGAATACCGTAGCCATAATAACCCCCACTACCTGCTCTGTAAGTATGTGGTGTTGTGTTCCTGGTGGTGAGTAAGGTCGCTGAGCTCCCGAGGATGCGCTGTGTTGGGAGTGAGGGGCCTGCATATGTAGACATATGCAGGCCCCTCACTCCCAACACAGCGCATCCTCGGACATCTTGTGTGAGCTAACATATGCAGGCCCCTCACTCCCAACACAGCGCATCCTCGGACATCTTGTGTGAGCTAACATATGCAGGCCCCTCACTCCCAACACAGCGCATCCTCGGACATCTTGTGTGAGCTAACATATGCAGGCCCCTCACTCCCAACACAGCGCATCCTCGGACATCGTGTGTGAGCTAACATATGCAGGCCCCTCACTCCCAACACAGCGCATCCTCGGACATCTTGTGTGAGCTAACATATGCAGGCCCCTCACTCCCAACACAGCGCATCCTCGGACATCTTGTGTGAGCTAGAGAGATGTCAAGTGTAATTATGACTGTGAAGAATAACAAATGTGATCTTATGCAGTTATTGTTGTTGAAAAACTTTACGTTAGCAGCCCGATGTTATTATAGTGTTCAGGAGATATTTTCATAATTTAAATTAATTCTTGTTATTATGTATTCATGTTGACATTTTATAAATTGTATAATTAACAGAGAGTACATTGTGTTGTAGTAGTTTGTAATTTTTATTATTTACATGTTAATGTTTATATGGTAATACTAGAATAGTTATAGTAAATATAATTTGCCTCAAAGTATGTCATTATTTATAAAATATTTCCAACACAATTTATATTGTACATGAATATATAATTGAATTGAATTGAATTATGGAATTTATATTGTACAGAATGGCAAATAGTAAGAAACAATCACGGTATAAACGTCGAATAATGTTATGCTCCTTAGTTTGTGATCCATTTCGCAAAAAAACCCTTTGAATTTCTATATATTTTGACAGGAATGTCAACCTTAAGGGGATCCTAAATTAATGTTATTTTCTGTAAATAATATAATTGATAGGTATAGTCAACTGCAGCAGCAAGTGCACAGTTTTGGACTAATCACAACGGGATAATATGCAAAAGTGTTCACCTGCTTTTGCTCATGGCAAAGTCAAAAGTCAAAAGTATTTATTTGCTAGAATACAGTAAAGGAAGGTGTTACATAATTAAAGATGACAGTGTATTCAGCCTGCATGCAGGCGTGCACTGTACGGGGCTGTACACTGTAAAGTGGTAATTAGGGTTCCGTACCTCGAAAGGAAAAAACGGAACCCTGATAGGATCACTTTGTTGTCCGTCCGTCCATATGTCTGTCTGTCAAGACCCTTTTTCTCAGGAACTCCTCAGAAAGGCATGGAGGTATCAAGCTGGAATTTATATCAAATACTCAGGTCTACTGTCCCTTGGAACTGTTAAATAATCAAACTTTTAAGCCAACGCAACGCAATCAATAGATACAGCCAAATTCCCGCAAATTTTCGACATTCGCAAGGGAATCAAAACCTACAGGGTACTTCTCGTGAACTCAGAATCTCGAAATTTGGTACTAAGCAACGTCTTATAGCACAGATAAAGGAGAAATTGCGACAACCGTAATTTTTTAGTTACATCATATAATAAACATATTTTTTACGGAACCCTCGGTGCGCGAGTCCGACTCGCACTGGGCCGTTTTTTTATACGTCACACGCATGTTTCACGATCGTTGAGTGACGCTACCTGCCGGCCGCACCTGCAATTACGCTAATTCCTCCTTTTCGCCTAATTGGATGCATGCCTATGACTGCTATTTACTAAACTTACGTTAACTACATTTGTTACGTTAATATTATTCTTTGTTTTAGGCATATGGCTCTTTGATTGATCTATTCCATTGCGTACCGTATAAAAAAAGCGGCCAAGTGCGTGTCGGGCCACGCGCTATGTAGGGTTTCGTAGTTGTCCACCCGTGACATTATGCGGGCGGATTTAAAATATCGACATCTTTATATTTACTCTATATTTGGCATAACTAACAACATATTAACTGCTGGGCATATGCCTCCCCAAAGAGGGACACAACGACCGGTTCTGCGCCACCCGCATCTAACGAGCTCCCGTGACCTTTAACCAGGTCATCAGTCCGCCTTGTAGAGGGTCAGCCCACGCTGCGCCTTCCGACATGTGGTCGCCACTCGAGAACCTTTCCGACCCAACGGCCATCGGTTCTACGTGCTATTTGCCCCGCCCACTGCCACTTAAATTAAGCGATTCGGAGGGCTACTATTACCTCTACAATTTGTCGTTCCGCTGCCTTAACTTTCTTTCTACCATAGACATTAACTTGTCAGTGAAAATGGCGTTTTTCGTTTCATGCCGACACCTAAGAGAGACCGCCGCATTTAAAGGCTTAAATCAAAAATATTGAAAGCCAATTTAAATAAACTATGTTTTTTTATCGGCTACAGTACAGTGATTCAATGAAAATGTAACCTTGACCGAAATATTTTCTGTAATTGATTTATTTAAAACATTATTCGTCTCGAAACTAATGAACACACGAGGTATATCGGTTATTTTGATTCTACTATACAGATGGCCTCATTCCTGATGTGATCACGCGGATGAACTCCCAACATAGCCCTCTCCAATCTCTTTGGGAGACTCTGAGCCTTCGCCTTGATTGTATTTATAATGTTATATTACAGTTTCAACATGTTCATAAAGTAGTTAAAATACGTTTAGGTAACTGCAGTTGTTAAGTAAGTCATCACACCTTAGAACCTAAATGATCGCGTATGTTACGGTTTTAGAGGAATTTCCTCCCTCGGACGTTCCGTCCGTTGTGGAATGAGCTCCCTGCCGAGGTTTTCTCGAGGAACTACAGTATGGGGTTCTTCAAGAAAGGAGTGTACATATACATTTTGGCGGGCCGTGGGTAACAAGCGTGCCACCCACGTTGTATAAAAATAGGTAAGCCAATAAAAGCCGCAGAAGCTTCGGAGCTCGCAACGTCTTCGTGATGGAGGTCAATCGAACTTATTAATTGACGCAGCGGTTCCTCCAGGTGCTCCATGCTTTCTGAGGTCACGGGTTTATATTTCACGTGTTTATGCTGCTGATATGTATGCTGACAAGTGATAGTACAGTCAACAGCAAAAGTAAATGACCATTTTAGTGCCTTGTCACTTTCACTACTTTGATTGACGCATCCCAACTGTCAGTATTGTTATGTTAGTGCGATAAAGTACTTAAATGATCATCTGCTTTTGCTGTTGACTGTACAGCATCACAGTTAATTGACTATTAGGCTTTAGTAATTTATTTGCTCAAGATAGGGTAAACATAAGATGTTATATTTTTTTGGGTTCCGTAGTTAACTAGGAACCCTTATAGTTTCACCGTGTCTTCATGTACCTCACTCGTATTACTGTGCATGTAGTTTGTGTTCTTGGAGTAAGATTATCAGAACTCGAAAAGCCTTTTTGTAGGTTGTTAATACAGCAACTCCCAAAAATAGCAGTAGAGACTCAGCAACGCGCGAAATAAAGTTGCATATCTCTTTCCGCTTGGCATCAAGCAGGGCATACTTTAGTTTGCCGTCGTGATAAAAAAGAGATATGATACCTGTATAATTTTCCTCACATTTTTTCCTTATCTTAATCCCCCGCCCGTGCCCGTTAAAAAAGAGACTGCAAGAACTTGGCTCATAAATCCATTGCTGTACACGGTTCCTCCATTATTCCTGCGAGTCAATTTGACACACCAACTTCGCATTTCAATTTGCTTTGTATCTGGTTCACGCGTCGCTTCATCGCGCACCTAGTTAACATGGCGTACGCTTAAGATTAATATGATATTTAAATGAGAAAAGTTAGTGTTGAGTTGCCCCCCTTGACTAGGGCATTAGTTTTAAGCAGAAAGAACCATTTAAAGGAATAGGTTTGCGAGGTAAGTGGGGGTTAGTGGTGGAATTTATTCTTTTACATAACTTCTTGTAAGAACCGGCCACTTTTATTACAGGATATGCGTTGGCTTGACCAGGGGATCAATTCTGCTGAACGTATTGAATTAGGATCGATTTTATTTCGGGTCCTATCTACGGGATAATTTCCACCAAACGGCTCGCATCACATCTGATCAGAACGGATTAACGTACTTTTTATACCACGTCGGTGGCAAACAAGCGTACGGCCCGCCTGATGGTAAGCGGTCACCGCAGCCTATGGACGCCTGCAACTCCTAGGGGTGTCACATGCGCGTTGCCGACCCATTAAGAATTTATAGATTCCTTTCTTGAAGAACCCCATACTGTAGTCCGCTGGGAACACCTCGACAGGGAGCTCATTCCACAATCGGAGCGTTCGAGGGAGGAAATTCCTCTGAAACCGCGACCATTTAGGTTCTAAGGCGTGAGGATGAATGCCCTGCCGACGGCGAGCAGTGCGATGGTAGAAAGCGGCCGTAGGCATCATGTCGAACAGTTCTTCGGAGCACAACCCATTATATAAGCGGTAGAGCACGCACAAGGAGGCAAAATTTCTCCTTAAACTCAACGGCTCAATATCGCTATTTCGGCTACGATGTATCGCGGAAGATGCCTGCACAGGTAAGCTGCTGTGCGCGGCTTGCTGATGAAAGATTGTAAAATCCGTGCCGATCCGATGCGATGCGAGCCGTTTGGTGGAAATTATCCTTAACGCGTCGCACCTTGGTGCGTGCTTGTGTACGTGCTTCGTTACTTAAGATAAAGGCCCAAGTATTTGACACCATCAATGTTAAACATAACAATTGAAGGTGGATGTAAACCATTTAGTAAGAAAGACCTGAAGCTAAAAATTGAGCTAACCTTTATTAAATTCAATTTAAAGCCAGACTTTACTGATTCCTCCCCTATATCACTGTGGAAAGTTTGTTGAATTATGATCCTTTATTTTGTTCATATTATCATTTCGTGCTTTATAACGAAGAACATTTTAAATACACTCAAGAGCAAATATCAAATTTTCATACGCAGATTACCCGTTTTATTTGTTCTTGAATGTACATGAAAGGGATCCAAAATGGTTGTTTAAATGTCTGCTTATCTATAAAGCGGCTATAACTAGCAACGAGAAACCCGCAATTTGTTGAAAATTGAACATTACAATGTCCTAAGAAACAAAGTGACACCGTTGAATTTATTCTAATCACGATTACACTCCTAATTTCCATTAGCTTAATGCATAAATTAGCGTAAACATATATTGAACTCAGACCATTTTGTCTCCCAGGTCCGTGATCAAGGAACCTAAACAAACATTAAATACAAAGGCAACGGGTGTAACTTGAGGCTGAAGAAAGGACTTATTCTAGTTCTAAAACGTAGTAACTATGTAGGAATTGTAAGACACACATTACTTTAAGGTATTGTTGAGAGAACCTTTGTGGGCCATACTCGTATCGTAATTATGTCTTTGTTGTGTTGTGGAGCTATTGTTGAACAATACGATACAATATTTGATTTGTTTCACACAACATAATTGTTCAGTTCCACCACCGTGGTATCGAGATAACTTCTACTTTGTGGTGGAGTTAACAAACAATTTTTCATTTTCATTTTTCAATCTATCAGAAAAACCGTAAGATGTTTGATACTACGTACTTCCGTAGTAAACAAGTAACCCTTATAGTTTCGCCTTATTTGTCCGTCCGTCCGTCTGCGGCTTAGCTCCGTAACCGTTTTTAACCGACTTCAAAATTTCAAAAGAGGAGGTTATTAATTCGGTTGTATGTTTTTTTGTTAATGTTTGTTACTCCATAACTCTGTCATTTCTTAACCGATTTGGAAAATGCTTTTTTTGATTGTAAGTATATATATCCAAGTTGGTCCCGTTTTTATCAAAACGCAGTTCTGATGATGGAATCCATGAGAAATTCAGGGAACTCCTCAAATATTAAAGGCAAACATATACTGATTTTTGTGTTTTTATCAATAAATCGAGCATTATCATACAAAAATGTGACATTTGATGAAGTGGAACTGCTGATGATGATCAGAACAGAACTCTTCAACGACGAAAAGTTCACGTCTGGCGATTTGTCCTTCTAGCTGTGTTTGTTAAGCAAGTTCTATTTTCACGATTGATTTTTGTCATGCTCGAGGTCTGATGATGGTATCCATTAGGAATCGAGGGAACTCCTCAAATGTGAAAGGCACACAAATAGTAGTTTTAGTATTTTCATGATCTAATCAAGCATTTTCATTCATAAAAGTGACATTTGATGAAGTGGAACTGCTGATGATGATCAGAACGGAACTCTTCAACAACGCGTAGTTCAAGTTTGGCGATTTGTTCGCTTCGTTTTGTTTGTCAAGCAAGTAAGGTTTTTCCATGATTCCATGAGGAATTGAGGGTACTTAGTCTTCTACCATTATAAACATACTTATAGCCATTTTTATTTCATTGTATGGAATCTAAGAGTGCACCATCTAATCTTTCACCGGCCTCCCTTATAGAAGTCGGTTTTTTTTTCTTAAAAATTATTTTTTAAGCTATTATTTTATTAAGCGGTCACCGCAGCCTATGGACGTTTGCAACTCCAGGGGTGTCACATGCGCGTTGCCGACCCTTTAAAAATGTATACAATCCTTTCTTGATGAACCGGTTACCTATCATAAAGTCGAAAATTGTAATGTCGATTATTAATACCCCGAAAACGTTTCCCATTTTATTAACTAGTGGCTCTGTGAGCTGTAGACCTCGCGAGTCTAACTTTGCATAGCTTAATAAAAAGCTCATAAACATTTTTAATATGGGAGCGCGGTACCCACCGCTATATTTTAATCTCGATTTGTTTGGTCCGCCATTCTTTTTAATCTTTCTTCCTCCTCGATCCGCAAAAGAAGGAGTTTCATAGTCCTGATTTTGGTGAGGCGATCAAAATTAAAAGGCTCCAGGATTACATCATTCAGTTTTTGAGCCCGAGAAAGGGCAACGTATGAGCAACCTACAGCAAGTTCTCTAGACCCAAGGTCGACCACTACCCTAGGTAATGTCAACCCCTGCGACTTATGAATGGTGACTGCCCATGCTAATATAAGCGGAAACTGAGTCCTAGAACATGTGAGCTCTTTAGAACGCCAAGTTCTCGTGACAGCGGCGATAGGCACTGATCCCATTATGGTCGGGCCAGTATAGTTGTCAAATTTGACCATTACTACTAAAGGGCGATCAGCGGGTGGTGCACGATTAGGTAGATACACCAAATCGGTAACAGTGCCAATGGAACCACAAATTTGTTTTCAGCATGACCCTGCTGCCAACGCAGAGGTATAGAGTTTTCTCTAATCCTTGCGCTTGTTGATCTGCACATGCCTGTGCAGCTTCTTTGTTATTGTGATCAGCCGGCACCTTAGCCGTGGGCCTGTGAAGGTCCTTTAGCTTGGCAACATTATACAAACTAACATTCCTGTTTTCCGGATAAAGCCTCATTGCATCGGAAAAAAGCAGTCGTTCCCTGTCACATAATCTACTCTTTTCCCGCGACATCAATGTTTCCCAATCACTCTTAGTTGAGTTTCCGATACTCAAACGATCCAGAATGTCCCTAAAATGTGCCTGGTCTGCACCTCCTTGCCGGTAAGACGTTGATAAAATAACACATGATGTAATTTCCTTGTAAAGCAGCTGTCCCTGATCCGCTAGCATGCTGGAAAATCCGGTTCCATAAACCGGGCGATCAAGCACTGGTGGCAATTGCTTTATGTCACCCAACAGAAACAGAGTAATATTTGCAAAAGGCAAATGGGAGAATAAGGGCTTAGCTTCCCTGCACCTCAGATCAATTTTTTTTAATAGTGTGCATCCAACCATACTCATTTCATCAATTATAATGAAATGGCAATCTTTCATATTTTCCTGGAATTGATGGAGGTTCTCGTCCCCCATTTTTCGAAATTGTTTTTCAGTGCCTAGGTGCAAGGCTGAGTGAATTGTGCTTCCACCAACATTAACAGCAGCAGCCCCAGTAGGGGCCATCAAGCGAAAGCTGTTAGGCCCTAGCTCTTGGTTCAGTTTAGCACACATTGCTTTGATGACTGTACTTTTACCACTACCAGCTTTGCCTTAAATTATCATCATGCGTGGTTTATTACAATTCAATTTAATGCACGAAATTTGTTCGGATAAAAATAACAGTACCGTCAGTTGCTCACTGGAAAATGTTACTTTTGGATCTTCCCAAATTTCATCCTCAATACAGTCCTTTGACTTTTCCAATGTAATAAATCCATGCAAGTTCATGGGGTCGTGGAACTTGTCAAATGCGTCTCCCCATGAATGATTTTTATCAATTTCTCTCATTCCCATTTCCACTTCGAGTCCTAATTCGCCATTGGGACCCATACCTGCAGCCAACATCCACTCATCCAAAACATCACGTGCCTCATCGTCTTCCTCAACATCTTCATATTCTTCCTCGACTCGAGTAAGAACTAACACCTCATCTGGCTTCTCTATCAGAAGGTAATATAAGTGCTGCCACGTCCCTTGATTACTTAAGGCTTCCACCGACCTCCACGGCACATGGATGAGAACTTGCTGTCGAAAATATGCCTCCCCTTGATCTTTGCGAAGCTTAGGGAACACTCGAACTATACATGGTGTTCTTCTTTTGATCCAATTTTCCCCTTTTCTATAGAACTTAGATACGTGCTCATACAGAGACATAGTCTCTTGTTCCTTTGGACGCAAATGATATGTGTCATAGGGAGACTTATGAGATGTCGTCTGTCCATAAGTACTCTCCATTGGCACCCACTGATTCTTATCAACATTAATTGTGACAAATGCTCTTGTGCAGTGATAAAGGGCCAACCCATTAAAATTTGAGCCGTCTCTTGGGCCGAAAAGTCCCTTTCTGCGATCATACGGACAAAGAGTTTCTGCACAACTGTTTTCGCCGCATCTTCCTCATTTTTAAGAGCCTCACCCAGCAAGACCTCTAGGGTTTTTGAGCGAGGCTCAGCTTTGCTAGCATATTTAGCTATATAGTTCAATACTGCACTATAACTTAGAATAGCTTGCACGTCAGTGTTAGCTCTCCAGTGCTCTGTTATGTACCTGTTGTGCCTATTCACTAAGTTGTGATTGCGTTTTGTTATCAATTCCCAATGTCCACTACTCTTGCTGAGGTGAGTCCTCTCCTCCAAGGGGAATGGGAACTTAAAACGACATTCTTTGAGTTTCGATTTTTTATTTACGCGCCAACACTGTGGGCCGTGTTTTGTGTGCATCTGTATGCAGTTTATTAAGTTTAAATAATCTTCGTCATGGTCAGATATGTCTGAATAATGTACCTGACACGGATGCACGGGGGGGAGCGGCCCTGTTCCTGGGCTATCAGTACATATGAGCGCATCGAAAAATTGGCAAACAGATTGCCTTGATGCTTCGTCCATGTTGTCCAGAGTTTGCACATCTGGAGCTCCATTTAGCCACAACACCCCGTGAATGTGCGGGCTACCCCGATGTTGGAACTCAGTCCGATACCAAAAGTCCCGAACATTAAAATTGGGGACTACAACTGACTTAATGAAAAAATCTGCTCTGTTGGCAAAGAACCAGGCTACAATAACCGGATTGTCATTTAAAATAGAATTTCTTCTTCGGCTAGCCTCTGATTTGCTTAGTGTACTGTAATCTGTCCCGGGATCAAGCAGACGACAAATATCCGGCCAATGAATGTCAGCTGCACTTAAAGTAAAGAAGAGGGTTGGCGGGCCCAGCTGTTGCACCATGTCTAATAATTCCCCGCACCTTGCGTGCCAGTAGGCGCTGGTCCCCCTTAGTGATGAATTAAAACAAAGGATTTTTTTTAATAAATTCGGATTTTGAGCTAACTTCTCTTTAATGCCAGCTACAGTAAGATTTTGAAGTTCAGAATTTTTCCATTCTGTAGCCAACGCAGACTTTCCCATTCTGAAGAGCTGCCCATCTTAGCGAACTATTCATCGCAAAAAAACGAAAACGTGGATGTTTCGCAAACCTACCGTCTTTGTACTTGATTAGATGTTGGAAATAATCGCTGGAGGTTACTCTTACCAGCCTAGGCTCACGCAAATCGGCAGTGCCATCAGGAAACAGGGTCGGAAAAGCCATTGCTATGTACCCCACAGTTGAGAATTCATTAACTGGCTCAGTCCCCAGTTTGGGCCAAGCAACAACCTCAGGATGATCCTCGAGTACGCTTTTAATTTGTCCCTTTTTTTCACTTATTATGAAATTGGGAACGTCAGTCGTCATTACTTCACACGCTTCGTCTTTGTCCATCTCATCATCGGCGAGTCCAGTAAATGCTTGTGAAATTAAGTCCAGCAGCGATCCATCCACAGGTATATCATTTAGAGCACTATAACTAATCTCAATGTCACGATAATATCTATTATTTTCTTTGAGATACTCCAGTGCTGACCTAACTTTATCCCTACGAACTCTAAAATCAACATAGCCAGATGATTTTTCTCGCCTGACTATAAGAACAGACGACAAAGTAGAAACCGCTCTGGGCAATTTTTTAGCAATATCAGATATGGAAAATTAATAACCCGGCCTGAATAACCAAACTGTTGACCTCTGATGCGATAAACAGAGATAACTGGATGGACCTTGGCTATTAACTGTTCCTCAACCATTGAAAGATCCATCAAAACAGACGGCACTTCCCCTGGATCCATGTTGTTCGCTGCAGAAAAAGGGTTAACCTTCTCATTTCCCTTGTATTTTGAGCAACGATTACAAATCCCTGATTTTGCTTGGAGGCCAGGAAATCGTTCTAAACACTCTAAACAAATATTCCAATCAAAACCTCGTTGAAAGGAATCAAATACAGTGACATCAGGGTTAGGTGCCTTGACAAACTGCTGGTCAGTCTCTAAAACACACTCTCTAGTCCTAGCAGACGCAGTGTGAGTCTTCATTTTAAATAGACGATCTCCTTTTTTCTCCTCTGTCTCCATATTCCTTCTAGTTAACTTGCGTGCTTTATCTTTATTAAGACGCTCTTCCTTTTCCTCTTCTGTCTCCATATTTATTCTGGACGACTTACGTGTTACATTTTTGTAAAGGCGATCAGCTGTTTGCTCTAAGGTCTCACCAAGCCGTTTTTTTGCCATTTCTTTAGCTTTCGTTGCGGCAGTTTTTTTTTTTTTTCGACTCTGCGCTTTTTACGCTGGGGTGATGTAGTTGTATTGTCTGATTGCGCCGACAAAGATATTACAACTGGAGGAATTAATGGTGAAGGCAAAGCCCCAGGAAGGGGTCGTTGCCTCATACGTGACTCAGCAAACGACATCAAAATTGCCTCAGTGGGGCGTCTAAACATACTACCATACATTTCGTTTCCAAAAACTCTGACCATTTGAAGCCAGTCAGGACCTACATTGGTGTTGTAAATTCCGCATAGCAAAGTAGCGAGCTGTTCAACTGACGTGTTTTTATACAAATATGCGGCCCCTGACTCGAAATCTACCAGCCGGTGACTTGCATCCACAGAATGGGAATCGAAGAGACAATACTCGCCGTCCCGTTTCCATACGCCCACGGTCATCCCCTGAGTGGTAAAAGTAAAACCACCTCCATCTGCGTCGGCAAAAGCCTCTCGGAGGGCCATCACAGACTCATTCTGCAATGTACCATCTCCATAGGATTTGGTAATTTCATCCGCTAAATCACATTTTTCGACATCGAATACCCTACCTAAAATATCAATGGGAGATAATAAATTATCAGAACAAAGCTGTTCATGTACATTCGTGCCCTGCATTTTTAGTAGACAAGACCTATAGTAGGCATCGCCGGATGTTAGTAATCCATCAACATCAAATTTGTCAAAATTAATGTCACGAGCTGTACCGTAAACTACCGCCGCAACAGCCATCCCAAAACATTGTTGCCGGGGCTGGGGAAAAACATTAGAAAATTGACTGAGTTTCCCTCTTTTTGCTATGAAATTCATTTTCTTAAGCAGATAATTAACCATCTACCGTTTTACCTCTGTTCCTAGAATAATACCAAATTACTAAGCAAAGAAGTCTTTATAGAAAAGCCAAAGACATTCAAATCCAAATAATATAAATATTCCAATCAGTAAGCAACGACGTCCGTATAGAAAAGAAAGTCATTCAAATTCAAATAATACCTATCAATATTCCAATCAGTAAGCAACAAAGTCCGTATAGAAAAGCCAAGATTCGTAGTTCAAATTCAAGCGCAAACTGCTTCGAGAAATTCTAAATAATAGACACAACCGTCAACGTCGTCTGCCCTCACGCGTCTGCCCGTTCGGGTCGGTCACTCTGTCACGTAGCCCGCCCCCGCTCTCCGCGCCCGCGCTCGCCGGCTCACGCTGTAGGCTATTTATTTATTACTCCATCGATAATATACTTACCTAACACACTCGTATTTTCAAATCAAGTAATTACCTCAATATACCTAATTTAATTATCGATCGAATTGACTCAACAAAAGAATTGTATATAACATTTCTGATAAGAAATATAACCTGGAGAGGAAAACATCTCGATATAAATAAGAAAAAAAAAACTTTTTTTTTCAAATTTCAAAAACTTTAAAAACTGGCTCCGACCAAAAAATTTTATCTAATCATCAAACCTGCTTACAAAATTTCACGACAATCGGTTGAGAAATGCGACCTGTAGAGGAGAACATCCGTACATACATAGGTACGAAAGATTGTTTTTTTTTTCAAACCTCAAAATTTTCAAAAACTGATTCGACAAAACTATTTTATGTCACATTTCTGATGAGAAATGCGACCTGTAGAGAAAAACATCTGGGCAGGATGTAAGAAAAAAATTTTTTTTTTTTAAATTTCAAAAATTCTAAGAACGGGCTCCGACCAAAAAATTTTATCTAATCATTAAACCTGCTCACAAAATTTCACGAGAATCGGTTTAGAAATGCGACCTGTAGAGGAGAACATCCGGACATACATACGAAATATTGTTGTTTTTTTTTTTCAAACCTCAAAATTTTCAAAAATTGACTCGACATAAGAATTTTATATAACATTTCTGATGAGAAATGCGACCTGTAGAGGAAAACATCCGGACAGAAGTACGAAAAAAAAATTTTTTTTTTCAAATTTCTAAAATTCCAAAAACTGGCTCCGACCAAAAAATTTTATCTAATCATTAAAACTGCTCACAAAATCTCACGAGAATCGGTTGAGAAATGCGACCTGTAGAGGAGAACATCCGGATTCCGGACAGACATACGAAAAAAATTTCGTCGAAGCTGAAACTAAGACGCTTCGCTCGCTTCGCTCGCTCGGTCAATTAGCCTACATAAATTTTGTTTGCCCGAAAGTACGTTTCCCTGTTCATTACTTTCCCCCCTTCTCAGTTCGCTGCAATTTTATTTCGCTTATGATTCGAATCAACACTTGTAAAAATTCCGAAGTATCATTTGCCAACTACTTTTTGTGGCGTAAAGTATTTTGAACGAAATATTATTTTCCCTATAACGCGCGTTGCCTATAACGCCCCGCCCATCAGATCGACAAACAAACAAACAAAATTGTAAGTAAGTAAATTTGTTCGTTCGTTCTTGCAGTAATAACTCGCATATAATATTTAAAAAGTGTTACTATCGCATTGCACGCAACTCAATATTAGTAATTTATTTTATTTTATTTTGAGGCTGAGATCACATGAAATGTCCTCATTATTTACTTACCTAATAGCTGAATTTAACTATACTGTATGAAAGTTTTATATAACAAGTTTTTCCGATCTTTTATAAAAAAAATAACCTCGAAGACGAAAGCGGGAGCAAAGCTCCCGCTTCCGTCTTCTAACCTATCCGCGATTAGAGTCGGTTTTGCCACTAAGTCCCTATTCCGGTTCCTTATTCGGTTTATTAACCTATATTCAATACTTTCTTACTTTCCTAGCAAATGTTTGTTTCCGCAAGGGTCGCCGTTCTAACCTAACCTAACCCATTTCGATTTCGCGTAGCATCGGATTTATGAAAAGGTGATTAACAAATCGGTTGTCAAATAATAAATTTGGCAACCGTTCTTCTGGTTATCGAATTTCGGGAAAATGTAGATGTGGGATAGGAAACTAGAGACATTTCAAAAAATATGGTAAGCAATGTATATGGATTATAAACATTCGAGCAACCGTTTTCGGACAAGTGAAAATCGGATAAAGGATTTTCGAAACTTCGATAGGTTACCTGATGAACCCCATACTGTAGTCCCTCGGGAAAACCTCGGTAGGGAGCGCATTCCGCAATCGGAGAGTCCGAGGGAGGAAATTCCTCTGAAACCGTACCGTACGCGACCATTTAGGTTTGATGGTGTGACGATGAATGCCCTGCCAACGGTGAGCGGTGCGATGGTAGAAAGTGGTCATCATGTCGAACAGTTCTTTGGAGCACAATCCATTATAAAAGCGACAGAACACGCACAAGGAGGCCAAGTTTCTCCTTGAACTTAACTGTTCAATATCGCTCGTGAGTTTTGGATTATCCACGATTCGCACTGCGAAAACTGACCAACAACCCACATTAATTTTAAACGAGCTATCCAACGATACACAAAACTCGATGGGTATTGCGAGAAAAAATGCATCCCCACTTTACGTGAAGGGGAGGTACCTACCTGCACCTACTCTAAAACATTTTTTTTAAAGATTTCTTTCTACCATTTTGTCGATGTGGTTGTTATGCCAAATTACAGCTTTCTAGTAGTAAAAGTTACTGAGCAAAGCCGCGGACGGACGGACATGGTGAAACTACTCGTATACGGGTTCGTAATTTACTACGGAATCCCGAAAAGAGACACAAAGTAGCATGTCTGTGCGTTTTCTACAAACTGTACTTCGGTGAGTGTGCTCAGGAGCTCCATGAGCTCATACCGCCTTCCCCCTTCTCCCATCGGACATCCAGACGTACGGCTGGCTACCATCCTTACCTGGTCGAAATTCCTCTAATTCGAACCAAGCGCTTTGCATCTTCTTTTATAATGCGCACTTCTAAGGTTTGGAATTCTCTGCCGGCGTCTGTATTTCCGAGTTCATATAACCTGGACCTTTTTAAGGCACGAGTGAATAGGCATCTTCTGGGTGAGCTCGCTTCATCGTCGGCCTCATCTTTGCCCCCTGGCTAGATGCTGGCCAATAGCAATCCCATTTTTAATAAAAAAAGGAGGCAAACAAAAAGAACACGCGGTATTAAAACTGTTGGCATAGCTAAAGTATTAAATGCATAGATTGTGGAAGTTTGCTCGGGCGGGGGAAGTGCCTTATTTTATTACCGTGTCCTCCCCCCACGCATGCGCGGAGTCTGCGGGTTACATTACAACTCACTCGGGTTGACTTCGGATGTCGGCTCAAATGAAGACTATCTACGGTAATTTGGGTGAATAACACCGAAGTATGTAAGTACAGTCGGTCAAGACAGTGGTCTAACACTTTTCAACTCTATTATTTGTATATTGAAGTTCAAAAATGGTAAACTGGTAAACAAGAGATATTTATTTGCACTCGGTGACAAAATATGCGAACATGACATTAATTATATGAATGGGACGTGAATCATATTTATGACTTGACTGTACCCGTATAGGAACTTAAGATCAAAGGTACATAATATTTATGACTTTGACTGTCCCTACAGATCGAAGCGTGTAACTGTGTCCAAGTGGTTTCATACACTGATTATGTTACAAAGACTGTTAAGTGTAAAAAAAAACAACATCTAGGAGAATCGAAGACTCTTGCGTAAATGACATACAATTCAAAATGATAGGGATTGATTGAGATTCCGGAGGGTCTACGTGGAAGTAATGAACGTTTCTAGAAATTTTTTTTCTCATTTATTTACACACAAAATAACGCCTAACTTCTTCCATTTCGTGACACAGCCATTATTGTCTATCTTTGTTTTGATAATTTTGTTATTCACGAATAAATGTTTGGATCTCTGAATCTGTTGAAAATGGATGATTATACTAAAAATACGTACAGATAATAAGGCACGTGCTATTGGCTACGTGCACGTCTGAAACGTCAAACGTCAAAGGTCCCGAGACAATGTCAAAACTCAGAGATGTCAAATAGTGACACATGAATATTTTATTTACTTTAGTAAACGAGAAAGACCCCGTATTGGAAATTTTACTGAAATAAATAAGAGAATAAATAAATACATACAAACGAAACGAATCGTAGGAAACCGTTAAGAAACCAATAGAAAACGTGAAAGTAAATTGGACAGTGGTCCCCGGTAAGTACACATTTCTGCCATGGTGTGCGCTCGATCGCCTAGCTTACCCCCACCACCTACTTCGCACATAGCCAATACAGGTTACATGACCTCACCTTTGACTTTTACCTGTGAAAGTTTGCAGATGAGTTCGATCGAGGCACGGCGGCGCTCGGGAACTTTTAACGGGGTTTCAAATTGAATAATATTCGCTTTCAAGTCTCTTTTACAGCAACGCAAGTTACGAGCGGCGAGCGTGACCAGCACGGATGTTCCTCATGATCATGTCAGCCGAAGGACGTCCACTGCTAGATATATGCCTCCCCTAAAGACGTCCACAATTAATAACCGGTCCTGCGCCACCCGCATCCAGTGGACACTAGCGACCCTTACCAGGTCATCAGTCCACTTGTGGGGGGCCTGCCCACGCTACGCCTTCTGGTACGTGGTCGCCACTCGAGAATCTTTCCGCCCCAACGGCCATCGGTTCTACGTGCTATGTGCCCCGCCGTTCGGAGGGCTATATCGGTCACTTGGGTTCAGCTGTGGATGGCCTCATTCCTGATGCTATCACGCAGAGAAACTGACGGACTGATGGGTTGAGTTCGGTAACAGCAATCCTACATTAGTTCGATATTGACTATGAAAGCTGTCTTCCGTAGCCCAGCGGTATGGCATGCGACTTTCAATCTGCAAGTTGTGGGTACGACTGGGATTTTCAAAAAACATGTACGAATTATCATTTTATATTTAACAATAGCTTTTTCACCTCAGCGGCCCGTACATGGCGGTTTTGCTGCTTGTAACCAGTGAGCAAAATTCAATTTTGCTGCCAGTGTGAAAAAAAACTTTTTCCCCTCACTAGCTCCGAAAGCCGTTATCCTTTGAAACAAGCGGGTAAAAACGCATTTTATCCACAAGTGGGGAAAGTAATTTGACCTTGGAGCGTGTTTGAGTAGCTTTTGACAGATAACAAAACGTAAAACGCTCATAATAATGGTTAGTTTGATATCAATTATCATTAAAAAAATGGTTTGAGAATTTAATACAAAATACCATATTTAGCTTTATTTAATGATTTAAGTCGTAAACCTTCAAATTCTATAAATAACATTTGTTTTATAATGATATTGAGTTTAATTGTAAACGCACAAGTTGAGTCGATGCAATTTCAAAACGCATCGTCAGAAAGAAATGTCATCATTGTCAATGTCAACTAAAATATACACAATTTGTCACGGACTCCGACTCACGTAAATATTATACACAACATCCAGAGTTTTCTGTTATAATAACGTAAAAAAATCGGTGATTCCAGTGATGAAAATCATGCCTGTGGAACTGTGTTTTTTGCAGGTTGCACTTTCCTCGCTATAGTGAGGAGAAAAGTTTTGTGTTATACACGGGTGCAAAGTTGTATTTTACTTCTCGTGTGTTGAAACACTCGCTACGCTCAGGATTCTATTTTAGAACCACTCGCTTCGCTCGTGGTTCAACTATAGAATCCTTTCGCTGGCTCGTGCTTCAATTCCACACTCGCGGGTAAAATACAACTTTGCACCCTTGTATAACAAATAACTATTTTCATATCGTAGGTTAGTTGCAGGTCATCTTTTCATACTGCAGGGTGTAATACAAACTTGGAACATTTAAACTTCATTCTCTCTGTCACTATTCCTTTGCGTTATATGTTCTCGCCACTGAGGTGAAAAGTTGTATGTATTACACGAGAGCAAAGATATTTGCATCTCGTGTCTTTGAGTCCCTCGCTACGCTCTTTCGCTTGCTCTGATTGGATTGGATTCTAAACAATCTTTCGCTTGCTCGGGACTCAACATCAACACTCGCAGCAAAAATCTACTTTGCTCTCTTGTTGAACAAATAACCATTTCAAGAAGAAAAACATAGTAAGGAACCGGTGTCATACCAAGAAGGTCAATTGTGCACAATAAACGTCCAATCTTGGGAGTGGGTCCGAAAGCAGGATCCGGGCTCCTCTATTAGGATACTGCTGATAGTACTCATACAAAATAAGTACAAAAAATATTTTCTTTCATAAAATGTACAATTGTACTCATGAGAATTAATCTAAACGGCCGTTCAGATATTTCGTTCATTTGAAAAGAGGATGATTAAAATTATACAGATGAGATCCATAAAGCGGCCGTAGCTAAAGGAAAATAGAAATAGGATAGTGTTTCGCGTTTCTTATCCTAAAATATATCATTGTTGTTATATTTTGTTGTATTTTATTTATTTAATAGGCACCCAAAACAGACAACATTCATTGACAGAAAAATAGAATAGTTCGCAGGTATTGATTTGAATGCTATCCAAAATATGTATGCACAGCATGATTAAAAGTAACAGCGAGCGTAAAACTAAAACTACACTAAACTAGATACATACATAATAATAATATAATATATTTGAGCAAGCTACTAACAGATAATTGAGTAGACACATGACTAAAATAGAAATATAAATCAATCAAAAAACCAATTCAAGCTGATTTAAGCGGCTGAGTACTTTGACCAAGAACTGTGACTATCTGCCTCCTGAAAATCGTAAGTCGCGAGTCGAATATGTCAATATCATTATGTTTCAATACCAGGTCATTATATTGACAACACATTCTTACAATTATGGGGGACTTTAACGCGAAACTGGAGAAACGCGAGTGCAGAAAATGGGCCACGATGAGTACCGTCGCTGCAACTAAAAAGGAGATTGACTTCATCTCGTAATTTCCATATCCCGATTTGTACTTGTGCCTTGCACTCCGCCTCTATTTGCCATCGAAAGCTTTCCAGCTCTCCCGCCTCCACTGGGCCTCAACCTCTAACTTCTATCGATCTACCCCAAACTTCAACATACATCTCATCTTGAGAACCTCTCCCTTCCTTGTCAACATGCCCAGCGAGCGATGGACGTCGAAACTGGAAGAGTTACCGCTGGCGGTCTTTACGACCGGTCATGAAAATAAAAATGACTTGATGGTACGCTCCGGGTTGAGTTTGGTAACTTTATCAGATGTATGTATTTACATGTATTACCGTTAATATCTGAACTAGTTTGCATTGCACGAGGGAGTACGGTTTTGAAATTGTCGGAGAATCAAGACGTTTAATTTAAGTAGAAATATACTCGTGGGTGGCGCAGGACCGATCATTATGGAAGTCTTTCAGGGAGGCCTATGTCCAGCAGTGGACGTCATTTGGCTGAAATAATGATGATGATGATGATAATCGTATATATAAACTTTTAATTTATTTAAAAATCTTTTGCAAGAATTCGTCTGATTGGTGTAACTTGTAGGCTAGTTTTTTTAATACCACGTCGCTGGCACACAAGCGTACGGCCCACCTGATTGTCACTGCAGCGTGTGTACGCCTGTAAAACTAAAGGGGGTAACACATGCGCGTTGCATATTTCTACACTCCTTTCTTGAAGAACTCTGTAGACCCTCGGCGTCCAGTCAAACTTTTGGCACCTTAAATACCCAGTAGTAAACATGTTGTTCGCCAATTAGCACTGGGAAGTCCTCGTCGCCGGCCTCGTGGCACCTTCTTTCGCAGACAAATGTTTCATAGAATGTATTGATTCGCAGAATTTTCATTTCATAGATAGTTTTTTGGACCCGGGTATGTCCTAAAACTACGACCAAGACCACCGGAGGATGGGCAGCAGCATCCCTGGAGTGCGGTGGAGATACTGCGATCGCCAACCCGCATGCCAAGCGTGGCGATTATGGCAATTACCCCTCATGACATACACAAACAGGCCACGGCCCCGAGGTTCCGGCGACCCCCGGTACCCTGTTCTGGTAGCGGCCTGGGTACTAGCGGGGTCAGGGGTGCGAAGAATCTCCGGTTAAGATCCGGCTACCACCACCGACGACTTCTGGCCCTGGCAACATACAACACACGAACACTGCGGACCGACGAAAAGATAGCGGAACTGGAGGAAGGATTGAGCAAGTTGCGTTGGGATATCGTAGGGTTATCTGAAGTCCGAAGAGAGGGGGAGGACACGATAACCCTGAAGTCCGGCAACTTGCTCTATTTCCGGGAGGGCGACCAACAGTCCCAGGGAGGTGTCGGGTTTATCGTCCACAAATCCCTCGTGAACAACGTGGTGAAGATCGAGAGTGTGTCGGCTAGGGTGGCGTACCTTATACTCAGAGTATCCGAGAGGTACTCGTTGACGGTCATACAGGTGTACGCGCCGACCTCGGCACACTCCGACGACGAGGTGGAGGCTATGTATGAGGATATATCAAAGGTCATGCATAGTTCCAAAACCTACTTCACCGTTGTTATGGGGGATTTCAACGCAAAACTGGGCAAGAGAGACGGCGAAGAGCCGAGAGTGGGGCAATTTGGAGTTGGAAGTCGGAACCACCGGGGCCAACTACTGGCTGGTTTCTTGGAGAAGGAGGGACTCTACATGATGAACTCCTTCTTCAAGAAACGCGAGCACAGGAAGTGGACCTGGATGAGTCCCGACGGTGCAACAAAAAACGAGATTGACTTCATCATTAAGGAAAATAACCTTCTGCCGTGTACTCAATCGGGATTCCGTGGTAAACATGGAACGGCTACTGCGATGGCTAAAGTAACCGACGACGTTATCGCTGCATCAGACAAGGGTCTGGGATCCATACTTGTCCTGTTGGACTTCTCGCGTGCGTTCGACTGCCTCAACCCGGCCCTTCTACTTGCTAAAATGGCATACTATGGGGTGACGGCAACATCGTGTCGGTGGTTCGAATCATTTCTAACGCGCCGAAAGCAATATGTCGAACTACAAACAGACCAAGGCGAGTTGTTGAAGTCGGACACGAAGGTAATCAGCCGCGGAACACCGCAGGGGTCAATTTTAAGCCCAATACTCTTCATTTTGTACACCGCAGATCTACTGTACAAACTGAAGTTCTGTAGGGTGCACTTGTATGCAGACGACACCCAGATATACCACTCCTTCGAGCCAAAACACCTTGAGATAGCAATTACTAAAATCAATGAAGATCTAAGTATTATAGCAGACTGGTCCCTCAAGAACAATCTAATTTTAAACCCTACAAAATCACAGTTTATATTAATGGGTAATAAATGGCAGCGTACGACGATCAAGGAAAAAAACCCCACAATCAAAATAGGAACCGAGCCCATTACACACGTCGAAAACGCTAAAAACCTGGGTTTAATCATGGATGGTGAGATGAGGTACGTAGAGCATGTGAGCCTTAAAATTAGAAACGCCTTCTATCGTCTTAAAGTACTGTACAGGATCCGCAAATATCTTTCAGTAAAAGTTAGGGAAATACTTGTAGAATCCCTAATACTCTCACAATTCAACTATGCGGATATAGTGTATGGACCGAGGCTCTTATCTAAAACGAAGAAGTCGATTCAAAGAGTGCAAAACGCATGTGTACGCTTTTGCTATGAAGTCCCTAAACGAGCACATATTACTCCTTACCTTAATAATAGGAAACTATTAAATATGGACAATCGTCGAAGGTTACACTTAGCGTATACAGTACGGAAGGTTTTGGAGTCTCAGACACCATTCTACTTATACGAGAAACTAAAGTGGGTTAAGGACACGCGTTTTAGGTCTCTAAGAGAAAGCACGAAACTTGCAACTCCACAACATAAAACAGCATTCTTTAGAGGGAGTTTCAAATTTGCCGCCTCCAAAGTTTGGAATGACTTGCCGCCACCATTGAGAGAACCCATGCATCTGTTAAAATTCAAACGTTTAGTACATTCTCATTTATTAAACATTCAGACCAAGTTTTACACTCCTTCATAATGTACACTCACACTTACTTTATACATTATACTAACCTACACATTAGACGTCACGCACCTATCCCGCACGAAAGTATAAAAATTCCAAAACGCTACTCGAACAAGAACTCTTACACAAACACACACATCTCAACTTACAAATAGATTATACCTACTTTGTAACATTTATTTTATTTATTTATTTATTTTGTAATGTACATAATTATATTTTTATTAAGAACGGCATATAACTCCTTGCCAAACACCTGCGCAAAACCAGTCTATTTTTTATTAGTTAATATGCGACCGTCCCTAGTTAAGTAAGTACAACTGGGCCCATTCAGAAAACCAGCGCTGGGCACTACCGCACAGCACATGCTGAGAATGGGACCCATTGCCTCACTAGATATAAGTAGTTTTTAGAGATTATGTAATAGTTTTTAATACTGTATTTCTTTTGTGGCAATAAACTTTTTATTATTATTTATTATTATTATTATCATGTCGACGAAGAGGCATATATTCAATGATGTCTCTGTGATCAATGCGGTTAAAACCGGAAGTGATCATCGTTTGGTAAGAGGCACATTGAATATATGCGTCAAGCTAGAGCGCTCTCGACTGATGAAGTCCACGCTCCGTCCAGCAGCAGTCCAAATCCAAAACCCCGAGAGCTTTCAGCTGGAACTCCAAAACCGTTTCGATTGTCTAGGCGGCGATGTGGACGAATTCAACGACGGGTTTGTGGAAGCTGTCCATAGCATTGGGTCTAAGTTCTTTAAGGCCCAACGAACTCAAAGAGCCAAAAGGCTCTCTATCTCCACTCAGAGGCTCATCGAGGAAAGGAATGAGATGATTCTGCAGTCTTCAGCCGATGCGAAATTATACAGGCAGCTCAATAAACAGATCTCTAAGTCCCTTACCCGCGATCTGCGCCAATTCAATATAAATCGGATTGAAGAGGCCATCGAGCAGAATAAGGGCTCTAAAGTTTTCTCAAGAGATCTGTCTATTGGGCAGAGCCAGCTCGCCAGATTAAAAACTGAGGATGGTAGAATCGTTTCGTCCAAACCTGAGCTTCTGAGTGAGATAGAGTGCTTTTATGGACAGCTATACACGTCAACTAGCAGACCCGAAGTTGGTCTGGCGGAAGACCCTAGAGCTAGATTAACCCGGCACTATACCGAAGATATCCCGGACATCAGCCTGTACGAGATTAGAATGGCTCTTAAGCAGCTGAAGAACAACAGGGCTCCCGGTGAAGACGGAATTACAGCTGAACTCCTGAAGGCGGGTGGAAAACCGGTCCTTAGGGCCCTTCAGAAGTTGTTCAACTCCGTCTTACTGGAAGGGAAAACTCCAAAGGCATGGAACAGAGGTGTGGTGGTGCTGTTCTTCAAAAAGGGTGACAACTCCTTACTGAAGAACTACCGACCCATCTCACTTCTGAGCCATGTCTATAAGCTGTTTTCAAGAGTCATTACGAACCGTCTCGCACGCAGGCTAGATGACTTCCAGCCTCCCGAACAAGCCGGTTTCCGAAGAGGCTTTAGCACCGTAGACCACATCCATACGCTCCGTCAGGTTATACAGAAGACTGAGGAGTATAACCTGCCCCTCTGTTTAGCGTTCGTGGACTACGAGAAAGCCTTCGATTCGATCGAAACCTAGGCTGTACTACAATCTCTCCAGCGGTGCCAAGTGGACTACCGGTATATCGAAGTGCTGAAAAGTTTGTACAAGAACGCCACTATGTCAGTCCGACTCCAGGACCAGAACTCAAAGCCTATTCCGTTGCAGCGGGGAGTCAGGCAAGGAGATGTTATTTCTCCTAAACCGTTCTCCGCTGCACTGGAGGATGTTTTCAAGACTCTGGACTGGAGAAGGCTAGGCATCAACATAAACGGCGACTACCTCACTCACCTTCGGTTTGCTGACGATATAGTAGTCTTGGCTGAGACCATGGAGGATTTAAGTACAATGCTCAATGACCTCAGTAAAGCCTCCGAGCGAGTTGGTCTAAGGATGAACATGGACAAGACGAAGATCATGTCAAATGTCCTTGTCGCACCAACTCCCTTAACAATCGGACACTTTACGCTCGAAGTTGTAGACGATTACGTATACCTAGGACAGACTGTCCAGTTAGGTAGGTCCAACTTCGAGAAAGAGGTTAATCGTCGAATCCGACTCGGCTGGGCAGCGTTCGGGAAGCTACGGCACATCTTTTCGTCCAATATTCCGCAGTGTCTCAAGACAAAAGTCTTTGACCAGTGTGTGTTGCCAGTGATGACATATGGCACTGAAACGTGGTCGCTTACTATGGGCCTCATAAGAAGGCTCAAAGTCACCCAAAGGGCAATGGGGAGAGCTATGTTGGGAGTTTCTCTGCGTGATCGCATCAGGAATGAGGCCATCCGCAGCAGAACCAAAGTGACCGATATAGCCCTCCGAATCGCTAAACTTAAGTGGCAGTGGGCGGGGCACATAGCACGCAGAACCGATGGCCGTTGGGGCGGAAAGGTTCTCGAGTGGCGACCACGTACCGGAAGGCGTAGCGTGGGCAGGCCCCCCACACGGTGGACTGATGACCTGGTGAAGGTCGCGGGTATCCGCTGGATGCGGGTGGCGCAGGACCGGTCATTGTGGAAGTCTTTGGGGGAGGCCTATGTCCAGCAGTGGACGTCTTTCGGCTGACATGATGATGATGATGATGATGAGATAGTTTTTAGGGTTCCGTACCTCGAAAGGAAAAAAACGGAACCCTTATAGGATCACTTTGTTGTCCGTCCGTCCGTCCCTCTGTCAGTCTGTCAAGACCCTTTTTCTCAGGAACGCGTGGAGGTATCAACCTGAAATTTATATCAAATACTCAAATTTACTGCCCCTTAGAGCTGTGAAAAAATAAAACTTTTGAGCGAACGCAATCAAAAGATACAGCCGTTTATGCCGCAAATTTCCGCAAATTTTCGACACTCGCAAGGGAATCAAAACACACACCTACCTTCCCGTGAACTCAGAATCTTGAAATTTGGTACGAAGCAACGTCTTATAGCACAGATAAAGCAAAAATTGCGAAAACCGTAAAATTTTAGTTACATCATTTACATCATATAATAAAAATATTTTTTAAGGAACCCTTGGTGCCCGAGTCCGACTCGCACTTGGCTGGTTTTTTTCAGAAACCGTAATATTTTTAGGTAGGCTTTTTAGGTCATCGTGTAGAACTCATTTTGGTCTACTAAAAAGTAGGTTAGGTTACAACTGCGACCCTTTGTAAAAAAATGCTTTTTATGAAATGAAAACTATGGGAAGCATATATTCTATGTAACTTCTGTCTGCAAAACACCATCACCATGCTTACCATCAGGTAGACCGTAAGCTTTTTTGCCACTGTAATTGTATAAAAAATGTGCGAAGTTTATTAGTGTTCTTTTATTTACATTTTGTGTCCGCTGTATGGCCGAGCTCCTAAGGTTTGCATTCGCACCAACTTACGATTACAGATAGAACTACGTATGCAGCTGTCATTCAATAGAGACTTGTCATACATTCAATACAACATACATACATATAATCACGCCTGTTTCCCAGAGGGGTAGGCAGAGATCACGGATTTCCACTTGCTACGATCCTGACATACAAGAAAAGAGCGTACTCCCATCTTAAAAGGCCGGCAACGCACTTACAACCCCTCTGGTGTTGCGAGTGTCCATGGGCGACGCTATTCGCTTACCATCAGGCGATTCGTCTGCTCGTTTGCCTCCTATGTCATAAAAAAAATACAACTTTCGCTTCATGAACTTTCATAACATTCGCATGGGCGCCGATTTAGGGTACTCCTGACCTGGCTTTTCTGCAGAATGTCTCCGATTTGGTCGGAGTACGTTCGCCGAGGTCTTCCCTTTCCAACTTTTCCATCCACTCTTCCTTCATACACTCGTTTTGTCAATCTTCTTTCATCCATCCTCTCTACATGTCCAAACTAATCACTTTCAATACAATCAGGGGTAATATTCACAAACCAACTCTACCTCACCTCTCACCTCACCCGTTATTATATGGCGTGAGGTGTGAGGTGAAAGGTGAGCAGCCTCACTTGTTTTCATTTGGAGACTGTCAAAATTTGGCAAATGACATTTGAGAGTGTCCATATAAAAACGGGTGCAGTGTTAGGCGACAGGTGAAGACGAGGGTAAAAAAGAGGGCTGATTATTTTAATACCGCTTACGATCACTGACAGCTTGGTGTAAACCACCCTTAGAATGCTTTATTTGGCAAGACGGACGCTTAATGGCACTCCGAGAACGCGATTAAAAAATCCTTCCCCGCACTGCCCTTGTTCCGCCAGTTCACTTCATTTTGTCTAATCTACTGCTGAATGTATCATGGAGTGAGATTATGCGAGAAGGTAAGGGCGGCAATTAAGGAGCGCCAAGCGGGCAAGACGCATTGCGGCCTCATTTGCATTTGTGCAGTGATTGCCGCGTCAAGCTTTTTCCTGGTAATTACAGCGGCGCCTACGCACTCATTCCGACAAGCGGCGTTTTAAAGTAGATTCCATTTTTAAGGTTTTTATCAAAAATCTAAATGAGATGTTTTTCTGTATAGAATCTGTATGAAAAAAAGTAATGATCCCAGTTGGTAGTCACCCTGCCTATGAAGCCGGAGGTCCCGGCGGGTTCGAATCCCGGTCAGGGCATTATTTGTGCATTTATTACGAATATTGTTCCTGGGTCTTGGATGTTTCCTATGTATTTAAATGTATTTATCTATCTATTTATGTATGTATATCGTCGTCTAGTAGCTATAGTATAAGCTTTGCTTAGTTTATCAATAGGTCGATATGTGTAAGATTGTCCCCCAATATTTATTAATTTATTTTATTTATTCAGATGCTTACCCCCGCCCATGAGAAGACATCATCATCCTAGCGTTATCGAAGTTGATGATGATGATTCCAGCACTGCATCCTGAAGGATGCCCGGGGTCCCTAACTAATCCCAAGATGATTTTAACATATACATTGGAGGTTACACATGGAAAAGCGCTGGCTCTCCCTGTTCTGTCACGGCATTTGTATTATGAATGAGTATAAACGCTCGCGTTACGAGGCAGTGCGTTCAAGTGTGTAACCTATTGTGCTACCTAGCTAGGATCCGAGCGGTCCGGTGTAATTGCCCTGCCTACACGCAGAACCTGCTTTCATTGGTATGAGCCAGTTCACTAAAGAAGAAAGCCGCGTTGAAATTAAATACCAACTTGTATTAGAAACTTTAACCGAATTCATACTTACCTGACGTCACGTGTCAGTGACGACAGAACGATATCGGTTTCAAACATTTAGTACGGTCATTTGAAAGTTCTTATGAATCCTCGAGGCCGAATTTAGAAAAAAAAATAACTACATTCAAAGATTTAAAACAAATGCCTCATACACTCTGTAGAGCGCACTGGACGATATAATTCCGAGTAAGTATTTTATCTAGCGCATTTTGTATTTAAAACCCTACCTAGGATTTGCCTCAATAGAGAGATAATATTATTAAAGTAATCATAAGGTTGACATTAATGCTTTTTAATGCAATTAATACCGACAAATTACCCGTAGTTTTAAATACAATACCCGTATTATTCAACTTTTGTATTTAAAGCCTCTATTTAACACTCTACCCCGTTGTCCCAAGGACTTTAAAAACAATTAAAATTTCTGCAAGCCAGCGCCAGTCCATCACGAGACGCTCGTCAGCTATGGTAATGAGGCCCGCATAATTGCGGGGGACCGCGGGGCGGGGGCCCGTCGCGCGCCCTGAATATTTAATACATTTTCACATCTAATTTCACCAGATAAGGACCCAGTTTTCACAATCTCAAAAAGTTGTATCTGCACGAGATTTTTGAAGTATGTTTAACTTTTTAAAGATGGTTGGCCACGCTAAATTGCTTTTTTAATCGCCCTCCATATTTAAACGTTAAATTTAATTTAGTGTATAAATTTTGTTTGGTGAAGTTCTGAGCGCTGAATATTTAGTAGTCTGTGGCATTTGCATACTCACCATGTATTATGGTAATTATTTAATTTATTAACAATGTTTGTCTCCTAATTTATTAACTACGTTAAAGGTTTGCTTTTAACGTACCTCAAAATTTACTGATAGATGTTATGGTGTTACGTTGTAGTATCATAAAAGTATCAACTAAGTTGAAATGTAAAATACAAAGTTAACCACAGAATTGTATAGGTAATAGACTTAACTTAGACATTTAAACCGATATAATAATGAATATTCTGAGTCCTTAAACACTACATAGTTTAAAGCAATCTTAAAATATTACTTTAGAAGATTTTTCAAACTATGTTTGCACTTAACTTGGATGCATTTTTTTAATACAAGAGTTTAATTCCTAATTACGACAAATTGTTTCAATTATTTCTTTTTGAAATATTTTAAATATAACACAGCTGATTGTTTGTAAACCGTAATCATGTAATCATTTATTTATGTACAACGAAAATATATACAAGAATACTTAACCAAAATAATATAAAGAAAATTAAAACTAACTTAAATCTAAAACGGGCCCTTGAGGCATTCTACCGAGGATGCTGGCGGCATTTCCTCGCTGTATCGCAATGCTGATACGTTGAGCGAGGAAACCGCCAGCTCTTCGGTCACCAGTTACGTCAACCAGACGCTTCGCAATTTCTGCAAAAGAAATTTGCACTTAGAAATTTTCAGATCTAGTTAAAATTATTTTTTCTAGTGTAGAACACATTTAAAGCAACGTACAATCAGAATCTAAAGTAGCTACGCTTTTGAAATCAAGAGCGAAAAAGAAAGATTTCTCTGTTTCTTTGACTGTACGCATATACTTATACATAACGTCTATTACAGGGTTTGTTGTATTCATTAGCATGTTTGTGCTTCAAACTTATATTTATAGTATATCTTTATCAACGCGTTGTCACAAAACAAAAACGCTTTTATCGTAAAATTCCATGATTAATTATCGTTACAAAACTGACATTCAATAACTTTTTTAACAACTCACTTTTTTATGAAACTGCTCATTGAGGAAATAATAACATGTGCGTGCTTGACGGCTACACCAAGTAATTAAGAAGGCACAAAAGAAAACTCCCGTGAGTTTGAGACATATTAAATATAATGAAACGGGTCACTCACGTCTTAAAGGTCGAATATCGCTCGACATGTTTCAGACCGGTTCGCGGTCCTTAATCATGAGCACCTATCGCGGCGGCGGTTTTCTTAGCACTGCGTGCCCGTGCCCTGTCCGCTCGGTTGCTCGGCGCGGGTGGAGGCGGCGGCGGCGAGAATCTACCCTCGTTTTCTTCACAATTGTTCAATGTCGAACTACACACAACACTCACAACGTCACATGCTAAAGTCTCGTCCACACTCTTCACAGACGTAGTATTCAACACTGTTTTCCAGCTGGGTGGTACAACCCATTCCACCATCACGATTAAAATTTGGAAAACGACCAATTTCGATAGCCTCCCGCACTTTGCGTGGTACAAAAAACTTTTCCCTCGCTAATACGGTTACCTTATCGAACCAAATATAATGCGCGATAGGTGCTCATGATTAAGGACCGCGAACCGGTCTGAAACATATCGAGCGATATTCGACCTTTAGGACGTGAGTGACCCGTTTCATTATATTTAATAAGGCACAAAAGCTTTGTAACAATCATTATTTGGTTAAAGTAGTCAAGTACTTCAATGTTATTATTACACAAAACGTATAAAAGTTAGGCCGAAAACTTATTTATTGCGTTCTTTGTTGTCTCAATAATAAATGTAGTCCCAACTCACAACTCCACTACATCTAATACCGGCTAATCCTCGCCCTCTTCTGTAAACAATAACTACAATAAGAAAAGTAACTTGATATCATTTCATTTCTTTTTCTAATTCTTTTAGTTTCTTAAGTCGATAAATCTTTGGTGGCAGTTTTTATGAGTTAGCTGCCCTATACTACAAGCTTTCAATTTTAGTTCCGTTACTGACGCTAGATGGCGCTAAGATAAAAGTGATGGTATCGGCGATAATCAATGAAATTCGAAAGCGTAATACTATTGGGTTTATTTTACATTGATGGTTATTTACCTAATGTTAACGGTTGATCATTTTTTTTTCATATACGTACCTAATTTAATTTAACTTTGGAACGTTCATGTCGTGCTCCTTGTGACGTATGATGTTCAAGTGATTTGTTAACCGACTCAGTGGGTCCCAAGATACAGGCTCAGCCTAGTTTGTGGCCCAATGGATAATGTCTGTATAATTTTGTATTCGTGTGCTTTGTGTAATAAACAATTATTATTATTATTATATTTAGTGACGAAAAGCTGGAGAGCACTGCAGGCTGAAGCGACTTATGGTGGTCATAAATTAATTTTGTAATAAGCAGTAACGCTATATTAAACTTCAAATTAATGAGAAAAAAATAAAGGAAAAGAAATTGAGGAGAAGGGGAAGGGAGGGAGGGGTGGGAGAATGGTTGGAAGAGGGGAACTAGTGAAGGATTTCGGGCCTGAGCTTGATTGGTTCCGATAGCTCTAGAGCGATTGCCGCGTATGCCAGATCTCGCAGGTTCGAATCTTGCTCGGAGCACTAAATATTTCATTTTTTCCCTTTAATTTGAAATTTTGATTTTTCGTTAGCAGCGTTACTGCTTAATACAAAATTAATGTATAACTTATGGGATGGCGCATCTTTAATGACGATTTCTCAATGTAATTTGAGATGTTGTTGCCGTTAAAAAGAAGCCTAAGTCTTCTAAGGTAGATGTCGCTGTACACCTCTAAGGCGTTATAAGAGGGAACTAGTGAAGAATTTCGTGCTTGAGCTTTATTGGTTCCGATAGCTCAGTGGCTAGAGAGATTGGCCGCGTAGGCCAGATGTCAGAGGTTCGAATCATGCTCGAAGCACTAAATTTTTCAATTTTATCCCTCTAATCTAATTTGTATGGTGGTCATGACTTATGACTCGGTCATGAAGTTTTGGCGGACTAAAAGCACAACTTACTCAAAAATACAAATGTACGATGGCTCTTATGGCGGTGAATTAAGGTTCCGGTACATAATTATACGAGAATTAATTTCGAACATATTTTTGCGCTCGACTGTAAAACTCCCCCAGTCCTCTTTAAGTCATGAATAATCTCATGCTTACTAGTATAATAAGGGGAATAATTTATTTATAAAGACAATCCTAATTCTGTGCGATTTCTACTCAAACGACTTGAAATTGCATGCTGCATGCAAGTGTTAGATTTTATCAATTTAGTTGGTAAGGAAGGAGACTTTACAACTCGATCCTTTTATTTTTGCCCTTTTTTCGTACGGTTGGAGACTTTCACTGTTTGTACAAGAAAATATTAACCAAAAAAACTTTAAACTTCGACTATTTAACAAACAGTTGGCAGTGATAGCGTCCTGCACGGGTAATCTATCGCGAAAATATGTTTTCTACTGTAGCATTGTAATTTAAATTATTTTGTAGTAGCTGACACTGTAATTTTATATTTAACTATATAATGTATATTGTTTTGAAAAAATGACACCTCGCCGAGTTTCTTGCGCCGGTTCTTCTCGTGGCAGAGGTATATTTTTCCGAACCGGTGGTGGTTTATTGACGTTCATAGGTGCATGTAATATGCCTAATTTGAAGAATAAACTACTTTTACTTTTACTTTTTTACTTTTATACCAATTTGTGTCATCATTACCGTGGCCTTTACTGTAGCAAGCCGGACGCCCGAGTTTAAAATCCGATATTTATTATCTAGCCGTGGCCGAGCCCGGCATAAGCCAGCTCTAGCCGATGAGCTCTTCCCGTCTGCGGAGCTTAGCCCGCGGGACCTCTAGCCGGCAAACGCACTTTATTCTACGTCGGTGGCAAACAAGCTTAAGACCTGCCTGATGGTAAGCAGTGTTCCAGCGTTCTCCCAGTCGTATCCTAAGGCAGACCGTAGCCCGCCTGTACCAAGAATCTAAAGTTTTGGCAGTTTTGACGGCCTGTTTAGCCTAGTTGGCAGTGACACTGCCTACGAAGCTGGAGGTCCCGGGTTCGAATCCCGGTAAGGGCATTTGTTTAGGTGGGTTGGCAAATCAGCATTTGTTCCTGAGACTCGGATATTTTCTATGTATTTAAGTATATATCTATTAAATACTTGGTCCTCTAGGACCCGTAACATCCTAGTGGAACTAGTGGCTGAACCTAACATCATAGGCGAGACTAAAGCTCACAGACTCCGTTGGTCGGGCCATCTTGAGGGAATGGATGAAGATCGGAACGTGAAAAGAGCATCCCATCAAAAATATTCTGTTAGAAACTAGCCAAGTCGCGATGGAGCTGCTTGTTTATCTCTAAAAAGTAATGAAATTTAGACAAAGTCGTGTCAAGTCTAAGGTTCCTTACTGCGATTTCTTTATTATTTATAGTTAATGTCGTGTGACTTGGCCGTTGACTTGTACCCACTAACGTATAAAGAATGTTCAAATTATATTCTCAACGAACATTCATATTACGTAATTTAATCCTCTGTGTACAAATGTGTTGAACATTCACCTTTATATTTGTGAGATATTTTGTAGAACCGAGTCTCAGGCATTCTTATCTATATATATATTACGCGAAACCAATCCTTACAACGCCCATCAGATCTACAGTTATGGACCGATTTTGATAAATTATATACCATAGGATTCGTCCCATGCTGCATATTTGCAATAAGGTCTTAGTTTTTTGATTTTTATCCTGGAATTTTTTTTAAATTGGTATTTACGAAAAATCCTGGATGCCCCGACAAATATAAGCCTCAAAATCGTGTTCGATGACGCCGCATACAAGCGACGGGTCAGCTTACCTTGGTAGAATTGTACGAGGTGTCAAAAATTAGCTTGGTTAACACGTGACTTGGGAACTGGCTATTGTATGATTCCGGATGACATAAAATCAAATATGAATTAAAATGTTCGTGTAAGAAATATCTGGTACAGCATTACAAAATAAAATCTTTTGACTCGAGAAATACTCAATATTATTATTAACTATAAACGAAAGTAAAATTACTAATTTGTTTACAAGACAATACATAATATTCGGTGTATTCGGTCTAAGTATTTACAGTTTACATGAATGCCAGACGTTTTGTGTCAACATTTAACTTATTTTTTATTGTGGCCCTTTACACGATTTTTATTTTCACAATACTGAGGTGTCAATATTATAGCGGTCTATAAAGACAATACAATTTTTAGTGATCCGTTAATTTCATGGGGCCTTTTACACGGTGATTATTATCCCGTGACACACTCATATCACCATACGATTTACATGAATATTGATGCATATTGAACCAAAACACGAACTATTAGGAAAAACGCGATAATATTGACATCTCAGTTTTGTCATTGTATTCATTTCCCAACTTAAGACCCTGTTCACATTATCCGATTTGATGAAGGTTTCGGCTCCGAGAAATGTATGGAAATGTGACCAATATCGTGTCGTGCAATGTGAACAGTGACCAGTTTTCGTAATTAATAATACTAACAGATCCGCAGTGTTAAGCAAGACGATTTTTCTTATAGTTGTCTCTTTGGATCCTTATGGTTAAGCAAGATGAATTAGACCGGGACAGATAGAACGATCATTTTCGGCTGCTAACGAATTGTCTCCACTTAAAAGCACACCAAAATTTCAAATCCCATATAATGCAAAACGTCACAAACGTCAGTTCAGTACAATTTGCATATAAACAAATATATTTGAAAGCAGATGCACTGACAGGTGAACACCTGTCAGATATCACTTATCTGTCTTTCTCAAACTTACTGATTTGTGCATTAGAGAGAAGAGATCAGATGTTCAGAAATTGTTCAACTTAAATGATCGGATTTGATATCTGTGGCAGTTTTCTATACATATAGGGATAAGCTAGCCTTTTTACTTCCACTTTTTGTCTGTTTGTCATTTTGCCGTGTTTTATCTACAATAAAGCCATACACATACGTACATAACCGTGTCGGCTCCAACGCCGATATCGGATCGGATAATGTGAACAGGGCCTGTTCAGTTCTGTCGAATAAAGCAGAAAATAAATGTAATGTTTACATAAATGACATACGTATTGTGTCACTTTTTTTTATTGTGCTCTATTGGCTATGTGCGAAGTAGGTGGTGGGGGTAAACGAAGCGATCGCAGCGCACACCATGGCAGAAATGTGCAATTTCCGGGGACTTATATGTCAAATTTACTTCGACGTTTCCTATTGGTTTCCTACGATTCGTTTCGTTTGTATTTATTTATTTATTTTCTTATTTATTTCAGTCAAATTTCCAGTAAGGGGTCTTTCTCGCTTACTAAAATAAATAAAATATTCATGTGTCTTTATTTGACATCTCTGAGTTTGACATTGCCCCGGGACCCGTGACGTTTGACGTTTCTGACGTGCACATAGCCAATTATGTCAATATTATATTGTCATGGTTTAAACAAAGAAGTTGGTAAACAAACCAATGACGCTTCAAATATACGTTCCGTACTGATATTGATACCTGCAAAAAAAAAAAACAAACCAAATTAAACTTTACGTTGTGGGTTACAGAACTGTTTCCGAGTTAATCATAGATAAGCTGCAAAACATTTTGAAAGAAAAGAGATTCGCTGTGTCTAAGTGTGTCTCTCTTCCACCTATTGCCATACCAGTAGGGTGATCAAGAGATCATAAGCAAATAAGTTCTCATTGGAGTAGACGTTACTTATTGGTGGATTTATATCAAACGAACGAGAAAACAATGTTGCACTAATTAACCTTTACGATTTTTAAATCAACTTTGTAATCGAGAGCGAAGCCACGGGATAGAATATAGATAGGCTATATTCTATCCCGCGGCTTCTCTTGCATTCTTCGTAGTACGTCGACGCGGCGGAGCCGCGCGGGTAACTAGTTATTCTTTATTTGCTAACTAAATAAAATTCTGCAACTTGCAGGGCAGGGCAGTAATTGGGGTAGGCCCAGCAGTGGACTTCCTTGGGCTGATATGGTGGTGGTGGTAGTAGACTGTGCTTAGTACTTACATAAGTTTTTTTAAACCTTTTGGTACAACCATCTTCCAGAAGATTTGAAATTATTAACAGGCCTGCATGCAGGCTGGATACAACACGGACCTGAAATGTTATATGTAACAAATCCTTATGACTACCTATATTCCAGCAAATTAACTTTTGTTTTATATGAAGAACATAAAAAAAATTACAATTAAAATTACGTTGACCTTTTCGTTGTGTTAAAATACGTAAAGTTTTTTCTCGCAAAAATATGGGTGCATACAATTTGCTCAAAAATATGTCGTATAGGTCTTATCTCGGCAGATATAAGTTGCGGTACGTATTTATGAGAGTATTATTAATAATAATAACCGTTTATTTCGGATAACTAAGATCCATAGGTGCCACATAATAATACAAAAATGAAATAAAATTAAACTAAAAACTATGAGTAATTTAAAATAACTAACTACCTACTTATCGTATGTCACAAAACCCAAATCAAATTAAATAGATACGTATTTTTGCTGTTTACTATACATACTAGCAGATATTTACCAAACATTTATTTTATGCTAAATGGCAATCGACCCTTTTTTAATCACGCACAAAAAACAGTACTTAATTAAACTAACTATCCTGGTATTGCTCGTAACAAAAAACAAATTGAGTAATTTAAAACAATGTCAGCCGGTGGGGCGGGGCGGGCGGCGGGAACCCGAATTAAATTAAATGCAGATTAGATCACCGGCCACGCCTGCACTCATACGTAGCACAGTCAGTATAGGTATACGTAAACCAAAGAAAAAGTTTTTTGTACCGTGCTAAGTGCGGGAGGCTAGCAAAATTGATCGTTATCCGCATGCAAGCCTCCTTGCCAATATCTTAATGCACGTTGCATTGAGATATTGGCAAGCGCATTATGATCGTCAAAACTCTTATTCGTGGTCAATTTTACACGCGCTCCTAAAAATTTTAAAATCAAACAGCAAAATACAAAAACTTGTATCCTAATATAAAACAAATTCTTTGGGAGTCAATTGTACTCTACCGCCTCTACTATCCACTACCATCCACAATCATCACGACTAAAATTCGGATAACGATCAATTTTGCTAGCCTCCCGCACTTAGCACGGTACAAAAAACTTTTTCTTTGGTTATCAGCTGTCCATAGACTATCCTTGGTTCATGGGACAACCTGTAAGTCTTAAATTCACACACACTAGAACCCTTTTAATTCGATATTTTTACTATAAAATTTTCGTTTTTGTTTTGACGGAAACTGAAGCAAAAGCCGGATATTGTATCCTGTGGAAAATGTAACTACTAGCAGAGTGTAGATTAGAAAGAGGAGGGTAGATTTTTCGCCTGTCGCAAATTTGAAGCTAGGTATAACTGATAACTTAAAAATATTGAAAACCCTCCAGCCGAAGTAATTGTTTGTATTACATTCCATCAAGATTCGGAACAATTGACAATGGATGTTTCACGGTTCGGATACCGGGGCTGTTTTGAACCGGAATTAAAATCAAACATTATGTAATACGTGACATGTATATTGTGTTCTTGCGTAAGTGCATACATATTTTTGCAGTTTAACCAGTCTGCAGAGAGGCGGCGCGCTGCTAATGGACCGGCCTGTCTGGGACTGTTTGGCTGTCAAAACTGAAGTGCCTTTAGAAATAATCCAATAAATACATAGTGAGGTAGAGCATAGCGGAATCTCTCACTCGATATATGGAGCAGTCGAACTGCTAGCTGTACTCCCCCTCGAGCTTACAGAAGACCGCAGCCATAATGATTTTCACACATGCTTTTCAGAAAAAGAGTCATTGTTGCCCTAGAATGAGAGATCAGAGTCATACTTAACAAAAATTTGCGCTTTAATAGTTTAATCATTACTAACAAACGATGGGTTTGAAATATGCATCCCCACTTTATGGCATCTTCAGGTTGAGCTCGCTACTCCATCGGCCTCATCTTTGCCCCCTGGCTAGATGCTGGTCAAAAGCAATGCCATTTTTAATAATAAAAAAAAAATTGTGTATGGGAGGTACCCCTAAAACATTTCTTTTTCTATATTCTATTCTAGAGTTTGGTCGGCGAGATTTATATGTATACGTAATAATAAATAAATAAATAATAAATAAATATTAGGGGATATTTTTTTACACAAATCGAACTAGTCCCACACTAAACTCAATAAGGCTTGTGTTACGGGTACTAGACGACGATATATTTAATAGATATATACTTAAATACATAGAAAACGTCCAAGTCTCAGGAACAAATGTCTCTGCTCACCACAGAAACAAATGCCCTTACCGGGAATCGGACCCGGGACCTCTAGCTTCGGAGGCAATGACACTGCCAACTAGGCTAAACAGGCCGACACGCCACGCCAAACTACAGCATTCCAGTAGAAACTAGTCACTGAGCTAAGCCACGGACGGCCGGACAGACAGACGCATGGCCGGACATGGCGAGACTAGAAGGGTTCCTTGTTTATTAAGGAACCCGAAAATGGTGGCAATCCGTTTAAAGGCTTGAAATGGTATCAAATTCTGACTAAAACTAAGTATGTCAAAAGAACCAAGTCAGTTATACCACCCCCTGTGTGACGTTTCAGCGTAGCCATCTTACTTGCTCGTTTTGCGAACGATGTAAACACGACGTGATGCCGTCATTTCCCGCGGGACACCATTCAAATAAGATTCTGATTAAAGAATGTGTAATTCTTATGATAATCTGACGTCAGCTACATTAGAGGCTGTGCTAACATTATGCCAAATTGGGAGCTTTTGAGATGTTCTTGCTTGTGAAGGCTCAAAGTCCCCCAAAGAAAGACGTCTATGCTGGGAGTTTCTCTGCATGATCGCATCAGCGGGCGTGTGATGGTTGCCATTTTATCACTTATAGTCCTGAATAAGATATTCGTCACGTTCTGACAAGTATGCAAGTGCGAGAGTGACGGGCGCTTATCCACGACGATAAGTTATAAAATGGCAACCATCATAGGCCCGCAGGAATGAGGCCATCCACAGCATAACCAAAGTAACCGATATAGCCCTCCGCATCGCTGAACTTAAGTGGCAGTGGCCGTTAGTTCTCGAATGGCGACCACGTATACCGAAAGGCGTAGCGTGGCACAAGGTGGACTGATGACCTGGTAATGGTGGACACCGGCGACCCTGGATGGATGCGGGTGGCGCAGGGCCGGTCATTGTGGAAGTCTTTGGGGGAGGCCTGTGTCCAGCAGTGACATGACGATGATGGTGATGTCCTTTACCATGGGGCGCTTTATATCCCACTTCTAATAAATACTACTTAATCTTCTCCTCCTGAGTCACCCATTGTACTATCAATGGTCTTTAAATTAAATTAAACGAATCGTCATTTAATCGAAATATATTATAATAATCTTTCGATTACAAAAATTACTGCACTGACTGTCATGTTCTATTAGGCATTGGTAACTTAATTAAACCTTAAAGTTTGAAACGCACAGAGCGCGGAGCAGCGACGTTGCGGGGCGGAGGCGGTTTGCGATAAAGCGAATGCGTGGCACGTCGCACCAAAAAACCGCGCGGTATTCGGTAGCGCGGTAGAGCGGAGACGGCGTGTGTGACATGCAGCAGTAATCGACAGTCGACAGTTTCGGAAAGATCACAAATGTAAAACTGCCTCCGGCCCGCACCGCGCCGCGCCCGCTCTGTGCGTTTCGAGCTTTATAGTTGTTTATTTGATTGCGACTGTTTTGGAAAAACTTAGTGGTAAAAGCCGGGGTTCGAATTCGGGAACTCCAGAGAAATGTAGCGTGTTTTACCACTCGGTTATAGCAGCTGTCACCCAGTGGGTGAAATGCAGTTAGACCGTGCCCCGCCGCGGCGTCGCCCGCCGTTGGCCGCTGGCCCGCCGTCGGTTGGCACGTCTCGCAGTCTGCGGGGTCGCGTAATTAAACTACTGCTAAGTAGGGTATATAATCCAAATGGGGCAGTGAGGGAATAGATAAACATTTGTATTTAGGAGTCACGACGTCGATTTAAAAAAAACCGGTCAAGTGCGAGTCGGACTCGCGCACGAAGGGTTCCGTACCAGAAATAGTATTTTTTATTATTGTGGCAATGAAAATACAACATCTGTGAAAATTTTAACCTCCTAGCTATTACGGTTCATGAGATACAGCCTGGTGACAGACGGACGGACGGACGGACAGCGAAGTCTTAGTAATAGGGTCCCGTTTTTACCCTTTGGGTACGGAACCATAAAAACTGTATTCAAAGCTCATACGCGGCCGAGAGTCGAACCCGGTTTTTGTTAAGAAATCGGATATCAGTTTACTGCGGAAACTAATAGTGTTGGTTGTAGGGAACAATTGTTGCTACTGGAATTTCCCACAGAACAAATGGAATTTCCACAATCACAGGGAAATGCCTTGTTTCAAAGTTTTAATGACGGAAAGTCGTCCTCGTCAGTGTTTAGTAATTAATATTACGGCATACAAGCTTACGACTTGCCTGACGGTAAGCAGACACCGTAGCCTATGAACGCATGAAACTCTAGAAGAATCACAAGAATAATTTCAAAAAATTGCCCCTTAAACAAGAACATCATATCTCTTATAGTTTCAGATTTTTTCTTACTGCCCCATTTATATAGTACATGCATAGTGTAGACCAGGTATTTTGGGTCGTTTATCAAAAAACGTAAAAATACCTAGATGTTTCTGAATTATTTCTGTTTGTAACTGATTCAAGTGTGAGGTGTTCAATACAGAGTACGAGTATTTGTATTGTACCGTATTGACTAAAAGCGTTAAGATATTCCTAATTTCGTAGTTAAATCCGCTTAAGCTAAGCTAATCTTTGTTTTCAACAGATCGCCGGCCAAGTGTAGATAGATAGGGCACTGCGGAACGTCATCTCGCTTAATGTTATAATATAAATAATTTCAATTCATCTCATTGGCTTAGGGACTAACTAATTAGATTATAGGCATTATCATGTCAGCCGAAAGACATCCACTGCTGGACATAGGCCTGCCCCAAAGACTTCCACAATGACCGGTCCTGCGCCACCCGCATCCAGCGGACACCCGCGACCTTCACCAGGTCATCGGTCCACCGTTTGGGGGGCCTGCCCACAGTACGCCTTCCGGTACGGATTATTGGCATAAGTAATGGTAACTAACTAACAAAGTGTAAACTTATGACTGAAATAAAATGTATTATCTCTGTATTTATTTTCGTACTTAAGCTAGGTTTTTTACAATAACTTTATAAAAGTAAAATATATATAAACATACGAGTACATACAAAATATAAAAGCATTATAAAAAACCTAACCTAGGGTGCCGCCGGCAGCGAGGCAGGGCCTAAGCTACCGGTGGTTAGAGCGACAGAGAGAGAAACCTCCGGACTATCCGGGAGAACCGCCTTCTGTATCTGTAAATGTATTATTATTATTATTGTATGTCTTTACCTTATCTCGGGACCATGGGGTCCCGGACCTTTGGAAGGCGTGCGTGGGGCCGAAGCCAACAGCGCAGAGGCCCTTTTAGACAATTTAATTTAAAAGCAAATAATTATTATTATTTATTATACACAGTACCGCAACTCGAGAAGTACAATCAACAGCAAAAGTAGATGATCATTTTAGTACCTTGTCTCTTTCAATACTTTGATGTATCCCAACTGTGGCATATTGTTATGTTAGCGCTACAAAGTACTAAAATGATCATCTACATTTGCTGTTGACTGTACCCCTTACTGGAGACGACGGCCATAATAGCACTACTAGTATGTGGTGTTAGCCATCAAGGCTCCCGAGTAGGGTATGTAAATTTCATACAAATCGGGACCAGGACTGCAAACCTTACTTAACTCCCGAGGTTGCGCTTTTGGGAGCGAAAGACCTGTGTTTATTTTTTACCGTCAACGCAAAGAACCCTCAAAATCAATATAGAGTCGGCAATGCACTGCTGTCACCTCTATATGCGTCCATAATCAAGTGTCTGATGCTTAGCATAAGTCAGGCAGTGTCTTATGTTGCCAGCATCGTCTTATAAAAATAAATGCGTAAGCAAGGAATAGAATAAAGGATAAGGTATTAAAACGTACTCAACCCTCACTTCTCTAAAGGAACCGAACGCTCGTCGCGTCGTCTCAGCGAGCGTCGACCGCAATAAATAATGGCGGCGGGTCGGACGTCCTAATAGAGTTATACGGGGCACACCTTACCCAACAAAAACCAAGCATTAACGCTGCCTCTTGTCTATGAATACGCGGGATCTGATGGTCAGTGGCTGATACATTTCACATTCTATTTTGAATTTAATCTGTTTCGCATACTCATACAAGATTCATATTAACATATTTTTCACCTCAGCGGCTCGAACATGGCGGTTTTGCTAATTGAAACCAGTGAGCAAAATGCAATTTTGCTGCGAGCGTGAAAAACACTTTTCCTGTTAAAATCAATGAGCAAAATGCAATTTTGCTGCGAGCGTGAAAAAACTTACTTTTTAATTTTTCACATCGTGGGTTAGCCGTGGTTCATCTTTTCATACTGCGGGGTATATGTAATACAAACTTGGAACATTCAAACTTCATTCTCTCTGTCACTATGCCTTTGAATTATATTATTATGGTCTCGCCGCTGAGGTGAAAACTTGTATGTATCACACGAGAGCAAATATATTTGCATCTCGTGTCTTTGAGTCCCTCGCTACGCTCAAGATTCTAATTTTAGAATCTTTCGCTTGCTCGGGACTCAACATCAACACTCGCAGCAAAAATGTAATTAGCTCTCTTGTTGAACAAATAACTATTTGACAGCAACATAAAGTGACGTCCTGGGGCCTATTGCATAATGACTTGTAACTTATATTACAAGCGGAAGTCTCTTTTCAACCCCTTCCATTAGAAAGAGACTTCTGCGTGTAATATTAGTCACAAGTCATTATGCAATAGGCCCCTGGGGTGCTACCGCGAACCGAAAACGAATGAAGTTTGTCTATCTCCGTCTTTATCGCACATGCATATTCGAGTGACGAACTTCGTTCCTTTTCGTTTCGCGGTAGCAGCTCTGACTTGTTGGTGCGGAGGCGGTTCGGTATCAGAAAGCTGTCAGCTGTCAGTGTCAACTGTCAGTCGAGTCAGTATCGCTTCTTCACTGCGCGCCTGCATTTGAATGCGTGCGCTCTGACTGGCAAGGGATGCGCGTAAGATACTGCCAAGCTTATTACGCAGGTTTTATTGAAATATTTCTGTTACAGTGCGACACAAATAATAGAAATCAAAAAGTGGCAACATTGTCGTGTCATCCCTTTCAAATCAATCTAGGGAAAAAGGGACGGCAGTACAGTGTTGTCACTTTTTCATTTCTACTCTTTTGTGTCGCACTGTACATGCGACTAACGATGAAATTGAGAAAAAAGTTTAATTCTATGAAATAATATAGTTGCCATGGAACAGCTGTTCTCAAAACCATGTTTGACCTAGTTGTAGCCCCAAAATTATTATATGATTTGTCAGCACCTTATGTGTTGAAAACGTAATTATCCTAACTAGTTTCCAGGTCAGTGGAAGTAAAATGATATTTCGTCGTGTAATTAGTTGGAACTCGGGACTCGTAATGAATGATATCGGAGCCTCGCCTACGCCGCACCTTCCGTAGTCATATGACACTCCATTCCGTATGTACAATGTATGTGCTAGTTTATATGTACGAGTAGAGATCAATCTCACCCAACTTTTCAAACAATCAAGTACGATTTTAACTTTTTGTGTGCGGCCGTTGCTACGCGCGGCGAGATAACATGTCATGAATGGGTGCGCGCGACACGTTGATATCATGAGTCAAACAGACCTGCTGTATTCATGGTGGGATTTCTCATACCACCGGAAACAACGTGGGATTTATTTATATTTCCACGAAGCAATTAAGAGCATTTTTAAAAATACCGTTTATTTGTATTATTTCATTCTAGATCTGGAATACGTAACATTACATAAACAGAGTCGCATCAGAGCATTAAGAAAATTAAAATATTCAATTTCCTTTCAATGGTTGGACATAGGCGAAACCGAAAATCGTAACACCACATAATCAAAATACACAGACGCAGTGCACTCAATGAGCGCTGAACGCTCGAATATCCTGGTCACGGCACCAATTGTAACAGCAACCTGTACGCAAACGCTTTTGCAGACGTCGTCTCCCGTTCGCTCTATACGTGGGGGACAGGGACAGGGTAATATACTATGTAGGTGTAGCACTGCGGCACGGTGCAGCGATGCAGCGGCGCGTTCTCTTTCGCGCCACTTTCGCTACTACCAATGCGTATTCGTGCCGTGCTGCATTCACTGTCCTTCGAATGTAAAGAGAACTGGTTCACGAGATTTAGGCAAATTACACTTACTACAAAGGGTGAACTTTCAGAATTAATAAGAAATTCCGAATTGCTTCCATGGATTCAGCTTTTTGTCTTTAGTCTCTGGAGACTCTTTTGGCGTCTGACTTGTAGTGTCTATGCTGAACACGCCAGACATTCTGCGCAGTTCCTAAATGACTTAATTGCGTTTCTTTTGTTTCCCATCAGCGTAATAGTTTTGGAACGTGAGAAAGAACACTCGTCCATTAAGGAAAATTCGAGTGTTGATTAATTTGATCGAAAGAAAGATGGGCGCGATACAACGCAGCGCGGGAGTAATTCAGCGGTCGTCGATAAGGACATCATTCCGCAGTCCGCATTGTTATTCATCCGGCGACCTCCTTTGTGACGTTTTAGGAGCATGCGATGCCGCATCTCCCTTCCAGCTCCCACTTACAAGCGAGCTCATACGTGCGGCGGAATAAGCGCTAGTATTGCGTGAGTTTTGCGCAATGAGCTTGTAGCGATGTCCTTCGCTCTGTTTCAGCTTTCAGCGGTCGTGGCTGAGGGGGTGAGCGGGAAGGAAGACTGGAAGCAACAGTTGTTGTATGTAGCTATCGATCGCGCCTCCGGCCACGTGCGGTGCCCTCTGGATATCGCTGGTTATAAGGCGTCACCTCCACCCTGTTTGATGTCAAACGCTGGTTTTTGAAGGCGTTTATTGGTGTGTTCCATGAGAATGCGTCAGTGTATATCGTTGGCAAAGTCAAAGTTCGTTTCACAGGGGTTTAGTGCTGTATAGTAGCAATTTATTTTCTTTTCCTTTAGTCGTAAAATAAAGCGGAATGGAGTGGTAATTCAAGGCCCGGCGCGGCGCAGTACGCAGGCCGTAAACTCCTAACTCAATATGGTACACAATGCCCTATTTACTCCCCTATTTACCGTCTAGTCATTCTTATCGCCGACTGCGCCATTAAGGTGGCTATAGTTATTAAATTAATACGACGTAGTAACGATTACGCAGAGGGCGCGGTATTTAAGGTTACTGGAGGATCATTTAAAGATAACAAGAACCACTGCGATGGGGTCTCAGATGAGAAAAGGGCCCATTGTGTAGGGTCGGTATTGACTAGAATTTATAATATTGACAAATAAAATTTGAACAACAATTCTTTTTTAAATGAGACAAACAATCTTAAAGTAGGTAATGGTGTACCGTTTAACAATCCCTACATTTCTATCCATGAAAGTAATTGCTTTGAGCACGAAATTACAGTGTTACTTGTTTATTCTATGTGCTTTAAAACATGATCGATTTGTCACTTCCAACGAAGCTATTAAGCAAATTAGAGGGTGGTTATTGAATTAACACATAGAATGGGGCTTGCCCGTTCACAGCTAACGAAACGCCGCAGTATTACATATCAAATGTAGCAACGCGACATTTAAATATTTATATTATTCTTTTCTGTTTCAGATGTAATAAATGTATATCTCTATAGATTTGGCGAAATAATATCTCACTCAAAACTAGCGCGTGAAGCCTTTTAAAAAAACCTTGAAGTCAACTGTTCGGTAAGATATGTATTAGCTGCCAAAGTCGTAAAAAGTGTGCCCCCCCCCCGTTCTTATTTCCAAAACATGAAGATGAAATTCTGAAAAAACATAATTGTGTATTTATTTTAACTCATTGATTAATAAATACTTACAAAGATTTTTGGTTTAAAAACTGGTAGACTATCTAGACCAGTTTTTAAGTTATCGCTAAAAACCTACTTAGATCGCGTCAATTTAGGTATATGTCGGAATTGTTTTCGTATCAGAACATAGTAATAACAGATTCAGATTAAGGCACAGACTGTTTTCAGTCACTAAATGTTATCAATACTTTTGTTTCGATTTGCGATCTGCTTAATTGATGATTAATTTTGAAGGTAGGTAGATTGCGCTTTGGTTTGACACTAGTTTCCACAGGTGTGTTCACCTGAAGGTTCCGTTCAAACCACGATCGATTTTCTTTGTTTCATTGAGACATCAGACATGTATACAATTAGACCCTAAAACTATGTTGTTAGTAATTGATAATTATTATTGAGATATTTGACTAGTTGAGATGTGAGTATTAATAATGTAATGTAATTTCATAACAAAAGTAAACGCTTGGTGGTTGCATGGTCGCCATTGGACAGAGCTGTTGTGGTGCGGGTGCGAAGTGGGGTTGTTTTGGTGGCTGTTTAAATACAAGCTATAATTGTTGTGGAGTCAGTTGAGTATTTATCTCTAATCGGCATCGGCACCCGACAAAACTGTCGGTTTACTTGTTTTTTGAAGTGATAGTTATTGTGTGTGTCAAATTAAGAGAAAAAAAAAACAAATAAGTGCAGTGATATTCTCGTTTCTTATCGGGGAAGGGTGATCCAAACCCTAATGAAGCGGATTGTTCTCAGAACGCTTCTACATATATAATCGAAAAGTAATCTTCTGCCTGGCTGTTACATTTTCATGCTTCGATTACTAAACGTATGAACGTAAAGTTATTTGTTTATAGCAAGCTCGGTTGTTTTAAGATTGCATCAGAGTATTTATTTAGTGTTGCAATTTTTGTATCTCCATTAAGCAATAATGTCCAAAAATGTAGCTATACATGTTATGATGCCGACTGTAACTAGAATCTGCGCAGGAGTCGGTTTTCGGTTGTAATCTGACATGAGGCGGGCCGGGGCCACAGATTACTATAATATTTCCCAGGGCGGGCGGATTCACAAGTTTCACAACAACACAGTTACTAGTAATCACGCTTACTAGTGAACTTGCGCGAATTCACAGTAAGTAGATATGCTTTTATATCACTGCAATAGTTGCTCAACAATATAGTTACAAACACTTCAATTGGTAGAGCTTAGCTACAGCTCTAGCGGCTATTTTAACGCAATATTATGTTCGATTTGAAACTAACTGGACATGAAACTTAGCTGTCGTGGCCGCTATAGTCATGTTAATAAAATTTTAATGAATTGCGATGACGTGCCGATAATATGTCTGCGAAAATATTAGCATCGCACGCTACGACCGCTTATCATAACCAAAACGTCATAAGTATATACAACTTAAACCAAACATAAACCTACAAGTATTCATTTACGCGAGTTACCTTCTGTCTCGAGTTTAAAGGACTTAAGTTTGTATAAGTTTATACCCGTCTTCAGACCTTTTGCACACTGCAGTATAGTAGAAAGTCTAATGGACATAGGGTTTGAGAGAAATGTAAGCCTTTTTGGCTTTGAACGTCAGTTAGGATGGTACCAGAATCGAATGGGCACCAAGGACGCTATAATAAGCCGTTACCAAAATATGGCATGCGAAATATAGAAAATGTTTATATCAACATTATTCAAGATAGAAGTTGAGTTTTCTTACTTATTTGATTCTTAGAAAACAGGGCTATATTTGGCGGTCTCAACATGGCGCCGTGTTTTTATTGACGTCGATACAGAAGGATCTTACTATACTTTTTCACCCAATTTGGGCACCCTACCCCACTGTCAACTCTCCCATACTATCCGTCGAAGAGAGTAGGGTAACCATGTTTTTTTTAAAGATTTTATTGGATTTTATATTTTTGTCATCATAATAAATTAAAGATGAAATGGATTTGTTTCGAATGCATTTTTTTTTGTTGCAAGTTGGAAAAACTGATTCATGACGACGACCCCGAAACCACCCGGGAAGAGGGTTGGTGCTATCCTAACCAATATTTTTCTAATTGAGTTGAAAAAAGTTCCGGCCAAAAATTTCCACAGTCACCGACGGTTCCGAAGAGCCCAAACACGATGGATTGATTTTGTGTAGTTTAGAAGTCGCTATGGACACATTGGCCACTTGTTTCCATCCTCAGATCAGCTCGGTGGTACCTTAATATTGCATTGTCACCGAACTTACATTAATATGCGAAATATCAGCTCAATCGGTTGAAGATATGTACCTAACAGGTCTAAAATTCAGTTGCAAGATTTGACCCAAATGTAGCTTATATTACCTTACACACAAACATTGCAAGTAAATAAAAGCTTGTAAAATTGTAGGCGCCACGCGTTTCCACGTGGTGCGAGTAGAGGTGTGTTGTGGGCGATGACCTAGCAACCTATCACTGCAATATCATATTTTCTACATCTTTAAACCTAGAATTGCTAAAACCGGCGTTCATGTACCTTGGCTACCCCTTTTGAGACAGCCGGTGTGAGTAAGATGGGACAAGTCTGATCTCAAAATACGCGTAATTTTTGACTTTTAAAACTAAAGTCCAAGTAATAGAAGTGCCAAGTTCGCATCCGCGGCATATCCGTTAGTGAATACGGCTAAAGCAGATTAGTTGGCGCGGTTACAGAAGCTAAAAGCTCATGAATAAACAATGGTACAGGCCTAAAGTAGGAATAATATGTTTGCAAAACATTATAGCTATCTTTGATCTAGGTATTCATAATTGCACAATTTCCTGCTCCAAATAACTTGATAATGGCTAACTTAATAATGATGAGGATGAGAGTTGGAGCATCCTCAAGAATATCAACATAGAAGAGCTGGTGGCCGGACCGAATATTATAGGTGAAAATGTATCTATATATATATATATATATATATATATAGACATTCAACTCTGATAGATAAACTGTATATTATTAAATAAACTAAATTAAAACCTTACAAATCTAAAAACCTAAGTCTAAAATTGGCCCCTGTGGCATGGTGCCGAGGATGCTGGCAGCATTTCCTCGCTGGATCGCAATACTTATGCGTTGGGCGAGGAAGCTGCCAGCTCTTTTGTCCCCGGTTACATCGACCAGCCGTTTAGCTAACTCTTTAAACAGTTTCTGCGCTGCAGGGCCCCACGGACCAAGAGTCTCGACTCCAAAAGCAACGAAGTTGTAGTTGGCGTCGAGACTCCTGTATTTGCGTCTTTTGAGGGCCTCAGCCGCCTCCGCCGCCGCGCCTACTTTGTGTGTGGTACCGTGGAGATGGGACGGCGCCAGCGTGTCCACGCAGGTAGCGTCCCACACGAGCACTCGTCCCATCTTCCACGGTATAAGTGACATGCCGTCGGGCCTCTTGCCATCGTCTCTGGCAATACCGCTAGGCTCTAGTATTGCCGGTACGTTGACGGTGGCGAGAGACCGACGGATTATGTCGTTTATAGCGGCGTGACGCGAAAAGCGGCCTGCGCTACGCTGGCAAGATAATCCGTGGTGCCCCAGCCGGTCGACATCACTGCCACAGAGGCATTTATGCGGCGCGCATACTGGGACTCCTAAACGCAGCCCGACCGCCAGACGGAGAATATTTTTATCTAAATGGGTACCTGTATTAGGCGACGGGAAAGCATTTAACCAATGTCCAGCCTCCCTGCAGCCCGCGGCCATCAGTCGCGCACGATCTGCTCCTGTTGCGTCGTCTACAAGAGAGGTGTATTTCAGTTTGCACAAAACATCATCCCAGCCCCTTTGCGTTTTGGGGTTAAATGGAAAATTTTGCCCCGGGCAGGCCAACATTTACATTTTCACATTTTTCCATATATATATATATATATATATAATATGACATAGAAAGCAAACGAGCAGACGAATCGCCATATGGTAAGCGATTAGCGCCGCCCATGGACACTCGCAACACCAGAGGGGTTGTAAGTAGGGCTTCCAATACCGGGATCCCGGCTTTTTTGGGACGTTTTTCAATACCGGTATTTTCGGATTGAATACCGGGATCCCGGTATTTTTATAAATTATCAAAATATGCCAAACAAACGTCACTAACCTTCAAAATGTTTGAATTCGGCATGACCGCGAAAATGTACGAATGTATAAGTAAAACAAAATTTATAATTATACGAGATTAATGTACCTAATTGAAGCTATTTGCGAGGAGCTCGAAGAATATATATTAAATCATCTGCTCTTAGTAAAAATATTTGATTATTGTAAGGCGTACAAAAATACGTTCTAGAAAACAAAATTAACAGTAAATTGAGAACATAAAAAAATATTTTAATTACGTTTTTGCTCTTTTATTGTTATTCCCCATACTATTAAAACTATATCGTGACCATATATTATTATTTATAATGAAACATAATTTATAGACGATTGTTTGTGTTTTATTTTTTGTATAGAATAGAAATAGAAAAGCTTTATTCATGGCAAACAGACAAAATGTTAAAAAAGTTTTACAATTTTCAAAGTTTACCATGAAATAGTCCCGCCTCAGCATGGTGCTGACTCAGGAGTCAGTGCTGGTCTTCCGGCAGGACCATTGATGGGTCACGATCTGTGCGGCACAGCCAAGTTCACACACACGTACACATTTCATAAACAATAAATAATAATAATAAGGCACAAATGCGTGTACGTGTAAGTGAACCCGACTGTACCACACGGCCTTATACAAAAATTGAACGCATCCAGGCATCTAGCTCGAAGCTAGTCTGTGGCTTTAAGTACGACATTTTGCAAAGGATGCTAGTTTAACTCGTTTGTATCAGATGTCACTGGGTGCTTCCTCTGTCGCACTTACATATTGGAGTGACAGAGATGCAGCGGTCGTACGGTTAGTTCTTACTTTATACCACAGTAGCGCTCGATCTATGTGGAGATTGTGGAGTATTTCACTGACATCTCTATGACTGTTTCCTATCTCTGTAATTTCTGTATATATATTTTACTTAGTGCTATTCTCTTCGAACATAATAAAATTAATAAAAACATACACAAGAATTTCACAGTTTTTAGGGCAAGAAGAATATAATCAGTATAATCACTACGTTTTAGGGACAGGAAACACAGGTAAGTAACACTTATAAAACAGATACATGATAAAATATTGCGTTACTTATCTATCGCCAACCTCTAACTTTAAACTTCTGAATTATTTAGGTTCCCCGCAAGGCAACAAATGTAATTAGATGAAGAATACAATTAAGAAATCAGAACATAAACAAGACACAAAGCGAGACAATCATAAGACAGAAGCGACAATTTAATACATGCAAATAAAACTAATACATGTAATCGAGATGGTTACCAATGAATGATGTTTAGGACACGGTTACAGCTGCTAATGGCTTGAAGGCAGATATACCTATATGTTAAATGGGACCGAAAAAGGCAGGTATTTATGTACTTTATTAAAAAAAAACTTTATATAATACTGAGACAGAATACAATATAATTTAAAGGAAGTGGAAAATTCTGAATTTGACTTTATCTCATAAATAGCTCGTATCCAATCGGAGCGTCTCCTGCTGCTGCTGATGTTCATATATTTTTTTTCTCAAATTTGCTTTAAAACTTGATATATATTCCAGGCTACGGATGGGGGGGGGGGAATATTATTCCAAATCTTTGTCGCCGCGTATCTGATAGTTTTTCGCCGCGTATATAGTACTTTTATTTCATGTAACACTTTATGTACATGACTTTACAATAAACATAATTTATAGATGAATTAACAATTATATTTGACCGACCTATGTTTACTATTTACTAATTGTTATTATAATAAATAAATATTTAAATATTGGGGGGACAATCTTACACAAATCGACCTAGTCCCAAACTAAGCAAAGCTTGTACTATGGGTACTAGACAACGATATACATACTTATATAGGTAAATACATACTTAAATACATAGAAAACATCCAAGACCCAAGAACAAATATCCGTGATAAATGCACAAATAAATACCCCTGGCCGGGATTTGAACTCGGGACCTCTAGCTTCGGAGGCAGAGTCACTACCAACTAGGCTAAACAGGTCGTCAGTATATAAACGTCAGTTGAAAATAAAGTTTTTACAATCATTTATAAACTGATTCAATACAAGTACATATTGTTATTGTACATGTCAAATATAATTAAAAGTTTTAAGTCAAATAGCTCGACCCGCGTTTTTCCGGGTGCAAAGGTGCCTATCACGCTGGTCGCATTACCGCGTTGAATTGTAATAGACAACCTTTGCAACAGGAACGACCCGGAACGAAGAACAAACGAGAGAAGTCACGACCGGCGCAATGTTATATAGTCTTTATTTGATCAAAACAATTTCCATGACATCAAATTCACAATTCAATTTTATTTAAAAATTGGGGCGGTTAATTTATTAAATACTTATTTTATAAGAAAGTAAGTAAAGTAAATATGTTCGTGGTACGAAATAGGTATTTCAATTTATGCTTTTATATCTTTTAACTTTTTCCCCAAAAAATCCCGGGATCCCGGGATCCCAGTATTGGAGATTTCAGGTTCGGTATTAATACCGAGATCGTGGAAGGTCCGGTATTTGTATAAGCCCTAGTTGTAAGTGCGTTGCCGGCCTTTAAGATGGGAGTACGCTCTTTTCCTGAAGGTTTGAAGGTCGTATCGGTCCGGAAATACCGCAGGCGACAGTTCATTCCACAGTTTATTGGGGGACAATCTTACACAAATCGACCTAGTCCCAAACTAAGCAAACCTTGTAAATAAAAACTAAGCAATACTTATATAGATAAATACATACTTAAATACATAGAGAACATCCAGGACCCAAGAACATCCGTGCTAAATGCACAAATAATGCGGGATTCAAACCCGGGACCTCTAGCTTCGGAGGCAGTGTCATAACAACTAGGCTAAACTGGTCGTCAAACCAATCTGCATGGTTTTCGCTGGCTTAGCCACCTCGGGAGGATAGGAGAAGATCAAGAGCGCCCCGTAGATCGCCCCAAGTATCGATGTAAGGATTTGGCGGACGCGGACCTGCGGGAGCTCCGAGCTGGTGCAAGCTGGCGAGAAACGAGTACTTTTGAGTCGTCGTTACAGCCCAATTAGCTAGTTAACTTAAGGGTTGAGTCCCGAAAATCATTCCTGAAAGGGGCTAAAGGGGAAAGTTATAACCGGGTGGAGCTACAGAGTTATGATTGCATTGAATTACATTAGCGAGCGTAGCGAGGCCGGATAGGCATACGCGGCCTGCTGCCCAACTTTTCTCGCCGAGATTTGTATAGTGCTTTTCTCAAACATATGCAATGAAATAAAAAAATACACCACTCAAAAAACAAATTTAACAGGCGCCATAATTGATATTAAAATAAAAAATGTATTTTCCGGCCTAGGCCTTCAGTTTTAATATGAAATTCCTTTACAGTTCTTCCAAGTTGTTCCGCCTGCAATGTGATACTTTGAAGCCTGTTATAACGCACGTAATGACGAAATTTCATTGCATGTTTGAGAAAAAAATTTTTTCTCCTAAGGCCTAGGCCGGCAAAGTCCTCTTTTTTAATTTCCATTCCACATAAATTTGTGGCACAGGCATCATGACATTCTGCCACTATGCGTATTAAAAATTAAACTTTCTTCTTTTTGTTGTTTATTTCATTGCATGTTTGAGAAAAGCACTATACATACCTCGGCGGGAAATATGGGGTTGCCCGCCTCAGACCTATATGTCTTCCGCCGGCAACCCCTTTCGTCCCGGCCTCTGTAGTAATGTACTATAGAACGTTGACGCGCAATATCAACTTAGAATTAACCTGCCAAGGTCCCCGTGCTCTAAAGTGAAACAACTATCTACATTGAAACTGTTCTAAATAGTTCAACTATAGCATTTAACTTTAAACATTCTATTTTTGTCGTTCGAACTTTAACAAGCAAAGTTAGGCGCTTTTGTCACGTTCAGACAATGCATGCAATATTACACTATCCAAGCTTTTCTCTCGATCCAAACTAAACCGTAGTCCTTCAAAATAAAGTTTGAATACCAACAACCAGTAGTTAAGTCCACGTAAGCTTTATGTAAATGAAAACCCTACTTTAACTAAAGGAATACTAATTTAAGTGGGTCTTTCTTCAGAGGCGTCGTGTCGCGTGGTAAAGATTAATAGTTACGGTTAAATGTAGTTGGCAGTAGTTTGGAGGCTTTTTTGTTTGAGACTAAATTACTTGGCGACACGGAATTATGCTTTCAACGACTCGAATCATGAATATCATGTTTAGAGTTGTTGATTATTTTAGTTTCGAAAGGGAGAGTTTAATTGAAAGGGTTTTCTGCTATTTATATCAACTTTATGCCATTTTGGTCACGATATCGAATGCAACATTACATAAAACCTGCGCTTATTACTTTTTTCACGTAGTTTAAGGTACAAAAAGGTCTTACACATAGCATTCATATCACTAAAATCTACCATACATGGCATGTGAAATTGAAGTGTGCACTTACTTCTTTTTTTTCATCTTTCGTCCTGTATACAATATAAAGGCACTTTTCGGCCAGCCACCTTTTTTTATACAACGTCGGAGGCAAACAAGCGTACGGCCCGCCCGATGGTTAGCGGTCACCGCAGCACGGCTGTTAGATGCACGTTGCCGACTCCTTAAAAATTTAGATTTAATTTTAGCCATCTTTTTAGAGCTTGCTTAAATTTTACGAACGTTAGGTATTTTATTGTGTTCATCAGGATTCTTCGAGCTTCACGGGTTGAAGTTAGCTTGACTAGCCTTTTGGTGTCACTTATGGCAGGTAGTACCAACTTACGATCACGTCGATCACAGACCGATCAATGTTAAATATGGCACCGGCAGCTGTCATCCCACAGAAACAAGTCTAAGATGCCGCACAATCCGATTTTAACGAAAGCAGCGTACGATTACAGACGGTTTGGTGCAACCCGACCTTAAAGTCGTACATTGGAAAATCTAGCATTCTTTGAAACGCCGCAGATATTGACCAGATTAGGAAGCTATGAGTCCTAAAAAATATCACTTTCTTATTCTTAACTTTCTCCTTTTATGATTGTTTCTCTGGCTAGACCGGAAACATTATTGCCTATTTTTCCTCGATAGGAATAAAATCCGATATTACGTCTTGATTTTTCGTTTTTGTAATCATCATCATCATCATGTCAGCCGGATGACGTCCACTGCTGGACATAGGCCTCCCCCAAAGACTTCCACAATGACCGGTCCTGCGCCACCCGCATCCAGCGGACAACCGCGACCATTACCAGGTCATCAGTCCACCGTGTGGGGGCCTGCCCACGCTACGCCTTCCGGTACGTGGTCGCCACTCTAGACCTATCCGCCCCAACGGCCATCGGTTCTACTTGCTATGTGCCCCGCCCACTGCCACTTAAGTTTAGCTGTAATAGGACCGGCCCGGACACGGAACGGTCTACTGTGAATCATCCTTTATTTTCAATTGAAACCATTTGGAAATAATTGCTGGAGAACTCAATAGTGTACCGTTTTTTTGCTCCTTTTACAGGCAGGCCACACCCTGTATAAAAAGGCCTTTTGAGATTCCAGAATGCTTCAGTCACACTTCACAATAGGAATATCTCGCACAAAGAAAATGAAAGGAAACACGTCCGCGGTGTCCTTATTTATCACGGGACCCTTCAAGTTGTGTCGAGGCCCGAAACGGACTGAGATTGCGGTGAAATACAAAATGTGTCTCGCGGAAGTACGACCATATTTCCTTTCTAGGCATTTGTTTTTGTTTATTGTGTTATTTGATAAAAGTAGGCGTGTTACTGGTGATGTGTAAGGTCACCAGGGTTCATGAGCATGCGCTGTGGTGAGACTTGAGAGTGCAGAGTGAGTATAATTTGTAGTGAGTTTGGTGTGTTTGAGTGGGTATTTAACTCTAGTTGAAAGACAACACAGCGAATCCTTAAAAGAACTGCTGTGATTGTTATGGAAGGCATATTTTGAATTTCGAATCCTCAACTATTTCACTCGGGAACGACCAACGATGAAATGCTATTTTTGAAGTTCGAACGATAGAAATTTTTAAGTCGAGCGGTATTGACCACTCGTATTCAATTCTATCTGTAGAATTTTAGTACCTAATAGACATAGACAGTATCGACATATTTTATTTATTTATTTAGTTATTGGTAACAATCAGACTGTATCTATTTTCTTCCTACTTGAATTTAATGTTATATCTACACAACATCTACACTAATAAGCTACAAAATATGTAGGCTATGATAATTGTACAACTTTTAAAGAAAATTATCCTATTAGGTTGAATACAGTGTGTTAACGAGTATCAGTGGTATTATGCAGGGACGCATTATTATTATTCTAGTGTTATCCCAGTAAAGTTGCAACCTGAACGATGGCCGGGGTCCGCTACCTAATCCCAAGAATTGGCGTAGGTACTATTATATTCTTCCACAAAGGCTAAAGAAACACGACTCCGACGGGTAAGTATATATATAAAGAAAACAGGGTGAATTCGGTACTTACCCAGATTTGTGGTTAATGTGCCGGGTCACACTGTGGAGGCAGCGGCCCGCGAACATGATCGTTTTCGTCGCCTCAAATCGTGCTAAGGGTCATCTTACATTTGGAACTCGCTCGCAGACGCATAATCAAGTAGATACGTCCTGTTCGTTAATAACTAACAGGATTGTGTATCTTTTTAAACGAGCGTTAAGGCATATCAACTGTTACTTTCGCCTTCATTAAATGATTGTTGTTATATCTGTATGTTTTTAGGTAAGTAGAGATATAGTAGCGTGCGACATTGAATCGCGGGCATCTTAGACGACAAATTTTATCAAACTCGCAACTAGGAGGTCAATGCATTTGCATAGCATATGCATTGACCTCATAGCCTGTCCTAACTCGTACGAAAATTTGGTGTGCATGGATGAAATGTGCTGCCAGACCAATGAGCTCTATATCTAACCGCGAAAATACAAATTCAAAACGATATCTTCATCTCTATCGTACTTAATGGTAATCAAACGGCAAAGATCGAAAAAGGCGAACACCGATGTCCTTTTTCGCGGCACGTGAGCGGCGCTAGCGAACGCGATTCGTTAATCCGCCCCAACCCTTGGCTCGCTGTCAGCCATTGATAAATCGCGCCGGCGCCCGAGTGCCGCCAGCGAAGCTTTGTTTATTATCCGGTCAATGACCGGGCTTGTATTACGTTGCTTTATTTGTATATTTTCATCACACTTGCTCGTAAAATTATAAGCAGGCATACTGAGCCTATATTACGCCCTCGGGCGTAATGCATACATCACCATTCGCCGACGTCGCGTCTTTGATGCATGTCATTTAACGCGTCGTTTGGCGCCATTATTTCTATATTATTTTTGGCTGTACTGTTAATTTATTTCCTCCAAGTGCGATGAGAAACATTGTGTGTATCACGCACGGTAAGAATGGTTTTACAAACTCGAGTCATGAAAACCTCTCGTTGGTAGTACCTCTCTTACCGTCCTTAGTCCACAATTTACTATTATGTGCAGTCAACAGAGCGCCCTAGCCCGCCAAGGTGGAGCGAGCTTATCTTTCAGCGCCCTTTGGTTGATTTTTGACACTTAAATGTTCACATTGAGCATTTTGGCGCCCATGGCAACTGACGCCTAAAGCGGCCGCACCGTCCGCTCTACCCTAGGCCGGCTCTTAGTCAACATCAAATACCTATCTTATATGCACTTAGTGATAGGTGATAGGGTTACCAGGACAACATCATTAAATCTACGGGACATAACCTTGAAATTCGGGATGATTTATGTCATAAAATTAACGTATCTTTGTAATAAAATACGAAACAATCAACTATACAATCAAGCCAAAAGAACTTCATAAATTAAACATTTAGATGGGCTCTGTGAGCTGTAGACGTCGCAAAAAAAGTTTTTTTGTTATTTCAAAATTTCCAAAAACTGGCTCGACAAAAAAATCTATATAATAATCGAACCTGCTCACAAAATTTCACGAGAATCGGTTGAGAAATGCGACCTGTAGAGGAGAACATCCGGACAGGCAGACAGACATACGAAAGAATTTTTGTTAAAAGCTGAAACGGAGACGTTTCGCTCTCTTCACTCGCTCGGTCAATAAAACATAATTTAACACTAGCGGCTCTGTGAGCTGTAGACGTCGCAAATATTTTTTTTTTCATATTTCAAAATTTCCGAAAAAGTGACTCGTCATAAAAATTCTATAGAATTACCGAACCTGCTTACAACATTTCACGAGAATTGGCTGAGAAATGCGACCTGTAGAGGAGAACATCCGGACAGACAGACATACGAAATATTTTTTGTGGAAAGCTGAAATGGAGACGCTCGCTCGCTTGGCTCAGATTTTTTATTTTTACATGGTTTTTGAATACGCAAAAAGCTATAGGTATATCTGAAAATTTATCCTTATTGTTGCCGTCTGGTCAGAATGACATAAAAAAACGCGATATTTTTGCTTGCACTCCTTAACACCTTTGTACCGTTTTTATACAGCATACATAAGTCCCAACATTGAGCAATCGACAAAATACCTAATTATTCATATTATACTTATAACTTTGACTATACATTCGATGTTTACTGTACTGTTGTACAATGGTTTTGGCCGACTGTCGCACTGGCATCAGCCGATGCTCGTTTGCCAAATATGATCCCCGTTTATTGACTAAACTTATCAAGGCTGGCGAATATTCTCACGCTGTGTCAAAAAGCCGTATCTCCATACAAGCTATATAGCAACATACGCCTTTATTCAAATATTGTATTTACCCTACGCATCACTGACAGATACGCCCTTGTTTTATTGAAATACTATTTACTTTCGGGAAAGATATGTACAAGAATGTTCTGGGGCTTACTTTTGGGTTCTTCATAATTGTTTTCGCTATTGTTTGTGTTTTGTGTAAAGGGATACCGTAATGTCTAGTTCATGTTTGGATATTTTAGGTGAATATAAAGTGGTAATGTTATTATACTAATGAAGCAGAAGACTCGAAGTCGAACATACGTAGACACTAGCTGACCCGGCTAGCGTCGTAACGCCCCCGACTCGTTCGTTCCGTGCAAAATGTATGAGAATTTTTTTTTTGTTTCGTGTATTTTAGTCATATTCGGAGCGAAGACAAATTAAAAAAAATCTAAGATGGCCGGCTGAAAGACCTGCCCAGGCGTTCTTCAGTTATACTCGTAAATAATGTAACTACCTACTCGTATCGCGAATTTTTTCTATTTTAGTAGATTTTGACTTGTAAAAGTGCCATTTGGGACTACTTGCAGAATCAAGGTCATTTATTATGGTTTTTGGTGTCTAATCTGGGCCCGATCATTTATTGTTTAAGGATTTTCAAAACGGCTCGTGGACACCACAGGCGACCAAAGGGCTGGCAGCTTCCTCGCCCAGCGGATCAGTATCCCAATACAGCGAGGAAATGCTGCAAGCGTCTTTGGCACTATGCCACGGGGCTCCTTTTTAGGGTTCCGTACCCAAAGGGTAAAAACGGGACCCTATTACTAAGACTTCGCTGTCTGTCGGTCCGTCTGTCCGTCCGTCTGTCTGTGACCAGGCTGTATCTCAAGAACCGCGATAGTTAGACAGTTGAAATTTTCACAGATGATGTATTTCTGTTGCCGCTATAAGAACAAATATTAAAAACCAGCCAAGTGCGAGTCGGGCTTTCTGGCAGTTTTTATAGATAATGCTACGGAACCCTTCGTGCGCGAGTCCGACTCGCACTTGGCCAGTTTTTTTAGTAGATTTAGTTTAGTTCTAATATTAGTTTTATTTTTCTTTTAGGATATAATTTATACTATATTTTTTTAGTCATAAGTAGGTATGTTTAATTGTTCATTTGTTTACTTTCCACGTTCTTTGGATAATGTCTGAATTATTTTTGATTTTCTGGCTTAAATAATCACGAATTTGTTTTATATAATATACAATCTTTCGTGACTTCGTGTGCGTATAAAGGATGATTCACAGTAGACTGTTCCGAGTCCGGGCCGGCCCGTATTTCTCTAGAAGAACACGGGCCGGCCCGGACACGGAACGGTCTACTGTGAATCATCCTTAACTCGTTATCAGCTTAGAGAAATAATTGCAATACATTGTGAAGGACGCTTCTCGTCTTAGCCGTATAAAGAGGACGTGTCGATAACATAAGATTTGGTTTAGTAAATGCAACGCTCTCTCCGTGTCTTTTGTCTGAACGGTTCTTATCTAGAGAGCACTTCATCGACCTTCAAGATGTGAAGCTGAAAGGTCACCTGAACCTTAGGGCGCCTTTCCACCAGAGATGTGCTATGCTACGTTGCTATGGATGCATTTGGATCCACCAATCATTTGGTCCACATAGCATAGCACTGGTGGAAACGGGTTTCGTAGCGTAGCTTGCACATTCCCGCAGCATAGCTGCTTAGCACATTTCTGGTGGAAAGGCACCCTTAGCACTAAGTGTAGTAGGCTTTTGTGAATTTCAAGCATTACATTAGGAATACACAGTAAAGGACATCAAAGGCCATCTGGAATTTATACTACGAAATGCGTGTATTTGCCCTGTTTGTAGGGTTCCGTAGTAAACCAGAAACCTCTAAATAAAACATATTCCCTTTTGTTAAATAGTTTAATATTTTTTCCTTAAAATTCGTATTCATGCATGCACTTATTTTTAACCGACTTCAAGATTTCAAAAGAGGAGGTTATCAATTCGGTTGCTTGTTTTTTTTTTATGTTTGTTACTCCAGAACTCCGTCATTTCTGAACCGATTATGAAAATTCTTTTTTTGATTGTAAGCATATATATCCAAGTTGGTCCCGTTTTTGTCAAAACGCAGTTTTGATGATGGGATCCATGAGGAATCGACGGAACTCCTCGAATCTTAAAGGAAAACATATAATGATTTTTGTTTTTTTATCAACAAATCGAGCATCATCATGCAAAAATGTGACATTTGATGAAGTAGAACTGCTGATGATGATTAAAATGGAACTCTTCAACGACGCATAGTTCACGTTTGGCGATTCGTTCTCTTCGTTATGTTTGTCAAGCTACCTAGATTTTCAAGACACATTTTTGTCAAGCTTGAGTTCGGATGGAGGATTCCATGAGGAATTGAGGGTGCTTAGTCTTCTACCATTATAAACATACTTATAGCCATTTCTATTTTATTGTATGGAATCTAAGAGTGCACCATCTAAGTATAATAATCTTTCACCGGCCTCCCCCATTGAAGTCGGTTTTTTTTCTTATAAATTATTTCTGTTTATCTCATATCCTTAAGCCGCTATGTTTTTAAGGTAATTGCGCATGTTTCTAACTCCCACGATACAGGCATAGTCTAGTGTGGGGGTTTCCGATAAAATGTTAATTTTAGCGTTAAGTTAAGAGTGCGCAGTACGTTCGGTTCTCCATACAAACGTATTTATGCTCTCATTTTAAAACGCCATGCTAGAATAACATGAAACTTTGTATACACAATGAGATCCGGCATATCTAGGTCGGAAATTAGTTTCTGTTGCTTGAAATTATAATGGAGAAAAAATACAACGATTATTAAGGTTTCCATACAAGCCGTAAGATACTGGAAAAACCGCTGTACTTTTTTTTCTTTTACAATTCCTAACAACAGAAACTGATTTCCGACCTAGGTATGCCGGATCCCATTGTGTATACAAAGTTTCATGATATTCTAGCATGGCGTTTTAAAATGAGAGCATAAATACGTTTGTGTAGAGAACCGAGCGTACTGCGCCCTCTTAAGATCTATTTATTTTGGTGAATAAATATTTTTTACTTTTTTTTACTTTTACTTTATAATTTCGCCATGTCCATCTCTCTCCGTCCATTTGTCTGTCCGCAGTTTAGCCCAGCAAATGTTACAACTAGAAAATTGTTTTAATCACGCCGAGAAAACAGTAGAATAAAAATTTACACGTAAAGTAAGGACGCATTTTTTATTATTAAAAATTGGATTGCTCTTGGCCAGCATCTAGCCAGGGGGCTAAGATGAGGCCGAAGATGAAGCGAGCTCATCCAGAAGATGCCTATTCACTCGTGCTTTAAAAAGGTCTAGGTTATATGAACACGGAAATACGATGTAGTCCGATTTGTCCTACGATTTTGTTCACATCGTAGGACAAACCGGACAAAAAAATCCGTTTTGTTCTACGATGTGAACAAATCGGACATGAAAATCCGTTTTGTCCTACGATGTGAACAAAACGGACGGAAATAATAAGAAGTTCGTTTTGTCCTACGATTTGTTCAACGAGTAGAACAAAACGAACTACTAATAGGTATTCTGGTTATGGAATGAGCTCCTTTTCCCGAGGGGCTAGATTATGGGGTTCTTCTAGATAGGATTCATATATTTTTTTAGGGTCGGCAACGCGCATGTGATACACCTGGAACTCCATGTGTCCATAGGCTGTGGTGACCGCTTACCATTAGGTGGGCCATACGCTTGTTTGCCACCAACGTGGTAGTAAAAAAAAATAGAACTAGACGAAAAAAAAAGAACTGCTATTAAAATGTGATATGTAATTGTAGAAATGAACTTTGGCCCCGACGGGAATAATTCTATTCTGAGTAAATTGTTACATCAATGCATGTAGTTTCTCAAAATCAGATGCTAACATTTAGGCTGTGCAAACTATGTAGCTGAGTTGGATATGAGGTGCAGCACCTCTGTCGATGGCCCTGAGGGCCTGAGGGCCCTGAGGGCCCTGTGGGTGAGGGCGGTATAGGTTGCATCAGCCGTGTCTATAATCTAATGTTATCTTTAAACGAGTAATTATTATATATACATTTTAGGGGTCTTGGAAACGGCTACTCTAACGATTTTAATGAATGCTATGTGGGGGCTTTGAAAGCCGCACGATCCCACCATAGCAAAGCATCCACTCCTTGGAATATGACCTAACTAGATGATATGCCGAGCAAAGCGCGGTCTCCCATGTACTTTTGTATTCATTGCTCAACGTTTTTCTATTCGACACTAGATTTCGCTACGTTGACAATAAGAGTTGTTAAGTTAACGTTATGAAACATAAAATATTTAAGTTGAATTACGTGCACAATCGGATTGCTACTCCACACTAGATGTCGCTGTGGTAATATTCTCATTGCAGTTTGAAACGACGGTGTTACTCTTGCATGAACGAGTCCTTCATCATTGTCCGACAAAGGCGTCGGTGCACTGATTTTTAAAGAAAAAAATACTTACGTCGTTAACTATTGACAAGCTGTCATAATTACAAATTCATGAAAAAATATTTGTTGTGTCAGTGTTGTGTACGTTTTATTTCAGGAATTCCACTAATTGCAAAGATGTAAGTTATCAACTAGATGCAGTGATGACTACAGCTAAGAGCTCAATGTGAGTAGTTGTCCCTGAAAAGTACCCAATAAGTAAGGTAGCACGACCAAGATAGTAAGCTTATACGGCTGGAGGAGAAATTAGTGGTTTCTAATTAGAAGTCGGTAGAGGAAGTACGAGTAAACTACTTTGGATAGCAAATATGTAAATTCGTCACTGTTCAACAAACATGAGACCAACCAGTTTCATCATCATCATTTTATCAGCCGAAGGACGTCCACTGCTGGACAAAGGCCTATCGAAAAGAGTGCCAGTGACCGGTGGACTCCCATGACGTTTATCAGGTCATCATTACACCTTGGGTTGGGGGGCCGGTCTACTACACGCTGCGCCTTCCGGTAAGTGGTCGTCACTCAAGAACCTTTCGGTCAGCGCTGCCATTTATGAACAAGTAAATAAACAATACCTCATAATGTTGGAGCTATTATTTTTACAAAACATTTTTCATTGAATATATTTAAGGTAATGCCTCTATTTGGTAAACTGCGTCCCCCTTGTAAGAGACGGTTACGTCTTCTGTGCACGAAAAAATGACCAGATACGCCACTCTTCGGGATTGTCTTTTTTGGACATATTTCGTGGAGTTTTATTCATATTTCTGTATTATTTAAAGATAAACGCTTTAAAATTCAGTTGCTAGATTTGCCCGTAAACAACGTTGCAAATTAATAAAAATCCAAATGTAAAAATTCAGTTTTTAGATTTATCCCTTTGTATACACACAACTACCTAGTTGGATGCCAGATTTAACCATTCTAGATCACCCGGAAGTCACCATCATGTCAGCCGAAGGACGTCCACTTCTGGACATAGGCCTCCCCCAAAGATTTGCACAATGACCGGTCCTGCGCCACTCTCATCCAGCGGACTTCCGCGACCCTTACCAGGTCATCAGTTCATCGTGTGGGGGAAGTAGTCAAACATTTCAATGTGACAGAGTGAGTCAGTCAATCAGCCATTCGGTATAAATATAGTAATTTTTGGAAGTCATAATCTCCTGGACGGTAAGAGTTTTTACTGAAATTCAGGATTTGGTAATAGGAAGAAGGTCTTATAAGTCGTGGGAAGTTGTGTGTAGGTCAAATAGCATTTTAAATTATAGAGAGGTCAAAAAGTGGCCCGATATAGTCCGTGTGATGTGGTCACACTAACGGCTACCCTGTCTGGCTTTGCAAACTTGAAGTACTTAGTCTGTTTTCTTTTAGGGACCTGCGGCACATAATAGTATTACATTCTGCGGCGTCAATTATTAGTATGCTTTATTGTATCGAATTAAATTTGTAAATAGCTCTTATTTACGGAAACCTTATTAACAACAACAGGATTTTTAGGGTTCCAACGCCAAAATGACAAAAGCTGAATCCTTATACTTTCGTCAAGCCCGTCTATCTGTCTATCTGTTCTGTCTGTCTTTATAAGGTGTATTTAAATACAATTTGTAATGTAGGTGTATTATATATTATATCGGCCACTACATTGTTATATATTGAAATTACTAAAAAAAATTCTTGAACCGCCAATGCAACGCAAAAGAGGGGTGTTATAAGTTTAACATGTGTATCTGTACTATCTGTGTATATGTGTCTGTCTGTGGCACCACAGCTTTTTAAAAGATGAACCGATTCGAGTGCGGTTTTTAGGGTTCCATACGGTACATCAAACGGTAAAACGTTACGGAAAAAACGGAACCTTTATAAGATCACTTGTGCGTCTGTCTCTCTGTCTGTCCATTCGTCTGTCACAGCCAATTTGCTCCGAAACAACTAGACCGATTGTGTTGAATTTGGTACGATATCTTGTTGGTGACAATGGTTGTGGTCGAATTTAATGTTTCAAGTAAATGTTTCTAGACCAACGTATAATCTAAATCACACAATTTTTTCTATGGAACTCAAAACTACTCGTAAGAAAACACTTTAGTGACCTATAATGAAAATTGACCAATCACGTGACGCCGTTAGTCAACTTCAATAAAATTGTCTAATCACGTGTCGCTGTCGTAGTCGTACGCGGCACGGTGGGCTGAAAAATGGTTTTGAAGTTATTTAAGAAAATAGACCCTTCTCCCATTGAAAAAACACATGAAATCGTTCTATGTATACATATAGATTACAGGAAAACTTGTAAGAACTCTATAAGTCTAACGGTTTTTGAATTATCGCTACAAAACTGCCTTGCCCCAACAAAAGACTTTAACTGCCGTAAATTTCTAATGAAGATATGACCTTTTTTAATACGAAGTGCAGGATAGTGGTTTTAAAATATAGAGCAGTAGTACTAGCTATGGAACCCTTCATTGCGTGTGGCCTGACACGCACTTGGCCAGTTTTTATTTATATTTGAAAACAGGTTTTCTAGCGATAGGTCTTAGGCGATATTGTAAATATAAGACGATATTTTAAAGCCGCATAATGTCACGGGTGGACAACTACAGATTCCTACATTACGCGTACTTTTAATTCACAGTATATAATAGTGGTTTTAAATTAGGACTAGTAGGTACGGAACCCTTTATTGTGCATGAATTATTAATAGCATGCATGGCTTGATGGCCTGTTTAGCATAGTTGGTAGTGACACTGGCTCCGAAGCTAGAGGTCCCGGGTTCGAATCCCGGCCAGGGCATTATTTGTGCATTTAGCATGGATTCTGTACTTGGTTCTTGGATGTTTTCTATGTATTTAAGTATCATCATCATCATATCAGCCAAAGGACGTCCTCTGCTGGACATAGGCCTCCCCCAATTTCATGGGGGGTAAGTGCCATAAGCGCCATGTATTTAAGTATGTATTTACCTATATAAGTAAGTATATCATCGTCTAGTACCCATAGTACAAGCTTTGCTTAGCTTTGCTTACTTGTCATTAGCTGTCAAATTTACTATTGACCGCTACCGCAGGCCGCGCCAGTGTCATTCAGCTGTGCTACCGCGAACTTCGTGTCGTGCCGTCCCTTTCACTCTCGTGCTATACTCTATATGGCGGAAAGGGACGGTACGATGCGAAGTTCGAATTTCGAAGTTCGCGGTAGCACCCCAGGCCTTATACGCCTGGCGGCTAACCATAAACAATCTCTTTAATTTGGGCGGGTAGTCGTTTATCTACTATTTGACATGACGTGAATATGACATTGAAGCAAATATATGACACGGACAACAACTCTATATCCCGCTCTGTCGCCCTTATTTCATTTAGTATATGACCATCTCGCTTGGTAGCGGTATTATTATTTGACGTCTTCTCTGGGGTACTCTGAGTTTGAACCTAAAATAGCACTTTCAAAACGTCTTTGCAAGAAGGTTAGTGTTAAACTTACACTAATGACAATTTTGTATTTTTTTTTTGTTTGTTTTTGCTGTTTGGCGTTCAACAGCCATTCACGCAGAATGATCGGATTGACTCCAAATTGAACGGAGTCGGTGGTCATCATTTTGGTGGCGAGGGTGCCGGTTGATGTCGCAGCATGTAAAACGCGTCTGAAGAGTTATATGTTGTTTATTCGTCACGTAACTAGATACAACTTAAATATTAAATCTACAGAAATCTTCGGACAGAATATCATGTGCTCTTTTTTGTTACATAAATTAACAGCCAAACACTGTCAACCATTAAGGAGGCAGCAGTCGGACTTTTTGAATGTTCTAAAAACAAAAACTTGACGGCAGCTAATGACATTCTTTTTCAGGTAAAATCGGCGATGAAAGCTTGCGTCGAAAATATGTAATAAGTAAAAATGTAATGTAAGGTTTTACAAGAAACACAAATAAATAGCGTTGACGCTGATGCCGATGAAGGTACATAATCTCGATGTAGACTAGATTTATTTCCAAAAGGTAAGTACTGAATTACAAGTTAAGTTTGTTTAAAAAGATTTTGGTAGAAATAGTTCTATGCGAGAACAAAGAAACAATTACAACTATTACAATTTGGAATTGACGTATCAGCCCTCATACGTCCCACTGCTGGGGACAGGCCTCCTCTCATAGACGAGAAGGAATGGTTAGTAGTTCCCACACGGCCCCACTGCAGGTTCGGGATTTCACTCACGGTGTTCTTCCACATAAGTATCATCAACTCAAATAACGGTGAATATCAAATGTGATATAAGCAACGGTAGCTCAGGTGTTTGAGCATGCAGCTGTCAAGCAGCGCTCGTGGTAAGAAATGTTCGAATCCCGCCTCGTGCCAATTGGAGTTTTACGAACTTATATACGAATACTAGACTAAAAGAACTAATAATAACACATCCAATTAGCTTATGTAAGAAGAAAGAAAATTGTTAAGTTACTCAATTCCAGTTTGGTGAAATGAATGCAATAGGGTCCTTAGGAGGTGTTCAATAGCAGATTTGCTTGTTAATAACGTTAAGGATATACTTTCTTCAAAATAAAAATACATTTGCTATAGTAAACTGATACCATTGGTAGTAGCTACGAACTAAGAATAAAGAAACTATTTGAACAGGAACTTTAAATGTTAATTTATTCTTTCAGGAACTCTGTAAATATAAATGATTAAGATTGACCAGGTGCTAAGTGCCATAATACAAATGCGGCCTCCGCTCAAAAACTCGTCTTTCCCCGCTGTTAAGAGTACATGATCACTAATTGTAGAAGATTTTTTTCATGAGCTGACATCATTACTAAGGTAAGGTAGTCTATTTGCAAGTAACGAAATTAGGCTCAGATAATTTTAAAAGAATTGATCACAAATATATTAGGTAGGTATATGTTACGGGCAACTTCATTACTGTATAATTATTACCAGTCTGTATAGGTACGTTACGACCGTATAAAATGGGCAGGGCTAGTAAAACAGTATGTATGTATGTATGTATGTAAAATTCTTTATTGTACATGAGTAAAACATAACAATAAAACAGTAATATAGTAAACAGTAGTATAGTATGTGTGTGTGGGACAAATCTTGCATCTGAATTCTAGAGCTAGAGTTATCTTCAATAGATTCAGCTGAAATTTGGCAAACTCAAGGAAGCATGGAGACAGAAGTTGGCTATCTTCATCATCATCATGTCAGCCGAAAGACTTCCACTGCTGGACATAGGCCTCCCCCAAAGACTTCCACAATGACCGGTCCTGCGCCACCCGCATCCAGCGGACACCGGCGACCTTTACCAGGTCATCGGTCCACCGTGTGGGGGGCCTGCCCACGCTACGCCTTCCGGTACGTGGTCGCCACTCGAGAACCTTTCCGCCCCAACGGCCATCGGTTCTACGTGCTATGTGCCCCGCCCACTGCCACTTAAGTTTAGCGATTCGGAGGGCTATATCGGTCACTTTGGTTCTGCTGCGGATGGCCTCATTCCTGATGCGATCACGCAGAGAAACTCCTAACACCAGAGAATATCCATTGCTCTTTGGGTGACTTTGAGCCTTCTTATGAGGCCCATAGTAAGCGACCACGTTTCAGTGCCATATGTCATCACTGGCAACACACACTGGTCAAAGACTTTTGTCTTGAGACACTGCGGAATATTGGACGAAAAGATGTGCCGTAGCTTCCCGAACTCTGCCCAGCCGAGTCGGATTCGACGATTAACCTCTTTCTCGAAGTTGGACTTACCTAACTGTAGACGATTACAAGTTGGCTATATTGACATCTAAAATTCAGAAGATAAACCCTTCGTGTTTGAACTCTCCGCAAGTGATAGGGTTCACTTTTTGACACCAAGAAACAAATGCATACACCCCTCACGATCAACAAAGCGCATCCTCGGGCCTGCCTGATGGTAAGCAGACTGAAGGACGCTTGCGACTTCAAAGTTTACGTTGCTTTCCTTTTATACATTTTAGGATTCGTTGTGTTGACTGCTAGGTATTGACATAGGACTCTTACTCTCAGCACATCGCGTCCTCGAGAGCTCTGGCCGCCTTGCTTACCAACAGGAACACAACACCACATACCTATTTACAGAGCAATAAGTGTGTACGAGTAGTAGGCTAATATATGAAGATGTAGCAAAGGCGATGAACTATCACAGTTCTCTACTATATCTACTGTTTTCATATAGTTCGATAATTATTATAGGGAATAAATACATAAGGAATCTAAGGAACTCTCAGATATTATAGGCAAGTCGATGGCAATTTCGGTGTTTTCTGCAGTCAATAAATACTCAGCTCTCGGAGAGCCTTGGCGTAAAACTAAATTGAAGGCGTTTTTTTAGGGTTCCGTAGTCAACTAGGCACCCTTATAATTTCGCCATGTCCGTCTGTCTGTCTGTCTGTCCGTCTGTCTGTCCGAGGCTTTGCTCTGTGATTGTTAGTGCTAGGATGCTGCAATTTGGCACAGATATATAAATCAATAAAACTGACAAAGTGGTAAAATTAAATCTAAAATAAAATGTTTTAAGGGTATAACTCGCCTACACATGCAGTAGAGAAGATTTTTTTGCTTCAATCCTATGGTGTGGTTTGTTGTTGGTTAATTTTATATATGAACTGTTAAGTTATTTTTGACCCCCCGATAGCCATTTACCAAACCGCTTTGAGCTGAAAGCGATACCCATAAAAGAGGTAAGTGTCTCGAAAGCACGTTTGGGTAATCTGCTTTTAGAAGCTACCAACAACACGAAGATAAATATTATGATATTTGTTTGAACAAAGTTGTTATCATCATCACCCTATTATGTCCCACTGTTGGACAAATGGGACCGTGGGACGGGCAGCAGCATCCCTGGAGTGCGGTGGAGACACTGCGATCGCCAACCCGCATGCCAAACGTGGTGATTATGGCATTTACCCCCCCATGAAATTGGGGAAGGCCTATGTCCAGCAGTGGACGTCCTTGGGCTGATATGGTGGTGGGGATGGTGGCCTGGACAAATGCCTGCTTTCACAGTTGAGCAGGAATGAGCAGTAGTCCCTACGCTGACTCGGGTTGCTTGGGATGGGACTTTACATACACCTTTGAATTTCTTCGCTGACTTTTGTAGGTTTCAAAGTACAAATGCCAAAGTAAGTATTGGCACTAAGAATATAAGTAAATGATTAAAAAGTAGTATACGTACAGTTAGCGTCATATAGTACATGTCAGCCAAAGTGGCCAAATAGTTCGATACACCATATATTTTGTATGGTGTTCCGAAGTATTTGGCCCCTTTGGCTGCTACGTACTATATCACGCTGACTGTACCACGCCATGACTGCCCAACAGCATGCCCTGATCATGCAAATAGGAACTTTTACTTGAACATTGCCACACGCAACACATGGAGCTGACCTGGACTACTGTGAGTAGAATATAAGCAATTATATTACGGATTCGGGTGAGATTATCGTGCTTGACGATATGTACTAAGGCCAATTACTTTATTTATTTATTTATTCGGGATGGCGGCTCTGAACAGCAGCTCATAATGGTGAATTCGACACTTTCAATCTATATAATTATTTAAATTGGCCAGTGAAATGACATGCGGTAGAGTCGCAAGGCCGGTTATGCGACCCCAGAGGCGGCTTGCGACCACCTGGAAGACGTGGTTTTATCAAAGATATTAATATTTTTACAGGCCCCCATAGAAACAGTGACTTGGTTAATTTTTATATAGAGTAGCTGTCGTCGGAATCTTTTCCGTCCCGTAAATTCCGTCACGGATTTCCACTCCGTCATAATATATGAAAGTTTAACTAATATTTTTGTTACTCAATCAAACAAAAACGGCTAAACAAATTTGCACACAGATAGGGCTGTAACCTGAGATAAATACCGATACTGGTTAGTTGATGAGCCGGACGGAAACTAGTCTTTAAATAATAAATAATTTTATATACCATTAGGCTTCTTTCTGCTGCTGCTGCTTGGACAGACGTCCAGGGCTCGGAAACCGGCATTTTTTTTAAACCCGGGTCATATGTTCGTGTTTTTGTCGTAAGTTTCGTGTTTTAGGAAAAATTCTGGAATTATGTACAATCAAACAAATAAATATACAAATATCAATCATTTAATGGCATAAAATTGAGAACATGTTGGTTTACTTTTTTTTATTAAAAATGGGATTGCTCTTGGCCAGCATCTAGCCAGGGGGCAAATATGAGGCCGACGATGAAGCGAGCTCACCCAGAAGATGCCTATTCACTCGTGCCTTAAAAAGGTCCAGGTTATATGAACTCGGAAATACAGACGCCGGCAGAGAATTTCAAACCTTAGAAGTGCGCATGCGCTTTACGACAGATAAATACATAATTATTTCGTTTTATTTGTTGTAACGTGTAATTTTGTGATATATGTAGTTGCAATAGCTTTTCTCAATATTATCGTGATACTAAAAACATTCACGCATGTGCCTAAGGTAAGCAATTTTAAAATACTTCTAGTATATTGTAATCTCTATTTGCTAGTAAGCTTCGTGCAGTTTAACACCAGACCTATCCATTAGTTTAGCTGTGTTTAACCGACTAAAATTTCATTTCGTCTTTGTCTTTAAATAATTTTATTTTATTTATTATAAATTATGTACAAGCTCCCCCTTGACTTGGCCCAGCAGTAGGGCTGCCTGACTGACAACCTTAGAAAAAAAGTAAATATGTTCAGCGATGATTCTTTGCTATATTGTTCGGTTTATAACCGACTTCAAAAAAGGAGGAAGCCCTATGTTTCACTCACTGTATGTATTTTTAACCACGACGGAACGGCTAAGATATATATGCGTTCAGGGTCAGAGGTTGTATGTTTGTTTGTTTGTGCAATATCTCCAAAACGGCTTGACCGCTTTGGATACAGTTTTATGCAATGAATTACTGGTTCATTCGGGACGAACTTCAAATAATAAATGTTACAACGATAACAAATAAATATTACAAAGATAACTCACCAGGGGCTCTGAAGTTAAAGTTTCGCTTGAAAGTTCGTTTGAGCGCATTTTCTCTGGAACTGCCTGACCAGTGTGGGAAATTTTGATAGGGCTTAGTGAAGATTACAAGATCTGATGATAGAGCACAAAAAAATAGTTGAGAATGTACAGATGTAAGGTATATTTTTGTCTGTTTTTGGGCCCTTTTGTTTATGTTTGGTTAGGAACCGTTCTTAATGAACTTCTGAAAGTCTGATGATGAAGTAGAACAACATCACAAAATACCGTTCGAAGAAACATAGCTACTTAACCGCTTTTGGGCTCTTTACATTGTGTTTGCTGAGTAGCTTCTGTACAATGGTCTGCTGAAGTTCTGATGATGGATCAGAATAATATTAAAGGGAATCTTGTTAAGGGGTAATTATTTAGTGAACCATGTTTAAACTTTAGGACTAGTACGATTTGTGTATAAAAATTCCACAATATAAAAAAAAAACTGTTTTGTTAGTATTTATTAAGAAGCCTCTTCATATGAACTGCTGAAGGCCTAAAGAGCAGAACAGCATCATAGGGATTTTTGTGAAGGCAGTGTTGGGATTCTTTTTTTGCTAGCTTTTACGGAAACGACTGCCATCTGAATTCCCAACACAAGAGGGAAACTATACATTATTGGGATTAGGCTTCTAAAGAGATTCGGCAACTTGACTGTTAGAAGTTCTCAAGCCACCCGAAGGCCTCTAACTTAGCTTAACGACTGCTGTCATTAGATCAATGGCTTAACGTGCCTTCTAAAGCAAGCTTAGTCAAACACTCAAAGCGGTCGTTTATCCAAGAGTTGACCTGTGCCGACGTAACCTCGCATACTGCACGCGGTATGCAGGCGATAAATGTGACACTGTATTTCTGTTAACTTTTCAGACTTAAGTCATTGGAGCGGGCAAAATGAAAGTTGGCATCAGTTATTTTGGGTTCATAACTCAAAGTGCCGGCCACCGAATCAAAACACTTCCAAACTGTTGTGTGAACCATTCGAAGCATTTCATACAGTGGAAACGATACGACTGAATAGTATAGTACGATACTGCTACGATGTGCTAAGAATATATAAAATTTCAGCTGAAGGACTAGTTATGTATGTATGTACGGATGTAAAATTATTTATTGTTCATGAGTGAAACATAACAATAAAACAATAATTACAAGGATAGTTGACATATGTACAAAGGCGAGCATAAGCATAAGCTTAAGCAATTAAGAGTTTTTGAGTTACAATGGCTATGAACTTATTTAAAGAAAAGTTGCTTTAGTTACCCGCCCAAACTTGATTTAATTTTTAGCTTATCAGTCAGTTATCCATGTGACTTATATCCCACTAGATTACGAAGGGATAGGTACATTTAATTTTGCATTCATAATAAGCACGAAGCGGATATTGGGATTTTATGAGAAGTAAAGAACAGTGGACTGCCATCTCGCTCATATTTGGAGCACCTCAGCTAGGGAAGCAGCTCCACCTAACAGTAGACCGCAGCCATAATGTTATAACTCCTTGTTTTTAACCAACTAAAAAGAGGTTTAAATTTTCGCGTATGTTTTTTATGTATGATGTTCGCCGGTTTCTTTGCATCTGATGATTAGATCATAGGAAAATCGAGGGCAACTCTCAAACTTTATAGGCATTTACTATCTGTTTCATATGTTTTACTATCTGTTTCATATGTTAATGGGCATTTACTATCTGTTTTATTTGTTTTCTAAAGCTATTCAAGTATTTGCATCTGGTAATCGCCATCTGATGTTCATGAGCTGGTGAAGATACAACTCCTTTACGGTTAGGAGTTGGAGGATAATTCTCGAGTTAAATATTAAAGGTATTATGTATAAATCGATACCTTTATTCTTTCAGGTTATTCAGGAGAGCTGATCATTATGATCATCATCATCCTAGCGTTATCCCAGTACAGTTGCATCCTGAACGATGCCCGCTGTCCGCTACCTAATCCCAAGAATTAGTCTAGGCACTAGGTTTTACGAAAGCGACTGCCATCGGACCTTTCAACCCAAGGGGGAGACTAGACCTTATTGGGATGAGGCTCGTCAAGTGAGTGGGCAACTTGACTGTTGGAAGTTGGCATCTAACTTGGCTTACAAAGAAGGGAGCGCTCAGTTAGTAACCACTCAAAGCGGGCACCTATCCAAGAACTGACCCCAGCCAACCTTAACCTCCGGCATACCGCACGCGGTACGCGGCCGCTGCTGCGGGCGACGAGCGCTCCTCATGTCATTCAGGTGAGCTGATGATGGACGGTAAAACTCCTTAACGGTTAGGAGTAAGAGGATGATTCTTTAAATATCATAAATATGCACATAATAATAGGCCATTAGCCGTATTCGTTCAAGTCATTCAGGTTAGCTGATGATGGAAGGTAACTCTAAAACAGGAGTTAGATGATGCGGAAAGTACGATTTTTGACACTACATGCAAAAAAAAACAAATTAAAACTCCCTACCTATAAATAAGTTAGAATTCGGTGCCTAGGCTTGCGTGTAGATGTATTTTATTTTTTACCGACTTCAATAGAAGGAAGGAGGAGGTACTCAGTTCGTATGCATGTTTGCTTGTTTTTTATGTATGTATGTATGTTCCCCGATTACTCTTGACCACGTTGGCCGATTTTGATAATTCTTTTTTTCTTTCATAGCAGGTACCCTGGCATTGAACCTCAGATCATAGAAAGAAATAGATGTGAAATGGGGGCGAGGCGCATGTCGCCGTGACATGGTCAAGAAGAAGTTTAAGTGATAAAATATGAAAAAACGTGATATTTTCTGCGAGCTGTACATTGAAAGATTTGTACAATAATCACCCCGTACCGCGCTAAGCCACGGCGCAATGTATCATGCCGCTGTAGCTTTGGTCGCTGCGTAAATTATTTAGTGGTGCGCAGTCGCCGGCCCACTGTTAGGCTCCGCCCGACTAGAGTGGTGCCGGTCAAAATTGCAATTTATGCGTCATCGATAAAATAGCAATAGAATGTCGAACTAGTCATTTAATATCAACGGTAAATTCACAAATAAATATTTAATAAACATAACTTTGTTCCAAAAGACTGCAGACCAACTTCCAAATTGATCTTATTACCCAACTTTGATAGAAGAAAGAAGGTTCTCACTGTTCTCAGTTCATATTAATGTTTTTTTTTTTATGTATGTACCGCTATAATGCTTTACTATGTAATACAACTTTGGTGATTATATGAACACCATCTAAACTTGTTTTAATGATTTTTTTATGTATGTACCGCTATAATGCTTTACTATGTTATACAACTTTGGTGATTATATGAACACCATAAAATTTCAATAGTCATCAATATCTTAACATAATAATTTAGAGATCGATGTCGATAAAACATCATTTAACGTTTGTCTCCCTCTAGTGTTCATTGCCTTTTTTTGAGGGGTGCGTAAAGCCAAGCGCAGCGCTTGTTTGCATGATGTCGTAAACTCGGCGGCACCGCCCGAGGTTTTGTTTTTACACGGTTCAATGTGGGTGTGTGTGGACTTGGTGGGAGAAAACTGGGGACATTGGTTTTCGTTGAAAGGAAGCAGTAGGGCACTTCTCTCTTTTTTATGTTCTGAGCATTGAACCCATATAAATTTGGTGAAGGTCTAATGATGGGATCTAGGAGGAATCGTGGGAAATCCTCGAGTTTGATAGGCACGCATATGCCGATTTCGGTATTTTCTGTAGGTAACCAAGCATGTGATTATTACCAAACTTGTGATTATTTTGGAGTCACAAGTATCCATCCATCCCTCCATAGGTTTCGGCGACCACGTCTTTTTTTTTCAAGATTCAAAGAGTTTATTTGTCCATCATAGGTAATAACAAGGTGTTAACAATTTTTCGTATCATACAAATATAATTGTCAAAATCATACACGTCTTGGAGTTTGAATTTATGGATCAATGTCTGTTGCACTAATGCGAGACGGATAGACTTCAAAGTATGCCAACCCAACGCCAACAGAGATGTACGTCAGTTTGTTTTAGGTCTACCGATTAATTCCGTTTAGGCGGACAGGGACCTGCCGCGTTCCACGTCTGAATTGAACGATAGAGTTCCGTTGTCCCGTCCTTCTTCCGTTAAAATCAAGACTCTTCAAGATGGCACCTTATTTCTAGAACCTACTGTTTGCCATCGTATTGTAGCTTTGTCCTATCAATAATTGGTCCTGCCATTAGTTAATAATCGACTAAATAGTAATGTACTTATAATAATGATACTTTTAACATATTCTTAGTACAAATAAAGATTATGATTATAACCCGTAACTTTTTTATATCACTGAATTGTTTAATAATGGTACGCATTATAATTTGTTTAATAAAGTTTTCTGGGAGATTATTCTATATTATAAACGTTTTATTGTAGTAAAGGCTTGTTTATATACTTTCTGTTATGCGGAGTTTATATGGTGGCGATAACGCGATTATCATTCCCTTTGTTATTACAGATAGTAAACGCGCTGCACACGACTTGCGATTGTTGGCCCCCGAAAACCCAATTTAATTGAAATCTTTTGAGCAGTTTCCAAAATCCCGATATAAAGAATTGCCCGTTAAAACGTACAAGATACGTTTTGTCTACCACGGAACGTTGTTATATACGGGTATACCTATGTTACTATCCTTGTAACTAGGATACCACCTGGTATTCACGGGCGAGAAAATGCTTTTCTGTTAATACATTACATAATGGTAAAATGTCTACATTTCGCGTATTCCCAGTAGTCCCGTCGAAGAAGTTCCGTGGTGGAACTAATAGAGATTTTTTCCCAATAGTTCTGTAAACGGTAGAAAGGGGTAGTTAGGTATTCTGTATGACGACGAGCGAAGCGGAGTGTTAGTAGAACTGCGACCCTACAACGCGTGAGCCGAGCGAGCGAAGCGACCGTGCCGCTGTAAACTCTGGTTATTATTCTCACGGAAAAAATGTAAACAAAGTTATGTCATTGTCAAAGTGACATATCAGGGTTTCTTAAAGCACGGGTCGGTAATGCAATAATATATTTAAAGTTCACTTCAACAGCAAAATTCTATATAAATTTGAGGAATATGTATTAGTAGTACCACTAAAGCATTTTATTGTATAGATAGTGAACAAAGGAGAGCTTATCCGTTTAAGACCTTCACTGCCAGCAACGCACATAATGTGCTCACATTTAGGTTTACATAAGTTTGCTCCTAAGGCGGTGAACGTGTTAAGGGATAAATAAATAAATAAGGGATCCTTTGGCCACGTATGATAAACGTGTTTGTATACGTTTAATATCATATTTTTTTCCATCTCCGTTAAAGGGCCAAGACGTGGTCTTTTTTTTACTGGAGACAAAGTATCCTTTGACCGAGAAGTACTCGGTCCAGGGTCCATCTTACCACAACACAAGGAACCACAAAGGACAAATAACAATAAATAACGTAACAACAATGAAAACTTAACGAATAATAACACTGGAAAACAATTACAGGAAGAGCACTCAAACGTTCGTAACTGAAGTTAGAAGCCGAGTGAGGTGACATGCGTGAGTGGAGTGACAGACGGCGCAGTCAGTTTGGGGCCCTTCACACGATTGATATCATCACAATACTGGGGTGTCAATATTATCGCGGTTTTCAAAATTGTATGGCTTTTTCATCAATATTCATATAATAAGTATCGTGATATTGGTGAACCCGTGATAATAATAACCGTGAAAAAGATCCCTTTGTCAAACAAAACAAAGCGTATGTTCCAGCCCAGAGAAAACGTCAAATAATAATACTGCTACCGAGCGAGATGGTCATATACTAAATTGAATATTCAATGCCATTGGGGCCGGTTACACGATAATTATTATTACGCGATTCAGTCATATCATTAGTCGTATCATGTGAATATTGACGAATATTGCAGTATTGTGATATAATTGGAGGAAATCCGGTTATTTAGAAATTTGCGACACCTAAAAAAAAAAAGTAAAAAAAGTAAAAGTAGTTTATTCTTCAAATTAGGCATATTACATGCACCTATGAACGTCAATAAACTACCACCGGTTCGGAAAAATAAACCTCTGCCACGAGAAGAACCGGCGTAAGAAACTCGGCGAGGTGTCATTTTTTCAAAACAATATACATTGTATAGTTAAATATAAATTACAGTGTCAGCTACTACAAAATAACTGAAATAACAATGCTACAGTAGAAAACATATTTTCGCGATAGATTACCCGTGCAGGACGCTATCACTGCCAAACATCCCTATCCATGATGTAATCGTTTATCTTATAATATGCTTTTGAAATAAGTGTTTGTATTACTACAGATTTGAATTTAGAATTACTAAGTTCAGTAATGTGTTTAGGAATTTTATTGTAGAATTTGATACAATTTCCCAAGAACGACTTTTTCGCCTTTACTAGTCTATAGAAGGTTACTTTCAGTTTCCCAGTATTTCTCGTGGCTATTGGTTTATCAGCGTTCGTTGGAAAATTGCCCAAATTCTTCCTAACATACATTATTATTTCAAATATATATAGGGACGGCAGGGTTAGAATATCTATTTCTTTGAAAAATTCTCTTAATGACTCACGTGACCCCAAGTTATAAATTGCTCGGATAGCCCTTTTTTGCAAAATAAAAACAGTTTCAATATCTGCAGCTGATCCCCATAAGATAAGACCATAAGTAATTATACTATTAAAATAAGCAAAGTAAACTAACCGCGCCGTTGCTACATTGGTAAGCTGCCTTATTCTCCTGACTGCAAATGCAGCAGAGCTCAACCTACTTCCTATCGCTGTTATATGGGAACCCCACTGCAATTTTGAGTCCAATGTAATACCTAAGAATACAGTAGAAGTAACAAATTCTAATGTTTGACCATTAAGTCTAATATTTGTATATAAGTTTCTGTTTGATGAGTTCGCAAGAGAGAATTTAATACATTTCGTTTTTTTCGGGTTCAATACTAAGTTATTGGCAGCAAACCAGTCAGATATCATGGAGAGGGTATTATTTGGTTCAATGAGTTCAGTATCTCTCCTATTTACCTTGAACAGTAATGAGGTGTCGTCTGCGAACATTACAATGCCTGATCTTCGGCTTACCATATATGGCAGATCATTTACATAAACAAGGAACAGGAACGGACCTAGAATAGACCCCTGAGGTACTCCCATCTCTACCACTGTCTCTGACGAAATGGCTTTATTTATCGCTACCTTTTGATTTCTCTGTGTTAAGTATGACTTCATGAGATCTAATGCGTGCCCTCTGATGCCATAAAACTTAAGTTTACAAATTAAAGTACCATGATCTACACAATCAAAAGCCTTGGAAAGGTCACAGAACACTCCGATGGCGTCGTGCGACTCTTCCCAAGACTGCAAAATAAATTTGAATAAACTTGCACCTGCATCAGTAGTTGACCTACCCTTCGTGAAGCCGAACTGCTGTGCGTGCAAAATATTGTGAGAATTAAAGTGAGAAACCAATTGCGTAAGCATTATTTTTTCGAATATTTTGCTAAACGCAGGTAGGATAGAAACTGGACGATAATCAGAAGGATTATCTCTATGACCTGATTTGAAAATTGGAACTACTTTACTACATTTCATTAAGTCTGGAAAAATGCCATAGTCTATACAGTTATTAAAAATGAGAGCTAGAGTTGGTGCAACGACCTCCAGAATAGATTCCAGTACCTTGACTGACACGCCCCATAAGTCCTCAGTGCTCTTTATTTTTAACATTTCAAAGGACTTCAGTACATCTAGAGGAGAAACATGATGAAATTTGAAATTAGTTAGTGATTCTAATTTTACGTTGTCATTCAGAAGGGATTCAGCTTTTGTGGTAGATGATGCTAAACTTTGAGTAGTGACTATAGGAATTTTAGAAAAGAAATTATTAAATTCATCAGCTACTTTTACTGCATCAGTTATTAAATTATCCTTTACTTTCAAAGAAATTGTGAACTCTCTATTATTTCTCTTCCCAGTCTCTGTGTTTATTATTTTCCAGACTGTCTTGGCTTTATTATCTGAGGACTTAATTTTATTATTCAAGTGCATTGCTTTTGCTTTTGTGCACACTGTTTTAAACAATTTGGAATAATCCCTAACATACTGATGGAAACATTCGTCAGTGGTGCAAGATCTCCTTTCATAAAGTTGGTATAAGTTATCTCTACTTTTCCGAATTCCGGTAGTTGCCCACTCATTAAATCTCATTTTATTATTTATCTTAATACGCTTTTTACTACAAGTCTTATTAAATTCGTTGCACACTGTATTCAGAAGCATTTTGAATTGATCATTCGGATCATTTGATTCTACCTGGGTGTTCGGCATGGCGACTAGTAGATTAGACTTTAGTAATTCTAGTCTACTTCTACTCAGCGGTCTTATTTCTATAACGCGATCTGGATGTTTTACTTCGCAAGGTAGCCTGACCATCTGAGCTTTATGATCCGAACGAACTCCATTCACTATGCTACTGTCTATATGAGAACTGTTTAACCAAATATTATCTATACAAGTGGCCGAGGTCGGAGTAACTCTGGTAGGTACTTCAAACAAGTAGTCAAAATTGAAAGATTTCAAAAGAGTAATGTACTTATCTTTTTCAGCTGATTGTGATAAAATATCGATATTAAAGTCGCCGCAGACCACTACTGACTTTTTACCACTTGTTGCTTTCCTGAGTACATCCTCCATAATTTCCATAAAAGATGTTAAATCACCTGATGGTGGTTTATAAATGCAAATTATCAGATACTGATCCATCTCTGCACAAGCAATCTCGCAAACACGATCAACAGAACAGCCTGAGACGTCTCTACGTTCCTTAAAAGTCAAACCATTTTTCACTAAAATAATAGATCCACCACCCTCTGCTGTAGTTCTGTTGAACGCGCTGGCCAATACGTAATTATTTACATTGAATTTCATCATGTGATTCTTTAACCAAGTTTCTGTTAAGCAGACTACATCTACATTAAACTCTTCCGTAAATAATTCTAAATCTAGTATTTTGCCAGTGAAGCGATTAATATTTTGGTGTAATAAAGTTACACTATTGTGCTTCTCTGTTGTCCTAACAGTCAGTTTAAAGACAAATCCGCAGTTGGAGATGTCGTCCTATCCAAGGTGGAGAGGGAGCTTTGATTTCCGAAAACGGAATTAATAAAAGATGCTAAAGATTTAGCAAGTCTGTCAGTTGTAATACGGTAATCACTAATAGCATTATTAGTGTCAAAAAATATAACGTCACTATGACGGCACGTCAGCTTATATATAAGCTTATTAAGATTACACGCATGACTGTTAGCACTGCATGGAGAAGCAGAATAGGGTAATGCGCCTATAATAACATTTTTAGCACCTAGCTTAGACAGGCAGTCAAACTCAGCCTTCATCTCAGAGTACCTAATATTTGAACCATCACCCAACATTAATACAATTGTTGTTTGTTCATCTATATGGGTATGTTTGATGTTATCTATAATTTTTAGAAATGAGGCATCGGGCATACAATGATTTATAACACAGCTGTTGAGAATATTATTACATAGAATTTTGCCCAATCCTCGCCCTATCCTATCTGAGAAAACAAGGGTTCTACTCACATTATTAGAGGCTGGAGTTATAGTTTCCGGTGACACCGACAAGCTGCTGTCCGGCACTGATGAGTATACTGCATGTCCGGGCATAGGATGAGCCTGCCGGAGCCCACGAAGATTCATACGAAGACTGCTTGGTAAGCAGTGCTTCCAAACATTCCTCGTTGTGGTGGCACAGCTCCAGAAGTTCATCCGCTGCCAGAATATGTTCACTGATTTGCTTCTGGGATATTACATATTTATTACTTAAATCTCTCAAAGAATTTTCTAATATGTTCAGTTCGGCTTGCAGTTTCTCAGTGTCAGTTTCATAAATGGTTCTACTGTAGCATAATTGCTCATTACAAGAATTTAATTCTTTCAGAACACTGACATGATTTTTTCTCAATGTAGTAATTTTATGAATATTAATATGCTGTCTGTACAGTCGTTTTGATTTTCTTATAAATCTATTTAGCTTAATATACTTTTTGTATTTCCTGTGACTTAGAAAGTTAACTTGTTTACTACAAAGGGAGTCCTCTGTTAAATCAATCACACTAGAAGGTCCAAAATTGCTATGACACTCTGCATAAGTGTTTGGTGTCACAAGTTCATCAAAGAGCCGCCGGGTGGTGTTGAGTTGCTGGCACTGTGCTTCCTCTTGCAATCTACGGACCACCTTGTGGGCATCGGAAAGCTCATATTCCAGGTCATCCACGCGTTGCAGTGTCCGCTCATGGATGTCACAGCACTCCTGAACACTGTTCAATTTGACCAGCAGATGGTCACGCTGTGTCACACTATCCCTATGCAAAGCATCCAGGTTGGCTAGATCACGTTTGAGTTCTGTATTTTTTTGAATAATCTTGTTAACCTCCTCTTCGCTTTCATCGCGTTCCCGCAGTAGCTGGTCACATAGAGTTTTAGACTGCTTTAGTTCTTTGAGTGTTGCATTGAGTTTATGTTCCAGTTCACGTACTGTGGCCTTGCGTGTCATAAATGAGCTAGACATGGTGAACTAGCTTGACACACAGCTCTCCACAGCACCTGAAATGAGACGGCAACGCGACTAAACACCAAGCAGAGAAAGACCAGTAAAGAGAGAGAGAGATAGCAGGAGTGAACAGTTTAGTGTGATGGTAGAATGTAAGTATGAATATGGAATGGAGAAATGAGTCGTTAAAGGATTTATAAAATGACTATTAGGCAGAGTGAAACACAACAAGTACAAAAGTTATGACTCAGCTGACCGGGTGCAATTTCATTTCCGAGTGAGGTTATGCTTGTAAATATTTATTTACTTGGGAAGTATTCAAGTAGACGTTATTTAAATGTAATAAAAGTTACACTACTGACTTATTTATAATTATATTGAACACAATTACTCCCCAGGTTTATCGTTGAAGCTTCAAACGATGTTCCGTTACGATGACGTTTGGCAATTCTAGAGATCTTCTTTCTTCTCTTTTGCACTGTCTCTTTCGATGAATTTTATAACTAACACTATACTTGCTACTAATAAACACTTTTTAACTTAACTAGAATACTAGTTATTCATTATTAACATTTATTTTATTTAATTAATCAGCTGTGTGAAATTTGACGTCTACGCTTGGCGGTGTTGCCAGCTGCAAAAAAAAAAAAAAAAAAAAAAAAAAAAAAAAAAAAAAAAAAAAAAAAAAAAAAAAAAAAAAAAAAAAAAAACCTAAGGGGAGTCGCGGCAATAGTACTGTCCTTCTAATCGCGTTCCGATCAAATTTATATCACCATCGCGTGATAATAATAACCGTTTAAGAGACCCATAGGGGCCTTTTACACGGCTATTATTATCACTTAATACACTCATATCACGATCCATATCTAGTAAATATTGATAAACAATAAAGCAAAATCCATACAATTATGAAAACCACGATAATATTCACACACCTATTCGATAATACTAAGCGTATAAAGGGCCCCATGGGGACATAGTTACAAGGTATTCTTGACTATTACTTAACAGAGTATATCAACTTAATACCAACGCGTGATAATTATTGCTGTGTAAATGCTCCAATCAATACTGATTATTGCTGACAATACTGACACACCAGTATCATAAGTAAAAATAACTGTATAAAAGACCCCTTCGAATTATGAAAAAAATATAGCAAGCGACCCACAGATAAACAACCCCAGTGTTTCACAGCAGTGATACCAGTGCTAAAAAAATAATCTGCACACAAAAACAGACTTATATTTTTTTATAAACCTAACGGAGGATTTTTGTAATAATGAATATTTGCATCATCAAAATTAATTCGTCTTTCATAATTAAAGTGTACTTTATTGTAATAAGACGTATTCTTCTATTAACTCTGAACATTATAAATCTCCTCATTGCTGGAAATGTTTTTTGTTAACAGCAACACCATTGTTTACATTTTTTCCGTGAGAATAATAACCAGAGTTTAGCGGCCCGCGAAGCGCCACAACCGAACATTGGAACGGAACTATCGGGAAAAGTCTCTCTAGTTCCGCCACGTAACTACTTCGATTGGACTAATGAGAATAAATGCGTATAACAACCTCTGTGGCACGGGCAAAATAATAAGTGGAAATCACCTTTGTGAAATAGAATTATGAAATTCCAAACTCCATCATCCCTACCGCACTTACTTTAACTCGAGCGACAGGGATGAATCCATCAAATTGCAATTTTTGCGATAAAACCGCTGACATGTGATTTCCCTGGATTATATTTAGCTTCCTCATGCTTGCCGATGTTAGACCAACATATAAACCCCGCATTATAGGTTTAGGAAACTACTAGGTCTAAATAAAAATATTGAACCCTTTGAACGCCAAGAGCAACTAAAGAACGAAGATGTTGCATGTTGTCGTGCCTTCGGCTACGCTACCAGTCGCCGTCCTTTACACTAGGGTTCAAATTAAATCCTATGGACAGTTAGTTGGCGTTTAACGCATTCACAGCCAGCAACTACTTTCATCTAGTGCTCTGAACGCGTCTGTGAGTTCATATAATTTAGCTTGATTCGCCCAGTGCCTTCAACGCATATGCAAGTTGTATTCATTTTGCAATGTTACACATGTCTTATCTTATCCTGAACTCATATGTGTGTTTAAGGCACTGGGTATATACTTGATTAAACTCTCATGTGCATTTGAAGAACATTGAAAAGTGCGTATATGCCGCACTAAATGTAAAAATATAACCAGAGGTCCAGAAAAAAGGACTGTCAGCGAATGCGTTAAGTAACACTGCCGTTCATGAAGAATGGTATTCAAAGGGTTACTACAGTACATCCTTAAACCACCGCAGTAGATTCCGTAAGTAGTGTCTCACACGCCAAACACTTTATAGCAAAAGACAGAAAATGAACCTTACTTGAGAGTATGTAGGTTGCCTTTACAATATTTAACATCGAATGATATGAGGTCATGGCGTGTGGGTCGCTTTTACCGACTTGAAATTCAAGTTTACCGTTCAAAGCGCAAAAATTATCAAACCCGCGAAGGAGAGCCCAATGTGCATAGACTAGGACATCTAACGGCAAAATGGAGTAGAAAGTGCGCTGTACAGTAATGTCAGTCTAAAGGTGTTCCTACACTGACAATTTTTTGAACAATAATTCTTCTCAATTTAATCTGTAAGTTTATCTGTAACTGAATGTAAGAAAACTCAATTGTTCAAGGCCAACTATTGCTCAAAATGTTGCCAGTGAAAACGCACCTTAAGCGCTCTCTTTGCCTTGACACTCCCAACCATTGATAGGTATTGGATTTAATTACTAATACTGGAATTTAATTTAATTACTAATACTGGAATTTAATATTTTGACGCTATTTTATGTAAAATAGGATAGATAGGCAAGTTTTATTTTTAAAATATTTACCTTTTATAAAATTTAAGCGTCTAAAACGATTGTGTGGAGTCGGCATTATTACTAAAATATAATACGATTACTCCAAGTGGCAAATAGCCGAACTATTTAGCTACTTGCTTCCTAGAGTGTCTAATAACTTATTCTACTACACCCAAGATGTCACTTTAACAATAATTTGATTTTTTTTAAAGTCTTATAATTATAGTTATTACGCTTTGGTAATTATTAGATACAATCGACGCATTTTAGGTATATTTTATGTTGGGAACATAAATTACATTGCGGATTAATGCAAACTACGAGGCACTCGACAGCTGCAGATGAAATCATCACATCAGCCAAAAGACGTCCACTGCTGGACCAGACCTTCTCCCAAGTATCTCATGGCCGCCCACTGCCACTTGAGTCCTGCACCACTCTGAACTATGTCAACGGCCCATAGCTCTCCTACGGATCTTCAATTTCTGTTTCGATCTCGTAGGGAAACTCCGAGTTCCATTGCTCCCTGACTGACATTGAGCTTTCTCATTCGGCCCACTGTTAAATACATTATATGTTTTATTAGTCATTATTCGCACTTATGCGGTACTGTGTTTCTCCTCCTCACCACAAATTTTGTACCGTTTAAAAAATCTTCGGGTTAAAGTCGTATCGAGTCGATTAATTCAGGCAATAAACCATCTATGTGCACTAACTTCCGTTTAACCGTTTCTGTTTGATTAAATTTTAAATTCCCAAGAATCTAAACATACAAACTTTCACATTTATACTATGAGTAGGTATGATTACTTTATCCTCCCGAGCACGCCTGTATACGGGAATGCGTTTTAGAGATATAATGAAATAGATTGAGAAAATATATAATTTAATCTTACTTTCACAATTGAATTAATTCGACTAGGACGTTTTAACAACAAAAATATTCCACGTCCGTGGCAAACAAGCATACGGCCGCCTGATGGTAAGCAGACACCGCAGCCTATGGACACCTGCAACTCCATGGGGTTGTCGACCCTTTAGTCTTTCGGGAAAACCTCGGCAGGGAGCTCATTCCACAACCGGAGAGGAAATTCCTCCCTTCCTATTGCTTTCATTTAATTATTTCACATCGTAGGACAAACCGGACAAAAACATCCGTTTTGTCCTACGAAAATTGACATATAATATCGTAGGACAAAACGGATTTTTTTGTCCGGTTTGTCCTACGATGTGAACAAAATCGTAGGACAAATCGGACTACATCGGAAATACAGACGCCGGCAGAGAATTCCAAACCATAGAAGTGCGCATTATAAAAGATGATGCAAAGCGCTTGGTTCGAATTACAGGAATTTCGACCAGGTAAGGATGGTTTACATTTTTAACATTTTTTTTTCTTACATAAGCCATCGTGTGGTATCGTTGGATTGCTCGTGTAAAAGTAATATTAATTCAGGTTTTCTTTAACTATAATTTTTGATTCGGGAATCCGTTTCCATGATATTAACGTTTTGTAGATAAAAAATTGTATCCCCACTTTATATGTAGATTAGAAAGGGAGGACAACGAATAAACTTAAAAGAACTTGATTTTATTCTAATGTCGACGTGATTGTTTTGTTAATGCTTGCCAAAAAACAGCTTTCTAGTAGAAACGGTTACTGAGCTGTGCTGCAGACGGACGGACGTACGGACTTGGCGAAGCTATAAGGATTCCTTGTTTACCAAGGAACCCTAAAAAGGGTCGGTAGCGCGCTTTCGATTGTTTTGCAGTCAAAAGCGTTCATGGGTTACAGTGTCTGCTTACCAGCAGGCCGGATGATTGTTTGCCGCCGTCGTAGTAAAAAGAAAAGAATAGAGCTTACGAGTACAAAGTTTTGTGAGTAGCCAACCAGGTGGAAGGTCAAAATGGCCGCCTTTTTATTTCGCTGAAGGTGAAGTGGCCTTAGCCAGGTTATTGGCGGTTTATTGTTTCTTTAGACGAGGGGCGAATGTTGCCAGATAACGGTTCAAGGGATAAATGTTCTCGTACTGTTTACTTTTTACTAAAATGTATTAAGAAATGTTAGCAGCATTTGTTCGTTTATGAATTATAGTTGATTTGTTGAACAAGAGAGCAAAATAGATTTTTGCTGCGAGTGTTGATGTTGAGTCCTGAGCAACCGAAATATTCTATAATATCATATAAAAAATAGAATCATGAGCGTAGCGAGAGACTCAAAGACACGAGATTCAAATATCTTTGCTCTTGTGTGATACTTACAACTTTTCAGCGGTGAGAACACATAACGCAAAGGATAGAGACAGAGAGAATGAGGTTTAAATGTTCAAAGTTTGTATTACACCTCGCAGTATGAAAAGATGACCAGCGACTAACCTCCGATATGATTTTTTCACGCTCGCAGCCAAATTGGATTTTGCTCACTGGCTTTAAGCAGCATAACCGCCATGTTCGAGCCGCTGAGGTGAAAAAAGATTTGGTTTGCTGGGTAGGTATATTTTCTTGAAGAAATAAACATGACTTTCATAAAGAAACCTTAGATGATTTTGGATCCTTTATTGAAACTTAGAAACGTATTTTTATACTTTATAATATAACTTTATTCTCATGGTTTCTGCGAATAAGCAACGTTACTATAACTTACATTTAAGTCCCACCTAGCGTTAGAACTAAAATTGAAAACGTTGCGTCTAGGGCAGCTTAAGCTTATATACTACACAAACAGCCAACAAAAAGAGTTTTTTTTTAAAATGTATGTCACTTCCAGTTCCGTTGTCACTACAAATACCTCCCGCAAACTCAGTTAACACAACTCCGAAACCGTTTTGTTTTCCCAACAGCTGGACAAAGACCTTAACAGCTAACCCGATCGGACATAAAGGCACTATCCTAAATCAAAGCAAACTTCTAACTATCCCACCTACACGAAAAAGACGTATGCGCCAACCGTGTAAGGAACATAAGCTAGCCCATATGTGCTTGAAATAAGGTTGATAATTAACTGGATTACGGTCAAGAGTATGTTGTTATGCCCTTTTTACGGTATGGTAAGGTCTTCTAATCGGGCCTCCTCCATTCATGGCTAAAAGCCCCGCCTGAACGTGAAGTTTCGTGGTGGGTGCTGGGTACAGTCGGGTTGCGAATTATGTAATAGTTAGGGCAAGGACTGGCATGAGTAACCCTTCGGCCGCCGACGAAACCATGCTACGTAACCGGTTACGTGAGATGAATTGTTTTTCTTGCTACGAAACCAGTTACGTACAAAGAGGTTTTTTCTTCCTACGAAACTAGTTCGAATTGAATTAAATTTCATAAAGTTCAAAGTATAATATTTTTTCGTCATATAGGTTTACAAAAGTTTTAAAAACAAGTTATTCCGCTCTTTTATAAAAAAAAAACCTCGAAGACGAAAACGGGAGCGAAGCTCCCGCTTCCGTCTTCTAACCTATCCGCGATCCGAGTCGGTTTCGCCATTACCAATTCCCCGTGCCCTCTCATATCTACCGCATGCTGGCTATGCGTTAAAAGTATTCGGTTGTTTGCCACACATTACACTATCGAGTTTTATTTCAATTCGAACTAGTTTCGTAGGAAGAAAAAAACCTCTTTGTACGTAACTGGTTTCGTAGCAAGAAAAACAATTCTTCTCACGTAACCGGTTACGTAGCATGGTTTCGTCGGCGGCCGAAGCCATGAGTAAACGCTATTGGAAAATTACTGTCCCATTTATATTATACATATAACTTGACCCTTTATTCTTAGAATTTCATAAAATTTTATTTTTAGAAAATAAACATACTTAATCATAATATTAGTCGCAAGAATAGTTACTAAATACATAGATGTTATTGTGCAAGTGTACAAGTGTATAGGTTACAAGTATTCGATCGTAAACGACATGGCTAATATTACACAATTGACGAAAGGTTTATCGACAAAATAATCGTAGTGTGATCTCGCACCGACGTCTCTGGAATCCTTTGGTAAGATTATTGTACATTTAGCGAACGACTCTACAATAGAAATATACAACTTCGATCCCTCATTTGAGGACAACAATGACTCTTTTCTGAATAGCAGGTGGTGTGAAAACACCATTTTCCAAATGGTTTCGGACTCCAGCATACATGGTACGTGTTGGCCGCATGCGGGGCACGTACTACGAGCAGGAATTTACGCTCAGATAAAACTTGGTATGATCCAGTTTATGTGCCATAAATACACTACGGATATACACGACGCTTGAACAAGCATGTAGGTATAAAAACATCATTTTGAAAATTCTTGGTATAATAACTGGTCATACCTAAAACAGGACAACACAAGCTTAATCTTGTTTTGGGTGTTCTGCACTTAACTGTTAAATCAATTAAAAATCGTGGATTGCCTTGATCTCTCTATGGAGCAATAAAGATTCTTAAAATAAATGCAAGTAGGTGGATAAAAATAGTGTGCATTATGGCACGCTGATAATTTGAAGATAAAATAAAAACTAGATGTAGAACGGTAAATCAAGCAACACAAAGTATTTTGGTAATGGCATTAGCACCTAAAATTCATCTCAAATTACTGGCAATTTACCTTAATCGCACCAAATTTCTAAAAATCGGACCCAGGTATGTCCTTAAACTACGAGCAAGATCACCGGGGAATGGGCAGCAGCATTCCTAGAGTGCGGTGGAGATACTGCGATCGCCAACCCGCATGCCAAGCGTGGCGATTATGGCATTTACCCCCCATGAAATTGGGGGAGGCCTATGTCCAGCAGTGGACGTCCTAGTGCTGATATGGTGGTGGTGTTGGTGGCATCAAATTTGACGTGGGAAGGTTTTATAAAGTTTTTTATAAGTTTGGCCAGGCACGTCATTCTGGATACTGTAGGGATTAAGGTCATTTAGGTAACAGGTAAGTAAGTCAGCTCAAGGTCCATGACGATACATCTATTAGGGGGCATGGGTCTACGAAAATTTCTTACTCAACATGTCTCCTTCTACGAGGCGGAGACACCATGCTACTGATAGTTCAACTCAATCGTGCGCGAGGCTGCATGTGTGCGTGCTCTTGTAGCTTTCGCTGTGTGTGCGCGAATGCTTGTAACAACGACTGCCGTGTTACTCGCACACAAACCAAATCCGTATAGTTACAAGCGCACGCACACATAGCACCGCGCGCACAACTGAGTTGAACTATCTGTACGCGCTACGTACGGCGTAGAGCCCGTATCACTTGAAGAGTTGAACTCTTATCGGTGTAGCTGCCCCATAGATACACGCGGACGCACCTAGACAGAATTTTGAGACTAAATAGATTAAGTTCTTTTCCGGTAATTTGACGAACAGTTTAGCCTAGGTAGTAATAAGTGACCCTGCCTACGAAGCTAATGTAATGGTCCTGGGCTTGACTCCCAGTGAGGGCAAATGGGCGTTGGGGCGGGAAGGTTCTCGAGTGGCGACCACGTACCGGAAGACGTAGCGTGGGCAGGCCCCCCACACGGTGGACTGATGACCTGGTAAGGGTTGCGGGTGTCCGCTGGATGCGGGTGGCGCAGGATCGGTCATTGTGGAAGTCTTTGGGGGAGGCCTATGTCCAGCAGTGGACGTCATTCGGCTGAAATGATGATGATGATGATGATGAGGGTAAATATTCGTGCGTTATCATGAATATTTGTTTCTGAATCTTGGATGTTTTATATGTATTAACGTTTTTATATCTATGAAATATATCGTCGTCTATTACCCATTACACAAGTCTTACTAATTGACCAAGCGAGAGAAGCGTCTCCGTTTCAGCTTTGGACAAAAATTCTTTCCGGTCTGTCTGTCCGGACGTTCTCCTCTGCAGCGGGCGTATTATGGTTGCCATTTTTACCCACGACGGAACGGAGAAGGTATATGCGTTTAGGGTGAGAGGTTGTTTGTTTGTTTGTTTGTGTGTGCACCTCAATATCTCCAAAACAGCTTGACCGATTTGAATACGGTTTTCTTCAATGGGTTTGTGGTTTATTCGGGACGAGCCTTCAAAAAATTTTATGACCATAACTCGCCAGGGGGCGCTGCAGTTAACATTTTCCTCTTGAATGTGTGTTTGAACGAATTTTCTCCGGAACTCTGCTTGACCAGCATAGAAGATTTCGATAGCACTTGGTGAGGAGTACATGTAATTGAACTCTGAGGATCATGATGGAGTAGAAAAACATGATAGGGAACTGTTAAGGGGTTAGATATCTTTATGTCTGTTTTTGGGCGGTTTTGTTTATGTTTGCTCAGCAGCCGTTGTAAACGAACTTCTGAAGGTCTGATTATGGAGTAGAACAACATCACATCCTCAAACAAAAAAAAGCGCAAGTTCAAGTAGCTATACGAGTATGTCTTCGCCTTCGAAGGCATATAGCTACTTGACCGTGTTTGGGCTCATTTCATCGTGTTTGCTGAGTAGCTTGTGTACATTATGTGCTGAGCGTCTGATGATGGATCAGAACAATATTGCAGGGAATCTTGTTCAGGTAATTAATTAGTAAACCGTGTTTTGACTCTTTTGATAGTATTTATTGAGAAGCCTTAAAAAAGAAGAATTAAATCCTTAACTTAGCACAGCAGTGTACCTAACACTTAATATAGTAATTTGTTACTTTACTACTTTATTATATTCATAAAATGTACAAATATTTAAATTTAGACTTTAAAACTATACCATATAATGTCTCTCGAATGCATAGTATGTAAGTACTTCTTTAGTTTGAATATTTGAATATTGTTTGTTTTAAGTACTCAACCCAATTACATTGTATATCTACCTACATAAATATAGTAATACTGTCCTATTTGTGCCAACCTTAACCTGTTTTAGCAGTAATTTGTGGATAATGTCGTTGGCTATACATAAAGTAATTGTAAGTGTTTGTTTTTTATCCCTAAAATAAATAAATAAATAAATAAAATAAATAAGCCTCTTCTCCTGAAATGCTGAAGGCCTGATGATGGAGCAGAACAGCACCCTAGGGAACTTTGCGAATACACATATGTGTATTACCGTGTTGTGATTATTTTGATAGTGTTTTCTCGGTAGCTTCTGTGAATGAACTGCTGAGGGCTTCAGGTATGATGAAACAGAATAATGTAGTAAGGAACTTTGTGAAGGCTCATAGATAGAATACCGTAATACGGCTCTTTTAAAGGTGTTTAGTGAGTAGCTTCTCTACAAGGACTGCTAAAAGTAGAATTATTGCTCTTTATACCCGCAACGGAAGGTTACGAGTAAGCTGTATGTCCCCCAAACACATCTGCCGATTTAAATATATAATCATATTATGGTTTTGGTTTCAGTATTATTATGGGGTTTGTGATTTATCGGCGATACATAACGTAAATATGCCACGGGGCACTAGTAAACCAACAAACTACAGACGAATAACAATACTACATGTATTGTATACTCGTACATTTATGTTGTAACCGCTAGCTCCAGCAACTTAATAATAGTTGGGTTTAGTCGAAATTGCCCCCAACCTGAACTGGGTCACAGCTCGGGAGCGGTTGTTCCTCATTAATGCTGCCTACTCTGTGCTCTGAACTTACTCGTTGTTCTATGTAGTCAGCTACAACAAAAATGTACCAACCTAAGCTCTTATCTGACATATGTGAGTGTGTGAAGCTTTTATTACCGGCTGTAAATTTTTTGCGGAGTCGTCATCGTTAACTATTGAAAATAGTCAATGCTAACAATATCTAAACATTCTGTATTTCCGAGTTCATATAACGTGGACATTTTTAAGGCACGAGTGAATAGGCATCTTCTGGGTGAGCTCGCTTCATCGTCGGCCTTATCTTTGCCCCGTGGCTAGATGCTGGCCAATAGCAATCCCATTTTTAGGGTTCCGTACCCAAAGAGTAAAAACGGGACCCTATTACTAAGACTTCGCTGTCCGCCCGTCCGTCTGTCTGTCACCGGAACCGTAATAGCTAGACAGTTGAAATTTTCACAGATTGTGTATTTCTGTTGCCGCTATAACAACAAGTACTAAAAACATAATAATAATAATAATAATTAAGGGGGGCTCCCATACAAAAAACGTGATATTTTAGCCCTTTTTCATGGCCACCACTCACCGAGCTAGATCTCAAGAACCGTAATAGACAGTTGAAATTTGCACAGATTATGTATTTTTATTGTAGCTACAAGAACAAATACTAAAATCAAAATAATAATAATAATTAAGGAGGGCTTCCAGACAACAGAGTATTTGTTGGCGTTTTTTTTCTGGTACGAAACCCTTCGTGCGCGAGTCAGACTCGCACTTGGCCGGTTTTTAATAAAAAAAAAACACATTGACTAAAACATTTATTGTTTATTGGTGTTCTATCATTTAATGAACTTAGTTACCATTACCTACTATGGGGCGCTAGCGTTAATCAGCATCATGGATTCCCAAAAAATGCTGAGTAAGTGTCCTATTTAATAATTTTTTCTGTTTTTATGTTTTTTGCGTGCTAAATAAATAACTTTTTCTTGTTAATTTACGTTTTAGACCTCTAAGATGTGACCTCATTTTATCAAGTTGTAATTATGATTGACACAAAGTCTATTAGGCGAAGCGCGTTAATTTTAAAAATGGTTTTATGCTATAAACTTACATAAAGAATAACAGTCAGTAGAAAATTCCCACTTATTGGAACTGTCTACCCTCCAATCAAGTTATTGGAACCGATTTCCATTTCCCGCCGAAGGCCACGGCAGCCGTCAAATCTCAAAAATCTACATCACTAACACGCAAAAGTGATTTGATTAAAAAACTCCATGAATTCCGGGCAGGCGGGCTTGTTGACAAAAATATGATTCACTTGATTCAGCCGATTATTCTACAGAAATGTTTTAGGTCTCTCTTTCTTCGATTGGCGTGTATGAATGTGTATAATACTACTTAATTCCGTAACTGTAGCTTAGTTTTGTAGTTAGCAATACAATATTAAAATTGAGCTGAGGAATTTCCTTCTCGACGGCAAGCCAACGTCAGCAAGTTGATGTATACTTAAAATGCCTGAACATATTTGAAACACCGCCGGCAGTCGCTGCCGACAAGGAGAAAATACCGTCTGCTTTTTGATGATCAAAAAATATAGTGATAGGTAGATAATATATAATAGGTTAAGTAAGTGGGCGGGGCACATAGCACGTAGAACCGATGGCCGTTGGGGCGGAAAGGTTCTCGAGTGGCGACCACGTACCGGAAGGCGTAGCGTGGGCAGGCCCCCCACACGGTGGACTGATAACCTGGTAAGGGTCGCGGGTAACCGCTGGATGCGGATGGCGCAGGACCGGTCATTGTGGAAGTCTTTGGGGGAGGCCTATGTCCAGCAGTGGACGTCATTCGGCTGACATGACGATGATGATGATGAAGCTAGCTTTGTTGAAACTGAGCGCGTCTCTCGCCACCAAACGTAACAATTTGGCGAGTAAAACATTTAACTTTTAAAATAGTTGACTTGTGGCTGTCAATAAAATAATTCATAATACATGGATCACATACTTCTGCATATTTAGCTTTGTATCTTCGCGGTAAAAATAGTTGGTAGAGCCCATATACGTATCCGTGTAGTTCCGGACAATAATAAAGCTACGTTCTCACTCACTGCCAGTCGTGAACCGCGAGTCAATGGTGTAGTAGTGTTGCGGGTCCTCTTAGTGGCGGGGGCACAGCACCCGACCATCGCCCCAAAGAAGACGGCGAATCCGGAAGCGCTACCGCAATATTGATACACGAGTTAGAGTTCAGTGCGTCATTTTGAGTCCTCTCTTAGAATACGAAAAAGAGTTTTTAGAGGGTAGAAATAGCACATAACCAAAGAAGATAATATACGTAAAACATAACTCAGTTGTCTGTCCCTCGGGTACCCCTGATGCGCCGGTGGCGTGTTGAGTCTGAAACATGTCTTTCAACGATCCCGAAACATGTCGCTCTTCGAGCCCGAACATGTCCCTTGAGGAGCCCACAACATGTAGCTGGATGGGCTCAAAACATGTCGTTCGATGAGTCCGGAACATTTTGCCCGATGAGCTTGAAACATGTCATTTTATGTGCCCAAAACATGTCGCTTGATGAGCCCAAAACATGTCGTTCGATGGGCTCAAAACATGTCACTCGATGAGTCCGGAACATTTTGCCCGATGAGCTTGAAACATGTCATTTTATGTGCCTAAAACATGTTGCTTGATGAGCCCAAAACATGTCGTTCGATGGGCTCAAAACATGTCACTCGATGAGTCCGGAACATTTTGCCCGATGAGCTTGAAACATGTCATTTTATGTGCCCAAAACATGTCGCTTGATGGGCCCAAAACATGTCGTTCGATGGGCTTAAAACCTGTCACTCGATGAGGCCGAAACATGTCGCTCGAAGAGCCTGAAATATGTCGCTTGATACGTCTCGCATGATATTGAAACAAAAGGTCTCATTGCTGGCCTAGGCCTTCCATTTTGTATGAAATTCTATTATGGACCTCTCGTCTCGCCGCACCCGCAACGCGATACTTCGCAGCCTATTATAACGAACATAACATCAATATGTAATTGCATATTTGAGAAAAACATATTACGAGTAGGTAGGTATCGTTTTATGTTTCAGCTTTTACGGTTTAACAAGAGAAACAATTTCCCGAGCTTACGAATATCTAGCCGACCCCTTCCTTCCCGTAACATCCCTACCTAAAAACGAAATGGGTTAACGCCCTCAGTTGCTCCCATATTTTAACCTTTTCAACTTTATACACCCAACAACGCTGGGTTATTCAGCCAAACACCCCGCTGGGAGTCTAATCGGGCCGCCACCAAATGAAATGAGATTTTTAGTGCCTTCGCTTCAAAACTGACGGGTTTATGCGACCCGGCGATCTTATATAAGCCGAGTCTTCGGGTAATACGTCACGCCTGAAAATATGAAGTAATGTACTGTAGAGGTTGATAGGTTATGAGTCACTTATGAGTCTGGCCATGTGGTATAAGAAACATAACGTTTACAAATCTACATATTTTGAATGTATTCTGGAATGCCTGTCAAACGGAATTCCTGAGGAAACAGTTGATTTCCATATGATTCCTCATCTAGACTCGATTTGAGTCATACGTGTTATTTAAGTGTTTGTAAATTTATTTACAAACACTTAAATACACTGTATTATGTTTGTTTTGTTTTATTAAAAATGGGATTGCTCTTGGCCAGCATCTAGCCAGGGGGCCAAGATGAGGCCGACGATGAAACGAAGATGCCTATTCACTATAAGTGAAATATATACAATATACATTAATGTGTTATTTGCGTGAAGTATTTTCATTTAGCTACAATACCCCCTAGAGTTCCCCTATTAATACCTGCGAAGAACAAGTGAGGTTCTAGAGTACGTTTGAAAAGTTACGTAATTGAGTAGCAGGAGGTCAACTTGCCATATTTCACATTGAATTGATTGTGATGTCAATATTTTGAACTTGATCTGACTTAAACACTACTGCCCACAATTTCGCAGCGCTACGAAACTACCTAGACTGTCGAACTAGGTCGTGTCATACAATTATGAGCTCTTAGCAGTGCTATTGTAAGGACAATTAGGTGGAATGATGACCTGGTAAAAGTCGCGGGAGTCTGCTGAAGGCGGGTGGCGCAGAACCGGATATTGTGACACTCTTTAGGGGGGGGAGGCCTATGTCCAGCAGTGGACGTCCCTCGGCTGATATGATGATGATGAATCCAGGACATTACAGATTTCCATCCAGTATCTCGTACCTCCCGGTGTACAATAGACAAGTACAGTCACCAAACGGTAAAAAATCTGATACTTCTTAACAGCCCTAGTATTAGAGCCATGTCTGATATTTTTGCGCCCTTTCTTGTGGTTTTGGTTGATTTTTCGCTAATGAAAATTGAAAGATCATTCCCGACCTAAGTATGTGAAGTCGACTACAAAGAGATGTATGCAGGCCTTGAAATAGCGCTATTTTCGCATATCGCTATGATTCATAACGCTACTTTTTCAAAAAAACGCTTTACCTAAAACGATATTTGGCGCACATTTATAGCGGTATCCATTATATCGTTATAAATAAAAAGCAATATATATATATATATATGTATGTATGTATGTATGTAAAATTCTTTATTGTACATGAGTAAAACATAACAATAAAACAGTAATTACAAGAACAGTTGACATATGTACAAAGGCGAGCTTATCCCTATAAGGGATTTCTTCCAGCTAACCTTTGAGCAATTGAGTGGAGATAGGATTTATAGGCAAACCGAGAATTAAACATGTACAACACGGATATAATTTTATCTTAATAACATCATAATATTATACAGATAAGTGACACAAAATTGTATGAATAAAAACCAATATATATATGTATATAGCGATATTTTGTGAAGCGCTATAATAACGTTATAGGCTATCTCTGTCTCACACACAGTCTCGCTCTTACGTGCGCTGTGACATTTACGTCAATCTCGAGCACGTCATTGTCGCCACCGCCACCATTTTAACCGATATTATAACGTTATAATAACATTATCATATAAGGTTATGATTTTCATTTTGTTATGATATGAAATATCGTTATGAGGAATATCGATTATGATTATAACAAAATTTTAAACACTAACGAAATATATCGTTATAATATCGCTTATTTTCATAACGTTTCAAAGGCCTGGATGTACTCGTAGTCGACTGTACCTATTCGTTCGTCGGTCAACCCGAAACTTACCCGAAATGACAAAGCGGTCAACCTGTAACTTACATTTTACATTACAATCTAATATAAATAAAATACAATACTATAACTAATACTTTATATTGATCACCAGTAGAGCTGATGGAATGGACGTTCTAGGCACCAAGTACTTCATCCGTGTAGACTTGAGCAAGAATAAGTCTTCGGTCTCTCCTGCCTGTCGTAAAAGGCGACTAGAGGGTCATTGGGGTTGCGAGTCCTCCATGTGGCGGAGGCCGCAGCACTTGCCTCTCCGGAAAGGTGGCGTAGTGCAGGGGGGCTTCAGTGTAAGATCCTGGAGTTCTCCGCATGATAACGCAGAAAGCAGTCACCGTGGAGTTTTTGTACGATTATTCACCGTAACATGACGCACGACAAAGCTGGCACGCGAAATACTCTGTGCCGGTAAGGCACGTAATGTTAATTTGATTAGATTATCTCTACTACGTGCTTAGGATAAGTTAGAGATTAAGAGCGAGCGATGTATGGATGATTATGTATGTCTGTACTATGTAGCTACTTGTATATAAGGATATGGAGTTGTGAAATAAATGGTCAGTTGTCTATGGTCAGTTATCTGTGATAGTTATGTTTCTCACTGAGTGTGAACTTCCATAAGCCCCTCCGGGGTGCAGTCCTCACTCCTTCTACCTGCTCCCCCATGAACATCCAAATTCATCTAATATTGCCATGCATGTGGCCACTATCGTCAACCGCCAAACACTTATCGCTTCATCGTCGGCCTCATCTTTGCCCCCTGGCTAGATGCTGGCCAAGAGCAATCCCATTTTTATAAAAAAAAACTGCCTGGCAAATACTCTTAATCAATTGGAAATGCGAAATGAAATGTCACACGAACCCCGTGTGTAATTATTTTCTGAAGAAAAGTGCCAACTATTTTCCTCCCGCGATATCTGCGGCGACGGGCCGACGGGCGACAGGCCGCGAGAAGCTCTTTGTGACGTGTTAATAGAAATATGATACCGCAAATATGGCGTCGCAAATATTTTGCCTTACGGCCACAACGCGCGCAGGCAGTACTGACATCCTGTTCTATTTAAAATGTATGGATCACTCTTACTCAGCCATATTTGTTAGTTTGGTTACACATACTCTACTCTTACTAGCTGTGGCTGCAGCCACAAAGTACAATATATATACTGAGATAGATATACCAGTGAAATACTCCACAGAGATCGTAACGCCGTTGTGTATTTAGTAAGAACTAGCCGCACGAACGCTGCATCTCTGTCACTTCAATATGCATGTGCGATAGAGGTAGCATTCAATGACATCTGGTACAAACAAGTTAAAGTAACATTTCTATAGAAAAAATCGTACTTCGAGCTGAAAGCCCCCTGGCTGCAGCTCGGCCCGCGTGGGTTTCGGTTTCTGTCATCTCTGTTTTTTCCTTCTACTCGTTTCCCTGGTTTCCAGAAAATACAAATACATATAAGTGGGGACATGCCCCCTTCTGTCAGGCGCATCTAAGTAATACCGATCTCGGTGTCTGGGTGTATTACAACAAGGAAAATCACTTATGCATGAAAATGGGGTAATCGGTTGTGCTCCGAAGAACGATTCGACATGATGCCCACTTCCGCATTCTATCATCGCACCGCTCGCCGTCGGCAGAGCATTCATTTGCACACCTTAGAACCTAAATGCTCCTGTCTTGGAATGAGCTCCCTGCCCCTGCCTGTTTTCCCGAGGGAATGCAGTATGGGGTTCTTCAAGACGCGCATGTGACACCCCAGTTGCAGGCGTCCATAGGCTCCGGTGACCGCTTACCATCGAGTGGGCCGTTTGTCTGTTTCCCACCGACGTCGTATAATATATATTATAGGAAGAACGTATGCCTACTGTGACTCTAAGTCCTGTTACACTCCCGAGCCTCACTCGACCCTCGATATTGCTTTAACACCTGCAACCCACTTACACATACTCCACACCACTGCGACCGATTCCACGCCCTTCACATTTTCAATCGTACCTTCACATTTATAAGGTTCGATTTTGAATGGAGGATCTACCAGGAAAGGTTTCTTGGTCTTTGACAATCGTGCGAAGATTCTCGTATGAACAAGATATCGTATCACATAGCCTTTTGTGTTGGCGAAATCTTTTTCACCATTATCCTTGAGAATGTACTTTAGGTATGCTTGTTGTAGGGTTCTAGGGTTTGCAGTCCCGATCCCGAATTGTATGAAATTTCCCGGAAATTCCCGGGAGTTTTACATGCCCTAGCTTGTGGTAACTGACTACGAAAACGTAGTGAGCATAATTTTATTGATAACTGACTGGCGCCGATAATGGGAATTTATTAGGACTTGGCGGGGCCGGATCGTTATGTGGCATTCTGTTTATTTCGTGAGCTTCCTGATATCGCAGAGATTTCCGCACTTGACGAAACACTGTCAGTACGTTTGCGCATAAAAATGGACTGTTTAGCCTAGTTGGTAGTGATACTGCCTCCGAAGCTAGGGAGTGTTCGAATCCCGGTCAGGGCATTATTTGTGCATTTTAGCACGGATTTTGTTCTTGGGTCTCAGATGTTCTCAATGTATTTAAGTATGTATGTTAGCGCCTTTTTGCATGAGGTAAAAGTTGTTTACCATCTAATTGTAAATTTATCATGATTTGAATGTTGTATTGAATGTTATACGGAATCAAATTGATTTAAGAAAAATATTGTCAACTACCCACTAATTTAGTTATTACGTATTTCAATGGTCGCCCGATCTAGAGTGCAGGTTTCAATGCAGGTGTTAATGCAGGTGTTTGTCTACTATGCCTTATAAAAGACTGCGACATCGATTAGCCCGGCACTCTTGGTCAGACGCTCAACGACGAAGGTCTGCCAGAATACAGTTCGATTAATTAACTTGGTCGTTTTTATTCAATTACCATGGATCTCCCGCCAACATCAGAAGTAGAGGAAACTCATGCCCAACACATTGATATGGATAATCGTGACGAAATTTCATACTCCCCGGTTATACAACAACGACCGGACTACCCGAACAGAGGTGAGCAAAACAGTGAAATATCATTACTTCGTCGACAAGTGGAGCTGTTGGAAAGAATGGTTTTTACAAACAACCCTCAACAACCAAACGTAGGTACTCGCAAATTATCGGAAATTTACTTGCCTGAGTATGACCCGGATTCTCACTATCTGACAATAACGGAATGGTGCCAACAGGTAGATAGCCTTATTCTTTTGCGCGGATGTTCACAACAAGTGGCTATGATGAAAAGTTTATCTTGTTTACGAGGACGAGCCAAAATTTGGGCAGACTCAAATGCGCACAACCTGGCTGATTGGAATGCCATTAAAACCCACCTTATAAGCCAATTCAGTGCGGAAACACGTTACATCCAGTTTATCAACCGTTTTCGGGAATATACTTCCAACGACGCCAAAACTTACTCTGAATACGTATCAGAGGCATGGAGATTATTTTCTCGAATATCACCTAATGCTCCGATGGATCTCATGATAGAAGCAGTAATTTCTGGAATACGACCCAAATTTTATCAAGCCGAATTACTGAGATCAATGCCAAAGAACCAGGCAGAACTTATTGCTACCCTAAATAATTATAGAAAACGATCTGCCGACCAAATAACATCAACCGACGGGTCACAGATTAAACGCCAACGCATAGATTATGCGGCCGCACCAACTGTTCTAAATACAATCAATTGCAAAAAATGCGGAAGAAACGGACACAAAACCCTAGATTGCAGAATACCTTACTGCAACATATGTAAACGGATAGGACACAACAACGACAAGTGCTGGTCCAGAACGGGAAGGCCTGCTCGTACCACCGCGCTCACATCTCACCAACAACCTGCAGCGTCAGCTTCACATCAAATGCCCAACTCGCCGACTGTCAACATGGTGGAAACGAACCGCCCATGCACAACCAACGTGTGTATAGGTAACACTGTACTGTCTTGTTTAATCGATACAGGTGCTGAATGTTCCCTCATCAAAAGGAAAACATCAGGTTCGATTCCTGGAAAGCGAAGTAATTCACTTATACAGTTACGCGGTATTGGAGGACAATCAGTCACATCTGATGAAGAAATAGCCACAACTGTAACTCTTGATGAGGTAACATTTGAAGTAAACCTTCATGTTGTTGAAAATTTGCCTTATGATGTTCTATTAGGAATTGATTCTCTACAAATACCTGGCCTTAAAATAGAAATCACCAACAATGCAATATCTATCAAACGAGAGCATTTCGTAGGACAAATACAGACTGACTTACAAGTGACTGATATAGACACCGATATCTCTGATACATCCACACTAAAAGAAATGATTTCAAAACATTCCGATATTTTTGGCATGAACCTACCCTCCAAAATAGTAAAAACTGGAAGCCTACAGATTCGTTTAAAGGACCCTAGCCGTATTGTTAATCGCCGCCCGTATCGCCTTGCCCCAATAGAAAGAGAAAAGGTCAAAAACATAATAGAGGACCTAAAATCAAAAGGGATTATTCAGGATAGCTGTTCTCCATTTGCCAGCCCTATCCTTTTAGTCAAAAAGAAAAATGGAGATGATCGCCTTTGCGTTGACTATCGCGAGTTAAACTCAAATACTGTACGCGATCATTTTCCGTTACCCCTAATTCAAGACCAAATCGATAAGTTAGCCACGGCAAAATTTTTCACTACTCTCGACATGGAATCAGGTTTCCATCAAATTCCCATACATGAAGATTCTATAGAAAAAACTGCGTTCGTTACCCCTGACGGACAGTATGAATATGTCACTATGCCTTTTGGGCTTTGCAATTCACCATCCGTTTTTCAACGATCTATAAATAAAGCCTTAGGTGATTGCCTAAATACAATAGCTTTGGTATACATTGATGATATTTTGATTCCATCTGAGACTGAAGAGGAAGGTCTTAAAAGTTTAGACTTGATACTCAAAAAATTAAAAGAGGCGGGATTCTCACTAAACATGACGAAATGCAAATTTTTAAAACGATCCACTGAATACCTAGGTAATATAATAATGGATGGTCAAGTCAAACCCAGTCCTCACAAAATTAAGGCATTAAAAAATTCCAACCCACCAAGTACAGTGAAACAATTGCGTCAATTCAATGGACTAGCCGGTTATTTTAGAAGATTCATTCCAAACTTTTCACGTAAAATGGCTCCTTTGTATGCCTTAACAAAAAACAATGCAAAATGGGAATGGAATGAGTCTCATGAAGCTATACGTCAAGAAATTATTTCTTACCTTACATCAGAACCGTTATTAAGCATATTTAAACCTGAACTACCAATTGAAGTTCACACAGATGCTAGCTCGTTGGGATATGGTGCCATATTAATTCAAATAGAAAACGATCGTCGAAAAGTAGTGAGTTACTTCAGTATGAGAACCACTGACTCGGAATCAAAATATCATTCATATGAATTAGAGACCCTCGCAGTAGTTAAAGCCCTCAAACACTTCCGGCATTTCTTATTTGGACGAAAATTTACAGTAGTGACTGATTGTAATGCTCTTAAGGCCAGTAAAATAAAAAAAGAATTAACTCCTCGAGTTCACCGGTGGTGGGCTTATTTGCAAGCCTTTGATTTTGATATCAAATACCAAAAAGGCGAGCACATGAACCACGTTGATTATTTAAGTAGAAATCCAGTTATAAACTTAATAATAAAAGACCCAACATGGATGATTGTAGAGCAAGAAAGGGATTCTGAATTAAAAAAGATTAGGGATTCGATAAAAAATAACACATTGTCCGATATGAAGTATAGGCTCGAAGACGACTTACTGCTAATTTCCATACAAAATCAAAATGGCAACACAGTAACTCGAACAGTAGTCCCGAACTCGCTTGTCTGCAGTCTTATTAACCGATACCATGACTCTCTAATGCACGCAGGATGGGAAAGAACTCTTGATAAAATTAGAGAACAATTCTGGTTCAGTAACATGTCAAAGAGAGTACGCGCATTTTGTGACAATTGCTTAGCATGCAAAATCGGAAAAGGTCCATCCGGAAAATCTCAAATTCAACTCCATCCAATAGATAAAGTAGCAACTCCGTTTCATACCATCCACGTCGACTTAATGGGGAATTTAAGTGGTAGCAACAAAAAAGCTTATGCTCTGGTGGCAATAGACGCCTTTACAAAATTTGTATTAATTTACCCTTTGCAAGACAAAAGTACAGGTTTAATTTTGAAATCAATCCAGAGTATAGTTTATCTTTTTGGCACACCCCTGCGGATTATTTCAGACCGCGAACCAGCTATAATGGGATCCGAAATTCAAAATTTCTTTTCTCAAGGCAACATAGAACACCATGCCATAGCACGCGGTGTCCCAAGAGCTAATGGTCAAATAGAAAGATTAATGAGAACACTGCGGGATCATTTAAGCGTTATCGCATTAAGCTACAATAAAGCCTGGATTACTAAAGTAGGAGACCTTCAATTATCGATTAATACAACCAAATCCAAAGCCACTGGTTTCTCCCCCTTAGAACTTTTAATAGGAAAAAAATGCTCCTCCCCTGCTATTGAACAGATTTCACTATTAGAGAATCAAGTCAACAAAAACGAAATTCGAAAAGATGCTTCCATCAGGATGAACGAGCAAGCAAAAAAAAGTATGTCACAATTTAACTCCAAAACTGCTGTGATTGTCCCATTTAAGGTGAATGATTTTGTCCTTTGTAAAGACACTCAATGGTCAAGTAACAAATTAGGGCCAAAATATCTCGGGCCATACCAAATAGTCAACATCATCGAGAATGATCGATATGAAATCAAAAATCTCCGAACAGGTCATAAAAACATAACTGTCCCCCATGAACATCTAAGGCTATTTCCAACACCAAATTATAATTAAGTTTCGTTAAAAGACCGTGTTAGCGGCAAACAATATAAAATAAGAAACGGTACATCATAAAAAAAAATAAAAAAATAAAAAAAAATAACAATACCATGTTTATTGCCATCTACAAAAGAGCACACATAAAGTGCCAGACATAAAAGAGCACGCACAAAGTGCCAAAAATAAAAGAGCACAAGTCAAGTGCCATATACCATAATCAAATATTACTTTTCAGACGTCAACAGTGAAACACGCTCAGAGCACGAGCTTTAATCAGAATGGCCGTGTTAGCGCCTTTTTGCATGAGGTAAAAGTTGTTTACCATCTAATTGTAAATTTATCATGATTTGAATGTTGTATTGAATGTTATACGGAATCAAATTGATTTAAGAAAAATATTGTCAACTACCCACTAATTTAGTTATTACGTATTTCAATGGTCGCCCGATCTAGAGTGCAGGTTTCAATGCAGGTGTTAATGCAGGTGTTTGTCTACTATGCCTTATAAAAGACTGCGACATCGATTAGCCCGGCACTCTTGGTCAGACGCTCAACGACGAAGGTCTGCCAGAATACAGTTCGATTAATTAACTTGGTCGTTTTTATTCAATTACCATGGATCTCCCGCCAACATGTATTTATCTGATGCATATCGGATACTGAGCAGCATGGTCTCAGATACAATACGACCAAAAGTGTACTTGTAATTTTTAAAGCTCGCAAATACAACCCAACTGAGGTGTCGAGCATCATGCTGTGCGGCGTCCCCCTCAAAAGGGTAGACAGATTTAAATATCTGGGACATGTTGTCACAGAGGACCTGCAGGATGACCTGGACCTGGAAAGAGAGCGACGAGCAATGGCTGTGAGAGGTAATATGCTTGCCCGCAGATTTGCACGGTGTAATGAACAAGTTAAACTAACCCTTTTTAAAGCTTACTGTCAGACATTCTACACCGGCAGTCTGTGGGTAAGATTTACACAAAAAGCCTACAACTTGTTGCGGATCCAATACAACAATATCCTGAGGATGCTGTTGAGGCTGCCAAAGCACTGTAGTGCGTCCAACATGTGCACGCAGCGCGCACTGATGATTTTTTCGCAATCAGGCGCAAAAGAATAGGCTCACTGTTGAGGAGAGTGAGAGGCAGCAGCAACAGCCTCCTGAGGGTGTTGGCAGAGTGGTTTGATTGCCCGGTCACTAAATATTGGGTGGAAGTGGCAATCGGCAGGGCCAAATAGATGTTAAGTACTTAAATTTACACTAATATCGACTAACATAGTACTAAGACACTTTTGTTACTAACCTGCTATGGATCAAAATGGTCTAAAATAAATGATTTATTTTTTTCTTTTTTTTTTCTTTTTATTTTTTATCTATATAAGTATGTATATCGTCGTCTAGTACCCATAGTACAAGCTTTGCTTAGTTTGGGACTAGGTCCGTTTGTGTAAGAATGTCCCCCAATATTTATTACTTATAATTATTTATATCATGCGCTTCTACGGGGAAGCACTGCATTCGTATCGCCCCGCTTCCGCGCATCATGCGCCAGCCAGAAAGCGCAGTAAAAAGCGGTACTTACTCGACTGACAGTTGACACTGACAGCTGACAGTTCTCTCATATCGTACCGCCTCCGCACCGACCAATCAGGAATTCGCCATTACATAGTTTGTTAATACAACAACAAAACAAATAGAAAACATTTTGTCGGAGCTGTTATTAATGAACAGCTCGGCTGAGGGGTTTCGTCTCTTCAGGAAAACTCCTGCTTTAATATTACTGGATATTATTGAAAGTACTATAATTGTAGTTGTATTGGCTATATGCGAAGTAGGTGGTGGGGGTAAGCTAGGCAATCGCAGCGCACACCACGGCAGAAATGTGTACTTACCGGGGACATCTGTAAAATTTACTTTCACGTTTCCTATTGGTTTCTTAACGGTTTCCTACGATTCGTTTCGTTGGTATTTATTTATTTATTTTCTTATTTATTTCAGTAAAATTTCCAGTAAGGGGTCTTTCTCGTTTACTAAAATAAATAAAATATTCATGTGTCATTATTGGATACCTCTGAGTTTGACATTGTCCCGGGACGCTTGACGTTTGACGTTTCTGACGTGCACATAGCCAATATCTACGTTTGATGCGGTGGTCTAAGGCGCTGTGTGTGGGGAGCGCGGAGATGACAGCTGTAAGTGTTGTGACGTCATTCTCACGCGCCCTCACTCCTCTGTGTTAGTAGCGGCAGCGTTAACACATTTACTGTATAAGATAATACTCGTATATGCCAATGTTTGGCGGCTTAAATTATTACTAGAAATAAAAAATATATAAAATTATTATCAAATTATTTGGACCGAGATGTTTACCTTAGGTACCGGACTTATCTCTCTGGTATCCATGGGCGGCCCTAATCGCTTACCATGAGACAATTCGTCTGCTCATTTTATACATAGGATGAGGGTTATTTAACAATGAGAACTTTGTAGGTACGTATTTATACCTGTTAAATTATGTGTTCTTTACCCCTCCTATAAGGTTTCATACGTATAAACAGGAAACAGCCAATATCAATGACGCGTAGGCTGAAAACATCCTGAAACACCTTTTTACAGTTATGAGCGTGTTACAACACCCTATATAACCTTTACGCCTAAGCCCGTGGTTTCGCTAAACAGTCCATGAGCTAGGTCTAAATTAAGTCAGTTATTTATTTAAAACGCGCTTGTGATTATTATGGACTCGCCAGCGTCCATACGCTATTATGCCTGCTTACCATTAAACAGGCCGTAAGCTTGTTTGCCACCGCCGTCGAGGCTACCACTGCTCAACCTTCTCACGGAACCGCAGCTGACATTCACGGGGTTTTATGATACGATTGTCGAAGAGTTTTGCAGTATTCGCCCGGGAGTAGCCTGGTCAAGAAAACCTGTAGCTAGCTCATGGACTACATATAGTGTCGATCATGACGGTCAATACCAATTTATGTTATCCTCTAGATAAAATTGGATCAAGTCAAGAAAATATTTATTTATTTATTTCTTACAAATGTTTACATGGCCTTACAGTTAACCCAATGCGCCATGAAACTTAAGCTTATAAAATATCTATTTAGGCGACGAAACGGCGTGGCCCCGTTACTCATAGTAACTAAGGCTAAGTATAGTAGTAAGGTAGTTACTCATAATATAGTTTTGTTACTCATCTTCATTGTTGAATAGGTATATATTTATATTTTATTCCTGTCAAAAAGACGGTCTTAAAGCAATGCCAGTTGTAGACAGGACGGACGGAGGACGTTCCAAGGATATAACTTTTATTTTGTTGGTATTGTCGGCCTGTTTGGACTAGTTGGTAGTGACTCTCCGTAAGGACATTTGTTTCTGAGGCGAACAAAGACATTTGTACCCGGAAACTTGTTTTCTATGTATATATCTATTAATTAATATATCGACATATAATACCCATAACACAAACATTATTGCGCTGAATTGTGTTTTATACTGATTTCGCAAGACGGAGACATGCAAAAAATGTCTGAATGATGAAATGACTATGACATAGGTAATTTAAATTTTAAATCTCGACGGCTGTAGGGCGAAAACAACCTTGGAATCACGACATGCAGTTCTAAAAATCGTCCTAAGGAGGCTCCAGCCTAACCTGCCATAAATCTCGTGGATGTTAACATATTTTTGCCACGCGTCATGTATATTGATCAGGTGGTCCTCATTTGAATAGGTTACTTCAGTGCACTCACGTATTCCGCTTTTTACGTTCTCCCAGGGTCGACGATACGATAGCTACAATATATATCCTGCCTAACACGCGCTTTTCTTTGTCTGATATTATTATCTCCGTTTCTCATTTGCTGCTTTTCTATTTGCTTTATTCTTGTCTTTACAGTAAACAATCTAGTGCAAAACTTGACAATTTTTCAGATAGGTAATCTACGGAACTTGGCGCCCATTTAGATCTCAACTCTTTTGTCGGTGAACTTGGCTGCCATTTTTACATTTATGTTTTTGATGGGATCATAGTTTTCAAGAGTGACTCAGGAGAAATAGCCATTGTAATGAACTACAAAAAAGTTGGTCCTCAATTAATGAAATATGTTCTGTCTCCGATCGTAAAATCGTATGCTCAGATGAACGTATATAATCGTAAGCTAAAAAATGTCTCCTATCCACAAGCATTTGAGCACATTACCAGCCAAACAGCGGTAATGGGGTAACGATTTTGTCTCGGCGTAATGAAAACATTAGCTCGCAGCCGGCTAATTGTGTAATTATACGAGATAACGATATAGTGTTTGCGCGGTATAACGGCATGTTTGGGCCTTTGGTGACTCCATTTTGTATGGGATTAACGATGAGATTATGCTATTAAAACACGTTGATTTCAAAGCGTATTAACTTGTAATTAGATTGGCGTTAGTAACAGTCAAACCGAGGCGCTGGTAGATGAGCGTGTCCTCGGGAGCTTTGAAGACCTTACTCACCACCAGGAACACAATACCACATACCTAAACAGCAAGAGTGTTGGTGTTGGGGCTGCAGTCTTCTGTAACGTCCGTCTCCGGTTGGGCTGCTCCAAATATCAGCGGATGATGTTCCCCTGTCTGCCCTACATCTCTTCGCAGTGTATAGGTTTGTGAGCTAAGTCTAGTGTAACGGTTAGGCAACTACGGAATCCTACATTGCGCCTGGCCCCCGGCACGCACTTGACGGCTTTTTTTATTTAATTTATTCAAAGTTTACCAACACATGTTTAAACCAATGCTTAAAATAATTTACATGCATACCTATTTCTACAAGTACGTATAGTGTTACATTTACTTAAAGCTACACTCCAGATGAGTAATTTGTAAATAATAATAAAAAATACCCACCTTTTGTACAGTCAAAATGGAAAATATCTAAGTGACAAAACATGCGAACATAAGAACGTAGTAAAGATATTTCTATATCTTTGGGAACGTACATATCTTCATAACTTTACTGTATGTACGTTAAGTTTTTTTCCAATAAAGATTAATAGTACATTACTACAGAGGCCGGGACGAAAGGGGTTGCCGGAGACATATATAGATAGGTCTAAGGTGGGCAACCCCAAATTTCCCGCCGAGGTATGTACGAGTATAGTGCTTTTCTCAAACATGCAATGAAATAAACAACAAAAAAAAAAACAAAATATAATCTTAATACGCATAGTGGCAGAATGTCATGTTGCCTGTGCCACAAATGTATGTGGAATGGAATTAAAAAAGAGGACTTTGCCGGCCTAGGCCTGCAAGATTTGTATGAAATTCCATTAACGACCTCTTGTCCTAGCCGCACCTGAAACGTCATACTTCGCAGCCTATTCTAAGGAACATAACATCAATATTTCATTGCATGTTTGAGAAAATATATAAATACAACATACATATGCGAAAGTTACATCACACCTGACAGAGAAACTATACGTCCGACGCGCTATCGACCGCGCATCCTGCGACCTTGAGAGCTGCACTTTCTGCAGTACACTGCTATGTACCGTATTGCGCGACTCGCAACCAGACTAGCCTCACTGACTCTCGTCTAGCATATCTTGAGACCCTGGTCAGCTGGCCATAGCAGAACGTAGCTATGTTATTTACATCATTACAATGACAAGACCTCCAGAGATATATTTACGGTTCTCACAAAAGAAAAATGTTAGGTAATTCATTTATCTAAATTTTGTAAGTAAGTACGCTTGATATTCCGAAATAGCTAATCATTCGGCTTAACAATATGTTTTTTTTTTTATCAAAATCTCGTCCGTGCAAGAGCATGGCATATTAATGTGATCATAGGGGATGGAAGATTGTATGGGAGAGCGATAATTAAACTTGCGCCTTAAATAATAAATTGCAATTGTTTGTCAAAGGTAATAACGAATTCTAGCCGGCCCAAATTGCGGGCAAAAGCTTGTTCAAGAAAATATTAGACATAGCGCTGCATTCGTCGTTCAAAGCGGCACTTGTTTTAGTATTAAAGGTTCTGACGGAAGATTAGCGCTGCGGGCTCCGCAGCATTTAATGCTGAGTCAGCGCCTATTCTACCACAACAATTTTCTTATGAATTTTCCTACAAATGTGTATTATCCTTTTCTATTTCTCTGTATTGTCTCTTTTTGTCCGTGCTTTGGAAGGCATGTTAAGCTGTTGATATCAGCAGTTGTCTACAGCAGTCGTTAAGCCATGTTAGAGGCCTTCGGGCGGCTTCAGAACTTCTAACAGTCAAGTTGGCCACTCACTTGACAAGGGGGGTTGAAGTTGCACCACGTCCGTAGGGAGTACCCACCGTTACCCTACACGTGAGCCCTGGGTGGTGTTAAAAATGCAACAAACTGGCAACCGTACTTGTCTTCTCGATGATCTCGCGGTTCGAAAATAAATACCATACTCTTATAATTATTACTCTATTTTTGCTTAGCTTTAAGAATATTAATGTAAGTTGTGGTTGAATAAAGTTTCTATTTATCTGAAAAGCAGTTGTTGTGTCCATATACAGGAAGAAGATGAAGATTAGTGAAGTAAAACATTATCCTCCACTCTCCAACAAACTCAGATCGAAAGCAGAAATCTCATTAGCGCCCATTTCGGCAGTAGGTAAAGATAATCGCGTCCATCCGATTACATCACCCGCGCAAATTGAAAGGGGAGCGTGGTCCGAATCGGTCCACTCACTCCTACCGTCCCACCTGCCATTCCAAAAAGAACCCTGTCCAGTCAACATAAAACTCAGATTTGACGAATGCGAAACAGGAGTTTGATTGCCGATGCTAAAAGTAAACCAATTTTGCACTCACGGTTATTCGTTTCCGGTAATTTATGTGAAAAATTACGAGTTTACCTGATGACGGGGAATATTCGGGGAATGGCGAGCATCCGGGGAGCGAGAGGTATGGAATGTGTTTGAGATACGGCGCTTGATGAAAGGGCTCTGTATAGTCTATATCTTTGTATACAGACTTGACTCGAGGGACTACATATATTCCTTTAAATAGAAAGTGTACTTCGAAAATGATTTATTTAATTACTCGTAAGCTAATTTACGTACGTATTTTATCAAACGCATGTTGCAGTGCCCTGCAGGGTTTCATGACAGATCATTTATATTTTTTCTAACTACTGTACCCATGAAAAGCAATGAAGATTATTGATTACTTCAGTTATTCAGAAACCGACTCGTCCTTACCTCTTCTCTAGTGTTGGTAAAGGCTTGATTGACTCTGTGCATTGCAGAGACGTGATTTATTATTATTATTATTTGTCATTTATAATTATTATCTGTATTTTTGTTAGACCACCGGGGAATGGGCAGCAGCATTCCTAGAGTGCGGTGGAGATACTGCGATCGCCAACCCGCATGCCAAGCGTGGCGATTATGGCATTTACCCCCCATGAAATTGGGGGACGCCTATGTCCAGCAGTGGACGTCCTAGGGCTGAAAGGTGGTGGTGGTGGTATTTTTGTTACTATTAAAATTCGTTTAATCCCTCTTGAGTCTTTGGGGTCTTCATTCCGAAGACTCAACTTAGTTTTTTAGACTAATCGAAGCTTGAGTGTTCTGTTGAGACTCGAGTCCTCTAAAAAGACTCGAGTCTCCTATAGAGACTTGAGAGTTTTGTTTACTAAGTGTAAACAAAACGCTTTTAACTCATTATGATTAGAATTCAACTGTACTTGTAGAAACACGTAAGGTTACGCGGCCTACTCAGTGAAGTAGGTACGTAGGGATCAGTTCTTTGGATAGAAACTTCAAAAGTAAGCCTTTGCTATTAGATTCAACTATTTTGAGGCACCCTAAAGAAAAAAACACTACAAAAGATACGACTTGTGACTACAGGACTCAATAAGACTCGAAAAAGGACTCGACTCATGACTTAAAAGACTCGGAAGTCTTTTGAGCTTGGAGTCCCGTAAGTATGAGTCAAGTTCTTGAATTCGAGACTCCAAAAACTTGAGTCTTTACCAAAACTACTTATCTCACATCTCATCGGTTTTATATGTGTAAAATTACATTTGATAGTTTATATATAAAACGGGTGACGTGTGAGGTGACAGGTGAGGGCGGGTCGGTTTACGAATAAGAGGGCTTGTTAGAGCTTATGTATGGGATATAAAGCTACGGTGGCGCAGTGGTGCAAGCATGCGGCTGTCAAGCGGCGCTCTTGGATACGAATCCCGGCTCATACCAATGAGTTTTTACTTATGTATGTACGTAATATCATTGGATATTTACCGTTAGCTTTTAGGTGAAGGAAAACATCAGGAAACCTGCATACATCTGCGAAGGTAATCACTGCACTGCACTTGACCAACGTGGGGACCACAGCCCAATCCCTCTCATCAATGGAAGGAGGCCTGTGCCCAGAGGTGCGTTTATAGGCTGATTATGATGAATCTAAATTTGTACAAAAGTCGACTGTCTGGTATAAACCAGATAAACAAAATTCTCGGGATATGTTTTTTTACACCGTCGATGTATAAAAAAAACAGCAAAGGGTCTTTGTCGATGTCAATAAATACGATTTCTAATGGCGTCAATAATAAAATGGCTCTTTATTGACGCCACCAAAAGATAACTGAGAATTACGTTAATTATTTAAAAACATTTCAGAAAAAACCATTCATCTGAAAACGAACCATCATAACCATAACTTATATCTCATTTTAACACACGCCTTAATTTTCCCATTTCACTGCACCATAAATAAATGCCATTCAGAGTCGGACGCAGCCCGGGCCGCCCCAGCCTCCCCTCGGCCCGACATTGACCCGCTGCAGTCAGGTGCGTCAGCCCTGCTCTCCCCGCTCTCCCGCAGTGGTTTATGAATGAAGGTAAACATGCAACCAGATGGCGTTCAATAAAATAACTATTATCTGTTAGAGAGCGAAGGTGTCATTTGGCATACATTTGAAACAAATTCAAATTAAAAAAACGACGGGATAGTCCTATCTCAATGAAGCTGGCAGCCAACACTGTTCTTCCAGTCAGTGAAGACACGCAAGGTCCGGTACAAGAGATGTATTACAAATACACACAAAAAGGACAAAAAAAGTTTTCCGTCAAAGTATTCATATTTGGTAGAATCTTTTATTACTTTTTATTAAAATTCACTTTGTAAAAATATTAAAAGAGCTATATATTTACGGTTCCAACAAAAAATATTTTTATCTAAATTTTGTACGTTTGATATTCCAAAACAGTTAATCATTCGCTTTAACAGTATGACGACTGCCGATTGTACCTTTTTTCCCGTCAGTTGAGACGATTCCAATGAGCCCAAAAACGGCGGGTTATCTTGTGTAGTTTAGGAGTTTCTTCATCAGATCAGCTCGGTGGTACCATAGTATTGCATTGTCATCGAACTTACATTAGTATGCCAAAGTTCAGCTCAATCGGATACCGGCAAGTGGCTGTAAAAGGGATTGCAAATTTTGATAACAACTTACATATTTTAGACCTGTGTTAGACCTATTCAATGGCCTAAGTAACTCTCAGCTTTATTGGTTTTAGGACCATTTTGACGCACGGTCTTTTGTTCTATTATTGCCGGATTTTAATCTTGTTACGTTTGATGCCTAATCTTTCATCTCACACGGGAACTTGAAAGTTCAACCCTTTGTTACGTAGAGTTATAATTACCCCCACCACGGTGGCAAAGAGTATAGCCCGCCTGATAAAACGGGTACCGCAATCTAAGGGCGTTGCCGAAAGTCAAGTAAGTGAACAAGGTGACTGCTCATCGGAGTTCCTAACAAGATACGGCTTTATGTTATGACTACCACATCGATGTGTTCTGGTGTATAAATAAATATAGTTAACCATTTCCTTGTACAAATAGCTCTGTCGTTGCATTTTATGAAACATGATGCTGTTTCTCGCCGAAGAGTCATTTTAATCTTTGATATTATTAATGTCCGGCAGCCTGAATATGTCATGCTCGCTTAAAGGGCTTTGCTTACGGCGGCGTCGTTGATCGGATCGCCACCTTCCCTAACAGATGGTCGAGGGAGGCGATGGCTGAGATACGCGTCATACTCGTGATCGGGTGCTGTTTGTGGAGTCCGGTCTGTTCATGCTTGCAAGGGCAAAGTAAATACCTTAATACTAGTGTTATTTTATTGTATGTAGATTGACGAGAGACATAATCCTGTTCTGGATTAGTTTTATTGTTATTGACGCTTAGAGACCTTATACGTCTCTAACAATATTAAGTTTACTTATTTTACTTACTTATTTAGCGCTTAGAGATCATTTACATCTCTAAGGACTTTTAAATAATTGTTATTAATCGTATTTGGACGCTCAGAGACCATATACATCTCTGAGATATTAAATTAATTTTATGTACTTTTTGTTTATTCGGACAGATCGTATTCAATACGTCCTTAATATTTGTAAATTTATTTTTATATAATTGTTAATCAGTATATTTTTTTAATCATTATTATTAAGTAAGATTGTCAGTTTTTTTTTTAATTGTATAAATTCACGCTTTGACTTGTAAAAGTGCCCTTGTGGCCTATTTGCAGAATAAATATTTGATTTTGATTTTGATTTTGATTTTGACACAATCCCAAGAGCTGGCGTAGGCACGAGTTTCACGAAGCGACTGCTATCTGACCTACCAACTTACAGGGAAAACTATACCCTGTTGGGATTAACCCTTTAAACGCTTTCATATTTGAATAAAGTAATTACTCAAGACGTCAAGGTATCAAAAATGGATGTAAAGTTTAAACCAATAAAAACAATTCATAAAAGGTTTTTTTCATGATCAAAGTACACTTTCACTCGAACCTTTTTAGTGGTTGTTGGCGTGGTGGGCACGAAGACACATGACCACTTTATAGGTTCTTGGCGTTCAAAGGGTCAAACAGATTTCCTCACGATTTTTTCCTTCACCGAAAAGCTACTGTTAAATATTAAATGATATTTCGTACATAGGTTTTTGAAAAGCCGAACGGTGTGAATCGGGGTTCTAATAAATAATGGGGGACATTTAGAAGTAGATTATTTGTCGTGAACACTACTATACTAGCACTTAGAAAGTTGCAGTAATTTGGCAAAAGTCGCATGCTCTTATGGTAACCAATGGGAATAACCTCCAGAGCCCTCACAGGGTTACATAGCTGGTCTAACCGCAATGTATCACCCATTGTAAATTGTACCAAACTCATTAACAGCTAGTAGCTACGATACCAGCGTCATTTGAGTATTGGAACTGCTTAACACAATGGTAGGTGCTTAAGTGTAAGTGGACAAGTGCTATTCCCGGGAATATTTCGGAAAGTTCCCGATTTGCTTGGGGAATATTGGCAAACACTGCCGAGCTCCGAATATTCTCCGTACAAATTGTGAATGATGATGATGAAGACCGCTTCTCACAATAAAACTGGAATGGGTGAACGCTGCAAGATCATATGCCGCCTACCACCGATCATGTAAAGATTTGGTGCACACTTGATCTCAAATAAACAGTTTTCTGCAGTGTGTCGTAATACAGAGAGCCAACTTGAGACCTTCATTCCGCATTTGTTTTCGGTGTATTTTTCGCTCATTCAGACTTATTAACTCAGCGCGTGTGAAAGCGAGCATGGACTACATGAAAATGCGAAACGCAAGTGTGGAACTGACCGGCACAGCCTCCTGGCGACTGGCCAGGGGGAGACGTCACGGAAAGGCGCTGGTGACAAATCGTGACCAGCCCGGCTAGTATGATAGCTTATACCGTCACGTTATATGGCAAAAATGTACTGAAACGTCACATAAAACGTGACGGTATAAGCTATCATACTAGCCGGGCTGCTAAGCTAATGGCTCGCGTATTCCTCGCCAACTGAAAATAACTAATACTTATTATTTGAGACAAGCTTTATTGCTGACTGGTTTTTTTATTTGTCATCAACACATCAGGATTTTAAGAGATGTTCAACCGATTCAAAATTTTGTATTTGCACTTGTGTCATTTCGGATGGACACAGCAATTATTGGCACCATCAAGTTGGCTTGATGATAGAGACTGGTGGTCATAGGCAGCTCCTAAACGACAGGTTTGACTCTTGTATTTATTGGAATCCCTTAGAATATTTAGCATATTCTCGAATGATCGGGCGATGAATGATGACTGCGTAAAAATGTAGTCAGTAAAACTTGCGCCAATAATGAATTGCATTTTATTTGTATTTCTCTTAGATTTATGTTATTTGACCTTCTATCTATCATGAATATAAATGATAAATATTGCGCTTTAGGCATATTATTGGCACATGATACGAACCCGATTCTGGACTACTGCCAGTCCATACAGCGCACTTAGCTATTCGCAACTTTATTGCAATGATATAGAGTCTAAACTATTGTAGTTTAAACTGAAGTGTTTAGTTTAGTAGGCCCGCATTGCTGCTGCTCACATGAACAAGGAAGGCTGCCCTTCAAAATTTCTGCAATCGTAAAAGTAAGGCCACGTTTAGGGATTAGCGACGCGTGCGATGGCGCGACATGTAATAAAACGCTCACTCCTAAATAACGGCCTAACTATGTCTGTAGTTGGGCGACGGTTTCGCACCGTTGGACGTTCGTCGTCATCACAACGAGCTAGCCGCGTCGCGTAGCGGTCTCCGGGTGCTGCAGCGTCTGTTTTTATTACTGAATCCTCAGATTTTTCTTACTATTTTCAAACATTGCATTTTTCGAGAAAAACACTATACAGGTTGATTCGGGAGACGTGAGCAAGCTCAACACTATGGATTCAGTAGATCATAAGCTACTGCTTCGTACCGCTATTAGTGAAATTAACGTTCATTTATCTTTGGTGTTGAAAACAAAATGTTTTAAATTATTTACGAAATTTATGGTCACTCTACAATCAGAATACTTCAGTCAAGTGATCCGTGTCATTTGAGTGTCATTTGAGTCCGATTACTTTCGAAATATCGTATCTCACTCAATGTGACAATTTACTTTCTTCATAATTAAATTGCTGTCATAACAGTTAGAGGTTTAATCTTCATAAACCAGTTGTTGTAGGGTAACCATGGTTGTAGAGAATTAAACTTTTACTTAACAAAAATTAAAATACAGGAAAAAGGTACGGGTGTTTCATTTAAATACAATGGTGAACGATTCATTGCCATTTACTATGTATGTAGTGTTGGTCCTGCTCACGTCTCCTGAATCACCCGTATATACCACGGCGTGAAAGACAATTCGTGAGCTCGTATCTATTGACAGAAACCAACTTGTCCACGACTTGCTTTTAACTGCCCTCATATTACTAGTACTTTCAGTTGTTATTTGAGAATGACACAAATATCTTATAAACTTCACGGATGTTTTACATATTTATAATAAAGGATGTCCCAAAAAGGACGCAAGAATTGAAATTAATGAAAAACACATTTTTTCTCGTTATAATATATGTCGGTTCGTGGGCGTATTCCATCAGCGAAGGTTCATGTCCAGGGGTACCTCGGGCATTAACAAAAGACGATACTCATTTTACAAAGTCAACCGTTTACTTCCACTTCAACATTGTTACAAATGTCACGCAAAATACAACGAACTAGTGATTTCGATTCTCAGATGCCGTCACACCAACTCCCATTTCTCCGCCAGGAGCCTTCGTCATCTCCAGGGGCCTTTCAGCTCGAAGTACGAATTTTTCTATGGAAATGTTAGTTTAACTTGTTTGTACCACATGTCACTGGGTGCTATCTCCATCGTACTTGCAAATTGAAGTGACAGGGATGCAGCGGTCGTGCGGTTAGTTCTTACTAAATACATAACGGCGCTACGATCTATGTGGAGTATTTCACTGGTATCTCTATCTCAGTATATATATTGTACTTTGTGGTCATCTCCCAAAGCTTTTCTCATCAATGACAATTGACAGAGCACTCGTTTGTCTCTTGTTCTGTAACCATCCTTTCAACAGCCCTCTGCTGGCGTACAACGGAACTATCGAGCAATCGACTTCACTTAGATGTGCTTTAACATCTTTGTTCATTTGCATTTCAATCAGTGGCATTTGTAGAATGACAGCGAAGTGCAAGATAAACAAATTCACGACAGATTTAATAGAGGGCGCAGAAGGTAATTATTCCTCTTCGACATATATTTGTATATAAAATCTTGAAATACATAAAATAGGGTTATTTGTGGAATAATACATCAGGCAAATGTCCTCCTAGGCTTTTCTGGCACATTCGCACTCTTTTATCAAAATTTTCTGACTTTTTTTATTTTTTTTATTTAAGTTAACAAACAGTAGTCACAATGTATTATATACTCGAAAAGTTATATATAAGTAAGTTTTGCTTATTGTGATACCAACAACGTTAACTCCATATTACCAATATAAATTTCTATATTTCAAGTACATCAATGAGATGGAGAACAAAAAATACGGTTACAATATTAATAATAGAAATTATTTAAAGTGACCGATTCTAATATAAAATTGTTATTTAATTTTTAGTTAGTTATTTGATTAATAAGAATCGATTAGTTTAAACAACCCCATGTATACTAAATAGTTTGAGAAAAAAAGTATAATATATATAAGCTGACAAGTTGAGTATAACATTATTTTAGTAACTTGAATGTTTCTTTCTTAAATTTAGCACCACTAATGGCCATAATATCAATACATACAAAACGATCATTGTAAGTATCTACAAGTCGGTGCAAAGGCGAGCGTTTACCAGCATTTGTACGGCAAGATGAGGTAGCAAATAAGCGATGTTGTCTACGGCAATGGGTTTTGCAGGGGATCCTATAGCATAACTTATTATGTAGCGGAACACAATCATATCTATTATGACATAAGTCATACAACATCATAATTTCAAGATGAGTTCGTCTAGATTTAAGAGTAAGGAGTTCATATTTTTCTAAGAGTTGATCATATGACATACGACTATAATATTTATAATGCATAGAACGCAAATATTTCTTTTGTACATTTTCAAGTGCATTTATATATTTATTGTAGTAAGGGTTCCATACACACACAGCATATTCCAATTGTGAATGTATTAATGATTTAAAAATATGTAGGAATGTTGTGGGTCGTTTGAAGTTTTTACATTTTTTACATTTTGCATAGATGCGGCTGAATTTCTCCAATGCAGCGTCGAATTTCCTTTTTTAAAGCATGAGTGGTTGTGGGCTTATGGGCATAGACTTTAGACTTTAAATAACCCCATAAAAGGAAGTCTAAAGGTGTGTACCCTGCTAAAGGCGTTAAATCGCAAGATCTAGGGGGCCAATTCTGATCACCGAATCAAGAGATCACACGACTAGGAAATGTTTCATGCAGTAATTGCATCGATTCATTATTTTTGAAATATTGTTAATTAATAAAAACGCGTTGATCTTTCGTATAACCCGCCATTTTTACAAACCCTAAACATTCAGCTGTAAAATAGTTTTTTTAGGGTTGCCAGCACTAAAATACAAAAATGGCGGCGAATTGAAATCTTGCGTCCTTTTTGGGACATCCGTTATAAACATCATGTATTTTGTATAACAACGGTTTTGTAGTAAAAATGGCCGCTATTTATCATTTATTTAAATACAGTCGTCATTCGTAAGGTTATATTTGTACTTACTTATTTATGTAAGCGTTACAATTCGCAGACAAAAGGAAAAAAATACGTGTTTGATATTTTTGATAATCTAACTGACGGTCTAATTTTATTTTTTTAGAACACGCTTAATTAAGTCTTCAAATATAGCACTCATCTCATACCTAAACTAGATAATTACTTGTATCTTAAATATTATTTTCGTAGGATTGCACGTTCATCATCATCATGGCAGCCGAAGGACGTCCACTGCTGGACATAGGCCTCCCCCAGAGAGTTCCAAAATGACTGGTCCCGCGCCACCCGCATCCAGCGGACACCCGCGACGCTTACCAGGTCATCAGTCCCCCTTGTGGGTGGCCTGGCCGCCTTCCGGGGTGTATTGGGCGTTATTTATGTATATTTTATGCGAGACCTTGAAGGTGAATAAACTTGTTGATTGGAATTTATTGGTAGCATTACCTCCGATCGTAAACTAGAATTACCTTCTTCGGCCCATAAACGCAAATCCCTCGAGATACACAATCAGTTTCGCGTGAGGTTATAAAGAAGCCTCAACTTTAATTGAAATGTTCAGTTTATTTCTTGTGAGGCAAACCAGCGTTGTATTTTGAAACTAACAGTAGCTACTGTAGGGGTTGATACGATATGATTCTGGCCATGTGGCACTAGAATTCATAACGTATACAAATTATTTAAAATATATTCTGGAATGCCTGTCAATCGGCATTCCTGAGGAAACAGTTACTTTCCATGAGGATTCTTCATCTGGACTCGGTTGAAGTCGCACGTGTTATCTAAGTCCTATTGTAATTGTATTTCGGTATATTATTTTATTTTTATATATTTATTTATTTGCTTCAGGCTACAAAAAGCCCATAATTCAACATTACATAACAATTGAACATTAATATTAAATTGTCAAAACTAGATATTAAATTAAATTACATGATTAATTATTTAACTACTTAATATTTTGATGGAGTGCACGGCAGTGGTTTAAATAAACTCCATCCATCCTGCTTGCAAACATTGACAGAATGCTGTTGGTGCTTGTCTTCACCCTGCCCAGGAATGAGGCATGGTGGCAGAAAAGCTGTCAACACGCGCCTCCGCGAACATTGCTGAAGCACTGCAGTGGCGAGGCAGCCGCAACAGCACTCTAAATGCATTATTATATTGCACTCGCAGTATTTCCTTTTGGCTATGAAACCCCAATCCCCGATAGGGCCCGGGCCGGGCGCAAAAATTGTTAGCCATTTCCTCACGCACGAACGAAAACTTGTACAGTAGTTAAGGAAGTTGTATTATGAAGAACTGTGGAAGTCAGCTGGCGATCCGTTGGTGGGTTGAGGGAGCCTCATAGAATACACCTTTCTTCCGAATTTTATAGTTGTAGTGCTTATAGTCTCCGAGTAAATCAGCGCTGACATACGGACGGACAGATGGACATGACGGAACTATAAGGGTTCCGTTTTGCGGACCCTGGCTTGCTGGCTCAGCCTTGCCTCTCAAAGTGTGTATAAGTGTATTTAAACATTTGTATCATACCTGATATATATGTTATACTCAACATACTATTAAATTATTGACGTGTAAAATGTTTTACCAATAAATGTTTGTAATTGAAATTGATCCCTATAGGCTTAGTCAGATGGTACTACGCCGAGGTAAGACCAGTCAGTTATCGCATTTAAATAGGCGATATAAATATAATACAATTTAAATAGATAACTTTTGTAACGCAAAGGAAATAATGAAACTGCAGACATCCTTTTTTTTTTTGCTATTCAACCATTAAATTAAATTAAATGAAACATCTTTATTTGCATGAATGCAGGTACAAAAATGGTGACACGTGTTTAACATGAGCCATATGCATTCAGCCATCCGGTGGCATGCAAATTTAATATTGAATTGAATCATAACATGAATAATAATAAAAACAAAATCTTATTAAGGACTTTTTTTTATTTTTTTATAATATTGGGGGACAATCTTGCACAAATCGACCTAGTCCCAAACTAAGCAAAGCTTGTACTATGGGTACTAGGTGACGATATACATACTTATATAGATAAATACATACTTAAATACATAGAAAACATCCAAGACCCACCAGAACAAATATCCGTGAAAAATGCACAAATAAATGCCCTGGCCGGGATTCAAACCCGGGACCTCTAGCTTCGGAGGCAGAGTACCAACCAACCACCAACCACCACCACCAACCAACCACCACCACCAACCAACCAGGACCAACCAGGTTAAACAGGTCGTCAACTTAATTATGTCAATTTTTTTATTAATTTAATTGTGTTACTCATATAAATGTATGACTAACTTTCGTCACACAGTGGAATCAATTAAATGTACACATAATTAAGTCCTTAACTATGTACATTTTTTTGCTATTCATGCATAACTGTGTTGCGGTCGGTTACACCCTCTTTTGAATTTTTCCTGCAGTTTTTCCATTTTGCTATAAATACTATAATATTTACTATTTTTATTTTATTTATTTATTTTACACAAAAAAATCAATTAAAACTAATAGACGCGCACAGAAACCTACTCGTATCTAAGGTCCCTATTAGGGATACCTAGGTAAGGTTTACTTACTTCATTTCATTATTCACAAAAACGTACGCAGAGTGGTGATTAGGTAACGTTTCAAATGGACGGACGTTAGCTAGATCTGTATTCATCCGAAAATTATACCTAAAATAGTTATTTGTTCAACAAGAGAGCAAAGTATATTTTTGCTGCGAGTGTTGATGTTGAGTCTCGAGCAAGTGAGAGATTCTATGATTAATTCAAGCAAGTGAGAGATTCTAAATTCGAATCTTGAGCGTAGCGAGGTACTCAAAGACACGACATGCAAATATCTTTGCTCTCGTGTGATACATACGACGACCTGTTTAGCCTAGTTGGTAGTGACCCTGCCTCCGAAGCTAGAGGTCCCGGGTTCGAATCCCGGCCAGGGCATTAATTTGTGCATTTTTCACGGATATTTGTTCTTGGGTCTTGGATGTTTTCTATATAAGTATTATTATTATTATTCCTTTATTTATTTTTCGTCTTAGGTTAGGTTTGTACAATGGATTTACAAAAGGTAAAATATAAAAATACACTTACAAAATATAAAAACATTATAAAAACCTAACCTAGGGTGCCGCCGGCAGCGAGGCAGGGCCTAAGCCACCGGTGGTTAGGGCGACAGAGAGAGGAACCTCCGGACTATCCGCGCCGTGTCCAGGAGTACCGCCTTCTGTATTTGACCCTTGACCCAGCCATCTAGCGAGAGTCTCTTGAGATGTTGGTCGAGACTCTTCGCTATTAGACCGTTCGCAGAAACGACTATCGGGACAATGATCGTCGAATCAACATCCCACATGGCGGTTACCTCGTGTGCCAAGTCTAGGTACTTGCTGACTTTGTCCTTCTCGGCCTTCACGAGGTTCTCGTCATGGGGGATGGTGATGTCGACGAGCACTGCCTGGCACTTCGATCGATCTATCAGCACGATGTCGGGCTTATTGGCTACAATAGTCCGATCCGTGATGATAGATCGATCCCAATAGAGCGTAGCACGACCATTTTCGAGAACTGGCGCAGGTAAGTATTTATAGTACGGCACTTCGAAGTCCACAAGACCGTATGAAAGAGCAAGTTGCTGGTGAATAATTCTGGCTACCAAGTTATGCCTGTGCAAGTACTCGCCGTTAGCAAGATGACTACAACCGGAAATGATATGCCTGAGTGACTCTCCGGGACGGCGGCATGCCCGACAAATGTCGACCGTACCGTCCTTCAGGATATATTTCCGGTAGTTGTTCGTCATGATAACTTCGTCCGCAATTGCACAGACAAAACCTTCGGTTTCCCCGAAGAGATCCCCGAAACGTAGCCAGTTCACCGACGCGAGCAGGTCTACGTCGGGCCCCGTAAGGGCCCTGTAGAACCGCCCGTGTAGCTCCTTACTCTTCCATTCCGCCTTGCGGTCCTCGGCGCTCAGTACTTTAAATCTGCGCCAGTTCTCGTTTGCCATGGAGAGCGGGGTGAAAGATGCGTCTACTGCCACTACGTCTCGATGCATCCCACATTCGCTGTTTAGGAAATAATCCCTGAGACTGCACACCTCGCGGTTGTGGAGGTCTTTGGCATTTAAAAAGCCACGACCTCCACACTTCCGCGGGATGTACAGTCTCATAACAGACGAACGTGGGTGCAACATGCGGTGTGCAGTGAGCAGTACACGCACCCTTCGATCCAGGGCATCCAGCTCAGTCTGAGTCCACCTTAGTATGCCAAAGGAGTATGTGAGCAAGGGCATAACCCAGGCGTTGAAGGCGCGCGCCTTATTGCCACCCAACAAAAAACTATTAAGTACTTTTGTCAGGCGACAGAAAAAGCGCTCCTTCACCGCCTGCTTTATGCCCTCACCCTCAATACCCAAAGCCTGTGACATACCAAGATATTTATAGGTTTCTGCTTCGGAGAGAGATCTGAGCGACATTGTCTCAGAAAGTTGTAAATTTGTTGAATTTACAACTTTCCCCCGCTGTACATGCATGACCGCACACTTATCTACACCAAATTCCATTTTGATGGCGCTACTGAAAACTTCTGTCGTTTTCAGTAGCTCCAACAGGTCCTGTCTATTTGGTGCAAATAGCTTAAGGTCATCCATGTATAGCAGATGAGAAATGACCTCACCCCCTCTCCGAAGCTGGCAACCTAGCCCCGAATCCTGCAGCAGAGTGCTGAGCGGATTCAGCGCTAGGCAGAACCACAAGGGACTCAGACTGTCACCCTGGAAAATGCCTCGCTCAATCCTGATGGAGTCCTGCGGGCCAGAAGGGCCATCTCCTCCACCCGGTTGACGAAGGACTGTGGTCCACTGCCCCATGCAAGCACTTAAGAAGGATCTTAAAGCTGCATCAACTTTATACAGCTCTAAGATCCTCCTCAGCCATGAATGAGGCACCGAATCATAGGCCTTCTTATAGTCAATCCAGGAGGTCGAGAGGGTCCCTCTGTTCCGCCGTACTCGTTGGCAAATGGTCATGTCTATGAGGAGGAGCTCTTTAGTACCACGCGACCCAACCCTACATCCATTTTGAGCAGGGGCCAAAATGTTGTTCGTAACAACGTGCGTGTTAATTTTTGCCCTCAAAATGGATGTAAGGAGCTTGTACAGCGTAGGCAAGCACGTGATGGGTCTGTAGTTCTTCGCTTCCGTGGTACTACCGGACTTGTAGAGCAGGGAGGTAACACCAGTTGTTAAGGGAGGAGGTAGGGAACCGAGCTCGAGGGCTTGCTGGAACTGTGTTGCCAAACGTTCGTGTGAACATCGAAACCACTTCAGCCAGAAGTTGTGCAATCCATCCGGTCCCGGACTTTTCCAGTTCGGAGCCGTACGGATGGCACAACTTACGTCTTCGGGGCTGATGGTAACAGACCCCATGGGTTCGATGGATTCACAGTCACGTTCGACAACACCGATCCAGGCACCCTCAGTGTGCTCGACAGGCACCGACCAGATACTACGCCAAAAGTTAACCATGGCAGTAGCATCCGGTCGCTGACCGTCGCACACACGATGGTCGGTTCCCTCCCACTTCCGGTATACCTTCCTTTGGTCACTCTGGAAAAGGCGATTCTGCTGGTATCGGTCCACACGCTCTCTGTAGCGGCGAATACGGCTTGCCCATGCATAGACTTTCTGCTTCAGAAAGTCAATGCGTTCCGTGACACAGGCCATGTAGTCACGGGGTCTGACACCAGTCCCCGCGAAGGCCTGGTTCACGAAACGCATGACTCGGGGGCGGTTATTGCCCCCCCTGAAGCAGATCAGCTTTGCGATGAGAGTCCTAAACGTATTGATACGCCGCTCAATTCGTACTTGCCAGGCAGGGACACCCCCGGCGGTCCTAGTTGCACGGTCAGCGTCCGGAAACTTGACGCGAGCAACACGGCACGCCGCGATGGCCCCGCAGTACATAATTGAGTGTGTATCAATCAAATCATCGCTAGCCCGCAAATACGGGTCTAGGAGATCGTTTAGGGCTCCCATTAGCGCTAGATTGCGTCTATTTACGGGCAAGCGTGGTAGTCGCGGCCTAGAATTGGGTGTGGAGCGATACCGCGTAATCGCCTCATCCAGAGCCCTCGTCAGTTGCTCATGGGCCTGGGTACTCACACTCTGATCCGCGCAGTCCCCGTCGGCACTGGGATCGACCCGCGGCGCCCTCGGTGCCGTGTTGGGAGCGGGCACCGGAGCCGGCGACGTGGCGGGTAGGTCCCGCGCCGAAGTGGGGGCTGCACGAGCAGAGAGTGCTTCCAGGCGGAGCCGATCAAGCGTCAAGTCATCCAACCGCTTATTTCGTTGAATGACTCGCACCTGATCCGATAGGCGTTGTGCAGACACGGTGATGGTCGGTTCAAGAGCCTGGAACAGAGGAAGCATCCGGACACGATACGCGGATAGGTTAGTTTCCCCCTCTGTCGCCCCAAAGTACGCTCGCATGCAGTTCTCGTTCATTTCTTGAGTCCATCGCATGCGGCGCACTACACCACCGGCAGCGGGAGCCGTGGGTGGAGCGGAATGCCCCGTAGGCCCCAAGCGTGCCGGCAGCGGTCGCCTTCCTCGTCGCGCTGATGTTTGTGGCGGCGGTGGCGACGGCCCGCGCTCGTCACTGCTCGACTCGCTGCTGTCAGGTGCCGTGGCAAACTCGTCATCTGACGACGAGGGCGAGGAGCTGGACGGCGCAGGCGGAGATGGTAGACGTGCGCGTTGTTCCGCTCTTGATCGTAGTCTCGTATTCATTTTTCATTGTAATTTATATTCATTTTATAGCTTACGCTGTTTGACATTTTCATTGACAGTTAAGCTTTTCCTTTTGTGCGTACTGAAAGTGTATTTCATCGTATTATTTTGATAATACGGTATTGCAGAGTTGTTATTTTACACAAAAACTGTCGAAAACTGTAATTACAGCATAAAAAGGGCTAAAAATAAAAATATACAAATAAAATAAAGAAACGAGGCACCCGTCAGTGTCAGCGGTTTTTTTTTTTTTTTTTATTTATTATTATTCACTTTATTTATTTCTCGTCTTAGGTTGGTTTTTACAATATTTCTATAAAAGTAAAATATATAACTATAAATACTAAACATAAAATCATTATAAAAACCTAACCTAGGGTGCCGCCGGCAGCGAGGCAGGGCCTAAGCTACCGGTGGTTAGGGCGACAGAGAGAGGAACCTCCGGACTATCCGCGCCGTGTCCAGGAGTACCGCCTTCTGTATCTGACCCTTGACCCAGCCATCTAGCGAGAGTCTCTTGAGGTGTTGGTCGAGACTCTTCGCTATTATTATTATTATTATTATACAACTTTCCTCAGTGGCGAGAAGATATAAATATAACGCAGAGGAATAGTGATAGAGAGCATGAAGTATCTTAAACAAACCTACGATATGAATAATTTAAAAGTAAGTTTTTTTCACGCTCGCAGCAAAATTGCATTTTGCTCACTGGTTTCAAGCTGGAAAAGTCGTTTTCACGCTCGCAGCAAACTTTCATTTTGCTCACTGGTTTCAAGCAGCAAAACCGCCATTTTCGAGCCGCTGAGGTGAAAAATCGGTTGTAAATGTTTTTGGATCTGTTTTAGTGTTTGTTAGCGTGGTGGGAGTTTCAAGAGTTTTTTTTGAATTGTATTGTATTTGCTACAGTCCTTCAACAATGCAATGTTATTTCTCTAATAATTATCCCTAAAACCAACACAGCCTCATTAATCTCATTATAGCTCACTCAACGTACTTCTAATAAAGACAAGCCGTTAACTTCATTTACTCGAGATTTATGTAAAAGCGATTCAGCCAATGAGCCATAAACTAAGCACTAAAATGGAGTTTTGCGGCGTTTTCTTTATTTAAGTGATCATTAATCGACAACCTATTTATCGGAACTCCTTTTAAAACTCCAAAACCTAAAGACTATATACTGTTACAAGTTTCCACTTGAAAATCAACTCTAACGTTTTACGTTTAGGGTTGATATTTGATTGAAAACTATAAGTTATTTATCGCCTTTAGGTTTTATTATGTATTTTCATGGGCCATCAATGAGTATTCTATTAGAAGAAAAAGTGGCTATGTCCTCTTCAGTTTTTATGCATTGACATATGTGATGCACGAGTGGTGTTCGTATTTACGGTGGGCTTTATGGGTTTTTCTGCAGTTTAAGTGGGTATTTTAGTCGTAAAGTAAATAATGGCTTTAATAATGTGTTTTTCCCCATATCATTTGTGCGCTCGTATTCTATGGATGTGTGTAGTACAGTAATACCTATGTTAAAATGGATGCCTCGCCAGTTTTCTGTGTATTGCGCCTGCGTGCTTACGTCTCATGTGAGCGGAATCACAATTTCACGAATTTAGTTTAGGATTAATTTTACTCAAACGAAGTTTGTGGTTATAGACTTATAGTTTCGTGTTACCATTTTTAAAAAATTTTTAGGTCACCATTTTTTTTTATTAAAGATGGGGTTGCTCTTGGCCAGCATCTAGCCAGGGGGCAAAGATGAGGCCGACGATGAAGCGAGCTCACCCAGAAGATGCCTATTCACTCGTGCCTTAAAAAGGTCCATTATAGAAAACAACTCTTATCAGACATTGTGGCTCTATTGTAAAATCACTTTTATTGAGTTAAATTAAAATAACGAAGCTAATTCTCCCGCTCCGGTTCGAATCCCGGTTAGGGCATTTATTTGTGTGACGAACGTGAGTATTTGTTCCTGAGTCTTGGATGTTTTCTAGGTATTTAAGTATTTGTTTATGTATATCGTCGTTTATTTACTCCACAAACACCTTTAATAGTTTTCGCAGATTTCTATAGAATGTTTTCCTTCATCGTAAAAAAGCTAACGGTAATTGTTCAAATGATATTCCAAAAGTACATACGTTCCGAAAAACATAGGTAGGTAATATAATAGCGCAGGTCAGTTGGAGGAAAAACACATACCCATTTTTTTTCTATTTATAATCTTCCAGACAGTTTTTTTATACAATGACGGCAAACAAGCTTGCGGCCTGCCTGATGCTAAGCAAACACCGTAGCCTATGGACGCTTGTAACACCAGAACAATCACAAAAGCGTTTCCCACCCTTCATTGATTTGAGGATTCGTTGCGTTGACAGCTAGAGACATGCAGGTCCCTCACTCCCAACACGGCGCATCCTCGGGAGCTCTGGCGACCTTACTCACCACCAGGAACACAACACCACATAGCTAATAGCAAGTAGTGGTGTTATTATAGCTGCGGTTTCCTGTAGGGTGGAGGTTCCCCAGTCAGGCTGCTCCAAATATGAGCAAGATGACGTTCCGCTTTACCCAACCTCTCTTAAAAACAGCTCATGGGTTTTATTCACAAACTAACTCGTCGTCACCTCTCACCTCACCCGTTTTTATACGGAAACCGTCTAAATTTGACAAATGATATTTGACAGTTTCCATATACATAAAAACGGGTGAGGGAGTCGGTTTGTACCTATAAATAAGAGGGCTGATTGATTTGAAATAGGTATAAATGCTGTATGGGATTCTTCAAGAAAAGAGTGTATACATTTTTAAAGGGTCAGCAACGCGCATGTGACACCCCTGGAGTTGCAGGCGTCCATAGGCTGCGGTGACCGCTTACCATCAGGCGGGCCGTACGCTTGTTTGCCACCGACGTGGTATAAAAAAATATATTTAGCTGGCTCGGGTTTACGTTTACAAAAACATACAACTGCTACAGAAGGAAACGAAATTCGAACGCAGGACCGCTTCTTAGCAACCGTATCTTTTGAACGGAGTTCTTGCGCACGTCAGTTAGAGAACCAATAACCATAAAAAAACTGTTTATTTCGTAGCAACTTTCTGCTACGTGCTACGACACATAACAACGTACTCGTAGCGTGCTACGCCGTAGACGCAGTGCGCCGGCAATGCAATAAAAAGTTTTTTTTATTTACGAACCGTGAGATCTTCGAGAAGACAAGTACGGTTGCCAGTTTTTGTTGCACTTTTAGCACCACCCAGGGGTCACATGTAGGGTAACGGTGGGTACTCCCTACGGACGTGGTGCAACTTCGACCCCCCTTTGTCAAGTGAGTGGGCAACTTGACTCTGTTAGAAGTTCTCAAGCCACCCGAAGGCATCTAACTTGGCTTAACGACTGCTGTCGTAGACAGCAGCCGGGATCGACGGCTTAACGTGCCTTCCAAAGCACGAGAGCGCTCAGTTAGTAACCACTCAAAGCGGTCACCCATCCAAGAACTGACCTGCGCCCACATTGCTTAACCTTGCATACCGCACGCGGTAGGCGGGTGCCGCTGGGCCACGAGCGCTCTAATAAAAAGATTATAGATTAAAAATTGAGAGATCAATATGAGTCAGTATTGCGCATCCTAATTTAATTTAAATGTGTCTCACACGCACTAGGCCCATGGTAAGCTCAAAAAAACTTGAGTTATGGGTTCTAGACGATGATATATATGGCACAGATGGTAGTGGCTTCCTTTAAAAACTAGCGCCTACGCCAGTTTTTGGGAACTATTATGTAAAAAAATATACTCGGACTACTGAGGCACCAAAATTTGATTGTAACAGATCTTTGCTTATAAAACACGGCCTAGACCGATCATATTTAACGTTTGTATGTCTAAACGCCAAAGTGCTAAGCACCACATTTTCCGGGCCAACTGTACTAAGCCCCGCATCGCCCTGACACGTTCCGACTCGTTACCCGTCACACCCCGTTACCCTTTCTTACCCCACTTAGACCAGCGTCCCACCGCAATATATCCGTCTCTACTGAATACCAACGAGCATTTTATTTATGTAAGTGTATAAATGAAATGCTCGCTTAACTGCCTCCTTCTCACAACTGCTACCCTTTGACGTTTCCGTTCTTGTGCCGTTCTAAAATTAAAGTTGTCGGACAAAAAACTTTCAAGTTTTTATTGTGAAAAGGAAAAGTCAACCATCTTCAGGAGAAATAAAGTAGGATTCTATACAACAAATAAAATCATACCGTAATGTGTAATGGGCTTACAACTTAACTTCATAATTTTGAATGATGGATGCTGTTACAAGTAACATACCAATACTACACTTCGAAAATCTTCATATATTTTTTTTTGTGTTAAACACATTCTTCTGACACGCGGGCGCGGATAAGTGCGTGTGACACATCTTACGAGTATCACATCACATCACGTCAACCGAAAGACGTCCACTGCTGGACATAGGCTTCCCCCAAAGACTTCGACAATGACCGGCCCTGCGACCTTCACCAGGTCATCGGTCCACCGTGTGGGGTGCCTGCGCACGCTACGCCTTCCGATATTTGGTCGCCACTCGAGACCTTACTATGGGCCTCATAAGAAGGCTCAAAGTCACCCAAAGAGCAATGGATAGGGCTATGCTGGGAGTATCTCTGCGTGATCGCATCAGGAATGAGGCCATCCGCAGCAGAACCAAAGTGATCGATATAGCCCTCTGAATCGCTAAACTTAAGTGGCAGTGGGCGGGGCACATAGCACGTAGAACTGATGGACGTTGGGGCGGAAAGGTTCTTACGAGTATACCAATGTGATATGGGTGGGTTGCACCAACTTATGATTAGACAACGATCAACGTTAAATATGGCGCCGGTAGCGGTCATCCCGTAGAAACTTGTCAAACTTTCTATTCAATCAGATTTTAACAAACACAGCTTACGAATACAGACGGTTTGGTGCAACCCACCCATTCTGTCTTCGTCAGTATCTAACAACGTAGGTAGTAATTGCACGGGACCCCGGCCTAGACTCTCACCCCAACGGCGCGGGCGGGACACATTAGCCAGATTAATGAGCTTTTTGCATCCGCGGGATGTTTGCGGAAATGCGGGCTAATTGTAATGGACAGGATCATGACGGCGGTCAAGTGGGAGTTGTAGCTTTTTACCAAGTTCGTGGAAAACGCATGGTTTGATTACCGGTTCTTTTAAAACAACAGATAGTGATACCTATACTTACAATTAGATTGAGAACTTGATATATTGAAATTCAGGGTCATAACAGAAACAAAACTAGACGTCTTTTCTGTAGACAATACTCATAGTTAATGGTTTAAGTACAGTCAAATTAATTAAATAAATAATAATAAAATTATTTTTATATTTAATTCTTATCTTTTATTGTTAGCTATATTAAGGGCAGGTTTTACCAACTTAGCAGCTTTTTTTTACTTTTTAACATCTGCATTAAGCCAGCGCTCAAAATTAGGCCTTAAATGCCAATAAAGGCCAATCCTTATCTAGACACGCGGCAGCGTGTCCAGCCAAGTTCACTGCAAGAACTGGCGAACAGCAGCCGTGTGTTATTTTACACGAACCGTTTGGAGCCACTTTTGACCCCCCAATAATTCAAAATGTATCTTACATAAAAAAATGAAATTTTTTACATATATTAAGATCCTTTAGAACAACTGGAACCCTAAATTTCATAAATATAGGTTTAATAGTTATTGAGATATTAAATTTCAAAAAACGGAATTTTTACCACTGACTGACTGACTGACTGACTAGTAATCAAAAACCTAACCCACTTCCAGGTGACCTAGCAAGCTGCATCTTGGTAATTGTGTGTGTACACCAGAAAAATCTGAAAACAGTAATTTTTTTAATAGTTTTATTATTATTATTATTTATGCTAGTTACCACAGAACTCCGTCATTTATTAACAGATTTGGAAAATTCTTTTTTTTTGTTTGAAACGGTGTACTTTGTGGGTGGTCCCATAGTTATCAGGTAAGAATCTGATCATGGGGTCCTGGATAAATCGAGGGAACTCTTCAAATATTTGAGGTGAACCTATAACGATTTGAGTATTTTGTATAGTAACTCGTGCATTCGCTCTTGAAAAGCACTCTTTGATGAAGTTTGACAAAAAGTAATGATATCCCATCAAAACACAAATGTGGAAATGGGAGCCAAGTTCAATATTAAGAATATGCGATGCTTGGTTGTCGTCTTCACCGACAAAAGAATTTTTATTAAAGATGGGATTGCTCTTGGCCAGCATCTAGCCAGGGGGCAAAGATGAGGCCGACGATGAAGCGAACTCACCCAGAAGATCTCTATTCACTCGTGCCTTAAAAAGGTCCAGGTTATATGAACTCGGAAATACAGACGCCGGCAGAGAATTCCAAACCTTAGAAGTGCGCGTGCTTATTGTGCAATATTCACAATTTTGGTTTAAAAAATACCATGGACCAGTCGAAATGGACCAAAAACCAACAGAGTTACATACGTATTAGCTTATATTCACTATGACTAAAATATGAATTGCGTCAAAATTGTCAAGGTCTTTGAGGTATTAATATGTCCAATCCTTACTTGGCATGTATCCCAATTGCTACTGAAAAGCCAACATGGTTTCATGAAAAATAGATTATGTGGAACGAACCTTGTTACATACGTCGAAGACCTTGTTGAGGACGTTGATGACCGCATACAAGTTGATGCAGTTTATACTGACTTCAGCAAGGCATTTGACAAGGTAAATCACAGAGTACTTCTCAGTAAATTGCAGCTGTATGGTATTTCAAATCCCTTGTTAGGTTGGTTCGAGTCCTATCTCTATGGGCGTAATCTGCGGGTTGTAGTCGATGGTAACAGCTCTAAACCATACACTGCCACGACAGGAATACCGCAAGGGTCACATCTTGGTCCATACCTTTTTATCATTTTCATTAATGACATAAGTCAATGTTTCCAGAGTTCTAAAATGTATTTATTTGCTGATGACTTGAAGATAATATCAAAGATTAGGAAATTATCAGACTCTGAGGCGCTCCAGTGTGACCTTAACAGACTAACTGAGTGGTGTAACAAAAATGAAATGGCTTTAAATGTAACAAAGTGTAAACATATAAAATTCACTAGAAATAAGAATATTGTACATTCTGTGTATCACTTGAATGGTGTAGCACTCGAAGAAGTAGATAATATAAAAGATCTTGGTGTAAATTTCGACTCTAAGCTAAAATTCAATGACCATATTGATGACGTCATACTAAGAGCATCAAAAATGCTGGGATTTGTTCTCCGTGAGTGCAAAAGCTTCAAAAATATTTCTACCAAAACAACTTTGTATAATGCCTTAGTCAGAAGTATTCTAGAATATTGCAGTGTTGCTTGGTCTCCATGTTACTCCACGCATGTAAATAGAATTGAGAGAGTCCAGAAGAAGTTTGTTGCACATTTAACTCGCAGCTGTAAAAAGATTAGGGTACTTCGAAGCTATATTTCACGCCTTAAATACTTTAAAATGGGTTCCTTGGCAGATAGAAGGGATATGATGGATGTGGTATTTCTAAAGAAAATTGTAACTGGTACTTTGGACTGCCCTGATTTATTGTGCAAAATAAACTTCCGTGTACCTTCTAAAACTCCTAGGTCATGTAATATTAAGTTATTTAGTTTAAGTAGGCATCGTAGTAATTTAAAGCTGCACTGTCCTCTCTCGCGTATGTTTGCAACATACCAGAAACATCAGCATCATATTGACCTTAACTCAACAACCTTTCCATACATAAAAGCGATGATTGGTAATAAGTAGGAGCACAACAGGTACATAAATTTCAAAAAAAAAAAAAATACCAAGTTATCTTATCAGTATCACATATTATTTTTATTCATTTTTTTTCTGTACTAACTTAAGTCTGGTTGATAGTAGGTAGTCTTTTTATAAATAAATAGCAAGAGCTAGGAACACATTTTTGTTAAAGTTGACTGTAATTTAGTGCATGCGGTGTCCTTCTGTAATTAATAAGGCACTTAGTTTTAAGTTGTATGTGTATTTTATAAATATGTAAAAGTGTACTTATTGTTGAAGGTCCTAATAAACAAATAAAAATATAAATAAAATAAAATGGTCCTAAAACCATCAAAGCTGAGATTTAGGTCATTAAAAAGGTCTTTAAATCTACTGTTCGCTCGTATTTAATCTGACTATAATATGAATATCTCAGTTCTGCAATGGAAGTGAACTTGGTGCCCATAGAATGAAATAAAGTACACAAAAATACCTATTCAATACACTACTCTTAGCTCTGTTGGTTTTTGGTCCACACATATATATATATACATGCATACATAGTTGCCCATGGTCCTTTACAAATCAATTAATACTCCTGTTATGTCTACTACGTCTATGTACCTAGCATTGTTGTGTTTACTATTGACACGTTTTCATCATCGGTATAACATGTCTTAGATTAGAAAAGAGTAATTTGTTCTGAACATTGTGTAAAGCAGCCATGGCAGGCCGCACCGCAATTTCTAGAGCTAGATACAAACGGGCCGTGAATGAATGAGGCGCGGCTATTCGGCCGACCTTTGCGAACTTGCGAAGGTTCGTGTATACTCGTAGCTAGGAAATACAAAATCAAATACATCATCTTCATCCTATGGCTATCCCAGTACAGTTGCTTCCTGAAAGCAACAGCAGCAGCTGCAGCAGTTTGCAGTGCAGTTGTTGTTCTTTTTAAGGCACGAGTGAACAGGCATCTTCTGGGTGTGCTCGCTTCTTCTTCGGCCTCATCTTTGGCCCCTGGCTAGATGCTGGCCAAGAGCAATCCCATTTTTAAAATAAAACAAAACATATTCGGCGTCCGCTACCTAACCTCAAGAACTCGCGCTAGTTTTTTTGCGAGCGACTGCCTGACCGACCTTTCAGTCCAAGGGAGAAACTTAACTTTATTAAGATTATTCTTGTCAAGTGAACCAGCAACTTGACTGTTAGAAGTTCTCAGCCGCCCGAATACCTCTAACTTGGCTAAACGACTGCTGTCATAGACAACAGCAGGGATCAACGGCTTCTCTTCTCCATAAAATCAAATACATAAAGTTATCAAATTATGTGCAAAATACACAAATTTTATACAACGACGATGGCAAAACAAGCTTACGGCCAGCCTATGGTCAGCAGACAGAAGAATGATAAGTTGCCGACCTTTTATTGACTTGAGGATTCGTTGTATTGACAGGAGACAATGCAGGTCCTTCATTCTCAACACAGCGCATCCATCGGAGCTCTGACGACCTCACTCATCACCGGTACACAACACCAAATATACTTCACTAACGGTGTACTGCGGCTGTGTGTGTAAAGTGGCTTATTTCAAATATTTTCCCATAAATCTGAGACTCCTGGGAACTTTTTATGTCTCTACTACATAGCTACCACTGTGTGTCTGTCCGCAGGCTCCCGCCTCTTTCTTTATTGCCGGTGCCTTTATTGCTAAAAAATAAACGCGCCCGGCGCCGGTATATTGAGCTATATTTCATACGTGCCTACACGTGGAGCGAGTGATTGGGCTCACAGCTACCTACACAGAAAGGTATTGAATACGTGAGCTCGTGCCTGTGTATCTAGAGGAGGAATATTCGAATTTTGATGACAGGCCTATGTAACGATATTGGCTGAGACCCGGTCGCATTTCAATATACATAAAAATATCAAACACAATGTCAGTTCTATTATTAACGAGTATATGGCATTTTATACTCCACCGAGATCTTATGGATGTCCTCTAGATCCCTTCACTTGTCAGTTTAATCGGATTATTACATTTGCCGTACCTAGTTCGTAGTACACCGTAAATGTACTATTATATTTCGCGGAGGTGGACACTGACAACAGGACAGCCAACAGTTCAACTGACAGCTTACGGAATGGACAGCGAATGCGGAAATAGCCTAGAGAGAAGACATTTTAGTTGGGGATCCCAGAGAGTTAAATGTGGATTTACTTGAGCGTCGAACCTATTGTTTTTTGTAGATTGGATGGTGGAAAAAAAGGTCACCATCGGTGGCGGGATCGTCTATACACAGGTAAAAAAAACGAAGTAAAAAATATGTGTGACGTGGCTTTGATAATGAACGTGTGTAAATCTGCCGGTTAAGATGGTGGGGTGGCCGTACAGGTAACCTAGTGGTGTTGGGGAGGAATCGATTGCGCCAGATACTCACGGGAGACTTCAAGTAGACCCAAAAGAGGCTCCCATTCAATATCTCCATCCCGTTAGGCGTGACACGGGCTCGTGGCGATTTTCTTTTTAAATGACCTCATAATAAGGTATATATAAATTGTAATTCAAAATTGTACGAAAAAAGTATATTTTGTTTGTTTTGGTTTTGTTTTTTTTCTGCAAACAGGCCACAAGGGCACTTTTACATGTCAAAGCGTGAATTTATACAATTTAAAACTGGCAACGTTACATAATAATAATGATTAAAAAATATACTGATTAACAATTCAATGGAAATAAAGATACAAATATTAAGGACGTATATTGAAAACGATCTGTGTCCGAATAAACAAAAAGTACATAAAATTAATTTAATATCTGAGAGATGTATATGGTCTCTGAGCGTTAAAATTAAAATAAGTAATAAAACAGCACTCATTTAATATTCTTAGAGATGTATAAGGTCTCTAAGCGTCAATAACAATAGAACTAATCTGTTCTTTGTTCCAAGGAGTCTATATAAGTTGATATTAAATATAAATAAATAAATAAATAAATAATAATATTGGGGGACAATCTTACACAAATCGACCTAGTCCCAAACTAAGCAAAGCTTGTACTGTCCATGGGTACAAGACGACGATATACATACTTATACTTAAATACATAGAAAACATCCAAGACCCAAGAACAAATATCCGTAAAAATGCACAAATAAATGCCCTGGCCGGGATTCCAACCCGGGACCTCTAGCTTCGGGGGCAGAGTCACTACCAACTAGGCTAAACAGGTCGTCAAATTAAATTCATAATCATGTAAAATAAATTGTATATTAACTTTGAAATTTACTCTTTTTTTATCTGTCCTAAAAATTCGCAATTGCGAATGTTACTTGATTGTGACGTCAACGATTACTAAACCGTCCGTTTTACGTATTGTATCAGGGTGTGAAGAATTCAATTCTCCGTTTTATTTTAGTGCCAATAAATAATTCACACTTTTGCTGAATTTGTTGTCAAATATGCTTTTTAAAGTCGTTTCTACTTAAATATATACCCACGCTTTTTTCAGTTACTTGACTGCTCAATTTTTTAAATACCATGAGCGTGAATTGCAAAATGAATATTGAAACGTAGGAATTATTTTAAACTATTTTTTTTTAATAGAGAGAGGGTCGTACCTTTTGGTGGATGTACTCAACAGAGTGCATCGTATCCCCCATATGTTATTTTGTCACGCTCGAGTAAATCCCAAAATTCGCTCTTCGGCTCCCTACCTACATGTAGTATTGGTGAAAATAAATGAAATCAGATGAATAGTTCCGAAGATTACCTGCCGCGTACAATATTATTGTACTAGTCAAAAGCCGTAACAACGAATTTAATTCATCCTGTTAGCATGATCAGGCGCATTATATCATCGGCTTCGTGATCATCTGCAATAATCTAATTTCAAGCCGGCCTTCCCATTCTGTTTCCGGTAATTTACATTTCAAATTCGTGTTAATGTTGCTTATTGCGAGGGATAAAAATGACAGTCAGACATGGAAAAAATTCAAAAGGGTTAATAAGCGAGATCGAAAATGGTATTTTCTTACTGGTAAATGTTGTGTCAATGATTTTTTGACGGTCACACTACCAAGTACCTACGTTCTTTAGCTTAAGTATAGAAAACACGATCATTAAATTATCTTTTCACCTCAGCGGCTCGAAAATGTCGGTTTTGCTGCTTGAAACCAGTGAGCAAAATGCAATTTAGCTGCGAGCTTGAAAAAAACTTACTCTTTAATTTTTCATATCGTAGGTAAATCTAAGTAACTTCATTCTCTCTATCACTATTCCTTTGCGTTATATGTTCTCGCCGCTGAGGTGAAAAGTTGTATGTATCACATGAGAGCAAAGATATTTGCATCTCGTGTCTTTGAGTCGCTCGCTACGCTCAAGATTTTAGAATCTTTCGCTTGCTTGGGACTCAATATCAACACTCGCAGCAAAAATCTACTTTGCTCTCTTGTTGTACAAATAACTATTAATCTACCCGATTGACTACGAGCTGTAAAGGACTCTAAACGTCGCGATGTAATTAATACATATGATTATGCCGTATAAATACAGCATAAATAGGCAATTATGACTATGCGAAAATTAAGCTTGTTAAATGTGAAGTATGAACATAACACCCCACCACCACCACCATATCAGCCTTAGGACGTCCACTGCTGGACATAGGCCTCCCCCAATTTCATGGGGGGTAAATGCCATAATCGCCACGCTTGGCATGCGGGTTGGCGATCGCAGTATCTCCACCGTACCAGCCAGTGAACATAACAAGTTTCTGTCAAAAAAATCATTTTCGGTACAAACTTTCATAGTCGACTGTACTTTGTTCCACATTCATTAACTACTCTTTGAGACGGTTCGAACAAGCCAAGACACGATGGGTTTATCTTGTGTAGTTTAAGAGTTGCTATGGCCAGACGGCCACCTTCTGTCTCCATCATCAGATCAAATCGGTGGTACCATAATATTGTGTTGTCACTGACTTACATAAGTATGCCAAATTTTAGCTGAATTGAAGTTATCTGCTTCAAACGATTTAGCTGCAAGATTCCATCCGAACAAACAGTTACATACATATATTGCAAGTTAAATAATAGCTTGTAATATATGATGCGATGAGGGACAAAGGTTACGCCGAAGTGTAGTCGTTATAGAAACAAACGGCTTGTTTAGCCTAGTGACACTGCCTCCGAAGCTGGAGGTCCCGGGTTCAAATCCCGGTAAGGGCATTTGTTTATGTGATGAGCACTAATATGAGCTTACTATGGGACTAGTTCGATTTGTGTAAGATTGACCCAAACCTACATAAAGTACATGTACCTGGAGGTACAATACGCAATCTATTAGAGCCGAGATGGCTGAGAACAACTAAACACGCCTTTATCCCTTACGTAATAAAGTCTATAACGCACATTTTCGATATTTTCTTAGCTAAATGTATGGTGATGATGCCGAATGCATTTTAATATTTTAGATGCTGAATTTCTGTTATAGAGAACATAAAACAGTCACCTTCAAGACATGTCCATGCTTTTAGTGCCCTGTCGCTGTAACAACACGCAAGGCATCGAACGTGCCTATCAAGTAAGCTACAGTGACAGGGTACTAAAAGTTTATAGACGACGTAAATGCTAGTGATGGGTAAGTCGAGTTAACGGTGTTCGAGTGTCGATTTAAGGCCCTCTGTGGGTGGGACGCACCCATTTACCAATACGTCGCCGCCAGTTGTCGTCACATAAAAACGAGTCAACCTTTCTTGCAATCATATTTTAACGAACACTGGTTTGGTGCAATCTAAAACACATTACCCTCCTCTCCTCTTTCTATCATTATGCTATAAATGCACAGAGCGGGCGAGTTTTAATTCAATTTTTGATCTTTCCGAAACTGACGACTATCAATAGTGTCGATTACTGCTTCATATGACACACACGCCGCCTCCGCTCCGCTATTCCGCGCGGTTTTTTGGTGCAACGTCCCCCGGACCGCGTTCACTGTACGCGCTCAGGGATGCTACCGCGAACTCCGAAAATCGAACTTCGTATCGTACCGTCCCTTTCCGTCATATAGAATATAACACGAGAGTGAAAGGGACGGCACGACATGAAGTTCGATTTTCGAAGTTCGCTGTAGCACAGCTGTGCGTTTAAAGCTTCAGGATCTTCGCCCGCGGACGCTCTGCTTGTAGAATGTTTTCTGAGTGACTGTAGTACGGAGCCCTTCAAAACAGAAGTGTATACATTTTTAAAAGGCCGCCATCGCACACCAGTAGCGTTATCACGTAACGTTTCAAACGTACCACTACGCTAAACAGGCCGACGAAAAAAATGGCATTTAGATCTACTTTACTTATGATCAGCAAAAGTTGCGTAATTACCCCGCATGCCTCGCTTACTAGCCGTTAGAATAGCCTCACGCTCATGTTTTCGTGGAAGCGATTGATAACTAATCTTTCTACTCTGAGGCTTCCATATTCCTAAAGAAATATAAATATTGTCGTATAATATATCGTTTAAAAATATTGCACAAGTTTGGTTAGGTAGTCGAAAATGTTAATCAGTGGCAGCATATTCTGCCAATATCGGTATAGAAATTGTAGTAAAAAACCCGACTGCGTAAAAAAATTAAATTAATTTGACATAACTGTGCACAGATCGTGAGCCAGCTCTCGTGAGTCTACCTATACCATCCAAATATAACTACCTGGTACTTACACTATGTTTTTTGTTGTGTTAGAGACTGCGGTATGTATACAATAAGTAAACTCCAGGTCTTAATTTAAGTAATATTTTTGTAAACGACTGTTTGTTTCTTAAATAAATAAACAAAATATCTTTAGTGACATTTGGAAAATTAAGACGAATCGATTGAGCTAAGAATAATCAAAATCAGCCGACGCGTTTGGTTTCTAGAGTGCCACAAAGTAACAAACATACATAGAATGTTAATAGACACATTACGCTCCTTTGCATCGCGCAGTCGGGTAAAATTGTAGTTACTATTACTACATCAAGCCGGCGACTTGAATGTTTGGGCGACGTCTCGCCCGCGCCGCTGCTTGCGTATATTTATTTGTCATCACGTCATCAGCGTTGTACAAAAAAAGTTAATCATTATTCGTAGTAATTAATTTATAGAACTTAGTCATTTTTAGTATTTTTCCATGTCATGCTAATTAAAAGGTATTTTATTTATAGACGTTCGGTTGCCTGAGGATAAAATATTTGGTTTTAATCAATCTTAATAAAAAATCGATGTATCGCACTAAACTCGATCGTGATGTCCCATCACTACGCAAGTGCCTCATGAAATTCAATCAGCCCGTCTGCTTTGACGCCAGACATCAGACGTCTCGTCTTGTGCGTTAAACGGGTTATTTGCAAAACTATACACTAACGGTTAAATGGCATGACGTCTAACAATCAATTTATGTCTATCTATTGGTCTCTTAGCCATAAGAACAACGGTAACCTATGGTTCAAGCACGCGGCTGTCGAGCGGCGGTCGTGTGTTTGAATTCCGGCTCATACCAATGAGTTCGTCGGAAATTATGGATGGAATAAAAAGTATACTATCGTGAGAAAACCTGCATACTGCTGCGAAGAAATTCAACGCACTGGTTCCAGCGTGATGGGGAGTAACACCAGTCCCCTCTCATCTATGAGAAGAGGCTTGTACGCAGCCCAGTGGGACGTATAGGCTAATGATGTTCAGTCCTCTCACCTACTGATAAGTTTTAACACAAGGAACCCCGATAAACTTGTTGGTGTTAGTCGCTAGCTGACTAAGTCAACCAAACCCACGCATGTGGTGGGACCTACCGTATATAACAAACTACCCCAGTGCATAACGGAGGCACCGAGCCTAAGTATGCAGCTTTATATGTCGCCTGAGACGCTGGCTTGTTCAGCGCCCGTTCTATACCTACGATGAATTTATTGCAAACACCTAATAAGAGTAAAATTTGTTAGTTTAATTGTATGTAGATTGTGTCATGATTGTATATTTCAAGGATTTTATTGGAATTTGAATACCTATTTTTTTTTAGGAGCTTATTATTTTTTTCAATTCTTATACATATAATCTAGTTTTAATAATAATACTGTTTGAAAATTCTGTTGACCTGTAAATTAGCTTTACAAAATAAATGATTATGCGTATGAGTTAGGTCAGGTGAGGTAAGAGGGTCCGGGAGACTGCATGAAACACTTCAGGGATTACGAGTAGGTACCTAATAACGTTAAGACCGCATATTGCCGCATTGACGCACAGGCCAGTTGGCCGAGTTGTGTCAAAGTAATCCGAACAAATCTGACTTTTGCATGGTAGAAGAAATCCAGTAACAATTGACAACATTTCAAATTTTTAAGTAGTAGGTATGAAATCTTAACTCATTTCGTTAATTTGGTAACAAGAAACCCCAATTTTTTTTATATTTTTATAGCTATTCGTTTTCTAATTATTCACGAAAATGTGAAGAAAGCCCATATCGTAGTAATGACGTCACTACTATGAAATTGTGACAGTCACAGCGCACAAAAAGAACAGCAGTTCACTTTCTTTAGTAAATCTGTCTTAGTAACAGTGCTTCTGTATGATTTGTTACGCTGTGACGCCTTACTTGTCACTTACTCTCTTTTAGAATGAGGAACTTTTGAAATTGATTTATTTATATGAAATTGGGATATTTTCGAGAATTTAAAAATGTGGTTTTACTCAACTTTTTATCCTCTATCTGATTCCATCGGAAAAAAGCCTGCTTAAAAAATTAAATGTTGTCAAATATATAATAAGATTCAGCACAAAACATCTCAATTATAGATGCGACCTAAGGCGTACCATTTCATTACCTGCCTGATCTTCAACATCATATCAGCCGAAGGGACGTCCACTGCTGGACATAGGCCTCCCCCAAAGAGTGCCACAATGACCGGTCCTGCGCCACCCGCATCCAGAGGACTCCTGCGATCTCTACCAGGTCATCAGTCCACCTTGTGGGAGGTTTACCCACCCACTGACCACGTTATCCACGCGCTGTGTCTGATCTTATACATATGTTCATTATTACCTACGCCCTTCCCGGTCCTGGGTCAACCTCATCCACTGTACTTAGCTAGTGTTTGCTAGGTAGGTACTAATACTTGTCATTCGTCAGATATCACCGTTCCATCGACTGCTGTCTACCCGCCGATTTCTTGAACGTTGGGCGACGGGAAGTAGCGCGGGTAACGAACTGCGCTCATTCTCGCCTTGTCTAATTACTCTAACGACTCGACTAATGATGTGCAAACTGCGCGACGCTTCCAGAATACGTGTCGTAGTGGTACAATCGGTTGCATTTATACCTGACAGGCAATGGCTCGCTGAAGTATCTGACATGTCCTGAAACTGCTACAAATGGGTCATACTTATACATACACAGATGACAAAACAAAAGTCATAATTTCTTAAACATGTATGCGAAGTATAATGTGTGGTGATACGACTACAGTTAATCGTGGAACACGGCGTCAAGAATAGGTAATCGGCTTATTGCGGCCTTGCGCTGCGCGACGTCGGCGGATTACCACCAGCGTGAAGGCTACTGACACTTGACTAACTAAGGTCAAGACTGAATGACGGCTAATCCACTTAGAGATCGTGGAATTCACGAACAAGAGGAACACAAAATAGTATGCGAAGAAAAATTGCGGAGCGCTTGTATGTAAAGAAAATAAGCGTGGTTCTTTGAATCGTTTAAAGAGAGTACGAGTCTATGCTTAAAGTAACTGTATGCTTTATTGATTCACCCGGATAGCAACACATAAGACATTGCCAGTGCCTAGGTAAAATGTTAGAACGACAGAACAGAGCCCAGCATGTTATAACAACTCAGGTTGGAAAGAGACATGATTGTTTTAAAATGCATGACTGGTGAGAATAAGCGCCGCATAATTGTATAATTATTTTCACTCTAATGTAAAATAGTTTTGTCCATAGTATATGTTCAGGGAATAAAGGCTTATTATCATTATTAATTGTCTGACGTGACGTTTCTTAAGACGACAGACCGATATCAATGTCCTACATTTAGTACGGTTAGCTTCACATGATGCTTTCTTTTCTCTGATGCGTTTTAACTAGGGCATGTAAACCGGGAATTCCCGGGATTTCCCGGGAAATTTCATACAAATTGGGACCGGGACTGCAAACCCTAGTTTTGTCGTGATGCCCTGCCTGAACATAGCATAGCATGAGATTCACCTCCTCCCCTTGTCTTTTGTATATTTTAAAATATGTACTTTTGTTTGAGCACATCAAGCATAATTGACAATATTTCAAATTTTTAAGTAGTATGAAATCTTAACCTATTTTGTTAATTTGGCAACAAGAAACCCCAAATTTTTTTTTTATATTTTTATAGCTATTAGTTTTATAAATATTCATGAAAATGTGAAGAAAGCCCATATCGTAGTATTGACGTCATTATCACTACGAAATTGTGACTGAGAATTTAAAAATGTGGTTTTACTTAACTTTTTATCCTCTATTTTATTTCATCGGAAAAAAAACCTGCTTAAAAAATGAAATGTTGTCAATTTAAAAACGCGAGGCAAAGTCATCCACGGACCGACGAGCAAATATTATAAATCTTTTGTACCAGCCTCGAGGTCGTATATTTAATACTTGCACGCCTGCTCGCAGGCTAGATACACTGTTATACTCGTATACATATATATATATATATTCGTAAGTAAGTAACAACTTTGTAAACTGTAGGTATCCGAGCAAATACATATTTCTGATTTCTAAGATAAGTATGACTCAGACTACCTATACAATATGTATACACGACATAATAGAACGTCAGACAGTTATTTAAATATACTTAGATTATTAAAAAACTCCACAAGGACGTTGAAGGATAAAGCGGCAACCCGTTATCAGATGGAAGCCGTACCGCGGAGCGACATCGCGCGCGGCGGACGCGGCGGTGAAGCCATAACCCAATCACACGCAAAATGCCATTTCCGGAACACTGCCGTTTATATTGCCTGCAAGTAATTCGTGCCAGGGGGTTAGGCTTAACTTTTTCTAATGTCTTCGTGACCGACATGGTTTATGGCAGTGGCGGTAGGCTGAATGATAATGTTGTGGCTGGAATAGGCCGTTTTTGATGTAGTTTATGAGGTAGAGTTGCCGGCTGGGTAGGTAAGGTAACAGCTTATTACCTTTCCTAATTTCGCTATATAGGTATACCTACGGTTGTTCAACATGTCATCACAGCACATAATTTAGACAATTTTAATCAATTAAGCTTTGGTAGTGATTAAACGACAGGGCTTTACTCATGGGGAAAACGCGCAATTTGGCTAATCAATTTATCATATCGCAAATGGTAATGTAAATTAGAGTAGAGGTAACGCTACATAGTTGAATCTGCTAGCGCCATCTAGTACCGAGTAGTAGAAGCTGTGTTTAAATTTGGTGCTGCCACTTACGAATAAAACTATTGCCTTTTTTTTAAAGTAGTCATTTTCATACTCTTTTTAAATATTCTTCTCTCATATGAAAATAATGTATTTTTTTATTTTAATTGTTTAAACCGACTAATATATGTTAATTAATTAGCGATACATTTGACAGATTGCATAAGTCGTGTAACGAAACACGTTTACGGGAGGATGTTGTCATCTGTCAAATTTGGCCTTCAATTGCTGGGGTTTCGTGCGATTTCCGAGGGTTTTTTCCTGTTTCTTGCAATGTTTAAGTGAAACTCGGTTAGAAGTCGATGGTGTGACGTCTGAATGATAGTGCGTGAGCTAAAATGACATCGAGGAGCAAGAATGCAGTGCGGGGTTACGAAACAGATATCGAGAAGAGTCGCGAGGAGTCCAACTGGAAGAAGGTGGTCGAGTTAGCTCAGCAGTTGAAGTCCAGGGCCCCGCAGCACGGTCAGTGACTCCCTAACCAGCTGTTCGGGCTATTTAGAGCGTGAACAGCGCTAGGACAGCTGGCGAGATTGGATTAAGTTAACAGGATTGAGATCTTATCAGTGAGCAGTCATGTCACTGTTTGTGTTTCAGGAGTTATGACATAGCTAGGCAGCATGACTAGTTCCCCTAATAGGATATTGGCAATGTTATTAAATTTGCCAACTACATGTTTTTTTTTGCTAAATTTTGTCAAGCTGGTTTCAGTTTCTATACAAAAAAAATATGGCAATTGATAAAAATAATGCTCATTAAAACCCTTTTTCAAAAAAGGAGGAAATTCTCAATTCGTCTGTTTTTTTTTTAATTTTTTATGTATGCTCGGAGACTAGTGGACTGATTTCAAAAATTCTTTTTTTTTTGTTTGAATGGGTGTGTTTTCTAGTTGGTCCCATTGTCACCAAGTATGGATCTGATGACGGGATCTTGGAAAAATCAAAGGAACTCCTCAAATTATATACCAAAAGGATGGGGTCTGGCAGTTTGGAGTTGGTAATTTTTTGTTAAAAATTTACTTGCAGTGTACCTTTTTGTTTTTTTTTTCTAAACCATTTTTTTTTCTTTACAAGGTGCCAATGAGGCTTGAACACTAGATTTTTTTAATTTGCCAAGAAAAGTGTTAATGAATAGTCACCAATGAAAATATTTATACACACTCAGTGACAAAATATTGTGAATTAAAATTAAGCTAAGTATCTCACCATCACTTCGGTACTCAAATAGGTTTCCAAAACTAATGAAAGATTTTATAGTGACTTGATTGTCACCATGTCATCATGTGAACATGGCTGCGAAGCTCAGTCCTGAGGGCCTACTGTGAACTCAAAACAAAGTATTACCCCCTCTGTCGCTCGAATATGCAAGTGCAACAAAGAGGCATGTATTTAGATAGATAGTAAGTTTATTGCCACAAGCTTAATAAAAAAGTATAGCATTAAAACTATTACATAATCTTTAAAAACTACTTACATCTAGTGAGGCATTGGGTCCCAGTCTCAGTATGTGCTTTGCGGTGGTGCCCAGCGCTGGTTTTCAGAATGGGCCCAGGTGTAGCTACTAAACTAGGAACTATTCACTATTTCAGTTTTGGTTTCTAATCTTCAGTCATGGCAAATATTTGTATGATGACCACCACTATGTCAAGGATCTTTAACCGAACATTGCCAAAGGATTGACGCCTTCTTTAGGCTAATTTGGAATACTTTCCTTTACGTTTGAACTCTGTACCAAATAATATTTAATGGAGTAAGCTAGTTTGTGGCTATCTTTTTATATCATCCTTTTGCAGCATTGTATCAGTTACATTTTATATTTATTATACTCTTGCCTTACACTGTCTTCAATATGGAATCCATTGCCCCTGAATAAGATACTTTAAACACTTTAGTTACAATATGTAACCTATAAATAAACTGCTGCTTTACTAGAACCACTATTATATTGTGATTTTCCTGGCATGTTGCCTAATTTCTGCTAGACATGATAAAATATTAACTGTAGTAAAATAATAGTTGGCATACACTATATCCAATATAATACAAATACTCTTTATTGCATACCTCAAAAAAATTACAAATAGCTCAGAAACATCATAATCAGATACAAGCAGAGCTATATAACAAGAGTGATCTCTTCCAGACAACCTTTAAATATTATCTGAGGTGTTTCAATTTAAGTTCTCTTGAAGTGTATATAATTTCCTTATCAACATAATGAATTGTCATTAACATCAGCCTATATATTTGACAACCACCTTAAATTACTTATAAATAATTAAAAATCACTAAATGTTATGGTTGATGAAAGTTTATTGTGTAAAAAAATATTATCATTTGCAAATTATTCAATCCACTTAACTAAATCTTATAAGATTGAATACAAGTTGATGTCACAATTTTAACCCCTCGGTCGCGAACGTAACCACAGACTCGTTACTCGTAACCAGTTATAATCTAATATTTTTTCTGCTTAATATTAAACTAGTTGTGAATGACGATTTTTTCTTGTAGGAAACCCTGCAATCGCAAAACATAAGGCAAGGATAGGTTTGTCACGCAGCTTCAAACTGCCCAGTGGGGCTCTGTCGAAACAGTTTAGTAACGAAGAAAAATATTACGAGTGGTTTCGTACATACAATATATATTTTACGATCACCACTAGTTTCGCACGTGGCGGAAGGTAACTGTGACCACTATCACAAGCAAAATCTTTAAATATCCTGATGTTTTCCAGAAAGCCTCGCACACTTCCTCATCGGGGAAGGCAAGCTCGAAGCTTACCTGGAAGAATGGCCGCCAAACAAGGAGAATATCGAGCGCGCCCAGCGGGAGCTCTCGGAGGCCCGGGGCTACCTCACGCTGGCCACAGACGAGGCGGGCCGGAAGGCCGGGGTAGCCTTGGACGCGTATCTGTTGCTGGGCAAACTGAATTTTGCCTGTGGGGCGTACGATGAGTCGTTGAAGAACTATAAGTTGGCGGAGTTGAATACGTTGACGGAGAAGGAGTTGCCAATGTGAGTTTTTACTTTTAAAATTCTTTCCGTAAAGTCCATTATCCAGATCCAGTTATCTTGAGCCTATGCTCAATATTTATGACACCAACAATACAATAAATACTATTTATTGCTCAACAAGAAAAAACAATACATGAAGCTTAGTTTAGTTTAGTTTATTATATCTCATTATACCATGTTCATGTAATACAATTACATTCGGCTTATATTACTTACCGTATAGTGATCGTTCAAATACAATATTTAATGAAAATAACTTAAAAAATAACGATGTGCATGATATATATATACACTATATATACCTACAAATTAAAAATACGGTAAAATTAATAAGCAATAAAAAGTCGCGTATGCAATAAAAAAATGTCAAAACAAAATTATAATACAATCTATATTAATAATTTCGTGTCGGTAGACCCGAACGAGACCTGTCTCAAATTGAAGAACGTATAAAAATAATGATTTCGAGTTGAACATATGTATCCGCAAAATTCGGATTGTCGCGTATTTTGCATTAAAAAGTGTTAATTTTATGACAAAAAGTCGGCCATATTAAATTCGTTGGTATTGTAAACTATGTTTGCGTCCGGTGTGTTGGCCAGGTTGCTGGGCTGCGTTCTGGGTGATGGGCCATCATCGCCCATTGTGTGGATTCGGCTAGCCGCGTCTGCAGCATTTTGTTTTTGTAGTTTTCAAGCGTTCTGTACACCTATCAGCCTAGCTAGCACGATAACTTATACCGTCACGTTATATGGGCGAAATGTATTAAAACGTCACCTAAAACGTAACGGTATAATCTATCGTGCTAGCTAGGCTGATTGTCACAACAACCGCCTTCAAAGCGAATGTATTGAGCCTGTTACATGGTTATTATTATCACGTGATACATTCATATCACGATAAGTATCACGTGAATATTGAAGTAGAATCCATACAAATTTGAAAACTGCTATAATATTGATACCCCAGTATTGTGATAATATTAATCGTGTAAAGGACACCACTTGAATGTTTGCTGAGTCTGTCCGCCATCTTAAAGCTGCGTCTCTATTTTGTTGTGACAAACTACTAGGTGACTTATGGCTTTTAAACGTCTAGCAAAATTCTATCCCTATCTCGCTCTATCTCTTATAACTTAGTGGTATACCGTTCGCCGCGCTCGGACGTTAGAGGCGCTACCGCGAACCGAAAACGAAGTATCTGCCTCTCTCTCGCATATGTGTATTCGAACGACAGAGAGGAAGATAGTTCGTTTTTGGTTCGCGGTAGGCCCTCAGGCGTCAACTTTAAAACGAATAAGGTATTTTACTATAAGAGAAATAAAATTCAAAATGTAATAAAAACCAGCCAAGTGCGTCGGAGTCGCACACTGAGGGTTCCGTACAACTAAAAAACAAATGTGATTTATCAATATATTAATATTTTTGGTAAAATATACTTCATAATAAACATTATTTTATCACCTAATTTCAAGTTCATAGGTCGATGGGAAGTCAAAAAATTATATGTGTGACAGACAACACACGGAATGTTCTTTGACTTTCTTCGACCGTCCGCCGCGCTCGGACTAAAGTGCTACCAACCGAAAACTAAATATATATGCCTCTCTGTCGCACTTGCATATTCGAGCGCGGAGAGGGAAATACTTCGTTTTCAGATCGCGGTAGGCCCTCTGGTCTGACGGCTCCTATTCCTGGATGGTGCGCGTATCGGAATGTGAAATACCTTTGGCAAAACGGAACAAGTTGTTAAATAGCTTCCATTAATTAGAGAAAATATTACCCACTGTTATTATTATCACGCGAAACACTGAATATTGAAGGAAAATCCAAAGGGGCCTGTTACATGGTTATTATTATCATCCGATATACTCATATCACGATCCGTATCACGTGCAATGAATATTAAAGAAAAATCCATACGATTTTGAAAACCACGATAATATTGACACACCAGCGTTTAACAGACCCCATACAATTTTAAAAATTGCGATAATATTGACACATAATATTGAGTTTAAAGGGCCCCACTTAATAGAATTTGGCGGAGAATAGTGAGCTGCTACCGCGAAACGAAAACGAACGAACATCGTGTATTTCCCTCTGTGTCGCTCGATTTTGCAAGTTCGACAGAGAGGGAGATACACGAACTTCATTTGTTTTCGTTCGCGTTAGCAGCTCTGACTTCACACCAAAAATACTGAATGGCACATCAATATTTAACAATTGCACATCTGAACTGAATTTTAATGAACGATTAGTATTTTAGCTATACAAATCAGTACTGATTACGGTGTCAAATTTTTTATGTGCCTTTAAATACTACCCTTATAAAAATGCTTAGGATTAACTTGCAAAGATACTAGCCTTTGCCCGTGACGTCGTAAGCGTTAATCCAGACTACAGACTATATTTCTATACGAAGTTTCATCATAATCCGTTGTTGTAAAGTTTTTATTTTATACATTTTTGTAAGTACACTATTTCTTTCGTCGTTTGCATAACTGTCACGAATAAATGTTTACTTTATTTCTTTCTTATTTATTTCACCCGAGCGAAGCCGGGCTTTCATCTAGTATAGACATAAACCATAGTTTGTTACCATAGTAAACAACAGGCGCCATCTCCCTCATCTCATAGCTATAGTTAAAGAGCGATCTCTTCCAGACAACCTTTCGGACATCTATATCTATAACATAGTTACAGACAGATGAGATGAGATTTAATGAGTGGGCAACTACCGGAATTTGGAAAAGTAGAGATAACTTATATCAACTTTATGAAAGGAGATCTTGCACCACTGACGAATGTTTCCATCAGTATGTTAGGGATTATTCCAAATTGTTTAAAACAGTGTGCACGAAAGCAAAAGCAATGCACTTGAATAATAAAATTAAGTCCTCAGATAATAAAGCCAAGACAGTCTGGAAAATAATAAACACAGAGACTGGGAAGAGAAATAATAAAGAGTCCACAATTTCTTTGAAAGTAAAGGATAATTTAATAACTGATGCAGTAAAAGTAGCTGATGAATTTAATAATTTCTTTTCTAAAATTCCTATAGTCACTACTCAAAGTTTAGCATCGTCTACCACAAAAGCTGAATCCCTTCTGAATGACAACGTAAAATTAGAATCACTAACTAATTTCAAATTTCATCATGTTTCTCCTCTAGATGTACTGAAGTCCTTTGAAATGTTAAAAATAAAGAGCACTGAGGACTTATGGGGCGTGTCAGTCAAGGTACTGGAATCTATTCTGGAGGTCGTTGCACCAACTCTAGCTCTCATTTTTAATAACTGTATAGACTATGGCATTTTTCCAGACTTAATGAAATGTAGTAAAGTAGTTCCAATTTTCAAATCAGGTCATAGAGATAATCCTTCTGATTATCGTCCAGTTTCTATCCTACCTGCGTTTAGCAAAATATTCGAAAAAATAATGCTTACGCAATTGGTTTCTCACTTTAATTCTCACAATATTTTGCACGCACAGCAGTTCGGCTTCACTAAGGGTAGGTCAACTACTGATGCAGGCGCAAGTTTATTAAAATTTATTTTGCAGTCTTGGGAAGAGTCGCACGACGCCATCGGAGTGTTCTGTGACCTTTCCAAGGCTTTTGATTGTGTAGATCATGGTACTTTAATTTGTAAACTTAAGTTTTATGGCATCAGAGGGCATGCATTAGATCTCATGAAGTCATATTTAACACAGAGAAATCAAAAGGTAGCGATAAATAAAGCCATTTCGTCAGAGACAGTGGTAGAGATGGGAGTACCTCAGGGGTCTATTCTAGGTCCGTTCTTGTTCCTTGTTTATGTAAATGATCTGCCATATATGGTAAGCCGACGATCAGGCATTGTAATGTTCGCAGACGACACCTCATTACTGTTCAAGGTAAATAGGAGAGATACTGAACTCATTGAACCAAATAATACCCTCTCCATGATATCTGACTGGTTTGCTGCCAATAACTTAGTATTGAACCCGAAAAAAACGAAATGTATGAGATTCTCTCTAGCGAACTCATCAAACAGAAACTTAGATACAAATATTAAACTTAATGGTCAAACATTAGAATTTGTTACTTCTACTGTATTCTTAGGTATTACATTGGACTCAAAATTGCAGTGGGGTTCCCATATAACAGCGATAGGAAGTAGGTTGAGCTCTGCTGCTTTTGCAGTCAGGAGAATAAGGCAGCTTACCAATGTGGCAACGGCACGGTTAGTTTACTTTGCTTATTTTAATAGTATAATTACTTATGGTCTTATCTTATGGGGATCAGCTGCAGATATTGAAACTGTTTTTATTTTGCAAAAAGGGCTATCCGAGCAATTTATAACTTGGGGTCGCGTGATTCATTAAGAGAATTTTTCAAAGAAATAGATATTCTAACCCTGCCGTCCCTATACATATTTGAAATAATAATGTATGTTAGGAAGAATTTGGGCAATTTTCCAACGAACGCTGATAAACCAATAGCCACGAGAAATACTGGGAAACTCAAAATAACCTTCTATAGACTAGTAAAGGCGAAAAAGTCGTTCTTGGGAAATTGTATCAAATTCTACAATAAAATTCCTAAACACATTACTGAACTTAGCAATTCTAAATTCAAATCTGCAGTAAAACAAACACTTATATCAAGAGCATATTATAAGATAAACGATTACATCATGGATAGGGATGTTTGGCAGTGATAGCGTCCTGCACGGGTAATCTATCGCGAAAATATATTTTCTACTGTAGCATTGTTATTTAAATTATTTTGTAGTAATGTAATTTTATATTTAACTATATAATGTATATTGTTTTGAAAAAATGACACCTCGCCGAGTTTCTTACGCCGGTTCTTCTCGTGGCAGAGGTATATTTTTCCGAACCGGTGGTAGTTTATTGACGTTCATAGGTGCATGTAATATGCCTAATTTGAAGAATAAACTACTTTTACTTTTTTTTACTTTTTACTTTAGACAGTAACAGAATAAATAAGTTTCTGACAAAATATCATTTTTGTTAAAAAGTTTTTTTTGACTACGCCTTTTTTCCACATTCATCATCTAATCGTTGAGACGGTTCCAATGAGCCCAAACACCATGGGCTTATCTTGCCCAGTTTAGAAGTAGAACTAGCTAGGGCCACATTCCATCTCCATCATGAGATCGGCTCCGTGGTACCATAATATTGCATTGTCATCGAACCTTCATAAGCCATATTACAGCACAAAAGATCGGTTGCGATAACTGCTTTAAAATTCAGTTGCAAGTTTGACACATACTCATACAGACATTGTAAGTTAAGAGGGTACGAACGAAAAGTTGGTGTTTTAGCAAACTCTAGGTTTTTTCAAAGGCCATATTGTTGTTCAAATGCTTACATTGTTAACGTAAATTACTGTTTTGTATAGATAAACTCTTATTCTAGACCATAGCAATGCTGTAATTCTATTTATATAAACGGTTATTTAAAACAACCAGGTTTTTGTCGACGTGTTTTCCAAAATCACGCGTCAGAGCTATCTTTTAGCTAGGATATTTTCCTTTTAAACTTATAAAAATGTTCTAATGTTTACTTTTTTCAATAGGATATATAGTCTTTTAAAAGGTTTTAAAAGAATGTGCTGTCCTGCTGTCATCTCAATTTTGTTCATACACAAACTGACAGACAATATGTGTTGATATGTTCTCACTAGGCAGGATTTAGTCACGTCTTCAGTCAGACCATGATATTCTTACGCGAGTGTTGAAAAGCTATTATATTTTTTACATTCCAATAACTTTTTATGAGAAAGAAACATTTATATCTATAATTGATTTCATATTGCATTTAGACTCCTCCATTCTAAGAGGAAATTTTTATCAAGTTTAAAAAATGATTGTGTCAAAGTAAACGTTAGGTTTGAAAACAAACCTAACCTCTCCTCACTTATGTTCTATACAATATATATATATAATATTATAAAGCTGAAGAGTTTGTTTGTTTGGCTTTAGGCTATATAACATCACGCTGCTACCAATAGGAGCGAGGACGCGGACGAAGTCGCGGGTAATTGCTATGTTCTATAAAATGACGATTTGAACAATTAAGTATTTATCAATTTAAGTTTGCATTTTTCTTTCTCGACTCAGTGGGTTAATGTATTAAATATCCTGACCACAGCTGATAACTGTGTTACGCCGCCGATAGTGAAAATTTATTTGTATACGATAATGCACTGCGTTGGTAAATGAGATTACAGCCAGTCGGTTGACAAAATAAATTGTTCCTTGATATGTATGACTTGTGTTTTTTTTTTATTCATGTTGTTGGACCTTACCACCAAAAAGTAGTTTTAGTGTAGAAGAGAAGCAAGGCATAAACATTTAGAAATTTTTAGACCTTATTTCAATGGAATAAGGTGAAAATAGGTGTACATATTAGTGCCCTTAACTGTACAAGAGTTTTCGTTACCTCCAATGCCATAAAAGTCCAAAAGTAGCATATTTTAATACAGAAAAAAGTACTTGAAAACAAATAACTATACCTGGACAGTGAGGTCTAAACTTTGGATCCGGGTAAAAGAGGGAATTTGCCGTAAGAACGTGCAAGCGAGAGAAAATTAGAATCCAGAAGATTGTTGTGCTCACTAGTGGTATATTATCAATACAATGAATATTTCATGATATCACTGATTACTCAATCGTTAGTCACTTTAGATCATATAGTAAAGTGTAATAAGCCTAAATGAGTCAGTACCAATTACCGTAGGTATGCAACCTCGCCAACTCGACTGAATTATAAACCCTGTTGCAACGAGATAAGGATTGTAATTCTTTGAAGCGTGCTTTTGTGTTCACAGTTATAAAACAACAGGTGGGAAGGCATGTTTTTCTTAGTAAATTAATTTTATATATTCATATATAAACGACGGTACGAGTATGTCTAAGTACTTTTTTATTTACATGACAGTGGCAAATATAAGCTAACGGCCTGACATATGATAGCAGACACTGTAGGTTACAGACGCCAAAGACTCCAAAGGAGTCACCCGCCCTTTATTGATTTGTGGATTATTTGTGTTGACAGCTGCAGTTGACACTAATGCAGATCCCTCACTCTCGAAACTGAGCGTCGCCGAAAACACCACATACCTGATTGTACAATGTAGACATCCAATTTCTGTTAATACATATAGGAGTGCCAATTTGAAGGCCGAACAAATTACGCGGCCAATCGCCCCAGCCAACTGAGTTCACAACACACAACACAACAACAACACAATCATGCTCGGTCACCACATCATTCAATCAGTTTCGTATTAAGGAAGCGTGGGTATTCTATGTAGATGTCGCTGTACGCCTACATAACCCCAAGGCTTTGTAAGAGGGAAGTGGTTGAACCATTTGGTGATTGGTCCGATGGCTCATTTGGTTTGAGCGTATTCCAGGATGTCGCAGCTTTGAATCCCGATCGGAACAGTAAATTTAGTTTGAAATTTATAAGTTTTATTAGCAGACACTGCTTAATATAAAATTAATTGAATATAGGAGTGACACGATCATACTCCTTTTTTAATCTATTGGCCAACATCTACAATAGAAAAAATGGTACAATATTTCACCAGCGGAAACCTCAGGGGTTTATATGCTGATGAGTAGTTCGCTAATAGTACATTTACATATATGTATGTACATTATAAAAGACTGAAATCAGGATAGAATAGAATAATGTTTATTGTTGAGCTGTGCGCAAAGCTATTATATAAGACATTACATAATTAGACTCAACAGTTTGTCTGTCACGGACGTACAATATAAAATCCAAAGTTAACGTATGACGTGCGGTTACAAATTATTTAAGGCGAAGGGTACGGCAAGGCATTCTTCATACAAAGGTTATGCAAGTTATATTCATTCGTTTTGGCACTACAGCAGCATTTAATTTTAATATTTGCTTGTATACATATGGGATATACGCAGAACCTTACGTTGAAGTTTTGCATTATTTAAAAAAAAAATACAAAAAAAAATTATAATTAAATAAAAAAAATAGACGAAATAACTAACAAAAAAATAAGCATACTGACAAAAAATAATAAGTGTAGCGCAAACACAAACGAAGAAAAACTTACACAAAGTTGGTATGGAAAGAGCTTGCCTACCCCTTTTTGTGTAAAACTCATTCATGCAATAAAAGGCCTTATTGATGAGCCAGCGTTTCAGGTTCAGTTAACGTTAGATATCTTTTACTTTTTTTATCGACTTAAAGCCGTTTAAATATCTATGTTTTTTTTTTCATTTATTGGAGAACAAACAGAAACAAGTCTAAAGGTAACTTATAAGCTAAAAATACATGTTGGAGTTCTTTTGGTAGTTGATTTATTAAATTTACCGCCTTACAGAAGACCGCAGCCATGATAGCATCACTACTTGCCGCTTAGCTATGTAGGTATGTGGTGTTGTGTTCCTGGTGGTGAGTAAGGTCGCCAGAGCTCCCGAGGATGCGCTGTGTTGGCAGTGAGGGACCTGCATGTCTCTAGCTTGACAGCTGGAGACTTCTGCGAGTCCCTCACTGTCAACACAGCGCATAGCCAAGTCAATATAGGGTCGGCAACGCACTTGGCGACGGTGTCTGCTTACCATCAGGCAGGCCGTAAGCTTGTTTGCCACCGTCGTAGTATAAAATAATAATAATAATAAGGCAATAGATATCGGACGTTTCTTTGACCATGCAGATAATACAATATGTCACAGTTAAGAGTACGCAGTACGTTCGGTTCTCCATACAAACGTATTTACGCTCTCATTTTAAAACGCCATGCTAGAATAACATGAAACTTTGTATACACGATGGGATCCGGCATATCTAGATCGGAAATTAGTTTCTGTTGCTTGAAATTATAATGGAGAAAAAATACAGCGATAATTAAGGTTTTCATACAAGCCGTAAAAACTCTTAAAACCGCTGTATTATTTTTCTTTTACAATTTCTAGCAACCGAAACTAATTTCTGACCTAGATATGCCGGATCCCATTGTGTATACAAAGTTTCATATTATTCTAGCATGGCGTTTTAAAATGAGAGCATAAATACGTTTCTATGGAGAACCGAGCGTACTGCGCCCTCTTAAGTATATTGGTTAGTTCTGCATATCGCCGACCAGTTAACGCTAGACATTCATTCTAATAACTACTAAACACAATATGTACCTATGCTAACGTCAGAACAACCTCGCTGTGATAATTGGTTGTGTAATGAATACCTTTCGAACCACTAGTCTGTAATACACGCAGTGCTTGTAGTTGGCTACTGACCGGCTCGCATTAATGCGTGCAATGCCGCGGGATATGCTATATTGATTCTGTCTTGTAGATATATGACTTTGTATATTTGGTGACCACTAGCCTAGTATAGGCATTTATGTATTTGTGTGATGAACATGAATATTTGTTCCTGAGTCTTGGATGTTATATCTAAGTAGTATTTAAGTATATAATCTATATAAGGAAGTATACCGCCATAGTTTTTGTCGGCCTGTTTAGCCTAGTTGGTAGTGTCATTGCCTTCGAAGCTAGAGGTCCCGGGTTCGATTCCCGGTAAGGGCATTTGTTTCTGTGGTGAGCAGAGACATTTGTTCCTGAGACTTGGACGTTTTCTATGTATTTAAGTATATATCTATTAAATATATCGTCGTCTGGTACCCATAACACAAGCCTTATTGAGCTTACTGTGGGGCTAGTTCGATTTGTGTAAAAAATGTCACCTAATATTTATTTATAGTACGTATGTACAAGCCGTGCTTAGTTTGGGATTAGATCGATTTGTGTTGTGCATGCACCCGCATGCCAAGCGTGGCGATTATGGCATTTACCCCCCATGAAATTGGGGGAGGCCTATGTCCAGCAGTGGACGTCCTAGGGCTGATATGGTGGTGGTGGTGGTGTTGTGCATCATTGTCGCCCAATATTTATTATTTGTTTAGGTTTAGGTACGAGTACATAAAAGTAAAAGTAATTTATTCTTCGAATTAGGCATATTACATGCACCTATGAACGTCAATAAACTACCATACTTCATAATCAACATCGAAAATATCTATACACTCAGTGTCAAAATGACCTTGATTGTACAGTTAGAAGAGTATAGAGTCACACGATTTTCACCTCTTTATAATTATAATATTTGTACACAGATTAATCAAACAATAGTTAAGGTAGGGACAACAATTTAATTGTAATGTGGTGTTATTTTGGTTTGCAATAACAGTATTTAAGCGTGATGCGACCTTCACCGATATCGACAATTTCTAATTTATGCACATCACTTAACTTGTTGAACCATTCAAACGTTACTGCAACTTGCACCATAAAAACAAATTATTCTTACGTATAATCCAATAACAGGTAAAGTAAATTTGACGACCTGTTTAGCCTAGTTGGTAGTGATCCTGCCTCCGAAGCTAAATGTCCCGGGTTCGAAACCCGGCCAGGGCATTTATTTATGCATTTTTCACGGATATTTGTTCTTGGGTCTTGGATGTTTACTATGTATTTAAGTATGTATTTATCTATATAAGTATGTATATCGTCGTCTAGTACCCATAGTACAAGCTTTGCTTAGTTTGGGACTAGGTCGATTTGTGTAAGATTGTCCCCCAATATTTATTTATTATTATTTATTTATTTATTATTTAAATAAATAAACATTCACACGCACTATATAGTGTCCACCAAACCGTCTGTGATCGGTAAGCTCTGTCCGTTAAAATTTGAATGTATGGAAAGTTTGACAAGTTCCTATGGCGTGACAGCTGCCGGCGCCATATTTAACGTTTATCGGTCTATGATCGTAAGTCGGTGCAACCCAGCCTTAATCCCCGACAAAGTGCCGCACTCCTCGAATCTTCAAAAAAATCCAAATAATTAACGAACCTGCTCACAAAATTTCACGACAATCAGTTGAGAAATGTCACCATGTAGACCATCTGGACTTTTTTTCCCATTTCAACCCCGCTGAATCCGGATTTGCCCTCGCTAATTCGGACCTTATTTTCTTATTTTCAGTCGGAGTTTACGAATAGTCGCCGAGTCGTACGCCATCAAAGGATTATGTCTAGAACAAACTGCGCTACCGGGGAGCAGTAGGTACAAGCAGGCCGAGCGAGAGGCCGAGATGGTGAGTCAGTGTGTGCGAGGCATCAGCAAATCGTCCAACATAAATTCTCTATGCCTATAGTCCTCCCAATTGCCTATGTTGTGGAAAAGTGCAGATGATCATTGCTCACGTGTGGATAAGCACAAATAATCTCAATTGTATGTTAACTATATGTCATGTTTAGTGTATACTGTTAGTGACAGTTTATTGTATGAATAATTAAATAAATAACCTTTAAAACTGACTTATTAACTTATGTTAGCTTAGTAAAATTAAGTGTGACCATGATATGTGCAGGAAAGGATTTATTATTCGCGTAGATCTCCATTAGAATTAGGAAGATAAGAATGTGGAAGATACGAGTATAGATATAGTCGCACTTGTATGTTTGTTCCCTAGATCTTTATTTGTAGTCAGGGTAATCAGACACTTCAAAATTTAAGATGGTATTTGTCATGTTTTCAGATCCGTAGCTTCGAATTGGCTTCAGAACTCACGCTACTGTACTTGCAACGCGGAGGCGCTAACGTCAGCGCGGGCGCAACACTCGAGACGGCACTACAGCGCGTCCCGCTCTTACACATACGGGCGCAACGCTTACACAGCGCGGTCGATAGGTGTGTGCTCTTCTGAGTTGTGGCATGTCGCGGGGAGGGAGAGAGTTAACCCTATACTTAACTTACAACGCGGAACGTGTGCGCGGGCGCAACACTCGAGACGGCACTACAGCGCGTCCCGCTTCGACATTAGCGCAAAGTCGTTACAGACAACGTTTGGGTATGTCTTTGTCTTTTTATAAAATAAAAAAAACCGTCAATTTCAGAAATATAAGACGGATGAAAATGTCGAGCGATATTCGACCTTAAAAACGCGAGTGACTCGATTCATTATATGTAATGTGTAATCTCTTTCAGACATCCTTTAGGTAGTGGAGACAACGAACAAAAAGCAACCTTACGGCATAGAAAATAAAGTAATGAATTGTCCGCCAGGTACCGGGCGATGCTGACGGCGGTGGAGGCGGCGTCGACGCAGGCGCTGCGCCTGGCGCTGGCGCGGCAACTCGCGGAGCTGCTCATGCGCGGGCTCGCTGGACAGGTAATACCACCTAAGGATTTTTTTGTTTTTCTAACTAAATTTGTCTCTTGCACCTACACTACCGTCAGAAAGTTCAAGACCAAACACAAAATATGCAAATAATCAACATTGATTGTTTATCCACTTAATTTTGATTCACCTGTCCGTAGTACTCTCAACCAGTTTGCAAAAGTTCAATCCTTGTAAGAAATAGCCCATTGCAATCTTTTTGCCTTGTTTGGTTTGCGTAATAATTTATGAAAATGAAACAAATTTTTGGTGGGAACAGATCTGCAACATAGGACCGGCATATGGATACTTCCCTCAACCTAAAAAGATAATCCTTATTGTACCTGAAACGGACAAAAATAAAGCGCAGCAGATTTTTAAAGGAACTAACATTACCATCACCACAGGTTCACCCTTCCTTGGTAGTTACATAGGCAAAGGAAAAGAAGACTTTATAAGAAACAAAGTGAAGCAATTTATTTCAATAGTCGAGAAATTAACACATATCTGTAAGGACTCCCCCCAAGCAGCTTACACAGCACTTACTAAAGCTGCCCAATTCAAATGGTCATTCCTACAACGTGTAATCGCCGACTCTAACGAACTTTTTGAACCACTGACACTTGTACTACGTACAAATTTCATGCCAACTCTGATGGGTAGCGACATCACTGCCGATGAAGCCGCTCTGTTTTCCCTACCTGTGCATAAAGGTGGCTTGGCAATATCTAATCCGTTCACCGAAAATAATTTGAGTTACAAAACCTCCAAAAAAGGCTGTTCAATCCTCTCATCAGCTTTAATCGGAACACAACATGTTGACCTAGCACAACACAATAAATCCCTGATTGACGCACGTAAAGAAAGCCGAATGACGAAAGAGGCTCGTGATAACGAACTCTTAGACACTATATTAGCCAACCTACCCCCTAACAAAAGAAGAGCTATAGAAAGATTAATCGCATTGAAAATGAAAACAAAGTCATCCACCTGGCTTTCCGCTATACCAACGAAGAAAGATAACCTGGACTTGTCTCCTCATGAATTCAGAGACGCCCTGGCAATACGCTATCATAAAACCCCAAACTCAATGCCACCCTCATGTGATGGATGTGGCAATAGTCAATTTAATATCGACCATGCTCTCTGTTGCAAGACTGGGGGGCTAATTTCAAGACGGCACCACGAAATTCGTGATCTATTTGCTGAATTATGTCACCAAGCATGGAGCAACGTCACAATAGAACCCATAATCACAGAAGGTGACCTTGGATTACGCGGCGACTTATCTTGCCGTGGCGTATGGAATGCTCAGAGAGAGGCTCTTTTCGATATCCGTGTTGTAGACACTGACGCTCCCTCTTACATTGCACGCCACGTCACTTCTGTCCTAAAATCTGCTGAGGATGAAAAACAAAGAAAATACTCCGCTGCTTGCGAAGCGAAACATGCTACCTTCACCCCTCTCGTGACCTCCGTCGATGGCGTATTCGCACCACAGATGACCTCCTTTGTCAAACACATTGGCGAAGCCCTCTCAGACCGTTGGAATAAATCACTGAGTACGATACTGGGTTGGCTTAGAACAAGGATATGCACTGCCATAATTCGAGCCACCAGTATGTGCATACGAGGCACACGCCACAAATTCAAACCTGCAGCGAAACTGTTGGGGTTTGACGACGGAGCAGCCATTCCAATCACTACCTAACTAAACTTCACCAGACTGTGCATTGCAGAGACGTGATTTATTTTTACTTTTACTTGTCATATATTATTATTATTTGTAATAAAAATAATGTAACCCCTTTAACTAAAAATTGTGTTTGGTCCTAAACTTTTTGACGGCAGTGTACCTTCGCTATTTTCTGTTAGGCCGTATTGTTGACTGGTAGAGAATGCCTTGAGGCATTAAGTCCGCCATTGGTACTGATTTATTAGTGCAATAGAGTTTAAATAAATAAATAATACTATCATATATTTTTTCACAGGTTACTACTTCAGTTAAAAAACTAAAGTAGAGGACCTGAGTGCCTACCGCGAACTTCGAAAATCGAACTTCGTCCCGTGCCGTCCCTCTCACTCTCGTGTTATACACTATATGACGGAAAGGGACGGTACGATACGAAGTTCGATTTTCGAAGTTCGCGGTAGGCACTCTGTTTTATGGAGTTGTAGCGTGTTCGAATAGACATTACACTGGTTGAATACAGGTGGTAAAAAACACGCCGTGGATTTGTTTAAGTCGTTAATTGCTATCGCATTCTGAATAGAATTCAGTAGGTAAAAAAAGTGACTCAAACATTTTTGTTGTGTTGGCAAATTGCCAAATTTAGAAGAAAGGTGCCTACAAAAAATTGAGTAAAAAAAATGTTTACCTCCTTATTTCCAGTCAGTTAAATGGATCCACGGCATTTTTGTTAACCCTGTATGTAAACTCTAATATGTAATTAGATTCCATCAAATCTACCAAGAAATGTCATTGTCACAATGTCATCTGTCAACTTCAATATGTGGGACCAGATGTCGCCAACCCTTTCTTAATAATAAAAAATACAATTATCTAACTAGGTGAATAATATATTGAAATCCCTGTCTATGTATGGAATACGGAAGTTACTTGCTGCATCAAAATACGTAATTTATTATACATACCTTTAATGAAATGCTGCAATTGCCTACATAATGCGATACCTACTCCTACTACCTACACATTATGAAACAAATATGTTTTTAGTAGCGGCCCAAACAAACTTTCTGGACTTCTCTATACTATGTGTAGAAGATACAAAGAAAAATATTTTATGTCACACCTGGCCATAAAGTAGCTTTTTACGCTCGCTACGCGTACGAAAACGTGTAGGCATGAAATGATGTACACAACACGGGAGATAAAGAAAAAGCCCTTGATCGCATATTTGAGGCCCTCGCTTGCAGCTGGGGCCGCAAACATCTGCGATCTCGGGCCTTCTGTTTTATCTCCCTAGTGGTGTAGTATACTTACTATTAAAGATATCGTCACTAGGCACTACGTACATAACTTGCTCAGCTTGGCATTAAGTGAGGTTGATCTGTCTGTTAAAGACTGTCAAATCATATAATTTATGTAATTTTTATGTGTCTATGAAAGTCCAAATCTGTAATAAAATTAAAGACTTGCCATGGTAGAAAATTATCCCTATTTTTTAACAGCTGGCCTAAAAAGGGTGGCCTAACAGTGTATTGTGTCAAATGAAAACAACAATATTTTTAATAAGTTTATTTATTCTACAAGTTCCGATCCACTCAATTCATCTTCACCTGTGTTTATAATAAACGGCTCTACAACATCATCAATTAAATGATCTAATTGACACATTTCATCCTCTACTTTAATAACATGATCTATGCACGATCTCCAGCGTTCTGGTGTAACAAGCTCCAAACCTTCCTGGAATAATGTTTTGACCTCGGCCATTTTAAAACTTTTATTATTTTTGGCGACATGTCCTTTTACCTGTGCCCACACTAATTCAATAGGGTTTAGTTCACAATGGTATGGGGGGAGTCTTAAAATGGTTACATTGTGAGCAGCCGCTAATTCATCAACTGCCATTTTGCTGATCTTGGGTTGGCTTTCTACCAGAGCCCATAACTCCGTTTTTATCATGGACATGTCACAGGGTATATTCCTTTCATGCAGCCATTGAATAATTTGGCCCTTGTTCCACCTCTTTACAGGGCCACTTTCCATTTTTCTAGAATGGTATGGAGCATTGTCTATGACTAGTACAGAATTGGGCTTAAGCCTTGGCAATATACCAGTCAGCCACTCTTCGAAATGCTGAGCATTCATTTCTTTATGGTAGTCATCAGTATTTTTCTTCGATTCAAATAATAGTAGTCCATTTTCTAAAAATCCTTCATCGCTGCCAATGTGGCTTATAATGAGCCGCCTTCCTTTTCCTGATGGAGCCTTCAGTCCGGTTGTAAGACCCTCTAAAAATGCTTGTCGAGATGACAAAACTTTTGGGTCTTGCCACACTTTGTTTACCGTGTGCCCTTTAACAAGAAAGAATCAGATTAAAATAAAAATTACTACAATTACTCGTAAATCTCGTAACATAGTGATGAATAAATGTTTACAATCACTTAATGAATACTTTTGGTACAGGCAACATCAAAGATATTTAGTTGTTACACTTTTACAAATTTTTACAGGAGTAAGGATCAAAAGTGTAAACATATTTTTAATGTCAATTGTACAATGTTTTATTGCAACTATTTTTCCAGAATTTTTTTCAATTACTTATTAAGACAATTCTAATGAGCCCAAACAAATTATGTAAATTATAATATATATACCTTCATTAACCCAAGTCTCATCTTGGTAATATATTGGTCTTCCCTCTCTGCGATATTGTTTTATTTTTACTAAATATCGTTTTCTCCACAATATTATATCAGCCCGGTCAATGAGGCAGCTATGGCGTTTCCGACTTGCATATTTGAAATTTAGGTGCTTAAGTACCAGTCGCAAGGTAAATGCAGACAAATTTGGTAGGTCCGGGTCATCATTAACAACCTGCAACACCTAAGAACATAATACAAATTTTAGTACATTGTCAAGTAAGTATTCATGCTTTGTGTTTTTTTTTTTAAATACATGCTTGTATACATAGAAAACATCCAAGACTGAGAAACAAATATTCGTGATAAACACAAATAAATCCCTATGCAAACCCGGGGCCTCTGGCTTCGTAGGCAGGGTCACTACCAACTAGGCTACGGAGGTTGTTATCATTAATTAGAACATTTTCTGCTTTTTAAAAGATGGTAATATTGCCATCATACAGCATTACATTATAACAGTAATAAATGGTCATGATTACAATTAAAAAAATACCTTTTGAATAGTAGGCGGCTCATTGCGATGGAAAAATTGATGCACTATCCGTCTAATGGCTGCAAACGTAAACTCGTCCAACTTGTCAATTACTGCCAATTTCGGGCCAGGTTTCTTGGGCGAAGCGAATTCGTTGGTCGTATTATGTTCTTTTAGTATATTTCTGACGGTTCTTTCGGATATTCCCAATATTTCCGCCACTTTTTTAGCACATTCAACTTGTGTCCAATACTTGTCCTGGGGCCACGTATTGTACGTATATTTGTAGCAGTTCATCACCATACATTTTTCGGAAACACTCATATGAGATGCCGGTCTTTTCCTTGGTGGGGAAAGAGAAATATTCTCTTTCATGTCCTGGGAGGGACCTGCCACGGGTTCCATTTTACTTACGTAAAACGAAAACTCACGTTCACGGTACAAACTTAACAAAGAGTCAACGTAAATACACAAAACAAACTTAACAGTAAACAAAAACTCAACAATGAAAAATACCACAACGAGGAAAGAAAACATTCGAGCGCTCAAGACAGACGTCAGATGCCGAATGAAGTGACAAGTGTCATGGCCGCCATACGTTCCCCATAAAGGGCGTACTACACAACACATAAACAACCCCATATATGAATTTCCTTTTTGAGGTGAAAAGATATGCACTCAATGTTAAGACAATAATGGTACAGGTCGCGGCACGTAAGTCTAGCGGTGAACAAAACGTGGAGGGGATAGCTGCGCATAGGTACTGTCGCGCGCGCAATTGTTATGTCTACAAATTGATTAAAATTATACTTATTAATAAAGCACGTGTTTTAGTTTGTCCACCTTCAATATCTAAGCTAGTTCATTTAAACTAGTCACATATAGATTGATGTTTCTCAATCACGCTAAAGCGGCTGAATGGATCTGGATGAAATTTAGCTCCGAGATATACATATCATATTTTTCCACACGAACGAAGTCGCGGGTGGAAGCTGGTTTTGTACCCTCTGCTGTTCTTTTTTGAATTTTCCCTAAATCACTGACAACACAATTAAATTTCATATTTTCCCTCTTAATAATTTGTCCAGTTTGTTTCATCATGCTTAAATGACAGTGTCGCTGTCCAAGTAACTGCAGAGTATCATATTCGTAGTTTCGTCAATCAGACTTTTAATATGTTTCAAAGAATGGATCATTAGCTCTGTCTTTAAAAAATAATGCACGTCATATAACATTTTCCGTGCCTGTCTTCACAAAACAGTATTTCTTCTAGGCATATTCACTGTTTCAACATCACACATCACAAATAAACGCAAACTTAATTACAACAGTCAATAAAACACAATCTCAAACTTGACAGAAAACAACAACAGTAACAACAATACAATTTAGAACGCGACTGTACACCAGAAGTGAGCGGGGCGTCGTATCGGTGCGCGGGACAGAGTACGACAAGAGAGCCAATCAGCGCTTACGCATGCCCGCGCGCGCCCTTTCACTCCCCCGAGATACCTTATTTTCGACTTCTGCGCATAAACGGTCAGCGCTAAACTTACGTGCCGCGACCTGTAATTATATTAAAATTGATTACCAAAGGTGGTTTACACCTGAGTTTTACCATTCCTAAACAAACATTTGTACCACAAAATAGTTTTTATTAAATATTAATTTGTGCGACAGCTTTTTTATGAAGTCTGGTTATTTAAACTGAGTATTTAAACACAATAATTAAAATTACCAATAAATGTTGTATATACGTCCATTATTTCGCTAATTTTTTTTTTTCTATTTATTGAACGTTTTATTCTAATGGCAACACAGTGGTAGCTTTGATGGAATCTATTTACATATTTTAGTTTAGAGATATTACATATTTAAGGGGCCCCACGAGCTAATTATCGATATTTGACGTCCGAGTTAATATTCCTCCGTCAGAACTAAGGCCGTTCTTCAACCCTTTATCTGCATTTTCAAGAGCCGAATTTGGAAAAGTGAAGACTTATTTTTTTTTGTTCAAAAAGCTCTATTTTCGATATTAGTATGTTATTTATGTGGACCCGGGTATGTCCTTAAACTACGACCAAGACCACCGGGGAATGGGCAGCAGCATTCCTAGAGTGCGGTGGAGATACTGCGATCGCCAACCCGCATGCCAAGCGTGGCGATTATGGCATTTACCCCCCATGTAATTGGGGGAGGCCTGTGTCCAGCAGTGGACGTCCTAGGGCTGATATGGTGGGTTGGTTGGATGTTATTTATACACTCATGTTTAAAAAATGTACATATAACTAACTGTTCCTTATGGACGTCTCTAACACCTCGAAAGAATCATTTATTTTTAATTTATTCTCACAAAAGTTACATCCATAAAATTGGTGCTTTGGCCTAAAAATGGCAACGTTTGATGCCGGATATCTCGAAGACGGAGAATTTTAAAGTAAATCATCATCGGCCTGTGTCAGTCCACTGCTGGACATAGGCCTCTCACTGAGCTCGGTATTCAGCTCTGCCTACTGCCTTACTTACGGATGTCGTCACTCCACCTAGTCCTACTACAAGGCGTCCTACACTACGTTTTCCGACACGCGGTCACCACTCAAGAACCAGTCTGCCCCAACGGCCATCGGTTCGGCGACATCTGTGACCTGCCCACTGGCATTTCAGCTTGCTAAGTCGCTGAGCTATGTCGGTAAGGTTTCATGGTCAACTGAGCCCACTCTCAACTCAGCCCGCGGGTTCAGTTGATTACGTTTATTTTTTCGGGGGCAACTCGGCCCAGAAATTGGCTAAGGGGTCAACTGAGCCCACACGGGCTCAGTCGACTACAGTTTAAAGTTATATGGTTGACTCAGCCCACGGGCTCAGTCGACTACAGTTTAAAGTTATATGGTCAACCCAACCAACGGAAAGTTGAGATATATGTAGAACGTTTGATCCACCTGTCTGGACTGCTATCACGTTTTGGTAAGTTACATATATTTTAGTATTTAATAACAATCGATCAGTGTATTGACCCGTGACGCTACGCTATCGGCGAGAACCATCTTCTCTCGCAGTGTTGCCAACATAAATATATATTTTAAACACAAATATAGGTCAGAAAACACAACAGACGCAAAATTGATATATCCGCGTCTTCGTCAGCGTGGACATAAATCACTCCGTTCACTTATTAAATGTTCTAGAATCTTAAAATTTCTATACATAAAGCTACAATTTTTTTATTATGTTATAGTTCCATAACTACTTCATTAATTTTGTCATTCACCTCGATGACTTCATTTTTTTCTTTTGCTGACGATGTTATTTCTTTAGAATATGACCTCTATTTTCAATTTGTAAAAATTGATCGTGGTAACTTCCATTATAAAAACGAAAATTAAAAATTACAAAACGGTATTTAATTTGCAAACATAATTGTAAACAAACACACACAATAAGTTGTCCCCCTAGCGAAAGACTGAGCCTGCGGGCCGAGTTGTACCTCTGGCGGTAGACTGTGTCAACTGAGCCTGCGGGCCGAGTTGTCTCTTTAGCAAAAGACAGTGGTCAACTGAGCCCGCGGGCTGAGTTGACCTTGTAGGCCGAGTCGCCCCCAACATATATTTTAGAGGTCAACTGAGCCCGCGGGCTGAGCTGTGAGTGGGCTCAGTTGACCATGAAGGGGTCGGTAACCTTGGTTCTCTGACGAATAACTACGTTCCGGATACGATCCCCAAGAGAATCTTATCTTATCTTGTTTATACGAGGGCCCTTACGGATGCACTTCGAACCAATCAGATCTTTTGTGCAATTGCCCCCTCCTTTATGCCTACTACTCTAAGCTGTTCTCCAATATTTCCATAAACTGGATGATGGAGCTCAGCGGGAGTACTTTGAATTCCTTTGGTTCTGGGTACCCATTACCAAAGTCATTCATTCTTTGTCTGGCAAGGGCGTGACATTCACACAGTAAGTGTTCCATTGTCTCGTCATCCTCGCCACACATCCTACAATCTATGTTGTCTGATAGTCCCATCTTGGCCAAGAGATCCTTGACCCCGAAGTGACCTGTAAACACCCCAGTTATAATTCTGAGCTGTTTTCTGCTGAATTTCCAAAGTTTCTTGGTCCAGCTTGGGTCCACTCCTTCGATGAAGAGCTTTGAGTGCCTTAAGCCCGCCTCATTCCTCCACTCCTCCTCAACTCCTGTTGGTGTATGGCTTTGGCGTAATCCTTTAAGGCCGATGTTATGGTTCTCTGCGAGAGTCCCACAAACGGTTCTGGACCTACAATACTACTACGTTCCGGATACGATCCCCAAGAGAAACTCCGAGCATACGAGTAGCTCTCTCCATAGCTCGCTGAGCGAACTTAAACTGGTGTACAAGGCGCACAGTAAGTGGCCACGTTTCGGCTCCGTATGTCATTAGTTACAGGTAGGACGCACTGATTAAAAAGTTTAGTTTTTAGGTTTTGAGGTATCGGTAATGAAAAGACTCGACGCAGTTTTTCAAATACTGCCCATCGCAGCTGTATCCGCCTCCTGATTTCTGTGTCGTCGTTGTTAATATGATAAGGTAAGCTATAAAAAACACGAGAAATTGTAGAGTTACAGCACGAAGGTCATTGGGAGCTAGGAGCCCCTTAACCTGTGTGTAGCCAGTGATGACATACGGTACTGAAACGTGGTCTTTTTCGCTGGGCTTAGTGTCAAAGCTCGAAGTTATTCAGAGGGCTATGCTCGGAGTTTCCCTACGTGATATAATCAGAAACAGGGCTTGGAACCGGTACCGAAAATACCTGTAACATACCGGTATTTATAGGTTCTCTTCGTTTTGGTTCCAGAGAACCGGTTAAGAAAAAATACCGGTATTACCACCGAAAAATACCGGTTCTTTATAAAGGTTCCTACTCGTGTATGCGATGTTGCCATTTCGTGCGAATGCACGGCGCGGAGGCGGAACTTAGGTAAATAATAGTACATTACTACAGAGGCCGGGACGAAAGGGGTTGCCGGCCGAAGACATATAGACGGATATGTCTGAGGCGGGCAACCCCATATTTCCCGCCGAGGTATGTATAGTGCTTTTCTCAAACATGCAATGAAATAAACAACAACAAAATCAAAGTTTTATTTTTAATAAGCATAGTGGCAGAATGTCATGATGCCTGTGCCACAAATTTATGTGGAATGGAAATTAAAAAAAGAGGACTTTGCCGGCCTAGGCCTGCAAGCTTTGGATGAAATTCCATTAACGACCTCTTGTCCTAGCCGCACCTGAAACGTCATACTTCGCAGCCTATTATAAGGAACATAACATCAATATTTCATTGCATGTTTGAGAAAAAATTATAACATGACACTTACCTTCAAGTCAGTCAATAGCGGAAAGCTATAATTATCACACACTTGGTTCACTGCTAATTCTTACACCTTATACCCCAATTACGATTTACTTAACACAAATCAGAACGTCCCAATTACCGGCCTCCGACATGAATTAGTCTGCATCCAAGAGTTTAAGAGAAGAATATAATTCATCGATCCGACGCTCAACTCGCGATGTGTGTTTGTGACCTTATTAGTTTTTCTATCTCTCTCACTCACTCCACTCGCACGTTCGAGTATCGGTATTTTAACTGTTAAAAAAAGGTGAAATTCATCAATTTACCGGTTCTCAAGGTATCGGTATCATTTAGGATACCGGTTTTCGCAATACCGGTACTTTTGCATGGTACCGGTACCACGTCTAATACCGGTTCCTGGATCAAGGTCACAATACCGGTTCCGAAAAATACCGGTTTTTCAAGCCCTGATCAGAAATGAGGCGAGTAGTAGGAGAAACAGGGTCCAGCGAGTTGCAAGACTCAAGTGGCAGTGGGCAGACACATTGCTCGTAGAAAGTTTCTCGAGTGGCGACCACTTGCAACAACATTGTCTTATTAAACGACTTCAATAGAAGGAAGGAGGCTCTCAGTTCGTCTTCATGTTTCTTTTTTTACCGACTTCAATAGAAGGAAGGAGGTACTCAGCTCTTCTGCATGTTTGCTTGTTCTTTTTTTTATGTATGTATGTTCCTCTATAACTCTTGACCACGTTGGCCGATTGGGATAATTCTTTTTTTTTTGTTTTAAATCAGATACCCCGACATTGGTCCCATATAAATTTGGTGAAGGTCTGATGATGATACCCAGGAGGAATCAAAGGAACTCCTCGAATTTGATAGGCATATGCCGATTTCGGTATTTTCTGTACGTAACCAAGCATTGGCTCACGGAAACCACAAATTGTGGCATAGCAAATACAAAATTGGAGACGGTGTTTTTTTGGTATAAATTATTATTTCTTTGGCATTTCGCGTGCTTATATAGAACGACACTTACTGAATAATGCTTTTCGAACCAAGCTAATAGCCAGGCCACGGCTTTTCGCGAATTGCGGCGCCACAAGTATTTTATTTGTCCAGTGCACCGCGGTTAGTTGGTGTCACTTGCAATGTATGAGGATAAAAAAAAACCTTTAAAAAAAGTTTACCGACTTCAAAATTAGTAATACTCGTAACAAGTAAATTTTTAACAAAAAAACAAACCTGCCAAGTGCGAGTCGGACTCGCGCACGAAGGGTTCCGTTCCAGAAGAAAAACACCGACAACTACTCTGTTGAATGGGAGCCCCCCTTAATTATTATTATTATTTTAATTTTAGTATTTGTTGTTGTAGCCACAATAAAATACATAATCTGTGCAAATTTCAACTGTCTAGCTATTACGGTTCTTGAGATCTAGCTCGACGAGTGGTAGCCATGAAAAAGGGCTAAAATATCACGTTTTTTGTATGGGAGCCCTCTTAATTATTATTATTATTTTGTTTTTAGTATTTGTTGTTATAGCGGCAACAGAAATACACAATCTGTGAAAATTTCAACTGTCTAGCTATTACGGTTCTTGAGATACAGCCTGGTGACAGACGGACGGATGGACGGACAGCGAAGTCTTAGTAATAGGATCCCGTTTTTACCCTTTGGGTACGGAACCCTAAAGACCGACTCCAAACATTTTCATACTCACACTCAGCCTATCCTGCTATATAATTGGAGGCGTTCCCTTTGAAATCGGTCCAACAGTCTCCGAGTAACCGGTGAACATACATAAAGAAAATGTTCCGACAAATTGAGAACCTCCTTTTTTTGAAGTCGGTTAAAAACCGCTGCCGCTGGCAGTCGTAGCCGGGCCGTGATGGAGATACATTTGTTCAGGAGTACCGAGCTCCGGAGCCGGCGCCCGGCCCGGGCGGCGGCGGCACGCTGAGGAGGAGGGAGGACCACGTCAGCGACGGCCCATGGAAGCCCAAGCGGTATGCCGCCATCAACCAGGCAAGTTTACTGCGATATAAATATTTCATCACATCTGCTCTAGAATAGTACATTACTACAGAGGCCGGGACGAAAGGGGTTGCCGGCCGAAGACTTCGCTCGGCCGGATAGGTCTAAGGCTGGCAACCCCAAATTTCCCGCCGAGGTATGTATAGTGCTTTTCTCAAACATGAAATGAAATAAACAACAAAAAAATCTAAATTTTATTTTTAATACGCATAGTGGCAGAATGTCATGATGCCTGTGCCACAAATTTATGTGGAATGGAATTAAAAAAGAGGACTTTGCCGGCCTAGGCCTGCAAGATTTGTATGAAATTCCATTAACGACCTCTTGTCATAGCCGCGCCTGACACGTCATACTTCGCAGCCTATTATAAGGAACATAACAACAATATTTCATTGCATGTTTGAGAAAAATACTTTGAATAATACTGCCATGTCAATTTTAATAAAATCAACTTCGACCGCCATCTTGTAATCCGACGACTTACGTCATCATTTTCCAAATATGCACCCGGAACCCGATGACCTGATTGATGAACCTATGACCTTATTTGACGCCCATTTTGGCCTAGTTGGTAATGACCATTACTAACTTAACAGATTTGTTGTACTGACGGTGCTAAAGCAATGACGGGAAATAAAAGTGGATTCGTTGCAAGACTTAAGTCATTTTTACCGAATGCCTTGTGGACACACTGTTTTCTCCATCGCCAAGCTTTAGCTGCCAAATTTTTGCCCGCAAATTTAAACGAAGTGATGAAAAATGTTGTAAATTCAATTAAAGGCAAAGCTTTGCAAACGCGGCTGTTTCAAATTGTATGCAAGGATATGGGAGCATTTCATCAAAATCTACTTTATCACACAGAGGTGAGATGGCTCTCAAAGGGAAAAGTTTTGTCAATCGCCATAGAGCAGCATTATTGATGTTCCTGCAATATAACAAAAATGGATTTGAGGATTTATTATCTGACTATACTTGGCTATTGAAAGTAGCATATCTTTCAAATATTTTCGACCATTCGAATTGATTGAACAAAAATCTACAACAAGGAAGGAATGAAAACATGATTGCAGCAAAACATAAAATTCATGGATTTATAGCGAAAACTGAATTATGGACAACATCATTACAAAATTTGAAGTTTAAATCGTTTTCTTGCATGTCTCAAATTATTCAAGAATTTTCATCGGATAATTTCGTGAACGTGGAAATTAATATTCCCATTATGGTGGAGTTTGCAAAAAACATATTGAGTTATTTTTCAAATGAAACACAGACGGGTGACGGAAAATGTTGGACATGTAATCCCTTTCTGATCTCAACAACACTGTGAAAGAATCTCGTCTAAAACTTGCATCTGATAGGATGCTACAATTGGAGTTTGTATCCGTATCAATTGGTGCGTTTTGGGTGAAGAGAATGGCTGAATATCCCGATCTAGCAAAGGAAGCCCTTAGTATTTTGATACCATTCGCAACTTCTTATTTGTGTGAGCTGTCATTTTCTTCAATGGTCGATATCAAAACAAAGAAGAGGAATAGATTGAACTTAGAAAATGATTTCATCGTCTGCGTATCGTGACAGGACCCACGTTTTGCTAAATTAGTTAAAATAAAACAAGCGCATCCTTCGCACTGAATTAAAAAAATACAAATTACATTTTCTAGTCGTAATGAAATAAATGCACACGTCTAAGAATTATTTCTTTTTTATTAAAATGAACATGCTTGATAAAAACATCCTTTCTTGTAGTCCCGAGACTTTCTCGAAGCCAAGCTGATCCTCGCGACCCCCCTGGATACGTGCCGCGGCCCCCCTGGGAGCCGCGACCCACACTTTGAAAAACACTGGTCTAGGTTAAAACAAATTGACAGATTAGTACACTGTTTAACGATGGGCGTAAGCGGAAAATTGCAAACGAGAGTCTATCAGAAACCCGACGCCGAAGGAGAAGGATTTTTGATGTGTCGAGTTGGCAATTTCCTTACACCTGAGTTAATGAAAATATTTATCATCACATTTGTGAGAAAATAAATAACTCCAGCACCAATCCAAATTGATTAAATCGACAAATTCACCTCCAGTATCAGTGCATGATTGCTGGGGCGTCCTTGCGAGAGCAGCGCGCAGCTTCATTATTTCAACCAATTACGAGTACAAAGCAGTATTCTTGTGGAGCGCGCGCGGCCATCAAAAATGTTCAGCTTGAACATTTCAACCTTTTTTTTTACCAATCACAGAGCATTTTTGTAGAGCGCGCCCAACTAGATTTTTTTACACCAATCAGATCACACACAAACTTATAACTAGGTAAATCGGCTATAAATGCTCTATACGCCTGCGCGCAACAAGACCCTTTACGAGCCAGTGTGATAAATTTATTTATGTATTTATATTATCAGTTTGTTCCTCGAAACGAGTACGAGGAGATAATCCTCCTCCTGCTGGTGGGGGAGGCGATGGCGGTGCGGGACGCGGTGCTGTCGCAGAGCGCGGAGTTCGAGCTGCAGCGCTCGTGCGCGCTCGCGCAGGCGGCCTGCGTGGCCGACCTGCTGGCGCTCGCCGTCACCCGCTGGGGGCAGCTGTGTCTAGTGCTGGAGGTGAGTCAGTCGCAGAGCGCGGAGTTCCAGCTGCAGCGCTCGTGCGCGCTCGCGCAGGCGGCCTGCGTGGCCGACCTGCTGGCGCTCGCCGTCACCCGCTGGGGGCAGCTGTGTCTAGTGCTGGAGGTGAGTCAGTCGCAGAGCGCGGAGTTCCAGCTGCAGCGCTCGTGCGCGCTCGCGCAGGCGGCCTGCGTGGCCGACCTGCTGGCGCTCGCCGTCACCCGCTGGGGGCAGCTGTGTCTAGTGCTGGAGGTGAGTCAGTCGCAGAGCGCGGAGTTCCAGCTGCAGCGCTCGTGCGCGCTCGCGCAGGCGGCCTGCGTGGCCGACCTGCTGGCGCTCGCCGTCACCCGCTGGGGGCAGCTGTGTCTAGTGCTGGAGGTGAGTCAGTCGCAGAGCGCGGAGTTCCAGCTGCAGCGCTCGTGCGCGCTCGCGCAGGCGGCCTGCGTGGCCGACCTGCTGGCGCTCGCCGTCACCCGCTGGGGGCAGCTGTGTCTAGTGCTGGAGGTGAGTCAGTCGCAGAGCGCGGAGTTCCAGCTGCAGCGCTCGTGCGCGCTCGCGCAGGCGGCCTGCGTGGCCGACCTGCTGGCGCTCGCCGTCACCCGCTGGGGGCAGCTGTGTCTAGTGCTGGAGGTGAGTCAGTCGCAGAGCGCGGAGTTCCAGCTGCAGCGCTCGTGCGCGCTCGCGCAGGCGGCCTGCGTGGCCGACCTGCTGGCGCTCGCCGTCACCCGCTGGGGGCAGCTGTGTCTAGTGCTGGAGGTGAGTCAGTCGCAGAGCGCGGAGTTCCAGCTGCAGCGCTCGTGCGCGCTCGCGCAGGCGGCCTGCGTGGCCGACCTGCTGGCGCTCGCCGTCACCCGCTGGGGGCAGCTGTGTCTAGTGCTGGAGGTGAGTCAGTCGCAGAGCGCGGAGTTCCAGCTGCAGCGCTCGTGCGCGCTCGCGCAGGCGGCCTGCGTGGCCGACCTGCTGGCGCTCGCCGTCACCCGCTGGGGGCAGCTGTGTCTAGTGCTGGAGGTGAGTCAGTCGCAGAGCGCGGAGTTCCAGCTGCAGCGCTCGTGCGCGCTCGCGCAGGCGGCCTGCGTGGCCGACCTGCTGGCGCTCGCCGTCACCCGCTGGGGGCAGCTGTGTCTAGTGCTGGAGGTGAGTCAGTCGCAGAGCGCGGAGTTCCAGCTGCAGCGCTCGTGCGCGCTCGCGCAGGCGGCCTGCGTGGCCGACCTGCTGGCGCTCGCCGTCACCCGCTGGGGGCAGCTGTGTCTAGTGCTGGAGGTGAGTCAGTCGCAGAGCGCGGAGTTCCAGCTGCAGCGCTCGTGCGCGCTCGCGCAGGCGGCCTGCGTGGCCGACCTGCTGGCGCTCGCCGTCACCCGCTGGGGGCAGCTGTGTCTAGTGCTGGAGGTGAGTCAGTCGCAGAGCGCGGAGTTCCAGCTGCAGCGCTCGTGCGCGCTCGCGCAGGCGGCCTGCGTGGCCGACCTGCTGGCGCTCGCCGTCACCCGCTGGGGGCAGCTGTGTCTAGTGCTGGAGGTGAGTCAGTCGCAGAGCGCGGAGTTCCAGCTGCAGCGCTCGTGCGCGCTCGCGCAGGCGGCCTGCGTGGCCGACCTGCTGGCGCTCGCCGTCACCCGCTGGGGGCAGCTGTGTCTAGTGCTGGAGGTGAGTCAGTCGCAGAGCGCGGAGTTCCAGCTGCAGCGCTCGTGCGCGCTCGCGCAGGCGGCCTGCGTGGCCGACCTGCTGGCGCTCGCCGTCACCCGCTGGGGGCAGCTGTGTCTAGTGCTGGAGGTGAGTCAGTCGCAGAGCGCGGAGTTCCAGCTGCAGCGCTCGTGCGCGCTCGCGCAGGCGGCCTGCGTGGCCGACCTGCTGGCGCTCGCCGTCACCCGCTGGGGGCAGCTGTGTCTAGTGCTGGAGGTGAGTCAGTCGCAGAGCGCGGAGTTCCAGCTGCAGCGCTCGTGCGCGCTCGCGCAGGCGGCCTGCGTGGCCGACCTGCTGGCGCTCGCCGTCACCCGCTGGGGGCAGCTGTGTCTAGTGCTGGAGGTGAGTCAGTCGCAGAGCGCGGAGTTCCAGCTGCAGCGCTCGTGCGCGCTCGCGCAGGCGGCCTGCGTGGCCGACCTGCTGGCGCTCGCCGTCACCCGCTGGGGGCAGCTGTGTCTAGTGCTGGAGGTGAGTCAGTCGCAGAGCGCGGAGTTCCAGCTGCAGCGCTCGTGCGCGCTCGCGCAGGCGGCCTGCGTGGCCGACCTGCTGGCGCTCGCCGTCACCCGCTGGGGGCAGCTGTGTCTAGTGCTGGAGGTGAGTCAGTCGCAGAGCGCGGAGTTCCAGCTGCAGCGCTCGTGCGCGCTCGCGCAGGCGGCCTGCGTGGCCGACCTGCTGGCGCTCGCCGTCACCCGCTGGGGGCAGCTGTGTCTAGTGCTGGAGGTGAGTCAGTCGCAGAGCGCGGAGTTCCAGCTGCAGCGCTCGTGCGCGCTCGCGCAGGCGGCCTGCGTGGCCGACCTGCTGGCGCTCGCCGTCACCCGCTGGGGGCAGCTGTGTCTAGTGCTGGAGGTGAGTCAGTCGCAGAGCGCGGAGTTCCAGCTGCAGCGCTCGTGCGCGCTCGCGCAGGCGGCCTGCGTGGCCGACCTGCTGGCGCTCGCCGTCACCCGCTGGGGGCAGCTGTGTCTAGTGCTGGAGGTGAGTCAGTCGCAGAGCGCGGAGTTCCAGCTGCAGCGCTCGTGCGCGCTCGCGCAGGCGGCCTGCGTGGCCGACCTGCTGGCGCTCGCCGTCACCCGCTGGGGGCAGCTGTGTCTAGTGCTGGAGGTGAGTCAGTCGCAGAGCGCGGAGTTCCAGCTGCAGCGCTCGTGCGCGCTCGCGCAGGCGGCCTGCGTGGCCGACCTGCTGGCGCTCGCCGTCACCCGCTGGGGGCAGCTGTGTCTAGTGCTGGAGGTGAGTCAGTCGCAGAGCGCGGAGTTCCAGCTGCAGCGCTCGTGCGCGCTCGCGCAGGCGGCCTGCGTGGCCGACCTGCTGGCGCTCGCCGTCACCCGCTGGGGGCAGCTGTGTCTAGTGCTGGAGGTGAGTCAGTCGCAGAGCCGGACGGTTTCGGATTAAAGAAAATCAATATGGCCGCCACTTTGGGAGCGTTCAAGTATTACGTAACGCAATTTTTGGAGATTTTTGACCCCCCACCTCTCCCTTGTAACGTGCCGTAACGTTTTTCTGTACCCCCCTCCCCCCTCTTAAAACGTTACGTAACCACCAAGTGACCATTTTTACCTAGAGTAGTCATTCCATTAGAAATTTTGAAAAAAAGAATGTTTAATAAAATGCGTGAGAGAATCTCTCTAGGCAACCGTTCTGAAGGGTTAAAAAAAAACAATGTTACGTAACGCCTAGTTCAAAATACCCCCTCCCGCCTCTGTAACGCATCGTAACGTTTTACAAGACTCCCCCCTCCCCCCAAATTCGTTACGTAATACTTGAACGCTCCCTTTTTCAAATATGACCTTGGATTCGTATTAGGAGACCTCCCGGTTCTACAGATATTGATTTTGAACGAAATCGGAACGTAAATAAAGAAAATCAATAAGGTTGCCACTTATTCCAAACGTGACCTCGGATTCGTTTGAAAAGATTCTCTTGAATTTCCAGGTAGCGATTTTTTGATTAAATTGTTCATAAAATAACGATCAATTTTAAAATGTTAGAAAGTGAAAGTAAATACAATTAATAACTTTCTTAATTTATTTGGCTAGATTTAACTTTAGAACAGTTACGCTACGCACGTGCGTAATTTTGATAGATGAATGAAGCTTGCGTACTGGTAGTAGTTCCTTATACGGTGGTACTGCATCAGGAAATCCCGTGAAGGTTTATTAGGTGTTGTTAAGCGGTGGTGCACTTGCAGTCCCTGGAGCGCGCCATGAAGTTCTCGTTCGGCGCGGCGCACACGTGGCGCCAGCGCGCGCTCGCCACCGCGGCCGCCGCGCCCGCGCCCGCGCAGCTCTGCCACGCGCCGCACCACGTCTCGCCGGGTGAGTCCCCCGCCGTCCGCCCGAGCAGGCCCGGGGCGAGCCTGAAGCTCTCCTCCGGTGCGCAGCACATGTAGTGTTTTAAGGCTGTAGCAGGATAGCCTAGGAAAAACTGCCCCCAGCGATTTTGGGCCGAAACTGTAATCAAACGATGCCTTTTGGGGAGGTTATATTCTGCACAAAGTTTCATCCCTCAGTTACGCCCTGGGGGTGAAAAACATCCGATTAACCCCAAAACTGTTTTAATTATTTTTTCCTAAACTATAAAAGTGACGAATTTCAAATTTTGTACAAATATTAATAATACTAAAAGCTATTTAAAAAAAAAATGAACCCCGTAACCATTTAAATTCTTGTAAAAAAACAAAAATGTAAAAGAATCACCCTGTATATGAAGTTTGGCTCATGGTACCCACACCATTTTTTTTTTCAAAAATGAACCAATTTATATTCTACATTATACAAAAGTTTCATGGATCTACTCCAGAAGGAACATTGCGAAATTAATATGTATTGGCTCTCAGGTGCGTACTATTTATTGAACTTCTACTAAGAGCCTTGCATTAGTAATAATACGAGTATAATGATTAGTGGCTACGAAATAGTACGTTTATTTTAATTTCGCAATGTTCCTTCTGGAGTAGGTCCATGAAACTTTTGTATAATGTAGAATATAAATTGGTTCATTTTTGGAAAAAAAATGGTGTGGGTACCATTAGCCAAACTTCATATACAGGGTGATTCTTTTTCATTTTTGTTTTTTTTTTTACAAGAATTTAAATGGTTACGGGGTCCACAAATCCCTCGTGAACAACGTGGTGAAGATTGAGAGTGTGTCGGCCAGGGTGGCGTACCTTATACTCAGAGTATCCAAGAGGTACTCGTTGACGGTCATACAGGTGTACGTGCCGACCTCGGCACACTCCGACGACGAGGTGGAGGCTATGTATGAGGATATATCAAAAGTCATGCATAGTTCCAAAACCTACTTCACCGTTGTTATGGGGGATTTCAACGCGAAACTGGGCAAGAGAGATGGTGAAGAACTGAAAGTGGGGCAATTTGGAGTTGGAAGTCGGAACCACCGGGGCCAACTACTGGCTGGTTTCTTGGAGAAGGAGGGACTCTACATGATGAACTCCTTCTTCAAGAAACGCGAGCACAGGAAGTGGACCTGGATGAGTCCCGACGGTGCAACAAAAAACGAGATTGACTTCATCATGTCGACGAAGAGGCATATATTCAATGATGTCTCTGTGATCAGTACGGTTAAAACCGGAAGTGATCATCGTCTGGTAAGGGGCACATTGAATATATGCGTCAAGCTAGAACGCTCTCGACTGATGAAGTCCACGCTCCGTCCAGCAGCAGTCCAAATCCAAAACCCCGAGAGCTTTCAGCTGGAACTCCAAAACCGTTTCGATTGTCTAGGCGGCGATGTGGACGAATTCAACGACGGGTTTGTGGAAGCTGTCCATAGCATTGGGTCTAAGTTCTTTAAGGCCCAGCGAACTCAAGGAGCCAAAAGGATCTCTATCTCCACTCAGAGGCTCATCGAGGAAAGGAATGAGATGATTCTGCAGTCTTCAGCCGATGCGACATTATACAGGCAGCTCAATAAACAGATCTCCAAGTAAGGGTAAGGGACCCGCGATCTGCGCCAATTCAATACAAATCGTATTGAGGAGGCCATCGAGCAGAATAAGGGCTCTAAAGTTTTTTTGAAGAGATCTGTCTATTGGGCAGAGCCAGCTCGCCAGATTAAAAACTGAAGATGGTAGAATCGTTTCGTCCAAACCTGAGCTTCTGAGTGAGATAGAGTGCTTTTATGGACAGCTATACACGTCAACTAGCAGACCCGAAGTTGGTCTGGCGGAAGACCCTAGAGCTAGATTAACCCGGCACTATACCGAAGATATCCCGGACATCAGCCTGTACGAGATTAGAATGGCTCTTAAACAGCTTAAGAACAATAAGGCACCCGGTGAAGACGGAATTACAGCGGAACTCCTGAAGGCGGGTGGAAAACCGGTCCTTAGGGCCCTTCAGAAGTTGTTCAATTCCGTCTTACTGGAAGGAAAAACTCCAAAGGCATGGAACAGAGGTGTGGTGGTCCTGTTCTTCAAAAAGGGTGACAACTCCTTACTGAAGAACTACCGACCCATCTCACTTCTGAGCCATGTCTATAAGCTGTTTTCAAGAGTCATTACGAACCGTCTCGCACGCAGGCTAGATGACTTCCAGCCTCCCGAACAAGCCGGTTTCCGAAGAGGCTTTAGCACCGTAGACCACATCCATACGCTCCGTCAGATTATACAGAAGACTGAGGAGTATAACCTGCCCCTCTGTTTAGCGTTCGTGGACTACGAGAAAGCCTTCGATTCGATCGAAACCTGGGCTGTACTACAATCTCTCAAGCGGTGCCAAGTGGACTACCGCTATATCGAAGTGCTGAAGTGTTTGTACGAGAACGCCACTATGTCAGTCCGACTCCAGGACCAGAGCTCGAAGCCTATCCCATTGGAGTGGGGAGTCAGGCAAGGAGATGTTATTTCTCCTAAACTGTTCTCCGCTGCGCTGGAGGATGTTTTCAAGACTCTGGACTGGAGAAGGCTAGGCATCAACATAAATGGCGAGTCTCACCTTCGGTTTGCTGACGATATAGTAGTCTTGGCTGAGACCATGGAAGATTTAAGTACAATGCTCAATGACCTCAGTAAAGCCTCCGAGCGAGTTGGTCTAAGGATGAACATGGACAAGACGAAGATCATGTCAAATGTCCATGTCGCACCAACTCCCTTAACAATCGGACACTTTACGCTCGAAGTTGTAGACGATTACATATACCTAGGACAGACTGTCCAGTTAGGTAGGTCCAACTTCGAGAAAGAGGTTAATCGTCGAATCCGACTCGGCTGGGCAGCGTTCGGGAAGCTACGGCACATCTTTTCGTCCAATATTCCGCAGTGTCTCGAAACGAAAGTCTTTGACCAGTGTGTGTTGCCAGTGATGACATATGGTACTGAAACGTGGTCGCTTACTATGGGCCTCATAAGAAGGCTCAAAGTCACCCAAAGAGCAATGGAGAGAGCTATGTTAGGAGTTTCTCTGCGTGATCGCATCAGGAATGAGGCCATCCGCAGCAGATCCAAAGTGACCGATATAGCCCTCCGAATTGCAAAACTTAAGTGGCAGTGGGCGGGGCACATAGCACGTAGAACCGATGGCCGTTGGGGCGGAAAGGTTCTCGAGTGGCGACCACGTACCGGAAGGCGTAGCGTGGGCAGGCCCCCCACACGGTGGACCGATGACCTGGTGAAGGTCGCGGGTGTCCGCTGGATGCGGGTGGCGCAGGACCGGTCATTGTGGAAGTCTTTGGGGGAGGCCTATGTCCAGCAGTGGACGTCTTTCGGCTGACATGATGATGATGATGATCATTTTTTTTTAAATAGCTTTTAGTATTATTAATATTTGTACAAAATTTGAAATTCGTCACTTTTATAGTTTAGGAAAAAATAATTAAAACAGTTTTGGGGTTAATCGGATGTTTTTCACCCCCAGGGCGTAACTGAGGGATGAAACTTTGTGCAGAATATAACCTCCCCAAAAGGCATCGTTTGATTACAGTTGCGGCCCAAAATCGCTGGGGGCAGTTTTTCCTAGGCTATCCTGTTACAGCCTTTATAGATCCATATGTTGGCACAATACCTACCCTTGTAAATTTTAAGTATTAGATTACTCGTGTCATTTAGGCCTACTTATATGCGATTTTTGAACTTTAGCAGACATCGCAATGGCGGGTGAAAAAACGATATGACAGTTCTAAATAATTATAAAGAAAATGTTTCCCTGCCACATCACACTTTGCTCCTCACGATGCCGTCTTTACCCACACATTGCTCTACTTGCGCAATTAATCGCGACTCGACTCTGCCCTGGACCCTTTGACTCGCGCCAAAAAACTGATAAAACGGGGAGCGGTAGACATGACATGCGACACGACAAGTAACGTGATCACACTGCATCTCTGCCTTCTTTCCTCGCTACTTCCCAAGGCACGCGACGAGTGTGTGGCCGGGGCGTTAGAAATAAAGTCCGGTGTTGACCGTGCGGTGTGCGTGCGCAGGCAGCGCGGCGTGGGCGGCGGGCGTGCGCGCGCGCGCCGTGCTGCGGCGCGCGGCGCCGCTCGCGCCCGCCGACGCGGCGCTGCGCCTGCTGGGCGCCGACACCTGCTACCGGAGCGGCTGGGTGAGTCCTCACCACTATACTCCAGTGTTGACCGTGCGGTGCGCGTGCGCAGGCAGCGCGGCGTGGGCGGCGGGCGTGCGCGCGCGCGCCGTGCTGCGGCGCGCGGCGCCGCTCGCGCCCGCCGACGCGGCGCTGCGCCTGCTGGGCGCCGACACCTGCTACCGGAGCGGCTGGGTGAGTCCTCACCACTATACTCCAGTGTTGACCGTGCGGTGCGCGTGCGCAGGCAGCGCGGCGTGGGCGGCGGGCGTGCGCGCGCGCGCCGTGCTGCGGCGCGCGGCGCCGCTCGCGCCCGCCGACGCGGCGCTGCGCCTGCTGGGCGCCGACACCTGCTACCGGAGCGGCTGGGTGAGTCCTCACCACTATACTCCAGTGTTGACCGTGCGGTGCGCGTGCGCAGGCAGCGCGGCGTGGGCGGCGGGCGTGCGCGCGCGCGCCGTGCTGCGGCGCGCGGCGCCGCTCGCGCCCGCCGACGCGGCGCTGCGCCTGCTGGGCGCCGACACCTGCTACCGGAGCGGCTGGGTGAGTCCTCACCACTATACTCCAGTGTTGACCGTGCGGTGCGCGTGCGCAGGCAGCGCGGCGTGGGCGGCGGGCGTGCGCGCGCGCGCCGTGCTGCGGCGCGCGGCGCCGCTCGCGCCCGCCGACGCGGCGCTGCGCCTGCTGGGCGCCGACACCTGCTACCGGAGCGGCTGGGTGAGTCCTCACCACTATACTCCAGTGTTGACCGTGCGGTGCGCGTGCGCAGGCAGCGCGGCGTGGGCGGCGGGCGTGCGCGCGCGCGCCGTGCTGCGGCGCGCGGCGCCGCTCGCGCCCGCCGACGCGGCGCTGCGCCTGCTGGGCGCCGACACCTGCTACCGGAGCGGCTGGGTGAGTCCTCACCACTATACTCCAGTGTTGACCGTGCGGTGCGCGTGCGCAGGCAGCGCGGCGTGGGCGGCGGGCGTGCGCGCGCGCGCCGTGCTGCGGCGCGCGGCGCCGCTCGCGCCCGCCGACGCGGCGCTGCGCCTGCTGGGCGCCGACACCTGCTACCGGAGCGGCTGGGTGAGTCCTCACCACTATACTCCAGTGTTGACCGTGCGGTGCGCGTGCGCAGGCAGCGCGGCGTGGGCGGCGGGCGTGCGCGCGCGCGCCGTGCTGCGGCGCGCGGCGCCGCTCGCGCCCGCCGACGCGGCGCTGCGCCTGCTGGGCGCCGACACCTGCTACCGGAGCGGCTGGGTGAGTCCTCACCACTATACTCCAGTGTTGACCGTGCGGTGCGCGTGCGCAGGCAGCGCGGCGTGGGCGGCGGGCGTGCGCGCGCGCGCCGTGCTGCGGCGCGCGGCGCCGCTCGCGCCCGCCGACGCGGCGCTGCGCCTGCTGGGCGCCGACACCTGCTACCGGAGCGGCTGGGTGAGTCCTCACCACTATACTCCAGTGTTGACCGTGCGGTGCGCGTGCGCAGGCAGCGCGGCGTGGGCGGCGGGCGTGCGCGCGCGCGCCGTGCTGCGGCGCGCGGCGCCGCTCGCGCCCGCCGACGCGGCGCTGCGCCTGCTGGGCGCCGACACCTGCTACCGGAGCGGCTGGGTGAGTCCTCACCACTATACTCCAGTGTTGACCGTGCGGTGCGCGTGCGCAGGCAGCGCGGCGTGGGCGGCGGGCGTGCGCGCGCGCGCCGTGCTGCGGCGCGCGGCGCCGCTCGCGCCCGCCGACGCGGCGCTGCGCCTGCTGGGCGCCGACACCTGCTACCGGAGCGGCTGGGTGAGTCCTCACCACTATACTCCAGTGTTGACCGTGCGGTGCGCGTGCGCAGGCAGCGCGGCGTGGGCGGCGGGCGTGCGCGCGCGCGCCGTGCTGCGGCGCGCGGCGCCGCTCGCGCCCGCCGACGCGGCGCTGCGCCTGCTGGGCGCCGACACCTGCTACCGGAGCGGCTGGGTGAGTCCTCACCACTATACTCCAGTGTTGACCGTGCGGTGCGCGTGCGCAGGCAGCGCGGCGTGGGCGGCGGGCGTGCGCGCGCGCGCCGTGCTGCGGCGCGCGGCGCCGCTCGCGCCCGCCGACGCGGCGCTGCGCCTGCTGGGCGCCGACACCTGCTACCGGAGCGGCTGGGTGAGTCCTCACCACTATACTCCAGTGTTGACCGTGCGGTGCGCGTGCGCAGGCAGCGCGGCGTGGGCGGCGGGCGTGCGCGCGCGCGCCGTGCTGCGGCGCGCGGCGCCGCTCGCGCCCGCCGACGCGGCGCTGCGCCTGCTGGGCGCCGACACCTGCTACCGGAGCGGCTGGGTGAGTCCTCACCACTATACTCCAGTGTTGACCGTGCGGTGCGCGTGCGCAGGCAGCGCGGCGTGGGCGGCGGGCGTGCGCGCGCGCGCCGTGCTGCGGCGCGCGGCGCCGCTCGCGCCCGCCGACGCGGCGCTGCGCCTGCTGGGCGCCGACACCTGCTACCGGAGCGGCTGGGTGAGTACTCACCACTATACTCCAGTTTTAACTTATCTACACCCATATACTCTCGCGGTCAAAAATGACGGATCGTCCTGAATTTAATAACCGCCATAATATTTTCTTAGTTACATTATATAATATTACCAACCACCACCCAACCCAACTATGTAAGTAATCAATATCCTAAAATTACGTTTTTAGCGATATCTCGCTCCGTTAACGTTGTATTTTTTTGAACCCGATTTAAACCTGATAACAATATTTTTTAACTGTTATTTTTGCAATTTAAAAGTTAAAAAAAAATAAGATTATGACAGTATCAAAAAACTGTACAACCTTGTACTATTTTAGAAATATATGACCCGTATTCTTTGTTCGCGAGTGTAGTTAATGTGTTCAAAATGTGTCCATAAATATCAGCTTTACAATGTACCCTACCCCATGAGCGCACTCCCCCGGCGCATGGGCCATAACTACGTAGTTGATATCATATAGCTAAATAATAAATAAATATTAGGGGACATTTTTTACACAAATCAAACTAGTCCCATATTAAGTTCAATAAGGCCTGTGTTATGGGTACTGGACGACGATATATTTAAGAGATATATACTTAAATACATAGAAAACGTCCAAGTCTCAGGAACAAATGTCTCTGCTCACCACAGAATCAAATGCCCTTACAAAAATCAAAAAATCAAAATCAAAATATTTATTTTGTTAATAGGCTTAAACTAGCTCTTTTACAAGTCATTTAAATACATTTATTTTACTTAATTATAGCTATTTTATAAAAAAAGCTTACCCTATAGTTATGTGAAAACGTACAACATTACAGTACAGCCCTGGCCCGCTCGGCTATCTCTATAAACATGCTTCCGCCGGCTCAATGGTTGGTGAATTTTTCTACTCCAGCATTATAATCTGTCAGTTAAATGACTGAGTGCTTGCGTAAAAATCTGACTGGTTTAGCATTCAACGAGGTGTAAGGCAGGGTTGTGTTGCCTCACCACGATTGCTTAACTTATTTATGGATAGTTGTTTGACACCACTTTTCTCTGTCAGTAGCTTTCTTACTAGTAAGTATGTTATCCTTCTGGTGTCGTCGGACCAACGGCAACGACTCTTTGACAGATATAGTATAGGCTTATTCTCACTGTATGTTCGGAGCCGATCGGACCCTATTTTAAAACTACTACTAGCAGTTGGCGGCGAACGCGCCCCGCCAGGCAGATGATATTTTGCATATCAAGCCAGATTTGACGTAGTCTGGAAAAACGTTTATGAGCGAGCACGCAGTTTTGGTGAGCTAAAAAGAGCCTCGCGCGGCAATGAATAGTAGATCTCGTTTTCTATAACTTGTTGGTTCTATATTTTGGCTTGAACACGAAGTGGTAACGTGCAAATTGTCCTCTCGCGGCCGTGTGAAAACTGTGAAAGAGCGTTTGTGAACTAGTCCAAGATCTTGACTAAGTTTGGTGTTTGGTTGTGCAGCGGTAGGTTTAACCCTACGAGTATGTTTCACGCTCTGAGATCTCCAGGGCCCTGCGAGGAATTCCGAGCTTGCGAGGAAAACCGGACAAGGAATGAATCTTTGGTTAAGTTAGATTTAGTGGTTTACGAGGGGCGTTCAATATATACTGAGAATGACAAGGACGCAAATAACTTTTGACATAGTTTATTTTATTTTTCAATATAGTCACCTTTCAAGAGTTTACACTTATTTTACCTTTTTCTAACATTAATATTCCCTTTTTAAAAAATCTTCTTCTTGACCCCTTAAAAAATCCTGTACCGCGGCGACCACGGCATCAACATCATCAAATTTCTGACCTCTGAGGTGCTCTTTTAACCGCAGAAATAAATAGAAATCACTAGGAGCGAGGTCTGGTGAATATGGCGGATGCTCCATCAATTCAAAGCCAGCATCTTCGATGGCAGCCATGGCGACTCTTGACTTATGTGCGGGAGCGTTGTCCTGGTGAAACAAAACACCTTTGGAAAGTTTCCCTCGGCGTTCCTCGCGTATAACATTACGTAGTTTTTTTATTTGTTCCGCATATAAATTGCCCGTGATCGTAGCTCCATGATCGAGATATTCAATCATAACAACCCCGTGGCTATCCCAGAAAAGGGAGCCCATGACTTTACCGGCGGATGGAATTGCCTTAAATTTCCTCGGAGTTGGAGATGATGGCCTCTTCCAAGTCATAGATTGTTGCTTGGTTTCTGGGTCGTAATAGTGAAGCCACGTTTCGTCCATTGTTAGAAAACGAGCCAAAAATCGTTCAGGATCTTGCTGTAACAGGACCAAATATCTTTTTGAAACCCGCAGTCTGGTTTGTTTCTGAGTGTCCGTAAGCATTCTTGGTACCCAGCGTGCTGATACCTTTTTCATGCCCAAGTGGTCATGTATTATATTATGAACACTCCCTACAGAAATTTTGACTTCTTCTGCTATAAAACGAACAGTAACACGACGGTCCGTTAAAATTATTTTCTTAACTTTTTTTATCATTTGTTCGGTCACTGTAGTCACCGAACAAATGCGCCGCCCTGAGCGTGGGTCGTCATTGATGTTCGATCTTCCTCTTTTAAACTCTGCACACCACCGTGCAACCGTGGAATAAGGAGGAGCGTGAACCCCTAATGTTTCTTGCAAATCTAAATTAACTTGCTCAGTAGTAAAATTTTTCAAGCAAAGGTATTTAATCACCGCATGAACTTAAATTTTCTCCATTTTCACCATTTGGTTCCGACACAACGAAATGAATGTACTCTATTTAAAAAAAACAAACGACTGTCAAGTTATTTTTTTTATTTTTCATAATAGTTAAATGGGCTATGCCTGCCAGTACTTTTTTATTACTTTGCCAAAGAGTTTATATGTCATTATCATTATTTATTGAACACCCCTCGTAAGTAGGTAGATGTGCTAATGCGCGGAAAACGACCGCTAATTAACAAAGTATGTATCTTATGCATTTATTCTCAGATAGAAGACGGCATAGAACTAGCGGAACAGGCGTTGGCGATAGAAGAAGAAAGAAACGGACCCATGCTGGCACGCTGCTGTCTATACTCGGGCATCGGCTACCAGATGTTAGCTCAGGTGACTTAATAGCTATGAACTGAGAGGCATTTGTAACACAGGTCAAATTCGGTTGACTGCGGAAGATTAGCCATATTTCGTAGATTACGCATCTGACTCTGAACCATGTGACACACGTAATATAGCTTAAAATGGATTTTATATAGAAAACTCTTTGAGATCGAATGTCACTCGACAAGTTTCGGTCCGGCACGTGGTCCATGATCACTCGCGCTGGTCCCAGCGGCCCGTTTAGCACTGCGTGTCCGTGTGCTGCCCGCTCGGTTGCTCACTGAAATGGATTGTTCAGTATACTTCTAGACAAAGTTGTGAATATGTTTTCTTCTATTTACTTGAAACCACCGCGCACACCCGGCCAAAGAAGAATTTCTCGACTTTAAAGTTGGTGGCCTCGCTGAGACTCGTCTAGCAAACTCATTGTTCCAGAAAACGAATTCCCGCGTGGACAAGGAGGCGGCGAACGACAAGTGTCTGAAGTTGTTGCTGCGGTCGGTGACGTTGGACGACAACGACCATCTCGCCTTCTACCATCTCGCGCTCGCGTATATGCACCTAGGAAGGCTAAATGATGCTATGGTGAGTCGTGTTGTAGTAAGAATAGTAGTTTATGCAACTGTTACATAATGAGAGGCATCAAAACACGAGTGTGGTTTTATAAAAACTAGCCGCAGGCGAGTTTCATATTAAGATCACACACGTGTTTAATGCCTGATTATGTACAATTGCATACACTAGTTTATCTATATCCATATATTAACATATTAAGTAACTAGCTGCCCGCCCCGGCTTCTCACCTTTCTTCACGTCGTCCACATTGGATTTTATAATCATTGATGTTTTCATAATCAGCGACCCGATAAACCATAGAAACAATACCCATGTTGATTTTCAGACTTTGTCACCACATTTTACAGGGGTTGATTTCTCAAAAAACCTGAAACACCTGTTTACTTATTTATCGCTAGACATACTCCTGTGAAGTTTCGAATAAAATAGTCTAACTAATCTTGTACCCCCATACAAATTTTGGAACCCATTTGACACCCTTAGAGGAGGTAAATTTTGAAAAAATACTTTCTTATTGCACCCCTAGAACTTTTAAGGAACCAACGTGCCAAATTTGGAATCTCTAGCACCAGTGGTTTGGGCTTTTCGTTGATATATCACTCACTCACTCAGTCAGTCAGTTTCTTCTTGCAAGTTGACACAAACTTAAAAAAAATTCAAAATCAATGCCATTTTCGTAATTAACGTCCCAATAAACCATAAAAACGACACCCATATAATATTAATATTTCGATATTTCAACCCGCTCTCACCCCAACAGGGGAGATGGTAATTCACGTCCTCCACGTCGCATTTTAAAATCATTGTTGTTTTCGTAATTAGCGACCTGATAAACAATAGAAACAATACCCATGTTGATTTTCAGACTGCCACCATATTTCTTGCTTTTAGAGGTTGATTTCTCAAAAAATCTGAAACACGTGTTTACTCATTTATTGTTAGACATACTCCTGTGAAGTTTTGAATAAGATAGTCTAACTAATTTTGTTTCCCCATACACACTGGACCCCATTTCACCCCTTCGAGGGGTGAATTTTGAAAAATCCTTTCTTAATGCACCCCTTGACCTTATAACGAACCTACGTGCCAAATTTGGAGTATCTAGAACCAGCGGTTAGGACTGTGCGTTGTGAACACTCACTCAGTCAGTTTCTTCTTGCAATTTGGCACAAACTTAAAAAAAATATGACTCCAATATTAAATTTTAAGATCGATGATGATGAAATGCCAAATTTGGAATCTCTAAAACCAGCGGTTTGGACTCTGTGTTGATACGTCAGTCAGTTTCTTCTTTTATATATTTAGACTAGCGTTTGCCCGCGGCTTCGCCCGCGTACTAAGTGTAATTTATAACCGTCTACAAAAAGAGGTTCTCTGTTTCACCCGCATGTAGGTATGTACGTATGTTTGTCCACGATTATCTCACGTTTGGCTGAACCATAGATAACCCCCTCTAGATAGCCCCTATGGACGATTTAGTTCGAATCAAAAGTCACCAAAGTAAGCGGTATGTAAGGGTCGCGGGGAGGTCGGTAACGTCGCTGCCATTGGCTGTTTCATAAAGCGCGCGTTTTGGTTCAATATGGCGCTCGCGGCGTAGGGATGTGACGCGTTGTTTATTACCGGCTTTTACCGGTAATACTATTTATTTTAGGTCAACAATTTTACATGGCGTATATGCTCATCTACTGACTTGGTATCTAGAATAATATTTTAGACATGTTTATACGTAGTGTTTTGGAACACTATGTATAAACCCAGTGCGTTCCAAAACCCAGATTGCTGATGTAGCTCACACAACCGCCAAACTTAAATGGCACTGGTGGTCTACTCCGAAATTCTAAATCCGAACTTCGTATGGTGCCGTCCCTTTCACTCATATAGTGTATGACAGGAGAGTGAAAGGGATGGCACCATACGAAGTTTGGATTTCAGAGTAGACCCCCTGGGCCGGGCACGTCTGCCGCATGCCGGAAGACTTGTGGGCTAAAATCACCACCAAGTAGGTCCCACAAAATTGAACACGGCGTCGTGGCCGACCTCGCCGGAGATGGCGAGATGAAATCGACGTCTTTGAGCAAGACTGGTGGGAGACTGCCCAGGACATGGATATGTGGAAGAAAAGGAGGGAGGCCTTTGCCCAGCAGTGGGACACAAATGACTGTTAATAAAATAATATATAGTGTAATGTAGTACGGCTAAAGCACTGGTGAATGTTAAAAAATTGCAGTATATTTTGACGACCACTTTGGCTTAGTTGGTAGTGACCCTGCCTACGAAGGCGGAGGTCCCGGGCTCGAATCCCGGCCAGAGCATTTATTTGTGTGATGAACGAACACGAATATTTGTTCCTGAGTCTTGGAAGTTTTCTATTTAAATATTTGTTTATCTATATCAATAAGTACAGTAAAACCACAAATATAAGTTACATTGGCAATCTTCGTTGACACTAGCCCTCATTGCTCACTAAGACGATTCGAAAAAACCCAATTACAATGGCTCCATCTCTAACCAATTCCGAGATCCTTTATACTTCTTCGAAGTCCAGCATAGGGTCCACCTCGTGATACTAGTCCTAATTGTTAGGGAAGTCTATGTCCTAGTAATACTGTTACTAATTTGTTATTTCATTAGATATACATACTCGATTTTACATAGCAATAAATATGACACAACCGCTTAATAAACTTTATAATAAAATAAAAGTACAGAATAACTATTTATAAACTAAATATTCCATTCAACTACACTGATTTGTACCTGTATCGTACCTATACCATATAAATAAAATAGATCGAGACACTAATTTACTACATTACTACTTTAATTAAAAGAACACTGGTCAACTAAATGTCAAAAATGTAAAATAACAAATAACCTTTTCCAATAGAAATTCAATATTAAAATGGTGGAACAAAACACGGACGAATACATAATTAATTGAAATCGGGACTTATACGGTAATGTCGAAAGCGTCACTGGCACATCACTAGCCCGAGCATGTACTTTCGTCAGAAGGGAGAGTATATTGACATTTGAATTGGTTGGAAAGGGACAAGAATACTTCAGTACTTCTTAATCAACTAACTAACTAGGCTGGCACGACGACCCAAAATGAGTCCTGGCCTCCGAGACAAGAGCACGCCACTTTTCTCGGTCCTGCGCTATTTCTCGCCAGCTTGCACCGGCTCCGAGCTCACGCAGGTCCGCGTCCACCATATCCTTCCAGCGATACTTGGGGCGACCCACAGGACGCCGTCCGGTCGGTCGGCCCAAGTATGCTCTCTTCACCTGTCGATCTTCTCCCATCCTCTCGAGGTGGCCAAGCCAGCGAAGACGATGCGCTTTGGTTTCACCAATAATATTTGGTTCGGCCACCAGCTCTTCTATTTCTGCATTTTTACGGATCCTCCAACTCCCATCGCCTCTTTTCACTGGTCCCAGGATTTTTCGAAGCACCTTACGTTCTGCTACTAACAGGCCGCGCTCCTCCTTAAGTGTTAGCGTCCAGGCCTCACACCCATACATTAAGAACACCTTGCGTTGCAGTGCTGCCCTGCACAAAGTGTTGGCGTCCAAGCTCCTCAGTAAACGTTCTAAACTTCGGATATATAAGACCGTAATCCACTTCTTAATGGCTAGTGTAAAATGAACTCCGCCTGGCAGAATAAAATATGCCTTTTGTAATAAAATACAATTTGAATTTATTAAAAAATATAACTAAACTAAGGTCTAAACTGATTAACAAAACAAATATAAAATTCATTAAAACAGCCTAAAATAGCCCACCCTGATTCGTACCTGGTGTAAAGGTACCCATAATGCCCGCCGCATTCCCTCGCTGTACTGTTATTGAGACCTGTTGCACCAGATACGACCCACAGCGGGGATCGTTGCCCCTTTCCCGCAACCGTCGACCTAACTCTTTAAACAGGCGGCGGGCCTCTGAGCCCCATGGTCCTCCCGTCTCCACTGCCACTGGCACAAAGTCGTATCTTGATTCCAGGGCAGAGTATTTTGTGTGCTTTAGCTTGGCGGCTGACTCTGCCGCCAAGCCTGCACCTTGTGTTGTTTGGCTCAAGTGGGACGCAGCAAAGGTGCTAACGCACGTGGCGTCCCACAAAAGGCAGCGTCCCCTCCGCCATGGAATCAACGTGAGCCCGTCCGGTCTCTTACCGTCAGAACGACTCAACCCAGGTGGCTCCAATACGCATGGCACGTTTGCCGACACCAAGGCCCGCCGTATGATCTCGTTTATACTTATAGATTGGTGCCTCGGGAACCGCCCGGCGCACCTCTGGCAGCTCAAACCATGGTGCCCATTTTCCGCAACTATGATCCCGCAACTGCAGCGATGGGACTCGCACACCTTAGTACCCAACCGGAGAGCCACTGCTATTCTAACCGTGTCGTTGTCCAGCAAAGTACCCAGTTGAGGTGACGGTAGTGCATGTAGCCAAGCCCCTGATTCTGGCTGTGCAAGGGCCTTAAGGCGCGCCACATCAACTCCCGAGGCACCAGACAACAAAGAGTCATACACCCGCTTGCAGCAAATATCATCCCACTGTTTTTGGACCCCAGGATTTTCGGGCCGCTCATTATCGGGGACAGTGGCCGACCATCTCACCAACGCCTCAGAAACGAATGGAACCTGGAAACTGTCACCATTTATAGATAAAATGCGAGTGACGAGATCCAAGGCCCCATAAGAAGACGCAAGAAAGGCCGTCGGTCCCAACTCCTCAATGCGACGAATACCCAAACCTCCGTAACGAATATGGTATTATTATGGTATATTAGGTATATTTAGACTAGCATTTGCCCGCGGCTTCGCCCGCGTACTAAGCAAAATTTTTAACTGTCTACAAAAAACAGGTTCGTATGTTTGGCCACGATTATCTCGCGTTTGGCTGAACCGATTTAGATGCGGTCTCCAGAAAAGTAGTTGTTACATTCCGGGGTTTCGCTATACGAAGTTTGGTGATTGTGATTCATTAACAGATGAACAGATAAAAAGTCAGTATACATTCTGAGAACCGGCAAACTGTTGAATTTCATTTGATTTTGGCAAAAATAAGGATCGAAAACTATTATACATTTCCGAGAGGCCGAAGGGGAAAGGGCCGATGAAATAAAAGCATGTCTTAAATGGCCCTTAGTAAAAGTATCTGTGTACTACAGTAACACCAATAGGTCTGTAAACGACCTAACAGCGCGCAGTGGCCATAAACTCTGGTCCTTTGAAGTACAGAAATACGGCTAATTCAATATCATGTGTAACATTAATTTTTCCTACAATTAAATTTATTAGGTAGGTTTTGCCAGTTACCATTGGAGCATCCAAAAAGAATCGAAAATTTGGCCTCACTTCCATTCGCACTCCTTACTGTCAGTCCGTCTGTTACAACCAAGTTGCTTTTACTGGACCTATTGAATTGCAATTTGGCACAAACTATCAAGAATTTAGAGTGCTCGTGGCCCAACGGCACCCGCCTACCGCGTGCGGTGTGCGAGGTTAAGCAATGTGGGCGCAGGTCAGTTCTTGGATGGGTGACCGCTTTGAGTGGTTACTAACTGACTCTCGTGCTTTGAAAGGCACGCTAAGCCGTTGATCCCGGCTGCAATCGTTAAGCCAAGTTAGAGGCCTTCGAGCGGCTTGCGAACTTCTAACAGTCAAGTTGCCCACTCACTTGACAAAGGGGGGTCGAAGTTGCACCGCGTCCGTAGGGAGTACCCACCGTTACCATACACAGAACCCCTGGGTGGTGCTAAAAGTGCAACAAAAACTGACAACCGTACTAGTCTTCTCGAAAATCGCACGGTTCGTAAATAAATGCCATACGATTAAAAAAAATTGAAGGTTGATTTAAATGGAAAAAAATATCGAAAACTCTATGTCGTTTGTTAAAAGCAAAGCCATAGATACCCCACACGCCTATATAGTAACATTAAACTTTTTTGCATACAGGTATGAATGGAGTGCCAAATTTTACCTCAGATTCGTATTACGAGACCTCTCGGACGCTCAGATATCGATTTTGAACGAAATCGGGACGAAAAAAAAGAAAATCAATATGGCCGCCACTTTCACAAATTTTGCCTCGGATTCGTATTAAGAAACCTCTCGGACACTCAGATATCGATTTTGAACGAAATCGGTACGAAAATGAAGAAAATCAATATGGCCGCCACTTTCACAAATTTTACCTCGGATTCGTATTAAGAGACCTCTCGGACGCTCAGATATCGATTTTGATCGAAATCGGGATGAAAAAAAAAGAAAATCAACATGACTGCGACTTTTTCCACATTTTACCTTGGAGTCGTATTAGGGCAGCTCTCGGACGCTCAGATATCGATTTTGAACTAAATCGGGACGGAAATGAAGAAAATCAATATGGCAGCCACTTCTTCCAAATTTTACCACGGAGTCATATTAGGGACCTCTCGGACGCTCAGATATCGATTTTGAACGAAATCGGGACGAAAAAAAAAGAAAATCAATATGGCCGCCACTTTCACAAGTTTTACCTCGGATTCGTATTAAGAGACCTCTCGGACGCTCGAATATCGATTTATGTCGAAATCGTATCGGACAGCACTGATTAATAAAACCATCTACAATACATTGAATCAAAACAGGTCGTATCTTCATAGGGAACTCACGGCACTTCATGCACCTTTAGACCTTATAAGGAACTTACATGCCAAATTTGGTATCTCTCGAACCACCAGTTTGCGCTGTGCGGTGATATGTCAGTCTCTCAGTCAGTCAGTTATTTCTTGATATTTGGCACAATTTTTCAAAAGGTTTCATGACCACAATATTAAATTTCAAAACCGATGCCATTTTCGTAATTAACGTCCCAAAAAACCATAAAAACGACACCCATATTAATATTTAGACATTTCATCCCCCGCGGACCCCAACAGAGGGGATGGTATTTCACTTCCTCCACGTGGGATTTTAAAATCATTGTTGTTTTCGTAATCAGCGACCCAATAAACCATGGAAACAACACCCATATCGATTTTCAGAATTTGTCACCAGATTTCCCCCTTTTAGGGGTTGATTTCTCAAAAAACCTGAAACACATGTTTACTCATTTATCTTTAGAAATACTCCTGTGAAGTTTCGAATAAAATAATCCAGCTAATCTTGAGTCCCCATACAATCTTCGGACCCCCATTTCACCCCCTTAGGCGTAGAATTTTGAAAAATCCTTTCTTAATGCACCTCAAGACCTTATATGGAACCTACATACTAAATATGGAATCTCTAGAACCACCAGTTTGCGCTGTGCGGTGATATGTCAGTCTCTCAGTCAGTCAGTTATTTCTTGAAATTTAACACAATTTTTCAAAAAATTTCATGTCAACAATATTAAATTACAAAACCGATGCCATTTTCGTAATTAACGTACCAAAAAACCATGAAAACGACACCCATATTAATATTTAGACATTTCATCCCCCTCGCACCCCAACAGGGGGGATGGTATTTCACGTCCTCCACGTGAGATTTTAAAATCATTGTTGTTTTCGTTATCAGCGACCCGGTATATCATAAAAACAATACCCATGTCGATTTTCAGAATTTGTCACCACCTTTTCCCCTTTTAGGGGTTGATTTCTCAAAAAACCTGAAACACGTATTTACTCATTTATCGTTAGAAATACTCCTGTGAAGTTTCGAATAAAATAGTCCAACTAATCTTGTTTCCCCATACAAACTTCGGACCCCCATTTCACCCCCTTAGGGGTTGAATTTTGAAAAATCCTTTCTTAGTGCACCCCTACACCTTATAAGGAACCTACGTGCCAAATTTGGAATCTCTAGGACCAGCGGTTTGGGCTGTGCGTTGATATGTCAGTCAGTCAGTCAGTTTCTTCTTTTATATATTTAGATAATAATAATCGTATGGCATTAATTTTCGAACCGTGAGATCTTCGAGAAGACAAGTACGGTTGCCAGTTTTGTTGCACTTTTAGCACCACCCAGGGGTCACGTGTAGGGTAGCGATGGGTACTCCCTACGGACGTGGTGCAACTTCGACCCCCCTTTGTCAAGTGAGTGGGCAACTTGACTGTTAGAAGTTCTCAAGCCGCTCGAAGGCCTCTAACTTGTCTTAAGGACTGCTGTCATAGACAACAGCCGGGATCAACGGCTTAACGTGCCTTCCAAAGCACGGGAGCGCTCAGTTAGTAACCACTCAAAGCGGTCACCCATCCAAGAACTGACCTGCGCCCACATTACCTAACCTCGCTTACCGCACGCGGTTCGCCGGCACCGCTGGGCCACGAGCGCTCCATTATATGCTGGTTATATTTAGATGAAAACACATTACAAGTCAGATTGTTTGCACAAAACCATGTATTATTTTTGATTAATATTTCATAGTCGTTAACAGTTATTATCTTAATGTTAAATAATTCTTTAGGTTTCTTGTTGAAACATAATAATTAATAATAATAATAATTGGGGGACAATCTTACACAAATCGACCTAGTCCCAAACTAAGCAAAGCTTGTACTATGGGTACTAGACGACGATATACATATTTATATAGACATTTTTCAACAAGCCACTTTTTAAATTTAATTTTAAATATCGACCATATAGGCTAACGTTACCCTCCATTGGGTCAAAGTAGGCCGACTTTACGGTATATTGTAATGTGCGCAGGACGCCACACGAGCGTGCCTGAACGCGCACTCGGAGAGCGGCGGCGGGCTCCGGCTCGCCACGGCGCTGTGGTCGTGCGCGGCCGCCGGGCCCCGGGGCGCGCGGGCCCTCGCCGCGGCCCGCCTCGCGCGCGCCCGCTACCCCGGCGCGCTGTGGCCGCTGTGGGCGCTGTGCGCGCTGCAGCTCGTGTGGGAGAGCGGGGAGGTAGGTACACACGTCACACGGGGCCCGCCTCGCGCGCGCCCGCTACCCCGGCGCGCTGTGGCCGCTGTGGGCGCTGTGCGCGCTGCAGCTCGTGTGGGAGAGCGGGGAGGTAGGTACACACGTCACACGGGGCCCGCCTCGCGCGCGCCCGCTACCCCGGCGCGCTGTGGCCGCTGTGGGCGCTGTGCGCGCTGCAGCTCGTGTGGGAGAGCGGGGAGGTAGGTACACACGTCACACGGGGCCCGCCTCGCGCGCGCCCGCTACCCCGGCGCGCTGTGGCCGCTGTGGGCGCTGTGCGCGCTGCAGCTCGTGTGGGAGAGCGGGGAGGTAGGTACACACGTCACACGGGGCCCGCCTCGCGCGCGCCCGCTACCCCGGCGCGCTGTGGCCGCTGTGGGCGCTGTGCGCGCTGCAGCTCGTGTGGGAGAGCGGGGAGGTAGGTACACACGTCACACGGGGCCCGCCTCGCGCGCGCCCGCTACCCCGGCGCGCTGTGGCCGCTGTGGGCGCTGTGCGCGCTGCAGCTCGTGTGGGAGAGCGGGGAGGTAGGTACACACGTCACACGGGGCCCGCCTCGCGCGCGCCCGCTACCCCGGCGCGCTGTGGCCGCTGTGGGCGCTGTGCGCGCTGCAGCTCGTGTGGGAGAGCGGGGAGGTAGGTACACACGTCACACGGGGCCCGCCTCGCGCGCGCCCGCTACCCCGGCGCGCTGTGGCCGCTGTGGGCGCTGTGCGCGCTGCAGCTCGTGTGGGAGAGCGGGGAGGTAGGTACACACGTCACACGGGGCCCGCCTCGCGCGCGCCCGCTACCCCGGCGCGCTGTGGCCGCTGTGGGCGCTGTGCGCGCTGCAGCTCGTGTGGGAGAGCGGGGAGGTAGGTACACACGTCACACGGGGCCCGCCTCGCGCGCGCCCGCTACCCCGGCGCGCTGTGGCCGCTGTGGGCGCTGTGCGCGCTGCAGCTCGTGTGGGAGAGCGGGGAGGTAGGTACACACGTCACACGGGGCCCGCCTCGCGCGCGCCCGCTACCCCGGCGCGCTGTGGCCGCTGTGGGCGCTGTGCGCGCTGCAGCTCGTGTGGGAGAGCGGGGAGGTAGGTACACACGTCACACGGGGCCCGCCTCGCGCGCGCCCGCTACCCCGGCGCGCTGTGGCCGCTGTGGGCGCTGTGCGCGCTGCAGCTCGTGTGGGAGAGCGGGGAGGTAGGTACACACGTCACACGGGGCCCGCCTCGCGCGCGCCCGCTACCCCGGCGCGCTGTGGCCGCTGTGGGCGCTGTGCGCGCTGCAGCTCGTGTGGGAGAGCGGGGAGGTAGGTACACACGTCACACGGGGCCCGCCTCGCGCGCGCCCGCTACCCCGGCGCGCTGTGGCCGCTGTGGGCGCTGTGCGCGCTGCAGCTCGTGTGGGAGAGCGGGGAGGTAGGTACACACGTCACACGGGGCCCGCCTCGCGCGCGCCCGCTACCCCGGCGCGCTGTGGCCGCTGTGGGCGCTGTGCGCGCTGCAGCTCGTGTGGGAGAGCGGGGAGGTAGGTACACACGTCACACGGGGCCCGCCTCGCGCGCGCCCGCTACCCCGGCGCGCTGTGGCCGCTGTGGGCGCTGTGCGCGCTGCAGCTCGTGTGGGAGAGCGGGGAGGTAGGTACACACGTCACACGGGGCCCGCCTCGCGCGCGCCCGCTACCCCGGCAGGCCGGTAGGTACACAGGACTATTTAGACTACACACGGCCACAGGACTAGGAGTTCTGTGGCTCTGAGGCCAAAGCCTCGAGGGTTGTCCTTTCAATCTTCTTCTATTCACAAGTTCAAGACTGCAATTAAAATGACAATTATACAAAGACTCAGAAACTGAACATTCGCATTTCAAATTGACATTAATGCGTTTCAGGCGCGTAACATATTCAATTGAATTCGAAACTTATATCTCCGATCAAGAAGTCGGACAAAACACATAAAATCATATCTGACTTTTTGGGATTTAGTGAAGCAAGCTTCTGTCAACAAAGCCTTTTCACGGTGAGTTTTTTCAATATGATCTTATATTTTCTAGGCGGCGTTAGCAACAGGCAAAGAGCTGCTCACGTTGTTGAACAGCGCGGAAGCGGAGGCGGAGGCGGAGTCGGAGGACAGGAACGGTTATGCAGAACTTGACGCGCTGTCAGATTCCGGACAGACGGACCTGCACAGCAATACGCATGCACGTGAGTTAATTGGTTAATTTGCCTCATGTTAAAATGTATAACGTGGTGTCACTCTGTGGATGATGAAGGTGTGAACCATGAATAAATTGTAAATTACTAAATTTTACCAAAATCTTAAAAAGTAAAAGAAAACTAAAATTAGTTTCTTTTCTTATCGTCCAAAATTCAAATAAAAGCTTTTAATAGAATCTTTATGTAAAAATAAATAATTAATTGCATGACAACTAAGTACTTTACCACAGTATTTCACGACTAAAACAGAGAAATATTTATTTTCTTATACAACGGTTGGTTTGATGACTTGCGTTGAAGTTATAAACTAGTGTCAATTTATTCTTCTTTCTTGTTAAAACGTTATGACTGAGGATCGTAATCCCCATAAGTCGCTTCAGTCTGCAGTGCTCTCCAGAGGGTGTATGATGGTTGCCATTTTATCACTTATCGTCGTGGTTAAGACACCTATCATTCTCTCACTCGCATACCTGTCAGAACGTGACGAATATCTTTTTTGCGACGATATGTAATAAAACGGCAACCATTATACGCTTCCAGAAAGACCGATATTCTGCCTCCCTTAAAGAGATTTGGAGTGTGCAGTGCGTAACTTCCTCAATTGCATCAAACTAACGTGTGTGTATTCTGCTTCTGCTTCTCTTGCTCTCAACCTGGCCGATGAGCATCAGCTTTAGATCTTGATCTTGGGCCGATTTATCTCTGTGATTAAATTCTCTACAGGTCTCGCTTTGTGTGTGTTTTAATTATAATGATGAAGTTAGTTCAAGCCAGTTGAAGTGTAGTTAATGTAATGAAATAATATTCCTTGAGACAATCAGCCTTATTCATAAAAAGTTAGAGGCTCCTTGAAGGCCCGATGCTAAAAAACATGATTTATAATCCTCTGTTAACGCTAATCGGTCCATCAAGGCTCTGTTAAATGGTTCGAAAGTTAGAGGCCCGTAGACCCTTCTTTATCTCTCTGCTAAGTAACAAAATGGCCGCCACAAATTTGAACAGCTGATTGCGACAAGAGAAAAACCATACCCATGAGAAAATTTTTATCGAATGTCTAAGGGATTCTGTATGGATGTTGTTTTATAAATTCTGTTAATTGGGTACTTAAGAAAATACGTATAGTCGTATATTAAATTAAATTAGGATGATTAACATAGTTACGGCTTTGTGGGAAAAATACTCTCGCATTATAAAAAGTAGATCTTATGATTGAAGTATAAAGAGTCCCCAGTACGCCGGCTGAACTCGATTCTCCATACAAACGTTGTTTAGGTCTCATTTTAAAACGCCTTGCTGAAATAACACGAAACTTTGTATACACAATGGGAGCCGCCATATCTAGGTCGGAAATTGGTTTCTGTTGCTGGAAAATGTAACGGAAAAAAATACAGCGAGTTTTTGAGTTATTTACGTCTTGTATGAAAACCTTAATAATCGCTGTAACTTTTCTCCGTTATAATACTTATAATTATAGCGAAACTACGTTTGTATGGAGAACCGAGCTTACTGCGGACTCTTAAGTGATCGTCTATCATTATCTTTACTTTCGTGACAATGCAAGTTATCCGGGTTATACGGGATGTGGAAGCTGTTAATGGACTACCACAACCGCGGCGTCGCAATGTGTATTACAAATTGGCAGATCCTATAGAGAGTACCTATATAGGGGATCTGCCTGATGTAGAATTTCGGCTCCGGTACTGGTTTGACAAGGGGACGGCCCAAATTATTGAGGAATTGAGAGCTTCTCGGACTCTCGGCGCGAGCACTGATGGCGAATCACTTTGATGCGTGACTCTGCCCATTATATAAAAATCCCTTCTAACGCAGCCGAGAGGGAAGAGACCTGTTACGCGCTGCGGGCGTTTCCGACCGGAGCAGTCAACAGGACGGCAAACAATGCACATCTTCGTGCTTTTATTCATCGCCACTTGCAATAAACAAGGTTATCAATAACTACGATTTCCACGGACCTGTTTGTTTCAACAAGAGCTTGCCTTAATTACTTGAGTCAAAGGAAAACTATGGCGCGTCTGGTATGGTGGAAACCCTTAATAAGGGCCGTCAATTGCAACCATTTATGTAACAGTAAGTACATACAGCGGCATAAATAGGTACCTATACAATACCTACCATACAATAGTACATTACGATACAAGTGCAGAGAATAGGAAATTCGCAACGAGTGGTGATAAATTAAAGCACGACCGAAGGGAGTGTTTTAAATCGACACGAGTTGCGAATTACCTATTCGCACGTGTATCGTACAACGTTTTACAGTACATATGGCTCTTTAAAGTTTCGACATATGCACGTAATCTGCTGATTACCGCACTCGTGCGGTAATGTAGCACTATATGTACTGTAAATACTCTTTATTGCACACCTCAAGGGTCGCTAGGCGGGTTACGCGACCATCGTCAGTTTGCGACCACATGAATATTGGAATATTTCATGGAATGTAGTAGTGAACGAACTCGAATGAGTATTTCTTATATATGTTTAATGATGTACTTATACAAAGTAGGTACATCATTAAGTTGATGATTTAACAATGTTAATTACTAAGGAGTTGCTCAAGTTATGAGAAAAAATAACATACATTTAATAAAAGAAACTTAATGACATATAAATACATTTATTTTGTAAAGTTTACAAAATCCAAAAAGAAAATGAAGACAGAGATAAGAAAAATAATCTGGGGTCAGAACAATTACTTTTAACCGCGTTGAACTATACCTTTCCTTTTACTTTTAAAATATTCCATTTTGATTAAAAGCTAAAAGTAATTGTTCTTTTAATTTCAGGATTCTTTTTCCTCTCTTCATTGTCTTTTTTCTCTCTTCATGGGAGGTGGTGTGGCTTCTTGTACAACTGGTAGAGCTTCCTGTGCTTCAATAGTGACGAACAGGACTCCTCACCAGTTGCAGGGGCAGTAGCTCATGTTCGTACAAGCAGTATCTGAAAAAAAAAATGTTTAAATAAAATATTTTATGAGGTAGCATGCTTTTATTTTCACCCACGACGGAACGGAGAAGGTATTTACCCACGACGGAACGGAGAAGGTATATGCGTTTAGGGTGAGAGGTTGTTTGTTTGTTTGTGTGTGCACCTCAATATCTCCAAAACGGCTTGACCGATTTTAATACAGTCTTCTGCAATGGGTTTGTGGTTTATTCGGGACGAACCCCCAAAAAATTTTACGACCATAACTCGCCAGGGGGCGCTGCAGTTAACATTTTCCTCTTGAAAGGGCGTTTAAACGAATTTTCTGCGGAACTCTGCTTGACCAGCATAGAAGATTTCGATAGCGCTTGGTAAGAAGTACATGTAATTGAACTCTGAGGATCATGATGGAGCAGAAAAACATGATAGGGAACTGTTAAGGGGTTAGATATCTTTATGTCTGTTTTGGGCGCTTTTGTTTATGTTTGCTTAGCAGCCGTTGTAAACGAGCTTCTGAGGGTCTGGTAATCTCTGATAATGGAGTAGAACAACATCACACAGAACTTTTCGAAGGCATATAGCTATTTGACCGTATTTGGGCTCATTTTATCGTGTTTGCTGAGTAGCTTATGTACATGATCTGCTGAGCGTCTGATGATGGATCAGAACAATATTGCAGGGAATCTTGATCAGGTAATTATTCAGTAAACCGTTTTTTGACTCTTTTATTGAGAAGCCTCTTCTTCTGAAATGCTGAAGGCCTGATGATGGAGCAGAACATCACCCTAGGGAACTTTGCTAATACACATATGTGTATTACCGTGTTTTTACCTTATGACTGATGAGAGTGATGAGGGTAGGTAGGTCAATCTTATTTGAGGTTTTACGTTTATTTTGTATTGTTGATTAATAAATACAACATTTTCATTTTAAATCAAATCAAATCAAATAATTTTTTTATTTCATTACAACACAAGTTATTGGTACATCGAAGTATAGTAGGTATAGTCACATAGCTGTGTTAGTTGTAATTTACATCCTTTAGCTGAATGATATCCATTACTTCCCGTACTAGTTAAAAACTGTATCACGGTGAAGTAAGTTACGTCATCCGTCATTAAGAGATATAAATATAATGCTATATCGAAGTATGAGTAAATTGACTTTTAATGTAGATTAAAGCTAGTCAATCCCTAGAATGTACTCCATAACGGACTGTAGGTATGCTTAAATAATCTGTAGATTAATGAAGATTTATATAAAATATCAATTATACTCGTAGTACGTGTTTACCTTGGTGATGTACTAGGCCGGTATACTCAAAATTAAAAAATCACCATGTTGCTCCAAGCCGATTAATTTCAGACCAATATATATTTGTACGGAAAGAGATGTCACATCAGTGTAAAAAAAAAATGGTGGGTGTCGCTGTGTCACAAGTGTCAAAAAAAAAAGTTTGAAATATTTGACATCAAAAATTACCAAGTTAATGTTGACCTAGAGACGTCTTGTTTGTTGCGAATTTATTCCCCTTCAAGCCATTAACAACATACGTTAATCAGAAAAGAAACGGACCAGTAGTTTTCAAGATATTTAGAAAAGTAAAAAAAACTTTCAAGTGACATTGCAGGGAAACTGTCAATAATTATGACATAAAACTTGGCAGATTAATAACCTGCATTATTACCAATACATAGGATGTATTGATTGGCTAATAACGTCAGGGGCATATTTTGTTCCCTTACACGGTTATAACCTTTGCAAGCAGATTCGGTAGTTATTTGAGAGCATCGGTGTATAACTCAATACTCAAATACTGTAATGTTAAAAGTCTTTCCGTTACACAGGCAAAGAAAACTATATGTAAATGGCTGCTAACCATAGATTATAGTAAAACTGAGGAGATAATGCACCAACCTTATTAAACCGTTAGATTTAAGACTTTAGACTAAGCGACGTGACTGACTGACTGACAGTACTATTTAGTTTTAATGTAGGTACTTTACTTTCTTACTTCTTGGCTTAATTCTAAATAAATTTAAATAAATATTTTGGTTGCCCAAGATACAGGCTGTGCCTAGTTTGGGGACCCGTGTTCATACTCTGTTAGTTAAGTGTCGCTGTAGACATACATCTGTCTCTAGTAGTTACTCATACTCACTGCTGTTCTTTTAATTTGTATGTATGTGTGTGTGCTAAAATAAATAAATATTATTATATATTATCTCTTTATTCATTTTTTCTTCTCTTAGATTAGGTGTTTAAAATATTTTTATAAAAACCTAACCTAGGGTGTCGCCGGCAGCGAGGCAGGGCCTAAGCTACCGGTGGTTAGGGCGACAGAGAGAGGAACCTCCTGACTATTCGCGCCGTGTCCAGGAGTACCGCCTTCTGTATCTGACCCTTGACCCAGCCATCTAACGAGAGTCTCTTGAGATGTTGGTCGAGACTCTTCGCTATTAGACCGTTCACAGAGACGACTATCGGGACAATAATCGTTGAATCAACATCCCACATGGCGGTTACCTCATGTGCCAAGTCTAGGTACTTGCTGACTTTGTCCTTCTCAGCTTTCACGAGGTTCTCGTCATGGGGGATGGTGATGTCAACGAGTACTGCCTGGCGCTTCAATCGATCTGTCAGCACGATATCAGGCTTGTTGGCTACAATAGTCCTGTCCGTGATAACAGATCGATCCCAATAGAGCGTTGCACGACCATTTTCGAGAACTGGCGCAGGTGTGTACTTATAATACGGCACTTCGAAGTCCACAAGACCGTATAAAAGAGCAAGCTGCTGGTGAATAATCCTGGCCACCAAGTTATGTCTGTGCAAGTACTCGCCGTTAGCAAGATGACTACAACCAGAAATAATATGCCTGAGTGACTCTCCGGGACGGCGGCATGCCCGACAAATGTCGACCGTACCGTCCTTCAGGATATATTTCCGGTAGTTGTTCGTCATGATAACCTCGTCCGCAATTGCACAGACAAAACCTTCAGTTTTCCCAAAAAGATCCCCAAAACGTAGCCAGTTCACCGATGCGAGCAGGTCTACGTCGGGCTCCGCAAGGGCCTTGTAGAACCGCCCATGTAGCTCCTTACTCTTCCATACCGCCCTGCGGTCCTCGGTGCTTAGTACTTTAAATCTGCGCCAGTTCTCGTTTGCCATGGAGAGCGGGGTGAAAGATGCGTCTACTGCCACTACGTCACGATGCATCCCACACTCACTGTTTAGAAAGTAATCCCTGAGACTGTACACCTCGCGGTTGTGAAGGTCTTTAGCATTTAAGAAGCCGCGACCTCCAAGCTTCCGCGGGATGTACAGTCTCATAACAGAAGATCGTGGGTGTAGCATACGGTGCGCAGTGAGCAGTACACGCACCCTTCGATCCAGGAAATCGAGCTCATATATTATTATTATTATAACCGTCAAATAAGCTTAATCAGTCTGTTAACTAACAGGCCGATAAAGCCTCTGTTAAGGTTTTTTTATGAATAAGGCTGAATGTCTTTAATTTGAAATTACATTAAATTATAGATTAAGTTACATTATTCACGAGTTAACTTTCTAATGATTAAATAATAGTACATTACGATTCAAGTGCAAAGAGCAGGAAATTTGTAACGAGTGGTGATAAATTGAAACACGACCGAAGGGAGTGTTTTAAATCGACACGAGGTGCGAATTACGTGTTCGCACGTGTATCGTACAACGTTTTACATCACACTTTGCCAAAAAGCACGTTTTTCCGCACGCTGCGCGTCCGGAATAATTCACTTTTTGACCAAGTGGTGACGTAAAATTGTGTACAAAAGAGGGGTCGTGAAACAGAAAGGCCTCTTTTGCATATTTATGACCTTCGCCTGCGGCTCGGGCCTCAAACATCTGCGATGTCGGCCTTTCTTAGTTTTACAACCCTTGTATCGTAATGTACTATTACAGTACATATGGCTCTTTAAAGTTTCGATATACGCACGTAATTTGCTGATTACCGCACTCGTGCCGTAAAGTAGCAATATATGTACATTAAAAGTAATTCGTAACCATATGTATACTTAGTCGGCTCATAAGTTCTGTCATATACATAGTATCAAATAAAAACAAAAGTTTAAGTTTATTCCGTATAATTTGTACAGCGTTTGAAAGCTTATAAACTAGAGAATCTAAATGTATAACATCTATTCAAAATGACCGCCATAATTATCTACACAGGCTTGAAGTCTGCGTGGCCAGTCGTCAATGGATTCACGCACCACTTTCATGTCGATATTGGCTACTGCCGTAGCAAGGGATTTTTTCAGCGAGTCTAGATTTGCATGAGGTTTTGAGCACACCTTTTCCTCTAAATACTGCCATATTTTATAGTCTAACGGATTAAGATCTGGGCTAGAGGAGGGCCAATCTTCATGCCGTATAAAGTCGATTTTATTGGAGGCGAGCCAGGCTTGTGTAGACTTTGCCTTATGGGCTGGAGCAGACGAGTCCTGCTGGAAAACCCAATGCTGGTTTAGAAACATCGTATGGGATAGTGGTTTCACAATATTAGTCAACACCGTGTCTTGGTACACTTTGGCACTAGTTTTTACTCCTTTCTCACAAAAATGCATACTGGTGACGCCCGCATAAGAAACTCCCAGCCAAACCATCACAGATGAAGGGTGATGACCTCTTTGAATACGGAGAATGCTATTAGACGCTTCTTTACTATTGCGAGCGTACACTCTATCATTTTGTTTATTACAGTTTTCTTCTATGTCAAAAATTTTCTCGTCCGAAAACAGTATACAACGATGCTTATTTTTAGCGTACTTCTTCAATAAAGCTTTAGATCTTTTAAGCCTTAAAGCTTTAAGCCGACCATTGAGAAGATGGCCAGTTTTTCGTTTATAAGCACGAAGTCTCAGGTCTTGATTAAGCACTCTTTTCACCGTGTTTCTGCTCAAACCCATCTGGAGGGCCAAAACTTTTTGTTTCCTAGCGGGATTTCTGGCAATGCGTGCCCTAATTGCTTGTACAACCGTTGGAGTCCTAGCTGTACGCGGACGACCGCTTCTTTTCTTGTCATTTAAACTAGAGACCTCACTGTATCTTTCTATGGTACGATACACAAATCTTAGAGAGAATTTTAAATTTTCAAGTAGCTTAAAAATTTTAGTCGGCGAGTGTCCACAACGATATAGTGCAATTATTGCGGTACGGCTATCTTTAAGCGTCCACTCCATGTTAAAGAAAACAGAAAATTGCTAAATTATACTACTCAAATATTTAAAAAAGATTCGAAATTCAAATGCACAACGGTTTTTGTTTAAGGAGTTCCAAATTTAAATTTTAAAGGCCAGTGACAGAACTTATGAGCCGACTAAGTATATGGTACCATAGGTATATATCACCACTCGTTGCGAATTTCCTATTCTCTGCACTTGTATCGTAATGTACTATTGTTTATCGTATTCTGTTATGTAGTCCAATCCACCCTGAGGTAGCACGGGCATTACCGCCCGTTCCTTGTCATTAATGTGGGGAAGCCCGTGCTCGGCAGGGGGAGGTATACCTATAGAGAGTGATACCGGGGATAATGTAGCGGTCCGCTTGCAGCGTCGGTGCGCGCGGAGTCGGCGGGCGCGTACCGCGCGGAGCGCGCGCTGTCGGAGGGCGCGTCGTCCGCCTCCGCGTCCGCCGCCGCCTCCGCCGCCGCCCGCGCGCGCCGCCCGCCGCTCGCCGCGCACCGCGCGCAGGCCTGGCTGCTGCTCGCCGACCTGTGCCTCAGGTATGGGAGTCGTTCCGCTCATCCAATACTGCCGTGCAATATATAAGTACATTTCATCAAACAAATTGGATGATTTCATCCAACTTGGATGGGACCCCGACATTTGATCAAAGATTCCGATGACAATAAATCAATATGGCTCCGCATGAAAAAAAATAAAACTTGGACAAAGATATTGGATGAGCGGGATGGGCCTGCGTCAAAGAATTTTGATCAAAGATTTTGGACAAAGATATTGGACGAGTGGAATACCACCCTATCACAATCAATATACTTATGTACAATCAATATACGAAGACAAACTTCATGTTTCCAAATGGAGTGAAAAATTGTCACCCGGGACAAGATTTGAACCACCACCACCACTATATAGCCCAAAGACGTCCACTGCTGGACATAAGCCTCCCCCAATTTCATGGTAGGTAAATGCCATAATCGCCACGCTTGGCATGCGGGTTGGCGATCGCAGTATCTGAACCTGAGATTTGAACCTGAACTCTGGATTTCGTCTATCGCTCTTTCCAACTGAGCTACCGCGGGTATGGCTCGAGGCATCGAATCTTTCAATCAGTTCACTCTTCTAATTAGGCCTTAGGGAAGCTTGTAGCGACATCTCCCGCGAAGTTCCTACAACTCCCGCCCGGGGTGACTATTTTTAATTTTTCACTCTTGTTTGGAAATTATATTATCGCAAAGCGGACGTTTCCACTTGTAAAAATATCCACGTTCTTCTGGAAAGAAGCTTTTGTTAGTATTATGAATTGTGGTGTAACGTGGTGTCCGCAGACTGGGCCGCGTGTCGGCGGCGGCGGGCTGCGTGGGCGAGGCGGCGGCGCTGGCGCCCGCCAGCCACGAGGTGCTCCACACGGTACGTCGTGTACGCTTACTGGTCTCGGCTTGTGTGTTGCGTACAGTCAGCTTCCAAAGTAGCTACACATTTGAAAAGTTCAAAAGTCTTTATTACAAAGGCATAAGAGCTCACGTCGTATTAGCAGTTCATTGTAAATATCTTCTAAGTAAAACAATAACTTTCCAGCTTGAAATTCGGCCAATCACGTTATAAACACATTATATCTTACTTCCCATGCTTTACTACGAATTCTTTACTTCATAATGTACGAAAGAGGATGTTATACCTACTACAGACTGATTTGCCACTATTACTCTATTGATATGATATAGCAAACATACGTTCGTAAATGTTTTTTTTGACATGACGCACCATGATTTTTCAAAATGTTTTTAAATGTGTACGTCGTTGACAATTGTGGCTTATATTTTTTTGATAGTTGCGTCTCCGCGAGAAGTAGCAAAAAAATTAAACGAAAAAAAAACCTTTTTTTTTCATCTAAGTTCAAGTATATGAATGTCTGTAAAATATGCATTATGAACCCCATTTTATGCTCCTTAATTCTGAATTTATTTGGTTACTGTCGCTTGCTTGGTTTAGCAAAAATAACAGTTTAAAAATCACCTTGATTTTTTTTTTACATTTTCGTGAATAAGTCTAAAACGAAAAAAGATCGAAGGCTGACATTAGGCATACAGTGTTCTTAGGTCCTGCCACTACTGCACCTCAAATTACAACCAAATCCCTTGCGGGGGCCACTCTTGTTAGCTTAGCCTGCTAGACCCCTTGATCAAGTGTTGACATAGATATGGGATTCCTCGATGATGTAATTACTACACAGATTCCAACGAGATTTTTGTGCCTTAGGAGTTAATGCTCATCAAAACACATCTTCAAGTAATTTATGTGGTATTGCAGCGGGGTTTGGTCCACGAGGCAAGTCTGGAGTGGGAGGAGGCGAGACAGTGCTTCCAGAACGCGCTGGCGCTGCATCCCACGCACCTCGACAGTATCGTGCACTTGGGTAAGTTCAATTGATTGAGCCTAGGTAATTAACTTCAGTAATGTCTGTCACCTAAATAACGTGTTGTAGTTTTTAATAATATTTTGTATTGATGTGTATGTTAGACTGTAAGGTATATGTTAATATGGGCTTTTTGTTGCCTGAAGCAAACAAAGTCATCTGTTTTATATGGGTTACTTTTGTTATGAAACTGGAAAATCAGAGCGGAGATTAAATTGAGGTTTTTATTTTTTTGCATTCTGCCGACCCAGTTTCGAAGCAAATAAATTAATTAATTGTCATTCAATAGATAGTAGATTGTACAACAAGTGCATAAAACAAGCCATTTTAGTCGTGACAATTTATTCGTTCGATGTAAAGTTGAGGGTAAAATGGGTTTTAAATACGAGTTATACACTCTGCATGCGTGTCAGGGCGCCGACGGCGGGGTGAAATAACTTTAATTATAATTATTATTTGTTTAATTTTCTCGCAATCGAAGTGAAAAGCAGAGTGTATAACTCGTATATAAAAACCGTTTTCACCTCAGCGGCTCGAAAATGGCGGTTTTGTTGCGTGAAACCAGTGAGCAAAATGTAATTTTGCTGCGAGCGTGAAAAAAACTAACGTTTTAATTTTTTATTTATTTTATTTATTTATTTATTTTCTTTGGAGATCCAACAGCTATGACATTACATTAGGCAATAACATAGAAATAGAAAGCCAATTATAGGAACTCACAGGTAGTGACATAATATTACTAGTAGGTTTTTATGTTACGCACTAACTTAACCACACATGTAAGCAAATAATTAAAGATTATAAACAAATTCTGAGAGTGGAGTTCTCACAACTCATGCACTAATTAATTAATACAATGTGTATTAATGAATTAGTGCATGCAAGGTACACCACAAGGATAGTTTAGTAGTATTCAAATACGAACACAACAAAGACCAGCATAAAAATAAGAACATAAGTTTAAACTCGCAAGAAGCCAACACTCACGCTCACTCAAAATACTGCTGCACTATATTACGTCTCACGCTAGCAATTCCACAGTTGAAAATATCAATATCAAGTTTATTAGACAACTCATTTAGGTTACGACTGGCGCGCGTTAAGAAACTATTCTGTCTATATTTGGAAGATGCATTATTAATAGCTAGTGGGGGATGATACCTTTTAGAACGAGTGGGATTTTTGAAGCACAGTTTGCTTAGCAACTCAGGGCAGTCGGTTACGCCACTGGTAATGTTTAGAAGATAGCTTACATCTGCTATTTCGCGACGTTTTCGTAAAGGGACAAGATGATGCTGCTTGCATATGGTAAGATAGTTGGAAGAACTGTAGGGACATTTTAATTTAAAGCATAGATATTTTATACATTTTTGCTGTATGCGTTCGATCCTGTCGATATATGTAATATAGCAAGGGTTCCAAACCTGAGAGGCGTACTCCAACTTACTTCTAACATGGGAACAATAAAGCACTTTTACTGTTTTAGCTTGTGTAAAGTGGACAGAATTGCGCATTATAAAACCTAGCGCTTTAAGAGCGCCACTAATAATGTTATTAATGTGATTATCAAAAATCAGTTTAGAATCGTGTATGACACCCAAATCTTTCATGAATGGTACTTTCTGAAGGGATTGGCCCTTTATAGCATAGGTAGTAGCGATTACATTACGTTGGCGGGTAAAGGTCATTGCAAAACATTTTTAGGGATTCAGATCTAATCTGTTTAGTTCACAATACTCATCAAGGCGTGCGAGGTCAGACTGAAGTAGTGCTGAATCATGATTAGATTTTATCTTCAAGAAGACTTTCATATCGTCGGCGAAGCAAAGAAGTTTTGAATGCAATAGACATTTGTCAATGTCATTAATAAATATATTAAAGAGCAATGGCCCAAGTAAGGATCCTTGCGGTACCCCACTAGGAATAGTGACCCACCCAGACATATAGTTATTAACGACCACAGCCTGAGACCTGTTCTCGATGTAGGATGTAAACCATCTTAGTAAATCCCCGTTTATCCCGATATTATTCAATTTTGATATTAATAAGCTGTGGTCAATTCTGTCGAAACATTTGCTATAATCAGTATATATTACATCACATTGGAACCCACTGTCCATAGCATCAGTACCATATTCATTCAATAGAATAAGATTGGAGACTGTAGATCTACGCCGCAAAAATCCATGTTGATTAGCGCTAAATGAATTACGTATGGAATCATAAACTTGACTAAAAACAATTTTTTCAAGCACTTTTGACAAGATACACAATTTAGAAATAGGCCTGTAATTTGCAACCTCAGTTTTGGCCCCTTTCTTATGAACTGGGGTAATAAATGCAGATTTTCATATAGAAGGTATAGAACACTCTGAGAAGGAACGCTGAAAAAGTAAAACTATCGGCCATGCTAGGCTCTTCGCACATTTAATTAAGAACTGTGCCGGCAGCTGATCGGGACCGGCAGACTTGGAGGGGTCTAATTTAAGCAGTAAGGTTTTATATCGTAGGTTAGTTTAAGTAACTTCATTCTCTTTATCACTATTCCTTTGCGTTATATGTTCTCGCCGCTGAGGTGAAAAGTTGTATGTATCATACGAGAGCAAAGATATTTGCATCTCGTGTCTTGGAGTCCTTCGCTAGGCTCAAGATTCTAATTATGATTCTAATCTTAATTATAGAATCTTTTGCTTGCTCGGGATTCAACATCAACACTTGCAGCAAAAAATTACTTTGGTCTCTTCTTAAACAAATTACTATTTATCCTCTATTTAATTAAAAAAAAAAAAAAACGCTGTTTGTTTCTTAAATAAATAAATAAAATAAAATTAATATTGACTCTCGCCTGCGGCTCGGATTAATAAATTGTCTCGGCTAAAATGTCTCGTTCTATGCACCTGGTGTACGATCTAGTATTGAGTAACGCGGTGGTGGTCCAGGCGCGGCGTACTACAACCTGGGCTGGCTGCGGCTGGCGGAGAAGACGCTGCGCGAGGCGGCGGCGCTGGCGCCGGCGCGCGCCGACACGTGGCGGCGGCTCGCGCTCGTGCTGGCCGCGCTCGGCGAGCACGCCGCCGCCGCCGACACCGCCGCCGCCGCGCTCCGCCTGCACCCGCTCGCGCACCTGCCGCTGTGAGCCGGCGCCATCCTGCAACCCGAGGTACGGTCGGCCTCCCGAGCCGCTGGACTCCTTTGTACCTTGTCGCTTAAGTGTGCTTTTCAACCAGAGATGTGCCATGCTCCGTTGCATCCATCGTTTGAATCCACCGATCATATTCATTGGTTCGCGTTGCATAGCGCCGGTGGAAACGGATTTTCGTAGCGTAGCTTGCGCATCCTCGCAGCATACCTGCATGGGACACCTCCGGTGGAAAGTCGCCCTTGATTCAAACTGTCATACTAAATATCTAACAGGTGAGAGCGACAGAGTCCCAAAGTGTCCAGCTACTTATGGGGCCGACTGTCCTACGACTTCCTCGCTCCCGGGGTCCAGCCGATCGCAACCTCTACGCTCTGTCTCCATCGACCTAGGCCGGGTCAATCGCGCTCTGCATACTACCGCCGACCACCTTCCCAGCATCGAACCGTCTCGTGGATACTCTACTTTGAGCACTCCTGGTGTACATTTGACTTTTTCGTGGAGAAAACTCGCAGTCCGGGTGTACATTTGACCTAGAATCATCAGCTTCTCTGACTCGTGCTTTTACGATAAAAAGCACAATATCCCTGACAAACCCGACGTTCAACGAAACCTGTCCCGACGAGGCTGCGAGCCCTAGCTTCTAGCATCAACATTTTAAGCTAAAGAGAAATCTAAAAGAAACTGATCCGCGCATTATATTAAAATGTCGCTGTATGTTCCTTCCTAAGACGTTCTAAGAGGAAACTGGTGAAAGATTTCGTGCCCGAGCTGAATCGTTTCGATAGCTCAGTTGGCTAGAACGAATAGCCGCGCATATCAAAATGTCATAAGTTCGAATCCCGCTCGGACCACAACATTTTTACCTCAATTTGAAATTTTGGTAAGCAGAATATTTCTGCAAGCATCAAAACGTGCATTACAGACTAATTGACGTCAAATGTGACGCCGGCTGTTATCTCGTAGAAACTTTTCAAATTTACTATACGATCGGAATTTAATAATACAGCTTACTATTACCGACAAATTGAAACAATCAACCCTAAGGGTGCCTTTCCACCAGAGATATCAATCAAGTAATTTATTGCTATGGATGCGTTTGAATATATGCTATGCTATGGATGCGTTTGAATTCACCAATCATATTCATTGATACACAGCACATAGCATAGCACTGGTGGAAACAGATTTTAAAAAGCATAGTTTTCACGTTCTCACCACATCTCTAGTGAAAAGGCACCCTAAAGGATAATTCACAGTAGGCCGTTCCGTGTCCGGACCGACCCATTTTCTTGTAGAGAAATACGCCGGCCGTTGCGTTTGCTTTCATAGAAAACGGGCCGGCCCGGACACGGAACGGTCTACTGTGAATCATTCTTAATACGGCTGGGCCTTGTGTGAGGTGATGAATCACGTCACAAACTTGTAAACTTGGCGGTTTGAAAACGAAACTTGCCTTCGTGAATATAACAACTGGGAGCGAACTCATTCTCGGAACCCGATGTTTTAAATTGTGTTAACTATATGTCGGAAAACGATGTCAAAAATACGAGTACCCTTTAGAGGCTAAGGCGTAAAGAAGCTCTAGAGTTTTCCCTCAAAATTGAACCTTTTGAAATTTACGCACCTCAATTTCGTAAAAGAAAAGAATGTTCCCAATTTTTTGTTCCGCAGTGTGACGCTTTATCATACATTTTGTATGTACCGTCACATAGTGAATATCTAAAAAAAATATGATATTGCCTTGGACGTTTTTCACCTAATCGAAATCTATACTTCAATAACAAAAACTGAAACGCTTAAAAAAGGAAAATAACATTGTGCTAGGGACGTTTTGTACATCTAATAACGAATTATCATTTATTTATTGAAGTACCTTTTTCACTTTCATCTGTAATATTAGGTGTTAAAGTATGGACTTGCCGTTTAGTATGGAGCTTCTTCAGAAAGTCGATTGCTCTATATTAACATTTTTTTTAAACTTTTGGAGTAGGTTATCCAAAGTAATCAAAATGTTCTGGGTATGGGAACTTGGAAAGACAACATTGAAGTGTAGGTTCGTAAAAAAGGCAATTTCGTACTTTAACTACTAATATATTAAATAAAAGAGCCAATAATAGTACATTACTACAGAGGCCGGGACGTAAGGGGTTGCCGGCCAAAGACATATATGGATAGGTCTGAGGCGGGCAACCCCATATTTCCCGCCGAGGTATGTATAGTGCTTTTCTCAAACATGCAATGAAATAAACAACAAAAAAAAAGTTTTATTATTTGTGGCAGAATGTCATGGTGCCTGTGCCACAATTTATGTGGAATGGAAATTAAAAAAGAGGACTTTGCCGGCCTAGGCCTGAAAGATTTGTATGAAATTCCATTAACGACCTCTTGTCCTAGCCGCACCTGAAACGTCATACTTCGCAGCCTGTTATAAGGAACATAACATCAATATTTCATTGCATGTTTGAGAAAAAATATTTTTTCACCAAATTCGCCAAATGTAGTACTCTTGACTGATTAACATAGTATGTAGTGGCATTGGAATTGACTCTACACTTCTCGTATAACGGTATCGTAAGAGCAATAAGAGCTAATTTTGCCTGGCTATTCTGTTCTGCAAATATGTTACCGATTCCAAAGTATCTTGTTATGAACTCATAGAGGCGATTGTAATTAATTTATGTTAACATTGAAAGACAAATATTATGCGTTTCAAATATATGATGAATGTAACACTTGGAATGTGAAATAAAGTCAATCAAATATGAAAAAATAATGTCATCATCCTCCTAGCGTTATTCCCAGTACAGTTGCATCCTGAAGGATGCCTGGGGTCCGCTACCTAATCCCAAGAATTGGCGTAGGCACTAGTTTTTACGGAAGCGTTGCCATCTGACCTTCCAACCCGAGGGGGAAACTAGACCTAATTGGGATTAGGCTTGTCAAGTGAGTGGGCAACTTGACTGTTAGAGGTTCTCAAGCCGCCCGGAGGCCTCTAACTTGGCTTAACGACTGCTATCATAGACAGCAACCGGGATCAACGGCTTAACGTGCCTTCTAAAGCACGGGAGCGCTCAGTTAGTAACCACTCAAAGCGGTCACCCATCCAAGGACTGACCTCGCCCGACATTGCTTAACCTCGCATAACGCACGCGGTACGCGGGCGCCGCTGGGCCACGAACGCTCGAAGAATCCTATGAAAAAATAATGTAAAGAGATGTAACGGATTTCTGGCCACTATTCAGTATCCGATCTATCCGGCCATTATAGAGGTGTAGTATCCCGGCCGGATACCAGATAGTAATGATACTGTCTTATCACATAGATAAAAGTAAAAGCGAGGTGAATAAATAACTAACTCCTCACAAATACGACAACACATAATAATACATTGGTTCTGTCTTCGCATTTTCTTAATAGATATTTACTATCATACTTTTTTCTTTGCACCTTTTATAATTCTCTGTTTAGCCCAATGGTTGGCTGGTAGAGAAAGTCATTTGGCACTAAGCCCACCTGTTGTACACTTAATTTGTGCAATGATAGTACATCTCTGTTGGATAGATACCCTTTATAATAATATGAGTATAAGCCATATATAATAAATTAGCCATATATTTCATTATTCAATATACCGGGTGTACAATCCAAATGGGTCAGTATGGAGAAGTCGGAAACTATGAGAGATAGCGAGATCTGTTCTTAGGAACCATGACGTCGATTTTAGATTTAATAATAATTACATTCAAACTTTTTTATTAACTCTCATACATAACCGGGAATAGAACCTTGTCAAAATCAATGTGTATAAATTTTGCAAGTCGCAAGAAGCACAACACTAATGGAATCTTGTTTAAATAATTGAAAGAAAAACTCACCAATAAGATAATTATTTTATTTCAGTAAATGTTCAAAATGGTAGCCATTCTGTTGAATACAAAGATTAATTAAAAATATTGACCAGGTTCGATTCCCAGTTATGTATGAAAGTTAATAAAAAAGTTTGAATGTAATTATTATTAAATCTAAAATTGACGTCATGGTTCCTAAGAACAGATCTCGCTATCTCTCATAGTTTCCGACTTCTCCATACTGACTCGTTTGGATTGTACACCCGGTATTTTCGCCAGTATGCAGCTCGCCTGTAATAAGTTAACATTTATTATTGTAAATCATGTTCATTATTTTAGAAGATACTTTCGTGTTATCTTAAATCGCGGCGTTACATTCTACATGATATGGTTTTTAGCTAAGTATTTATCAGTCTTAAATAAAGTGTCGATTAGAATTTCGATTTGCTAAATTAAATTAGTACTAAATTAATCATGTTACAAAAAATGCATTATTACCAACCTAAATATGTTTACTTTACTCACGTAGGGGAGTAAGACGAAGATCGACACCAAATACACGTTAATACACGAGCCGATGCCGAGCGCAGTAGTTGCAGCGCTTGAGATACTTTCCCGGTACACCGCGAACGATAACTGTGCTCTGGGGTATTCTTTGTAATTGGTGTGTAATGTAAATACTATTCAGGGTACCTAAAATCATTTCGTGTAACACTATAACTATGTACCTATCAAAAATATTTCTACTTCCTGTTATTTTGGAGGTAGAGAGCTCTTGACAATATCGAATTATTGTAAAAAAAGTAGAATTGGTAGTTGGGTGTCAGTAGGAGTAGAATAAATCGTCTCTACCTAGGGGCCCGTCCAGTCATCGCAACACTGAAATTATACGCATGTATACAGCTGTTTACATAGTACCGTTGAGATAATGTATACATATTTATGACTGCACTGTACAGTCGACTTCAATAAGATGTAATTCGTTATTCCACGTTACATATTTCGTTGTAATAAAAATAATAAATACATTTTGTAGTTAACTATATATTGAAAAAAAAACGCGAAGTTGAATGGTATATAAAAATATAATTAAAATAAACTGTTCTGCTTTTCGGCCAAATACATGTTCATACCGACATAAATTATTAGTACATTACTACAGAGGCCGGGACGAAAGGGGTTGCCGGCCGAAGACATATATACGGCCGAGCGTTGCGAGGCCGGATAGGTCTAAGGCGGGCAACCCCAAATTTCCCGCCGAGGTATGTTTAGTGCTTTTCTCAAACATGCAATGAAATAAACAACAAAAAAAAACAAAATTTTATTTTTAATACGCTTAGTGGCAGAATGTCATGATGCCTGTGCCACAAACTTATGTGGAATGGAATTAAAAAAGAGGACTTTGCCGGCCTAGGCCTGCAAGATTTGTATGAAATTCCATCTTGTCCTAGCCGCACCTGAAACGTCATACTTCGCAGCCTATTATAAGGAACATAACATCAATATTTCATTGCATGTTTGAGAAAAAATACTTATTCATAATTCAGACTAAATAACGAAACATATATAAATTATCTATTTTATCTTTGGTGCTTCGTGTTTAATAAGACTTTTTCTTTGTAATGTAACTTTTAATGTACCTATAAGTATTTTTTCGAATAATTTAAATTATGGTTCTGAAATATAAAAAGTATTTAAAGTAAAAGTATAAGCAGAGATAATGTGATAAATTCATTACTTAGGTCAATAACCTTCACGCAAAATTTTGTACACAATTCTAACGATTAATATTCTATAATACACATACATGCTCGTATATATCAAAAGAAATATTTCATGTAATACTGATTATCGAATCAGATAAGATATTATTTTATCACGAGTAATATTTTATTCATGTCACTATACTACTTGATATTTAAATTCGCTTTTCATAAATCGATATCTAATAAAGATAATTGTCGTTGAATATCCCCATCGCCAATTTTATTACATGATAATCGAACTAGACGATATAGCAATAAACACCTTACGTGTATCACGATAGAACTCAAATTTCAACAGCATTTGGGGAAATTGTTAGTAAAACACCATACCTAGGTTCTTAGAATTAACCATATCAAGGGTCGTATGAGTGGTAGTTGACAGGTCTGCCACGTTTACACTGATGCGATGGCCGAGCCGACCGCGACCGGGCAAACATCGACGTTTGACGAATGTGTGCATGTGCGCACATACTAGTCCGTTCTTAGGTCGCGGTTTTAAGTACCGTCGATGGATACTGTGATACAAAAATAACGTGTGACATTATATTACATTCCCTAATTGAAAATACAAGTGTAAAGAGCACTTAACAAAGTAAAGGATATTTTTTTTAAATACGCAGTTAGTTGATTCCATTGTGTAACGCAAGTGACCAATTTAGACCTTGTGAATAAATTTCGTTATACAATGGAATTATTTAGAACGCAACAAATTCTTTAACTATGTCATTTAGTCATATCAAAAAAAGAAAACAATAATATTATTATTTGGATATCCATAATTATTTTAATCCTTAGCTTACAATACACCGCTGTTAACCTGTGGACTGATCATGTCGAGGCGTATACGTAATTTTGGGAAATATGTTACATACACTTTTGCTCCTGCTGAGAATATAGATGGATTAACTTCATTCGTCCGTAATTTAATTGCTTCCTTTGTGTAACGAAAATTAGTCATATAGTTAACTTTCGTTACATAGTGGAATGATAAATGATGATAGACAAATTTAGCTCTTGTAACTTTTTCTTTAATTTCTATTACTCTATGTCCAATGTTATTTTTTGGTGGATACTTTATATTTTAGGTTTCGTTTGGTTTGGGGCTAGTCTAAACGTTGCCAGTTGCGTATTGTTGAGTTAGTTTTAATTTACTCTTCAATTTGTTACCGTGTTGAGGTTCAAATAAGTAGTATAGAGGTATTCTAACCGTCAGGCAGTCAGACAAATATAACTCTTACAAATCTTATAAATATTTTAAGTACCTAACAGAAGTGTAAGCTACAAATCTAATTCAAATTGTAATATTGATCGTAATTTTAATCTGTGGCGTTGCCACATAACTAAATACTTGCCGATGTTAAAATACAAACAAAATAACAATAGGTCGTAAATCCAAAAGTCAAATAAAAAATTCCCGTTAAATTTGCCACTTTATTCACAATTAATTTTAATAAATGAGCTAAAGTATCGATTTAAATAATACTTTGTTAGTAGCAAGCTGCTCGGATATTTTAAGCTTTATTTAGTTCAGCGTTAAATTGCTTGTGGTGTGCGGGTACGATGGTTGAGGACCGTTATGGTTATCCAAATGCATTTACGTTATCCAGAAGAACTTTCAGCAGTATTTCAAATTCATGGATAAAATGTAACTTCTGAAATAACTGAACCGCTGCCGACTTTTCCCAGCTCTGGGCAAAAATCGTGAAAGGTTACTCTGGGTTTTGTTAATGCTTTCGTTTACTTATTTTTGAGCACTTATCTATGGTAAAGGTATAATTGTATCCGTGCCGATTCAACGATCTATGCGTGACTCGCTATTTATTATTGTATAGTTTTTTATATTATCATGTAAATAAAACTAAAACTGTTCCGTTCGTTACCTAATAACAAAATATAATAGTATCGTGTCGTGAAAATTCAAGATTTATTATTAAATGCTAGATATTTTAAACTCGTATCATCTCATCTGTCACTGTACGTTCTGAAATGTGACTTTAGAACGCGAGATGTATAAGTTAAGAGAACCATTATAAATGTATAGATTAGTAATGATACCTACCTTGGGTTTTCAAGTTGGAAAGTGAATCTTAGTGTATCGTGAACGAGGTTGTTATTGAAACAGCGACTTTTCGATTAATTCTAAATTTTTTTATAGCCACGTCGGTCTGACAGTCGCGTACAAAAATTTGAAATAACTGTACGCTGTACGTGCATAAAGGAATAAAAAAAGTGTTGTTAACATTTTGAACGCCACAATGCTTCAATCAACAGAAGTCATGGGTGACGGGTCACATAACTCAGTGTCTCATACAAAAGCGTGCGTAAGCATAAAAGGAAATGGTCGGATTACCGGCGAGTGCTAATTGAAATTGGATCACATGTGCCAATTTTCCTTTCACTTGGAACATTGGCTTATTATTCTATACCTTTTAGAGATATCTATATTATATCAATTTGTTACTAGTGAGCGGTAAGTAATACTTTGTGTAGGTTCTATTATCTACAGACTTACACTTCAAATTGTTAATAAAAGGATTTGTTCTCTTCAAGCTTTTAATGTTACGTTATGAATGTTATATACAAAACCCATTAAAGCACATTTCAAGGGTCAACTTTGCACGTCAGATACGTAGTACTTTCTACACAAAGTGTTATTTGTGGCTACAGATATTGTCTTGTAACATATGTATTTAAAATTTATCGTAAAACAAATACCCAAATGCCTATATAGAACTGTATAGATAACTTCTTAGTGTTCACTAGTTACCTTGTAAATAAATCAAAAAATACAAAAAAAGTGTTTTATGAAAATTGTTCGAGATTACATATATATACCTACTGTTGTTCGTGTAGCGTAACGTATGCCATGTACAGTCAGCGTCACAAGTATTCGTAAATGAAGACATTATATGTATACAATTATTATATTCAGAATCATATTTATAAATAATCTCAATGAAATTACTAGCATCTGGACGCTGAGAATTGACGCAATAACAACATACATTTAAACATAAGCCCAGCCATAATTTTACCTCAATGTTAACCCCTTTTATGACTAATTTGCATATGTTTACTGCCAACAATTGATACAAGGTAAACTGAAGTGATTTTTTAAAAGAAAATCAAGACGTCTTTAGACATCCGTTGAGTTCAAAAGGTTAAAATATTTATATTTGTAATGCTGACTGTGCTTCGTCGACCAATCCATTCAATTTGTATACATGTTACTATGAGTGTTCCATTCTATATCATGTATATACTTATTCGATTGTATTATATCCTGTATTTTATAACTCACGCTGTATTAGATTAACATGGGGCTATACCGAAATACTTGTGTGAAATTGTAAAACTTGCGGCACGTTTCACGACATTACAATTGTAACCTATAGCGCCGTGAAACGGGGCCCCAATGTAAACGCTAAAGCCTCGTTAATATAATCCCCGGTAACCAGAACCTGCGCAGGAGTTGGTTTTCGGGTATAATCTGTGCTGCGGATGGTACGAGTGGTACGACGGAATAAGGAATGGAATGATGTTAAGATAGCACGATATAAGGAATCGAATGACTTTGGATTCATATACCTATCTACTTCTATCTTATAACGTCGTACCAAAAGATGTTCTCTAGATATACTAAGGTATACACATGTCACTTTATACAGCGTGGAAAAGAGCAATATGTTTGTCAAGATGTCATGTAAATTATTCTCTTCCATTAAAATTAAAAAAGTACAACTCGTGTTATCGCTATAGCCAATTCGACGCAAAAAGCTAATTTGACGGCAATTGGGTTATTTTCATTTGAAAACTGCAGGGAAACTAAATATGATTACTGATTAGGTATATTAATATATTTTTAACTTATCCAATAACAATTTAACATGTTCCTTTATATAACGAAAATTATCGTTATACATTGTTTGAGTAGTTTTCGTTACAAAAAGGTATTCATTAAATTATGATGTTTTTCAATCCATTTTTCTTACCTTATATAAAAAAAACATTAACTGTTCAATTCTTGAGCCAAATGTTTCCCTGAAGACTTCACCTGAAACATTATATTTTACATAATATTGTATCTGAGATCAGAGGGTTCAAATGAAGTGAATAATCAAAGAAATATTCATACTATGAAAAAAACAGTTTTACTATTTGGTGTTTCCAATCCAACGGCTATTTTCACTTGTCTTCTTTACTTCACCTATTTTTCATTACTATATTTTCCTTACATACAAAAGATTTACTGGTACTTCATCCATTCGATACCTACAATGTTTAGTGATAAGAGGTCACAGAATTACCACGCTCTAGTCGAAACACTATGTAGACTAATTATTAACTAGTTGACTTAGTAAAGCCTGGTTTACACATGATCGACTTCACTTTCACCGCCCATCGCTCAAATCAAGCATTTTTGCCTCTAACAATACACGGAGAATTGCAAGAAAATTTTACATAGTTAAGGAATTTATTATGTCTACATTTGAATTGATTCCACTGTGTGACGAAAATAAATTGTATGACTACAATTTATATGTGTAAATTTCGTAACACAATGGAATTTATTAAAATTAAAACATAATTGAGACCATAACTATGTTTTTTTTGCTATTCCCACAGGTGTGCTCATACATTTAACCCGGACATTTTATTCTACTTAGATGTGAATGTTTTCGACTGCTGGGGCGCAGAATACTTGACAGACTTAGCGTGCTGACTGGACAGAGTTCAAGTGTAAACTGGGCTTAAATTCTGTGCTGTCACGGGTCTATTCAGTTAGTTTCGACATTGCTGTTAAATGCAATGCTATTTTCGAAGCAACAAACAATATAAAAATGGGTACATGTTGTGCATACGATGTACAGAAAAAAATCCTTTTTCTTTTGTAACTTTGTTGGTAAACCTAGTGCCTCCCCTAAATAAAGAGTTGCAGCCGTGGGAAAGGTAGTCAGTTTAGTGATATTGTTTGATTGAGAAGATCCATCGATTGTTTTAAATGAGGCCGTTCTGTATTTAGGTTAATAGGTTTTTCGATAAGAATGTACTGATGTAGTAAAAATAATATCTGTTTATCCATTCTTTGATCAATGTCTTTAATTGACAAACAAATAACAGGTCTTTGGATGATAAGTCATTACTCATCACAAAAACTAGTGCAAGGACTAGTTATTATTCATTGTAACGTAACTTCTGGAGTTGAGTGTGTTACTCAATTATAATGACAGTAATGACGTGACACTCACTTTTTCATTCGGTTTCATTTATATTGGAATGAAAAACATCAAGCCTTTTTTGAGGAAAGCTACTGATATGTGAAAGGTCGCAAACGACATAAGCATATACCTTCATTTATAAATTGATTCATCAGCAATGTCCAAAATTAACTGAACAATGAATATCCTAATGAGGAGTTTTCCAAAGTGCAATACTCACCATCTTGTCAACTCAATGAAAATAAACGAGGATTTAAAAATACTGCATAGTTTATCTTAATTCGTGTACCATAAAATCATTCCATTGTGTAACGAAGGCAATGTAAATTGTTGATACATTTCCGTTACATAATGGACCCAATTAAATGAAAGAACCAAATAAAAAGTTCTTAACTATGTATTTATTATTCATCTTCAGGTTTTAGAGAATAGAATGCACTTTTGAATGACTCGTGACTAAGTTCAATACAGGTGTTTATACCTTCGTAACTACGTATCTATAGCTATTTGTACTGGACAGATGTTTACGTACCTGTTGTACGCTATATAACATAATATATTATAAATTATAACTGTATGTAGTAGATGTTGTTCGCGCATTTGATGTTAATGTAAATAAGACGGTTAAGGATATTAAAATATTAATTGTTACAAATACTGAGTTTCAATATTGCTGAACCGAATCCCTGGCATAGTTAACGGGATGGATAAAAAAAGACACAATTTGTATTTATTATTACATTATGACGTACAAACGTGCTCTTACAAATTGTATGTCGTATTTTCGTTACACAAAGGAAACATTTAAATTATATACGTACATGAAGGGTATACGGAAAAAAATATGATTTCAAAACAAAAAGCAACCTAATTTATAATGACACAAGGTGAAAACGGGTTTTGAAAATTTAAAGGACTAGACATGTTCTTTCCGTGTAAGTATCCTTCTTGTTGATGTTTTTAAATACTACGACGGTGGCAAACAAGCATACAGCCTTCATGATAGTAAAAACGCCGTAGCCTATGGATGCTGGCTACTTCCGAACAGTCGCAAGCGCGCAGGTGGCTCCAAGTTGATTTGACAGCTAGACTATAATTCCCAAGCAACCAAAGAATATAATTCTCCATGCAACTCCATCAAAGCCAATTTCAACGCGACCACGAATCACATGCAAGTTTGCTGAAGGAATTTGAATCATTCGTTTCTGTCTTAGAGTAAATTTTTGATGACACTGAGTCACTGATCCTTATCACAGGTGCATCCTCGGGAGCTCTGGCTACCTTACTCACAACACCACATGCCTACAGAGTAGGTAGCAGTGAACCCGCGAACTCCATATTTGCAGTCAACCACTGAGCCAGCCAGTCCAACATTGCTTCTACGCACCCCGCTACGATACGATTCGTAGGTAGTTAGGTAGGCATGAATTGGAAGCAGGTTATCTGTGCGTAAAGAAATGCGCACGAGTTTCAAGAGCCCTTGGCTGCCAACTTGACCCATTTTACTTTAATAAAGTTCCACTGGGCTACTTAATAAATGTTATTAGCAGTTGTTTCGCCGAAATACACGTTTTATCAGATTTAGATTAATTTGCTTTACGATTACAATATAAACGATTTAAAACCTACGAGTGCAATATAAATTTGCGTTTATGTCGAAAATATTTTGAATTCGCATCATAATCGGCAATTAAAGTAATAATAATAATAACACGGCGCTGGGAGTCCGTGTATTTTTATTTTAAGTGTATTTATATATATATATATATATATATAGCTTTAGCCCGCGACTACGTCCGCGTACACCTTATGGGATAAAAACTATCCTATGTCCTTTCCGGATGCTCAAACTATCTCCATGCCGAATTTCATCTCAATCCGTTCAGCAGTTTAAGCGTGAAGAGGTAACAAACAGACAGGTTCCCGCATTTTTATATTAGTATGGATTGTATAATACGAAGACTAAGATTAATAAGTTTCTGTCAAAAAAAACATTTTTGGTACAAGTTTTTATGGCCGACTGTACTTTTGTTTGCACAGTCATCAACTACTTGTTGAGGCGGTTCCAAGAAGACCGGTATATCTTGTGTAGTCTAGGAGTTGCTATGGCCACTTTCTTCTCCATCATCAGTACCTCTAGTATATTTTTTTTGTGAGATAACACAAACGGACGTTTAGCCTCACTTTGTGCGGCAGCAAATAGTTACCACCAAAGGCCGCTAGAGGTGCTGTTCGCGTTGCCATGCAAATTGTGTTCGGTGAGCTCGGTGGTACTAGGTATAATATTGCATTGTGACTGAACTTACTTAAGTATGCCAAATTTCAGCTCAATCGGTTGAAGATATCTGGGGGACACACTTTTTACCAATTTGACAGCTAATAACTCGCCAACGGTTGACTTAAATGAAAAAGTTTTCTAGAAATCTTTATGTTATTTTTGAAGGCCTATCCATAGATATCCCGCACGCATATGTGTATTTAAAAAAAATTGTCCCTCTGTTACATGTATGAGGTGCCCCCCCAGTTTAATATTTTTTTCAAAATTTCACATCTATTTTCGGTAGCGGTTCATAGCATACACCTTCACACCAAATTTCCAAATTGTAGTGCTCATAGTCTCAGAGTAAATCAGCTGTGACATACAGACGGACAGACAGACAGACATGACGAAACCATAAGAGTTCCATTTGGCTACGGAACCCTAAAAAGTGACAAAAAATGTGCTGAGTTGTAGGGTTGTGCGTCGGCAATCATCTACCTATTTCTTAAAATAAAAGAAGGTACTTCATTTAGAGTACGACCACACTACGACAGTTGCAAGCCTACATCCCTTCTGATGGAGACCGGTCATCGCAGCCTATGACCACCTACATCTCCTGAGGAGTCACATTTCCGACTCTTTATTAATTTGAGGATTTAATCTTTGGCCTAGCAACGGATAAACATCGTCGCAAAATATTTTTTCTCGAAATAATGTTTATTTAATACAATGGTCAAGCTATCTTTTATCTAATATTTTTCCCGTATTTATACAATTGGAATAGACAACAGGCAGTCAAGTTACTTCTCTGCGGAGACCGCAGCCCCGCCTCAGCGCCCCTTTTCGATCCGGCCGGCTTGACATACGGTTCATACGGTTGTCAAATGAAAATAACATAAACAAGAAGATTTTTTACTACGTTTGAATCACATCGAGTTAATTCTATACTAAAATTACCTCCAGTGCTTGTGCAAAAAGTAACACAAATTATAATATCACTCAGTGGGGTCTACAATGGAAGGAAAATGTCGTTCCATGATTTTGGAGGATGCAGTGTTTTCTATGTTATTTTGATAATAGTTTTAACTTTTAATTACTTATTTGTTAGTATTATTACCGTAAGTCGTAGCTTAAGTTATCTGTCTATTTTTTAACAAGTGTGGATGCAACCCGCGACTCAACCTGCTGCTACAACTTCGGACTTCATATGCCAGTCTTGTAATAAATCATTCAAAAGCATCAAAGGACTAAACATACATACAACCAAAGTCCACAGAAGATTTCTTAGCCAGAATGCCTCAACTCTAAACAGCAACCCCATTTCTTTGCCCTCCTCTCTTCCCACTACCAACCTACCGAACAATCCATTCCATCTTCACCTCAGCCACCTTAAAAATAATGTTTCCTTGGTTAAGAGAATCCCCCGTGGTGCCAGAATATCGGTCGCCACTCATTTATGTCAACTCATAGACAATTGTGCCAATAGGAACACTATCACAGACTGGCATGAGCTTTTTCTTTTTCCCTTTAATATACTCCACGTGCAAGAAGATGGCTCCCATATTTCCCTCACCCAGAAAATCAAAAATAATTGCGTTAAACATCAAAGGCCTTTTTAGAAATAATATCACCTCAGCTTACAACCGTCGAAAAAACATAGAGGCCAAAATAAGCGACGGTGACCTAAAGGGTGCCGCACGCCTTCTTTTTTCTAATGACGTACTATTCCCGGATACCCCAGAAACACTTTCGGCATTACAGACTAAACATCCCCCAGGCCCTTCAAACCCGTTGTTGGTGAAATTAAACAGAGTAGAGATATGTATGCGTTTATTTATGGAATAAACAACTTTTTACTGATAGTATTTGGCTCACATAGTAGAGCGTGTCAGACATAGTTTTTCCAACAACTAGTGTTGCCAGGAGGCAACTATCTAAAGCTAACAATAATGATGCCATATAAAAATATAAAATGTTAAGCTGTCTTTACACTATTCATGTTCAATTATGTATTGAACACCCGTACTTTTTGGACCCACCTGTAGCAAACCAGGCCTGCCTTCAAACGAGAAGTAGAGACGTACTTGATGCGATTCTTTCATTCAAAACCGGTTCAGCGGCGGGCCTGGACGGACTTTCACCCCAACATTTGAAAGACCTAACATCCCATTCTGTAGGCGATGCAGGCGAGCGACTAGTTTGCTCCATCTCAAAATTAATTAATTCTATGTACACAGGCAGCATCAATCCTGATATAATCCCGATCCTGTATGGAGCAAACCTCATCGCCCTCACCAAAAAGGACGGAGGGGTAAGACCAATAGCCGTTGGCACAACACTTAGACGTCTCGCCTCAAAAATTGCAGTTAGGTACATAGTGTCCAAATTAAAACCCCTTTTTGAACCTGTCCAGCTCGGCTTCGGCGTAAAAGGAGGGTGCGAGGCAGCCGTCCATGCCTTACGCACGTTCCTATGCGTTTAATTCAGTAAACAGGGACACCTTGCTGACAGAAATTAAAAATAATGTCCCTGAATTATACAACTACCTACTACATTGTTACGCTGATCCCACTAAACTAATCTACCGGAATACTGTCATATCTTCAGAAGTTGGCTGTCAGCAAGGTGATCCTCTCGGGCCTGCAATTTTTAGTTTGGCAATTAACTCAATCATTCAAAATTTAAAATCCAAATTCAATGTTTGGTATCTCGACGATGGAACCCTAGGAGGCAACATGGAGAGCGTGCTATCAGACCTTTCAACCGTAAAATCGAAATTCCAGGCTATTGGCTTAGAACTTAACTTCTCTAAATGTGAACTCTTTATTCTAAACTCATCTCTAAATTCATACGACATAAAACAGAAATTTGATAACCTGACTCCAAATATAAAATTAGTGGACAAAAAATCCCTGTGCCTTCTAGGATCTCCTATTTTTGAAGAATCTTTTTCAAATTACATTTCAGAGTCCATTACTAAATTCTAAAATTATGAAAGTCGTCTTCTCGAAATTAGCCCTCATTTTTAACCGACTTCAAAATTTCAAAAGAGGAGGTTATCAATTCGGTTGTATGTTTTTTTTTTTGTTTTTTTTTTTTTAATGTTTGTTAGTCCATAACTCCGTCATTTCTTAACCGATTTGAAAAATTCTTTTTTTGATTGTAAGAATATATATTCAAGTTGGTCCCGTTTTTGTCAAAACGCAGTTCTGATGATGGGATCCATGAGAAATTGAGGGAACTCCTCAAATCTTCAAGGCAAACATATAGTAATTTTTGTGTTTTTATCAACAAGTCAAGCATTTTCATCCAAAATTGTGACATTGGATGAAGTGGAACTGCTGATGATGATCAGAACAGAACTCTTCAACAACAAAAAGTTCACGTTTGGCGATTTGTCCTCCTAGCTGTGTTTGTTAAGCAAGTTCTATTTTCAGGATTAATTTTTGTCATGCTTGATTTCTGATGATGGGATCCATGAGGAATTGAGGGAAATCCTCAAATCTTAAAGGCAAACATATAGTGATTTTTGTGTTTTTATCAACAAATCGAGCATTTTCATACAAAAATGTGACATTTGATGAAATGGAACTGCTGATGATGATCAGAACAGAACTCTTCAACGACGAAAAGTTCACGTTTGGCGATTTGTCCTCCTAGCTGCGTTTGTTAAGCAAGATCTATTTTCACGATTAATTTTTGTCATGCTCGATTTTTGATGATGGGATCCATGAGGAATTGAGGGAACTCCTCAAATCTTAAAGGCAAACCTATAGTGATTTTTTTGTTTTTATCAACAAATCGAGCATTATCATACAAAAATGTGACATTTGATGAAGTGGAACTGCTGATGATGATCAGAACAGAACTCTTCAACGACGAAAAGTTCACGTTTGGCGATTTGTCCTTCTAGCTGTGTTTGTTAAGCAAGTTCTATTTTCACGATTGATTTTTGTCATGCTCGAGTTCTGATGATGGGATCCATTAGGAATCTAGGGAACTCCTCAAATGTGAAAGGCACACAAATAGTGGTTTTTGTATTTTCATGAACTAATCAAGCATTTTCATTCATAAAAGTGACATTTGATGAAGTGGAACTGCTGATGATGATCAGAACGGAACTCTTCAACGACGTGTAGTTCACGTTTGGCGATTGGTTCTCTTCGTTTTGTTTGTCAAGCAAGCAAGGTTTTTTCATGATTCCATGAGGAATTGAGGGTACTTAGTCTTCTTCCATTATAAACATACATTATAGCCATTTTTATTTTATTGTATATCTATCTAAGAGTGCACCATCTAAGTATAATAATCTTTTACCGGCCTCCCCCATTGAAGTCGGTTTTTTTTTTCTTAAAAATTATTTATGCAATTACAATTATAAAGTTCTGTCTTTTTGTGCCAAAATTAACATATGTACTTCGCTGCTGCCCCTTCACTAATTTTCAAAATTTATTATATCCCATGGACGACTTAATCAAAGTTAATCTGGAGTCTATTTTAAATCTGCAACTCAGTGAAAATTCTTGGACGTTAGCATCCCTACCTATTCGTTATGGTGGGCTAGGGATACGCAAAATTTCTAGTATTTCTGCACCGGCGTTTTTGTCTTCGGTTCATAGCTCGGCAAATCTCATAGGTAAAATCCTTAGGGCTCTCCCTGTAAACTATGAGATTACCGGCTTGACGGACGCCAAAAACGCCTGGTCCAATGCCTGCCCGGGTAAGGATTTCCCCCAAAATTTAAAATCTCAAAGGGCCTGGGACGATACCCTTTCCAAACTTAGTTTTGACTCTCTCTTAAACTGCAGCACGGGTTCCGATCGCGCCAGAATCTTGGCGGCGGGGACTAAAGAGGCCGGGTCCTGGTTACATGCCTTCCCATCTGTTCATACCGGGACCTTTCTGGAGCCCCACACCCTGCGCATAGCTACCTGTCTGCGGCTTGGAGTCCGGGTATGTGCTCCACACACATGCCCTTGCGGCATTGAGGTTGATGCACTGGGACATCACGGACTATCGTGCCAAAAGAGCGCGGGCCGCTTCTCCAGACACGCCGCTCTCAATGACATCCTACGCCGCTCTCTTGCCAGCGTCAATGTGCCGGTTCTCTTGGAGCCACCCGGCATTCTTAGGGACGATGGCAGGAGACCGGATGGGATGTCATTAGTTCCGTGGAAAATGGGTAGGGTGCTTGTGTGGGACGCCACCTGTGTCGACACATAGGTCCCCTTCCCATCTTCACTGAACATCCATCAGAGCTGGTTCGGCTGCGGCGGCGGCCGAAAAGTCAAAAACTAACAAGTATAGGGGTCTAGGCGCCGAATACTGTTTTGTACCGTTCGGCGTCGAGACCCTCGGTCCGTGGGGTCCCAGTGCCCAAGAACTCTTCAAAGAGTTGTCAAAAAGGCTGGCTGATACCACCGGAGACCGTAGAGCTGGCAGCTTCCTTGCTCAACGCATCAGTATTGCAATTCAGCGAGGAAATGCTGCCAGCATCTTCGGAACCATGCCTCGGGGCGACCCCTTATTATAGCTTTAATTTATTTTGATTAGTTTTAGTTCTTAGTTACGTTTTTTGTTTTATCCATATGTAGTTATATAAAGTTTTGTAATCAGATGACGAAATCAAAATAAAATTTTGTGCCTTATTTGAGGATTTGTCAGATAGGTCCCTCACTCCCGACACATACTGTCTGTGTTTTTCTGTTGACCACATTCACACCTGATTAGTCGAGAATGATACCTATATCATGCATTGTTTATATTGCAGCTATGACTACATAATGACAATAAACTGTAAAGAATTTGTAAACTTATTATTTTGCATTTCATCAATGCAGAATGCCATCAATTGCGTCTATTCACCATATGGAAACAGAAAAAAGAAAAAGTTTACAAATGTGTTGTTGAATGTGCAGCAATATTTGTATTGCATATATTAGAAGTCGAGCGAAGTATAAAATGATTCGCGCGACGCGTCCTGTATCTGGTCTGGAGGTACTCGAACAATATGCGAATTCTACTGGTTTTGGGATCTTTGCTTTTGATATCGGTAAGTCTATTTTATTTGTAAGAAATGGGTCGTGGTAGGGCGACGTTGGCCTTTAGTTAAAGTTAAAGTTAACAAAGCCAGTGTATTAAAAGATCATTTGTTGGATCGTGTAACTTTGTGTGGATCGATTTATTTGTAGTCGTCTATACATCGTAAATTTAAATGTTTTACCTACAATCAACCTAGTGCAGCGTAAATAAAATGTACTCTGCATAAAAGTTACTTATTTTGCGTTTTGAGTTAATTGTTCTTTTATTTTTAGGCCATCTATTGGAGGGTGTAGGAACTAGGTTGACCGATTCGACACTTTTTTTGGCTAGTTTGATGTTCGTGTTTGAAGTGGTTTGGTGGTGTGTTATTCGCGTCTTAGATGGCGCTACAACAAGCTTTTCACCTTCTTTGAAAGAGCTAGTATGAAATGCTGGCTGTTTTTTTTCTTACATCCCTTCTTTATGTTCAACAAGTTAATTTCAAATTTGTAAATCTAGAACATTCTCAAAGTCATAATGTCACACGACGATGGATTTTTTTCATTCTATTCAAAGCTTGAGGAGAATAAACATTCTTTTTCTGTGACAAATTATTTTTCAATTTGAAGTAATTCTGAGTTATTTCGCCGAGGAGATTGGCGATCTTGGTGAATCCAGCTGCGGTTTAGATCGCAAAGTTACGTGTGCCAGTTGCGTAGAAAGTTTCCACCAGGGTTTTTGGGTGCTGATGCTGAGCAGCAATATTTGTTTGCCAATTTATAAATTGGGTAAGTTTTAGTGCGTCATCTCATGTAATTTGGTTTTTACTTTATCGGGCTAGTTTGCAGTGTGTGATACCGTATTGTTTGTTCAATAGCTCCTAGGAGGGGGCGCGAAGAGCGATAATCTTCCGCCGGAGATACCGTGAGGAACAGTATATCCGTGGTCCCAGTGGAAAAGCCTGCCCAAGAACTAAGCAGCGCGTGAACACTGCGGTCCTGTTTTAATTACGGTCCACAGACCGTACGCCTATTCCGGAATCTACGGAAAGTGACAGAAAGGTTTGAAGTATTAGTGCGGACTTCCTGTGTTCTCTTCTTGTCGGTTTTTACGGCTACCTGCTGTAGTGTACACATATACTGCTAAGCGCAGCGAGAACAGCAGTTTTACAGCGAACGAATTTTTGCTTACGTCCACTAGGCGATTTTACAGTGGCTTTACTACGTGGCACACTACGCTAGTCTAATTCCCCAAATTCAAAAAGGCTTTAGTCACGCCACCGTTTCTTATTGTGTATTTCGGATTTTTATTTTTGGCCGACAAGGAAACCATCCATCAATCACACGTTCATCTCATATCACTCGTAAATCATCCATACCTTTCATGATAATTCCACCCTTGATCCAGCGAACCTAAGCTATGATAAATTTATTCTGTTAACCTTTAAAAGGCACATTGAAGTAAAGCTACTATTAGACCGCTTAAGCGTCTAGGTTTCCATCAAATTGATTTCCGATACGGAAATCTCGTCAGTAAACATTTTTACATGGTATAATTCTAAGTTTTCAGCTGTCGCGTGTTTGTGATCCATTACGTTGCACGATATGTCTGTATTTTGTTACCCTTAACTGTATTAGACTGTTCTCGGTTATCCTATTTAAGTGCGGTACTGTGATTAATATTAAAGTGTTCGGAATATTTTTGTGAATAAATTAAACGTGTCATTGTAAGTGAAATAATTGGTTTTTTTTTTTTTTTTCACATTAATTCACTACACTAGGTACTAATGCAATGATATCTTTTGTAGGGTTTTGTACTTCAGAATTTAAAAACTGAACCCTTATAGGGTCACTCGTGTGTCTGTCTGTCCGTCCGTCTGGCACAGACAATTTGCTCCGAAACTAGAGGACCGATTGAGTTGAAATTATGAACATAACATAAGTCGGTGACCCAAAGACAGACGTGTAACATAAATGAAAAGGCTCGTAGTAAGAATATATATTATAAGATACCTAAATAGTTAAGGTGTTAAAGAAATTTGGCGAGAATTTAATTACCATTATTGACCGAGCGAGCGAGCTCTTGAAGAATACTAACCATTCCATTCTACAGTACCTACTCCCGTCCCGTTCCGAGGAAACCTGATCGTCTGTATTAAACTGATTTTTGTTTCTGTACCTATCAGGTGTTAACCCGTTCTTGGGCATCGCCCTGCGAGTGTAACACAGATCGAGTAAGTATATTATTGAATATAGGAAAATACAAACCTTTTACATATAAATAAAACCCTTTCTATTGATATTTATTAATATTTTTACACCACACCTTGCCAAAAAGCGCGTTTTTACGCACGCTGCGCGTCCGGAAAAACCCACTTTTTGGCCAAGTGGTGACGTAAAATTGTGTACAAAACACGGGTCGTAAAACAGAAAGCCTTCTCTCGCATATTTATGACCCTCGCCTGCGGCTCGGGCCTCAAACATCTGCCTTTCTTTGTTTCACAACCCTTGTATCGTAAATAGCTACTTATTTCATTTCATAAACCTATGTAAGAAGAAGGCTTTGCATAGGCACTAGACCAAACATTCTAAAATAATTTCCTGCAGGTACCTACTATCTTTGAAAATCCTTAAACTTAATAGAACACTTTCAGGGTCCTATTATCGTAACTGGAGAGCCGCCTGTGATTCAGTCTCCACCAGATCACATTCCTGGTAAGTATTCGTAAATAGTTTAGGTACACCAATAGTAGACATGATATATTTACGGCGAGGGCGGTATATTGAATCCTGAGTGAAGCGAAACATTCTACAATAGAATCCTGAACGTAGCCAGGGATTCTAATGTAGAATCTTGAGATTAAGATGATTATAGGAGAAAAACTTAAGAAAATGACCTGTTGTATGTAGTTGTGACGTGTTCGAATAGGCGTTTGTTTTGTTTGTGTTGCACATTTTAAATATGTAATGTCTGTTCGAACACGCTACAACTACATATGTACAACAGGTCATCTTTCACCATACGACCGAGACGAAATCATTTTGCTGCCATTTGACACATACTGCTTTCCACACCGCCTATGAACTCCGCTGACAATAACATGAAATGGCTTAAAATCATTTTGCTACCGAGTGGTAAATACTGCATTTCACACCTTTTATAAGGAAAATTGTCATTGTTGCCCTCAAATGAGGGGAGAAAAGTACGACTCTGACCTCTCATTTGAGGGCAACAATGACTCTTTAATTCTGATAAGCAGGTGTGAAAATATTATTAGATTAGAAGTACCTCCAGGTAACAGAAGCCCGTAGCCATAATTATGTTACCATTTTTTTTAGTGGTAATGAATTAAGTATACCTGTTGAGTATCTCACGGTGCCCACTTACCATCAGGTGGACCATATATGGTTGTTTGCCACCACAGTGGCATTAAAAAGCATATCCGCGATTGCCGTTACCAAAAAAATCTATTTGGCAGTAAACCACAAAATCTTCTAGGTATACCTATAGATAATTCAATATTTTACCAGGAATTCTATTTTCCTTTGTTTTCCAGCTGGACCTCGAATGGAAATAAATACCAACGGTAAGTATCGATCTAAATGTGTCTTATGTCTCAAGGGAGCATAATGGAGTAGTATATTCTATCCTGAGTGAAGCGAAAGATTCTACAATAGAATAGCGAGAGATCTTGAGCGGGATTCAAGCGGTTATGTGGTTATGCCCAATACTGAAATAGTTTTGCTACCGTGTGACTCATACAGCTTTTACGCCGCCTATGAGGCCCGCTGCTAAAAAAAATAAATGTCTTACAAATAAGTTTGCTAGCGAGTGTCACATACTGCTTTTCACACCTTGTATGAGGAAAAGAGTCATTATTGCCCTCAAATGAGGGAAAGAAAAGTAAAACTTTGATAACTCTCATTCGAGAGCAACAATAACTTTATTCTGAATAGCAGGTGTGAAAAATATATTAAAATCCTTGAGAGATGATAAGTTAATAACTGTTTTTAATTTTCAGTTTCGAGAAATTCTTCACAAATCAATAGTAAGTATTTCTATCGACGGTTTCCTTTAAAATTATTCTTTACCATACTTTTATAGGTACAGATTGCCTTTTTTAAACCAAGTCGGTGGCAAACAAGCGTACGGGCCGCCTGATGGTAAGCGGTCACCGTAACCTACAGGCGCCTGGAACTCCTAGTGACACATGCGCGTTTTCGACCCTTTCTAAATGTGTTCTCATTTCGTGAAGAACCCGATACTGTAATATCCCGGGAAGCCCTGTGCATCCTCTCATTCCAAAACCAGCGCGTCCGAGGAAGGAAATTCCTCTGATACCGTATTGTATGCCACCATAGTCAACTAACTAAATTTATCTTCTGCAGCAACGTCCAACACGAAAGCCAGTCAAAAAGTAAAGACAAAAGAGCGCAAAGACGGCAACACAGTCACTATCATTGTGGACAAAACGCGGACTAAGAATAAAACCGATGCCCTCACTGACAGCTCCGATCAGACCAACCGCACTGTGCTTGTCGGATGCATCGAGGACCACACCAGCTTGACCAAGGAGAAACAGATGCAGCTTAAAGAAATCAGCGTCGCCAAGAATGTTACAAGACAGAAGATCGTCACTGACAAAGAGGGACACATTATCTCTGATACCGTCAAAGCAAAAACGTCGGAGAAAGACAGGAAATTTGAGAAGACTAAGGAATCAGAGATTTTGATTCATACAGTGAAACAGGTGACGACAGAAGCGCCAGAGCAATGCGTCACCGCGCTGCCGCCGACGATTACGACTGAGCCGCCGACGATTACGACTGTGCCGCCGACGATTACCACTGAGCCGCCGACGATTACGACTGAGTCGCCGACGATTACCACTGAGCTGCCGACTATTACGACTGAGGCACCGGCGACTACGACTGAGCCGCCGACGACTACGACTGAACCGCCGCGGCTGCCGTGCGGTTGCCGGCGCACTACTACGACCGAAGCACCGGAACGACCGTGTGGCTGTAAGAGGGCTCCAGGCGTGGATGCAGTGAGAAGTCAATAAAGGCCATTGATACCACCATCACCCACCTGAGCTCTTTTAAAGCAATAAATGCCCTTAGTGATATCGCTTTTACTATTAAATGTGACTTATTTTTTTATTGCAAACAGAACATATACAGCATTACAGTCAAAACCAAGGCACTGTACAATTCAGGTTCTAAAACACATAATTCACAAGGAGTAGGGAATACAGATAACAATCAACTCTTGTCCATCACCCCACAGTACCTCAGACACGTTCGATAAACAACCACCCATCGACTTGCAAACAAATCACTTTCTGGTGCCCATGACATAAGCGAGTTCAGCAGTATTAGAGCGCTTGCAGCCGGCGAGCTTCTATGCGCCACAGTGCGTGTTATTGGGACTGCCAAAAGGTTGTGACTTCGCGGTCTTAACAGGTTTTTGGGCAGAAATGGAATAGCGAGCCTCATAATAACATATGTAACTAGGATAAGGTTCAATAGATGTTTACGAAAGCGAAACTAAACAGCTCTACAGTAAAATAATATTAATTTGTACATACTTCTGTGCTACTTTTATAATGGACCTTTGTCAGTGCCAAAAAATAAACCAGCTTTTCGTACATTTTGGTCAGTCGACTTTTTTATGAAACAGCTGTTGTTTTCGTATGGACTAGGTTGACGAATAAATTTTTAAACTCTCATAAGAGCTTTGGATTAAGTAAAAATAAAAACAAGCTTGTGAAAACTTTTATTTTCGTTTTATTTATTGATAAGACGAAAAGACGTAGGTATCTGTTGTTCTGCTGTCAACGATGGGGGGTACGCGGGGAGCGGGTGGCGTGGATCATCATCATCATCATATTTAAGAGTGTAGCTCTTGTCGGTGGAGTAATCGCCATTCTGTTCGGTTCTCTGCCAATGCTTTGAGCTCCTGATACGACATTACATTGACCTTCTCTTTGGCTTGATCCATAAACGCACGTCTCGGTCTTCCCCTGCCTCTTCTCCCCTCTATCTTTCCTTCAATTATAGTTTTTATGTAATTGTCATGTCGTATCAGGTGCCCCAACATATTTCCTCTTCTGTTCTCAATCATCTTCAAAAGCAGTCTCTTCTCTCCTACCAAATCCAAAACCTCTTCATTTGTTTTCCTTTCTGTCCAGCTTATGGCTTCCATTCGCCGCCAGCACCACATTTCGAATGCACTTAATCTTTCTTTATCTCGCACGGGTGGCGTGGATAGAGACGCAAAATCAATGAGTTTGCGCTTTATATTTAGAAGGGCTGTCAAGTTTGAGAAATTGAAATTCTGACTTCATGAAAGGTTCGGTTAAAATAAAATTATAGGTTTTATTTTAAATCTGTGCCGAACCGAAACGATTTCGATAAAAATCGATATCTAAGCGTCCGAGTGGTCCCCTAATACGAATCCGAGGTATTTCGACAGATGAATGAAGATTGCCTAATAGTAGTAGTTCTTTATACTGTGGTACTAGACTCGACATACCTACATACTTATTAAGTAAATACTTTAAATACAGAAAAAACATTCAAAAATCTGGTAAAATATTATTTTATTCGTGCTCATCACATAAATAAATACCCTGACTTGGATTCGAACCCGGGACCACCAACTGGTCATGGTGGTGGTGGATTGTTTTGTATCAAGCAGGGTAAGGTACCTATCTGTGGGTTAATCTGTACCTTCTATACCTATGTACTGATCAATAGGTATGAGTCATTTATATGAAACATCTTCACTTACGTACTACGGATCACATTTGTTTGACATACCTACTTACGCTGACGTTATTTAGTAATTAAAACATTCAATACAAATCGCAAAAAACGTCACCAGAAATTGCGTTCCATCATCCAAGTTGCAATAAATAAACGTAATAAATAGTAGTTATAAAACATTTTCAATTCCATCCTTAAATATGCCTCGTAATAAGGCTATCTTTTCAAAGATCTTCACAAAACATGCCCTCTTTTGTTTTCAAATAATTGAAAGTTAAGAGTGTTTGTTCAAGTGGATGATTAATAAAAGTAATAAAAGATGAATAGTATTGTGTGTGGCGATAATATTTGCGTGGAATATATTAGGGGGGTATAAAGCGGCGGAGTCAGCCGGGCTGGTGGTCTGGTCGGGCTGGTGAGTACGTGAGGCCGTAGACACTGGACAATGAGGGTTTTGGTAGTTTTGGGGGCAGTGGTGCTTTGGTCGGTGAGTTCCGGGTTTTCAACCTAATTACATACTATTTTTTTACCATTGGGACCCAAATCAGACTGATTTTAGAAAAAGCTACAGGGCCAGTTAGCTTATGACCAAGCGAGCGAAGCTGCTCCGTTTCAGCTTGGGCTAACATGCTCTCGTATGTCCGGATGTCCGGTTGTTCTGCTAGCAAAGGACTTTAATGAAAGGTTGGATAATTATATGGAATTAATTTTTTAATTATAAAAAAAGGGTCGATTCGATCAGACATACCAAATTATAAACCAATTAGGTAGCTCAATGCTTCATGAATTCCAAGATCAGACGATAAAACAACTTTTATCGCTTATGTGTTATTGCTTATATTCTGTTTATTAACCCCTACTTGTTGCAGGCGGTCAATAGCGGCGCTGCGCCGGCGCCGACGGACGATGACTGTGCCGAGACAGTGGTATGTCTAATTTAGTGAAAAATGGTTTGACTTTTAAGGAACGTAGAGACATCTCAGGCTGTTCTGTTGATCGTGTTTGCGAGATTGCTTGTGCAAAGATGGATCAGTATCTGATAATTTGCATTTATAAACCACCATCAGGTGATTTAACATCTTTTATAGAAATTATGGAGGATGTACTCAATAAAGCAACAAGTGGTAAAAAGTCAGTAGTGGTCTGCGGCGACTTTAATATCGATATTTTATCACAATCAGTTGAAAAAGACAAGTACATCACTCTTTTGAAATCTTTCAATTTTGACTACTTGTTTGAAGTACCTACCAGAGTTACTCCGACCTCGGCCACTTGTATAGATAATATTTGGTTAAACAGTTCTCATATAGACAGTAGCATAGTGAATGGAGTTCGTTCGGATCATAAAGCTCAGATGGTCAGGCTACCTTGCGAAGTAAAACATCCAAATCGCGTTATAGAAATAAGACCGCTGAGTAGAAGTAGACTAGAATTACTAAAGTCTAATCTACTAGTCGCCATGCCGAACACCCAGGTACAATCAAATGATCCGAATGATCAATTCAAAATTCTTCTGAATACAGTGTGTAACGAATTTAATAAGACTTGTAGTAAAAAGCGTGTTAAGATAAACAATAAAATGAGATTTAATGAGTGGGCAACTACCGGAATTCGGAAAAGTAGAGATAACTTATATCAACTTTATAAAATCTCCATCTTGCACCACTGACGAATGTTTCCATCAGTATGTTAGGGATTATTCCAAATTGTTTAAAACAGTGTGCACAAAAGCAAAAGCAATGCACTTGAATAATAAAATTAAGTCCTCAGATAATAAAGCCAAGACAGTCTGGAAAATAATTAACACAGAGACTGGGAAGGGAAATAATAAAGAGTCCACAATTTCTTTGAAAGTAAAGGATAATTTAATAACTGATGCAGTAAAAGTAGCTGATGAATTTAATAATTTATTTTCTAAAATTCCTATAGTCACTACTCAAAGTTTAGCATCGTCTACCACAAAAGCTGAATCCCTTCTGAATGACAACGTAAAATTAGAATCACTAACTTATTTCAAATTTCATCATGTTTCTCCTCTAGATGTACTGAAGTCCTTTGAAATGTTAAAAATAAAGAGCACTGAGGACTTATGGGGCGTGTCAGTCAAAGTACTGGAATCTATTCTGGAGGTCGTTGCACCAACTCTAGCTCTCATTTTTAATAACTGTATAGACTATGGCATTTTTCCAGACTTAATGAAATGTAGTAAAGTAGTTCCAATTTTCAAATCAGGTCATAGAGATAATCCTTCTGATTATCGTCCAGTTTCTATCCTACCTGCGTTTAGCAAAATATTCGAAAAAATAATGCTTACGCAATTGGTTTCTCACTTTAATTCTCACAATATTTTGCACGCACAGCAGTTCGGCTTCACGAAGGGTAGGTCAACTACTGATGCAGGTGCAAGTTTATTAAAATTTATTTTGCAGTCTTGGGAAGAGTCGCACGACGCCATCGGAGTGTTCTGTGACCTTTCCAAGGCTTTTGATTGTGAAGATCATGGTACTTTAATTTGTAAACTTACGTTTTATGGCATCAGAGGGCATGCATTAGATCTCATGAAGTCATATTTAACACAGAGAAATCAAAGGTATCGATAAATAAAGCCATTTCGTCAGAGACAGTGGTAGAGATGGGAGTACCTCAGGGGTCTATTCTAGGTCCGTTCCTGTTCCTTGTTTATGTAAATGATCTGCCATATATGGTAAGCCGAAGATCAGGCATTGTAATGTTCGCAGACGACACCTCATTACTGTTCAAGGTAAATAGGAGAGATACTGAACTCATTGAACCAAATAATACCCTCTCCATGATATCTGACTGGTTTGCTGCCAATAACTTAGTATTGAACCCAAAAAAAACGAAATGTATGAAATTCTCTCTAGCGAACTCATCAAACAGAAACTTAGATACAAATATTAAACTTAATGGTCAAACATTACAATTTGTTACTTCTCCTGTATTCTTAGGTATTACATTGGACTCAAAATTGCAGTGGGGTTCCCATATAACAGCGATAGGAAGTAGGTTGAGCTCTGCTGCATTTGCAGTCAGGAGAATAAGGCAGCTTACCAATGTGGCAACGGCACGGTTAGTTTACTTTGCTTATTTTAATAGTATAATTACTTATGGTCTTATCTTGTGGGGATCAGCTGCAGATATTGAAACTGTTTTTATTTTGCAAAAAAGGGCTATCCGAGCAATTTATAACTTGGGGTCGCGTGATTCATTAAGAGAATTTTTCAAAGAAATAGATATTCTAACCCTGCCGTCCCTATACATATTTGAAATAATAATGTATATTAGGAAGAATTTGGGCAATTTTCCAACGAACGCTGATAAACCAATAGCCACGAGAAATACTGGGAAACTCAAAATAACCTTCTATAGACTAGTAAAGGCGAAAAAGTCGTTCTTGGGAAATTGTATCAAATTCTACAATAAAATTCCTAAACACATTACTGAACTTAGCAATTCTAAATTCAAATCTGTAGTAAAACAAACACTTATTTCAAGAGCATATTATAAGATAAACGATTACATCATGGATAGGGATGTTTGCCAGTGATAGCGTCCTGCACGGGTAATTTATCGCGAAAATATATTTTCTACTGTAGCATTGTTATTTAAGTAATTTTGTAGTAGCTGACACTGTAATTTTATATTTAACTATACAATGTATATTGTTTTGAAAAAATGACACCTCGCCGAGTTTCTTACGCCGGTTCTTCTCGTGGCAGAGGTTTATTTTTCCGAACCGGTGGTAGTTTATTGACGTTCATAGGTGCATGTAATATGCCTAATTTGAAAAATAAACTACTTTTACTTTTTACTTTTTTTTACTTTAATTAACTTCATACTCATACTCTTTCTTCGTAATATTGTTAAGTATTCTATGTCAGAGTGTAAATCTTTATTAAGCCCACCAAATACGAGTGTCTCGGCACCCAATACGAGTTCGCTGCATTCGCTGTCAAGACTCTCGGCTTGTGGGGCAAAGCCGCGTGGACTCTACAGGATGCTCAGCAAACGTTTGCGGGAGGCAACAGGCGATCCTCGTGTGTGCAGCTTTCTCACACAAAGAATCGCTATTGGAATTCAGCGCGGGAATGCTGCCTGCATGATGGGCAATCTGCCTAAGGGGCCAAATGCATTTTTATAGGTTATTTTTAATTATTTTTAAGTTACAGTAATTTCTATTTTATTTCACCTGTTATTGTGTTTAATAAATAAAAATATTTTCATTATAATGTTCTTCATGTTTAGTACAGTCAGCATCCGACAGTTTGTAGCAGCCAATATGGTCAAAAGCATCTAAGCCGTTCTGGGACAAAGCCTATATTTTTTGTTGTAAAGTCCCCACTACTGGAAATAGGTACATGCTTACTTTATTCCAGGTGATGCAATGTATTTGTTTACTTTGGCTGCTACTTGTTGCTTTGTTGTTTGTTGTAGGTGCCTTCGGACGCGACGCCAGCTGACACAGCACCAGCACCAGCAGGTCTTATATCCTGTCATTAAATAAGTTTCTGACTATAACTTAATTTTTGGTACAAGGTACAAGCTACTTTATTAGCTTTATTGCCGATTTTATTGATTTGGTTAGCTTTATTGCCGACTGTACCCTTTCGCCCACAGTCATCAAGTACCTACTCGTTGAGAGGGCTCTAATGAGCGCAAACATTACAAAGTTATCATGTGTAGTTTAGGAGTTACTGGCCACCTTGGAGAGCGATGGTGAAGAGCCTCGGCCATGAGGTGTGGTACTGTAATATGGTGCGTTCTGGCCAATTTGTACTAGCGTTACTTCCACGAGAAGAAACGAGCTCACTAGATAACATGATTCGGATTACGTTTATAAGTAAACGCCCAAAATAAAGTATTAGTCCCTCTCGCACTTGCTTCTTGGCAAGTAAGGGATGGATGCTTTATCACTAGTATAAACGGAATCTTTCTAGGTAACCCAGTGAGGTACCGCGTTGCGGGAGGTATTTAGACAAACCAATTATAATGGCGCATCCTTCATTCGAGGTGTGTGGACCCGGGTGTATCCTAAAACTACGACCAAGACCACCGTGGGATGGGCAGTTTCATCCCAGAAGTGCGGTGTAGATTCTGCGATAGCCAACCTGCATGCCAAGCGTGGCGATTGTGGCATTTACCCCCCCAAGAAATTGGGGTAGGCCTATGTCCAACAGTGGACGTCCTTGTGCTGCTATGGTGGTGGTGGTGGTGGATCTATTCGTCGTACGCCGACAGAGTTCAATCGATAGGAAATAATGATTCACCTAGTACATATGTATATGTTTTAATTTTGACTTATTGGAAAATCAAAATCTTTATTGCACACATAATGTGACTATGATATTACATGGGTGGACTGTATACATGAATTCACGAAAAAAAAATTTACTCCGGTATTTTTAGTTCCATTCGCGTTTTTCACCATTCATGCATTTACACACATATTATTTCTTCTCTTTTTATTTCCTTTCGCAGATTTCCCCATTAAGGAATTTTCCTAGATACAAGGTCTCAGTTAGATACGACGACGAGCCGAGCCGAGCGAGCGAAGCGAGCGTACCGCGGCGGCGGCCGGCGAAGCGCCAGAACCGAATATTAAAAAAGGGCTACTAGTGCTAAATCCTTTTGGTTAAAAAAGCTATTGGATTAATAATCTATAATATCGCTCGTCGTCGTGCCTAACTGAGACCTTGTGTCTAGGAAAATTCCCTAATGGGGAAATCTGCGAAAGGAAATAAAAAGAGAAGAAATAATATGTGTGGGTAAATTCATGAATGGGGAAAAACGCGAAAGGAACTACAAGTACCGGAAAAAAAATTGGGGAATTCATCTACATATATCTACAGTCATGATAAAGTCATATAGTACCTACCTTAATATACCATTTATAGGTAGAATCTTACAATAATTAATACAAATACCTCGCTTGAATTAGACAAAAATTGCTAAAACTTAAATGGGACAAACGGAAATAATGTTTTTTTGTTTGGCACATCATCCAAAAATTCCTGTAGTAGAGTGTAAAAGCATTTTTGCGCTAAATATGTGTTTAATGATTTTTTGTTATATTTATGATTTACGTGGATATACTCTACTTTTAGCACAAGTTCATCCCCTGGTTACGTCGAATTTATTTCAATTTCATATTCATTGACTTTATTTCACTTACAGTTGGGTATCGGAAGGAAACACTAAACACAGGTTAGTATTTTCAATATGCACTTTGGCCATGATACAATATTAATTATTATGATAATTATCTGTTTAAATCGAACCTGACTAATTTTGCAGGTGTTAAATATGACCGCTTTGAGTTTTACATACTTTTCTTGTATTTTACAGTGAAGAAGGATTCGTCTGTGGAAAACGGTAAGTAACTTCTATACTATAATACTCGTATAACGTGTGCATCTTTAGTCGAGCACCGCATTTAGAGCACGAGGCTTGCCGAGTGGTTTAAGTAAGGTACGACACTTAAAAAGATAATTATATAACTATTGTATACAATGATCAGTCATCATCATCATCACCAGGAGTCCAGGTGGCACAGGATCGGTCATTGTGGCACTCTTTGGGGAAGCCTATGTCCAGCAGTGGACGTCTTTCGGCTGATATGATGATGATGATGTATACAATCCTATAACTACGGGCCAACGGTACGAAATTAACTAAACAAACGTAACTGGTGGATGACCGAAGAGCTGGATACTTCCTCGCTCAACGTATCAGCATTGCGATACAGCGAGGAAATGCCGCCAGCATCCTTGGTACAATGCCTCAAAAGCCTGTTTTAAAATTAAGTTAGTTTTAATTTTATTTATTTTATTTGGGCTATTTTGGTTAAGTATTCTTGTATATTGTATTTTATGGCTAGTTAAATAAAAAAAATGGAAAAAAAACACAGTCAGATCAATATGAGATATAATGAATTAGCTTAAATAGTGCAATAATACAATTTTAAATATATAATCGATTTCATATACAGTAGCTGCTATTATCATTTACAAGAAGTTAAAATTAAAAAGCTTTCGTTTGAAGTTATTAAATGTTAGTAAAATAGTTTAGGAGCCATAACTAATTCAAATATTTGGTTGGCAGCTTTGTGAGGGAGTCAGTCTAGCGATGGCTCTAATATATCGTTTTTGAGCTCTAACTAACATATCTCTGTATGTAGAGTTTCCCAAAATATTTTCCCATAACACAAAGTTGAGACTACAAAACTGTGATCACCGTGTCACATTTATAGATTAGAACTATTTTAATGTAATCAACTGTTAAATAATCAACATATTTTTTCACAGTTCATTCTAAGACAAAATCCAAAGAGAAAGTGAAAGTGAAACACCTAAGAGGCGGCCTTACTATGACGGTCATCACCGACACATCTAAGACCAAGACGAAGAAGGATTCCCTCACGGACCAGTACAGCCAGACCAATCATACGCTCACGGAGGACGGGTTAGAAGACAGCTCCTGTCTCACGCAGGACAAACAACACGAGGTCAAAGAAGTGGACACGCTCAAGAAGAAGGATAGAGAAGTCATTATTACAGGTAAATATAATATTACTTGTTGTTAATGTCGAGATGTCCCTCATCAAGGCGTAGAAAGGATTTCTTAACGGACCAGTTCAGTCAGACCAGTCACACGCTCACGGGAGACAGCACCAGTCTCACTCAGACAGGCAACATGAGGTGAAAAAAGTGGATACGAAGAATAAGAATGATGGATAAGTTATTATTACAGGTAAATAGAACATTATTAGCTGGTATGTCGCCATGTCCCGCATTCAAACGAAGAAGGATTCCGTGACGTACCAGTTCTGAGGATGGGTTAGAAAACAGCACTGTATAGTATACTGTATAGTTCGAAACGTAACGCCTCGAGTGACAATTTATACGATCTAATCAACTGTATTTATTTGTGTCCAGACAAATACGGCAACGTGGTGTCGGATAAAAAGAAAGAAAAAGTGAAGCAGAAATCGAAGACGAAACAGAAGGACAAGCAGACGGAGAGTTTCGTGCACACTGTGAAGCATGTGGACCCCCCCACCCCCGCGGACTGCGCCGAGGCGCCGCCTGCGCCGCCGCCCGACTGCTGAGGAATACACTCATTATTACTTGAACAATTGAAGACGTGGTTGATGAACGTGTTATGTAACATTTTTCAGATATTTACTTTACGCAATAAATGATAATATACCCACATTTTCAGACTTCGTGTTCTTGAGCCATAAAAGCCTTGAACCCAATTGATGAACGTGCTATGTAGACACACAAAAAAGAACTCCTGGGGTGAATAAATTATGTGACTTGATTAGTTCATTGGCAATAAGCACTTTTGTGCACTAAACCTATATTATTCATTAGCTGTTGCCCGCGACTTCGTCCGCGTCTTCGCTCCTTTTGGTCGCAGCGTGATGTTATATGTATAGCCTAAAGCCTTCCTCGATAAATGGACTATACAACACAAAAAGATTTTTTAATTCAAACCTGAGATTAGCGCGTTCAAACAAACAAACTCTTCAGCTTTATAATATAAGTATAGATGTGCAGGGGACTCGGGTATGTCCTAAAACTACGGCCAAGACCACCGGGGGATGGGCAGCAGCATCCCTGAAGTGCGGTGGAGATACTGCGATCGCCAACCCGCATGCCAAGCGTGGCGATTATGGCATTTACCCCCCCATGGAATTGGCGGAGGCCTATGTCCAGCAGTGGACGTCTTTCGGCTGATATGGTGATGGTGGATAGATGTGCAGACCTTAACGTATACGTTTTATATGCACATTTTTTATCAAAAAAAACTTTAAATAGTAAGTAACATGGTAAACATGTTCATAACATTTGCAACATTCTATTAATTTTGTTGCGTTTTCTTCGACTAAAAAATCTTAAACTAAGATTTACTCGAAATTACTTTTTTGCTAGATAACAATAACACGTGCATCCACTCACGTCTTCAATTTACTATGGACATTGGACAGTTGACTTGGAACACATTAAGGAGGTTTAAACTCAGAGCATAGAATCAAAACAAACACATCTATGGGTTTAAAAGTCAGCCGAAAGACGTCCACTGCTGGACAAAAGCCTCTCCCAAAGATCTCCACAATGACCGGTCTTGCGCCGCCCTCATCCAACGGCTTCCAGCGATCTTGACCAGGTCGTCGGTCTACCTTGTTGTCCCACGCTGCGTCTTCCGGTGCGTGGTCGACACTCATGAACCTTTCTGCCGCAACAGATAGTATCATACCATAACTGATAGCAATCAGATAACGTCAGACCATTCCAGCACCGGTCTACACCGTAGCGTGCCATGACCGGACCGTCCGGTTATTCCTGCCAAGAAGATTTTGCAGGTACGCTCCGTACCGCCCATATCGCGCGTTTGCTATTGAGTTCTAACCGCGTATGCGGGTCATGCTCTGCTGTTAGGTCCAGTCTGGTCATACTGGGCGCAAGTTGATAACATTTCAAAGCGGGCACGCTACACGAACAGTCTAACACCACTGATTGGCGTGGGCATACATGTAGCCTACGGTCATGAGACGCGTTAATACCGGTCACATATAGGCATAAAAAGCTGTTGAACCGTTGCAGTGGGCATAGCCATGTTTGTGAAGCTTCTCTCCGTACCAGCCACGGTCCTATTAATCCTATTATTGTCATGGTTTGTTTGATACGACCGTGGCCACAGACCTTAACAATGATATAAGGATGTCGTTATCTGGATGTCACATGGACTGGCTGTTAAACTATAAGTAGTTAATGCCCAATCGATGTGGCAGCAACGTTATGACAGGGTTATGTTATGTCACTGTTAAAGCTCGCAAGTATCCCAGATCCATCGTAAGTTGTGTACGTAAGTTAAAATATATGTGTGAATCGGACTCTTTCACGAAGTTCTACGTTGTCTTCATCAGCCTACATAGGTACTGTAAAGGTTGTATAACCACCTTTACAGTTCTTCTTCCGAGACGGACTGGCAGTAAGTTCAATTTAAATGTGGAATATCAACTGTCTCTGTCTAGTGGAATAATAGTTGAAGGGTCAGACTAGGCGAGTCCGCCCTGAAGAGAGAACGATTTATTGTAACGTTCATGTGCGTGTAATTATAAAAGATATATGAAGATTAAGAAGTGTTAATTCTACCCCGTAGCTCAGTCCTCCCTACAGTACGTCCCACTGCTGGGGCTGGGTCTCTCTCATTGATGAGAGGTATTGAGCAGTAGTCCCCACGCTGGCCCAGTGCGGGTTGGGAACTTAAATTCACATACACCTATGAATTATACAAAAAGTATTTTTTGCTTTTTCATTATTGTTTGTGTACAGTATTAATAGGTAGGTACCTACTTTGTTTTGTTTTAAACTCATACTCGTATATTTTTTAGGCTTTAATATAAATCTCATTTTTACGATTGGACAAATATATAATAAAATATTCAATCGTTTATTGTACAAGGCAAGGTCCGCCTTATTTTAAACATTTTGTTTAGATTTAATATACAATGTATGATGCAATAAATGATATATATATATATACCTACCTACTGTGAACATTTCAATGTTTTTCTACCACCGTTGTAAAACAGTCCTATAAAAATTTGTATACTTGAGCAGAGCGGGGCAGGAATGTCTAAATATTGCTGCGCATATCTGAATATTCACAGCCTGTGTTCACTTCACCCCCCACGCCCTAATACACCTAAAGTACCCCCGAGATTCGTAACAACTATTAGTAACCGAAAGAGGAATCTCTTACTCCTTAGGCAATGGTTGAGAACACGTTGTGAATTACTTTAGATATTCCTGATATGATATACAAACAAAATAAAATAGATGCCACCAAAGAACTGGGTTCCCACCGAGTAGATTAGTTAAGACAGTTTGTATACTTATTTAAGACAAAATAAGCTAGTTAAAATAACTTCTGTTTGCCTATTGTAATGCTTATGGCCACGCCACAGTAAGATAGATAGTTCTAACAAATCCTCAAATTCATAAAAAGGTCGGCAATGCGCTAGCCTCAATCGCAGCAAGCACTCATAGGCCATGTACCTATATATTGTATGCTTACTATCAAGCCATGCCAAGTCGTGGTGTAATAAAATATTTTCTTATCCTCGTTGTGACAAATTACAGTCATCGTCTAATAAGTCCGAGGGTTGCAACGCAGCCTTTGGAAGCGATGCGCAAGCGCTTATCACTGACTATCAGACGCTCGCGCCGCGCCGACCGACTCACACGTGCATGCATCAAAAAACTCGCGGGTACGAAACAACACAAACGCAAGAGTGACTGACTTGTAGTTTTAGTATTCTAGCATGCCCTTTGGGCTCATGAACACACCTTTTTATATTTTGGACGTGATAACGTTTTCTTAGTGATTATAAGTAGTGGGTAGTGATGGCGAAAGAGGTGACCTGTGATGGTATCCTGGCGGAGCTGGGCCAGTTCGGGCGGTACCAGATCATGAACTACTTGCTGATCCTCGTCCCCATCATGTTCAGTGCCGTTTACAACTCGCAGTATGTCTTCAACGCGGGTTTAATTCCACACAGGTTTGGATTTTTCTATTTTATTTGGAAGGTTTGAAATGCTAGACCAGGCTTGGCTATATTTTTGTATTATAATGGTATCAAAATCAAACATGTATTCTGCAAATAGACCAGAAGGGCACTTTAAGATAAAAAACGTAAATTCAATAATTAAAAAAACTGTCAATAATAATAACAACTAATAAAATTATACTGATTAACAAAGTTATGTTATTGGAAATAAATGTTCAATGAAAATAAACTTACAAAATATTATCAAAATTTGAAGGTAATGTTAGAGATGTATCTTGTATATGGTCTTTGTCCGAATAAACAAGAAGTATATATAAATTCATTTTATATCGTGTGCTCTGCGTACCTCTTTTGGGAATATAGGCGTAAGTTCATGTATGTGTATGTAATTTAATATTATTAGAGATGTATAAGATCTCTTAGCGTCAATAACATTAAAATTAATCCGTAACAGGATTATATGTCTCTCATCAATCCCCAGTGAAATAACACTAGTATTTGAGTGAATTGCAAGAATATGTACCAACTAGTTAAGGACTCAATTATGTCTACGTTTTAATTGATTCCTCTAACTTGGCTTAACGACTGCTTTCGTAGACAGCAGCCGGGATCAACGGCTTAACGTGCCTTCCAAAGCACGAGAGCGCACCGTTACCCTACACGTGACCCCCGGGTGGTGCTAAAAGTGCAACAAAACTGGCAACCGTACTTGTCTTCTCGAAGATCTCACGGTTCGTAAATAAATGCCATACGATTAAATAATAAATTGATTCCTTTTTGTTACGAAAGTTACCCATATAAATTATATATGCCTATTTTTCGTAACGCAAAGGAATCTTTTTTGCAATTCGCCCATTTACTAATGCCCTTGCAAGCATGAACAGACCGGACTCCATAAACAGCACTTGATCACGAGTATGACGCGTATGAGTATGAGTCCGCAACCCACAATCAACCAGCGTGAGGACTACTATACTACCTGTTCTCATCTATGACAGGAGCCTGTGCCCAGCAGTGGAACGTGTATGAGCTGATAATTTATTTATTTACTTTATTTGGGGCATTTCCCAAGTTTCCCCACTGGGTCCTTTTTATCTTCCTCTTTTTCTTGTTTCTTATCTTTTTATTATACGTATATTTATGGTATAGTAAATTACTACAGAGGCCGGGACGAAAGGGGTTGCCGGCCGAAGACGTATAGACGGCCGAGCAAAGCGAAAAACCCCATATTTCCCGCCATGGTATGAATAGTGCTTTTCTCAAACATGCAATGAAATAAACAACATAAAGTTTTATTTTTAATACGCATAGTGACAGAATGTCATGATGTCTGTGCCACAAATTTATGTGGAATATAAATTAAAAAAGAGGACTTTGCCGGCCTAAGCCTGCAAGATTTGTATGAAATTCCATTAACGACCTCTTGTCATAGCCGCACCTGAAACGTCATACTTCGCAGCCTGCAGCAGATAAGGAACATAACAGCAATATTTCACAGCATGTTTGAGAAAAGTACATTACGATATATTACTACATTCGTGAAACTTTGTATAGTTTTTTTTATTCATATTTTCTGCGTATTCTATTCTCAGTCCCATTGTAATAACGAAAACTATAGGTACATACGTTTTAATGTCAACACGACACCAATTTTTAGGACGATTAGAAAAAATGGGATTTTTAAGAAGTAGGGCTCTGTGGAACGTCATCTCGCTCATATTCGGAGCAGCCCAACTGGGGAAGTACCTCCACCTTACAGAAGACCGCAGCCATAATGACAACACTACTTGCTGCTTAGGTATGTGGTGTGGTGTTCCTGGTGGTGAGTAAGGTCGCCAGATCTCCCGAGGATGCCCCATTAACACGGCCAAGGATCAAGCCACGAAAAGGTTGGCAACGCACTTGTGATTTTTCTGGAGTCGCTTATATATATATATATATATATATATATATATATAAGCCGTAACTTATGCTGCTTACCAAAAGCTTGTCACCACCACCTTAGTTGTATATAAAACGATGATTTCCAAAAACTGATTCGACAAAAAACCTATATTATTATCGAAGGCTTACAAAATTTCACAAGAATCGGTTGAAAAATGCGACCTGTAGAGGAGAACAACCGGGAATCCGGATATCTGTACATCCGGACATACGAAATCATTTTAATTTTAATCTTAATCATTTTAATACTCAGTCGATTTCTCTAAGATCGGACGTGTTCATAAATATAATTAAATATTTACATGCTTATTCGAAATTAACTGCATCTGCAATCTGTGCACCTATCTAGGTCATTACTCAGCACGACCGCGCATAATATAATGTTTAGTGTTACGATCAAGTAAAATCGAAGAAATGTCGGAGAATAGCCCTTTTAGTAAACGGAGTGGACTAACTTGCCGCACCCCACCACCCACGCCCACGACACACCAGCCCCACCCGCCGGAGATCGAACCTGCTGCAGCCCAGGAAGAAGACTTACCCATAAAGGTAATCCGAACATCGGAGATCCAAGGCTGGATGAAGACCATAGAGCAGCACCTGCAAGAGATATGCACAATATCCGCTGAAGGTAAGCTCAACTCCGAACAGAAGATCAAAATAAATACCATCTGCCGCAAAGTGAGCCACTACACTGCACAAATGGCTGTGGAATATCAGTCATTAAAAAACAACGCGTCCCTAGCCTTGCAGTCCCGCAAAGCGAACTCGGAAAAAATTGACCTTGCCCAACGCATCCAGGAACTAAAGGAGCACATAGAGATATCCGGAAAGACTACGTCAGGGCCTGTTTCTTTTGCGGACGCCCTTAAGAAAAATGCGACGAGGTACGCCCAGCCCTCCAACGTCAGCACAGTAACTATTTACCCGACCGATAAATTGAAATCGAGCGAAGAGACAAAATCTCTAGTTCAAAAGATCATCCGGCCCGACGAATTAAAGCTGCACGTAAGAGGTCTGCGCAAAATAAGGAACGGCGGTGTAGTGATCAGCACGGACTCTAAAGAAGACATCATGAAACTGAAGCAGTCAGAGCAACTAACAACATCTGGACTCACTGTAGGCGAACCACCTAAGCGCAAGCCCAGAATAGTTGTCATTGGAGTTCCCGTGGCATTGCAGGAGCCAGAGGTATTCCGGTGCATCTTCCAACAAAATCTAGCCGACAAATTACAAGATTGGTCACTTGAAAAGTTTATGTCCTCCACTAGGCTAAGTCATAAATCCGGGAAAAAAGATTCCGAAACATGTAACTACATTATTGAGGTACCAGCTATCATTCGAAAGGCCCTCATTTTAAACGACCGAGTCTTCATAAACTGGTCGTCATGCCCTGTGAAGGATTTTACCCTAGTGACTCGATGCTACAAGTGTCAACAGTATGGCCACGCAGCAAAGACATGCAAGATGGAGCACAGCACCTGCGGGCATTGCGGCAACGTGGGTCACGCAATAAAAGACTGCACCAAAAAGGCAGAATCTCCAAAATGTGCAACCTGCTTGCAATACAAGAAGCCGTGCAACCACGTGACTGGCGATGCCGAGTGCCCAGCTAGACAAATGGCCGAAAAAAGGTACATAAACTCTGTTGATTATGAAGGCGCCTAAGAGCGCCAACTTATTTACATATATCTAAGCACTATCTTATTGAATACCCTAGTCTATTGCATATTAGGTACTTATGAGTAATACTTTATTCTCTGACCTAGATAGTTTCTCTGTGTCTGAGGCTAAAACATGTGACGTCGAAAACTGTAAACAACATATATATCCCAGTCGTAATCCATTAGTCATACTTACCCAAAATATACGCAGCATTTTTAAAAAATTTGATAATTTTAGTGTTTTTTTACAGAGACTAGATTTTAACTGCGATCTATATATTTTGACGGAATGCTGGCTTGGTAATCAAAGCAATTTGCCTCACATGCCTGGTTATAATATGTATCATAGTAAGTGTAATAATAATCAAAATGATGGCATAGTAGTTTATGTTAAAAATAGTTTAAATGCTTCCATCGAAGAGCCTAATATGACAGAATGCAGTCGGCTTTTAATCAAAATCGGGACAGATCTTGTAATATTAGCGTTATATAGACCACTATCTTTTAAGAGTATCAGTGGTTTTACAGAATCCCTAAATGAAAATTTGAGTAACCTTTCATCTTTTAAAAATATCGTACTTATAGGAGACATAAACATCAATATTCTTCCTCAGAGCCTCGACTCATCCGCCCAGAGCTACCTTAACCTGTGCTCCTTCCATGGCTTACTCCCCGCACACACGCTTCCTACTCACCAAAGCGGCTCTTGCCTAGATCACATAATGCTTAAATCGACTTTCCCAGGACTAGCATTAATTACTAACTCAGCAGTGACCGACCACAGTGCTGCCCTACTTGCCTTATTCCGCAAACCGCATGATTCATGTACAAACACGCGTGTTGTCACTAAATTAAATATAAACAAACTTGAACATGATTTACGACACATTGATTTTAGCCCTGTCTACAGCTCTACTGACGCAGACATTAGCATGCAATACCTAATCAATCAGGTTCAACTTGCAATACAACAAAATACAACGAAAACATGTTTAAAAAATAAATATTATAATATCAAGCCTTGGGTCACACCTGGGCTTGTTCGCTGCATGAGGCACAGGGATAAATTGCACGTAAAAGCAAAGGCAAACCCAAATAATTTAATACTGCAATTAACTTATAAAAGGTATCGTAACTTTTGTAATGACTTATTAAAAAAAGTTAAAACAGACTACGATAAAAAGCAACTAGAAAGTGCTGGAACAAACAGTAAATTAGTATGGAAGTGTGTGAAAAATGTAACATACATAGCAAAACAACGTGAAACATCTTCAGGCTTGTTACAAACATGTTCTTCTCGGCTGTCGTCTGCAAATAGTGCAAATGACTTTTTCGTAAACATAGGAAAAAACCTAGCTGAAAAAATTCAGACAAATTTGTCTACGCCCTCGGTCATCTCTCACTCGACTCATAAGAATTGTATCAAGTCCTTTGTACTATTAGACACAGATGAAGCAGAGGTAGACAGGCTCATCACTAGCCTAAAAAACGATTCCGCTGTTGGGTGGGATGGCATATCAAACAAAATCCTAAAGAATTTTAGACACATCCTAGTGCCACCGCTAACTCATGTTTTCCAAAAGTGCCTTTCCGAAGGAATCTTCCCCAAATGCCTGAAAAAATCCGTTGTCGTCCCTGTCTACAAATCTGGCAATAAAGAACAAATAACGAACTATAGACCTATTTCTATATTACCATCGACATCTAAACTACTCGAAAAAATCATTAATAATAGACTTGTCAATTTTCTAGAGAAACACGCCTTTCTGTCAAAAAATCAGTTTGGTTTTAGGTCTAAGTTATCAACATCCGACGCTGTCCATGATTTGACTAACAACATAGTTCAGGAACTGGACAAAGGCAACCAGACAATTGGGATATTCCTGGATCTTGCCAAAGCTTTCGACACAGTTTCCACGCCCATCTTACTGCACAAGCTAGAGACTTTAGGTATTAGGGGAACTCAGCTCAAACTCTTTGCAGATTATCTAGGCGAGCGTACTCAATGCGTAAAAATAGATAACGTGATCAGCTCAGATCTAAAAAATACCCCCTTCGGTGTCCCACAAGGGGGCTGCTTATCTTCGACGCTATTTTTAATTTACATAAACGACCTGTGCAATCTAAAAATAGACAATGGCAAAATAATTTCATACGCCGACGACACCGCCCTACTTTTCTCTGCAAAATCAGCAGATGAAGTATATGCACATGCTCAACGCGGACTTAATATCGTAACTAACTGGCTTCAGCATCACCTACTAACGCTCAACTCGGAAAAAACTAACTATATAAAGTTTTCGATGCGCAAATCAAATTTGACCACAAGCAACCATAAGATCTATGCACATAATTGTCCTAACCCCACAAACAACCAATGTGAATGTCCAACTATAAACATCACTGATAAAACTAAATATTTAGGAATCATAATTGACGAATCCCTCTCTTTTAAATATCACATTGAAGCTCTGTGCAATAGAGTTCGCAAGTTAATTTTCGTTTTCAAGAAACTTCGCACGATCGCAGAGCCGCATTTAATCAAAAAAGTATATTTCGCGATATGTCAATCGATATTAACATACTGCATTTCTTCATGGGGTGGCTCAGCTAAAACAACACTACTTAGCCTAGAAAGAGCCCAAAGAGCTGTCTTAAAAGTTTCAACTTTTCGTACTTTTCGGTACCCCACCAACCTTCTTTATGAGTCGTGTAAAGTACTAACTGTTCGCCAACTATTTATAATGAGCACAGTCTTAAAACAGCACGTCGCTTCGCCATACAGCGCTGAATATAATAAAAGAAGGCGCAAAGATGTGGTTTGCACTCATAATATACAACGAAAATGTGTATTTTCCTCTAGATTTTTCATTTTCTTGGGAATGTTCCTGTACAATAAGTTAAATGCTAAGTTAGATTTATACCCTCAGAGCTACTCGAAATGTAAGAAAATTCTCCGAGAAGCCCTTCAATGTATGTCATACGAAGACACAGAGAACCTATTAATAGTCGTAAAATGATCACTGTTTTAGTAGTAAGATAAGAACCATGTTTAGTTAATTAGAATAGAATATTATTAAAATATTTAATCATAATTTGAAAGTTTAATGTTTAAAAATAGTTATATTGGTCCTTTATTTTGCCTGAAACACAGGGAACCCTAGTTCAGGCCCTTGTATTCATCCCTTAATATTTAATTTTAGTATGTACATATTCAAATTTCTGTAAAATACGTTTTAAATAAATAAATTATTATTATTATTATTATTATTATTTTTGTCGAAGCTGAAGTGGGGACCATTGTTTCACTCGGTCGATAAACGTCGGCTGTTATTGAACTGGGGTCGGATCTGTTTTTCAATGTGTATCAAATAAACACTGCAGTAGGTATCCACTATGTTGAAATGCCCCACAGATGGACGCAACGAAACGAACAAAAGATACAGAAACAATAGAAGTGTCGGCAAGTACACAACAGGTGTTTTGTGACCTGAATCTGAGGTAGGTGTACTACGCGCTAACTTTTTATTTAATAAAAAATATACCACATCGGAGGCAAAGAAGGGTACCGGCCCGTCTTATGGCAGGCGGTTACCGTAGCCTTGGGACACCTGCTACTCCAGGGGAGTCATATGCACGTTGCTGACATATTAAAAATGTGTACTTACTGTAGTTCCTCGGAAGAACCTCGAACCGAAAAGAACCTCGGAAGAAATTCCACAACCGGAGCGTTCAAACGAGGAAATTCCTCAAAAACCGTATCGTACGCGACCACTTAGGTTCTAAGGTGTGAGGATGAATGGCCTGTCGACGGCGAGCGGTACTTTACGGTATTCTTAATCAAAAGTAGGGTTATAGACACCTATCGTAGAATGAATTCGAAATACTTTGTCAACATTCGTCATGGCTGCTTTCTATCATCGCACCGCTCACCGTCGGCAGGGCACTCGTCCTCAGATCTTAGAACCTACATAGAGTAGCAGGCGTCCTTAGGCTGCGGTGACCACTTACCATCAGGCAGGCTGTACCCTCGTTTACCACCACTGGTATAAAAAGTTAGTTTTAGTAATTGAAACCGGCCGATTGACCATCCCAGTGCTCAAAATACTTGCGCTGATGCAACGTATAGGGTAGGTACACTGAATTTTCATACAACTTGCGTCTTTCTCAATCATCTATAGGTACTATAATATTATAAAGCTGAAGAGTTTGTTTGTTTGTTTGAACGCGCTAATCTCAGGAACGGTTCGAATTGAAAAATTCCACGTGCCTCGCACAGCTAAACTGTGGAATGAACTGTCGCCTGCGGTATTTCCGGACCGATTCGACCTTCAAACCTTCAAGAAAAGAGCGTACTCCCATTTACACTCCCACTCCCACTTACAACCCCTCTGGTGTTGCGAGTGTCCATGGGCGGCGGTAATCGCTTACCATCAGGCGATTCGTCTGCTCGTTTGCCACCTATGTCATAAAAAAAAACTTTTTGTGTTGGGTGGTCCATTTATCGAGGAAGGCTTTAGGCTATATAACATCACGCTGCGACCAATAGGAGCGAAGACGCGGACGAAGTCGCGGGCAACAGCTAGTAAATAATATAGATATAGTATTTGAACCAAGGAAGATTAATAGTAGTAGAAACTTGTGAAATAAGTTCGACTTCCTTTTGTTTTATTTCCTAGAAAACGAGTATATACTCGTACCTACTTGTTTAGACGAGACGAGTAGGTACTTTCATGAATAATCAATTTTGGATTTCCAAAGTAAGTTATAAAAATCGGCCAAGAGCGTGACGGACCACGCACAATGAACGGTTTTGTAACAAAAAATTGTATCCTCATAAGAAACTGACGTCACTTATTTCCTTTTGTTTTGGGTAAGCCAGTTTTTCAGCGACAACTCAAGAACCTTTGGAAAAGAACCTTTCATAACAAATTCGTGAAAGTATATAAACACTACGTCCAAGATTATTTTCGTAATTTTTTGATTCCGCGTTTTAAAAGTGAGAAGCGGAGGGAACACAATCTTTGTGATTCTCGAAGCAGTTAAGCCACCGACAAACAAACCCAAGAACCATCCTCAGAAACAAGACTTTGGGTTAAAAAAAAACCGCATCTAAATCGGTTCATCCGTTTCGGAGCTACGTTGACACACACACACATACACACACACACACACACATACACATACATATGTACTTATAACTTATAACACTACTGTTCTGCGTCGTGGGTTAAAAAATAGTTAATAACATATGTGCTCTTTTCAACAGTAAGTAATATCCCACTGTCTGATAGTGTCCACCCGTGGTCCACCCCCTCGCTGATATTTCCCGGATTCGCGCCTGCCCCGGACAGTTCATCAACAAATCCTTCCAAGCGAATAAATAAACAAGCAATCAACTCAGCAACTAGAGCAATTCGTCGCAGAATCAACGTTTCAATAGATGTTTAAGTTTAATTGACGAAACCTCTCATGCATTAAATCATTAAAGAAACCTTTTTATCCTTCACAATCGGACAAATACGAGTAAATACTTGTAGGTACTTGAAGCGGGAAACGATAGGCCTAAACAACTGGTCGCAGATAATCTATCTAGGGCAGTTAGATGACGCTTCTTGAGAATTGTGAAGTATTTGCATTAATATGTATGACAACCTGCCCCAGGTTTTGCACCACCTACTATTTGCATCAATTTTTTTTTGTCATTTCGCCGCCCAAGGGGATTCTGCATGAAATCGCTGTTCAGCGATAAGACTGCGAGTTGTCGACATTTTCCCACATGGCATTGTGTGTTGCTTTTTGAAACTGCTTCGTTTGAGCGAGGTGGGCAATAACGTGTATTGTACTCGACTAAAAGGTCGAAGACGGTCACAGTTGGGGGCTGTGATCGCCTATAAAAGCAGATGGTTGGACCCACAGACTCTAGGGCGGCACTGGTGCGTTCCGAAGGAGATCCCAGAGCCGCCCGAAATGAGTTGAGGAGGACGATCGGGGGGTTTTTAGTCGGTGCTAGTCCGACATAACCACCGCACTGTCCCCGTGGTGCGGCGGTATCCATAAAGGATTTTCCCCCCGGAAAAAAAAAGGCTTATGGTTCAAGGGCTCAACTCCGGAAATCGTCAATTGTGTGGATAGTCTTGGTTGAGATGGTGTTACAACAGAGGATGTCGAAGACCGTGTGAAGTCGAGGAGAAAAAGCAGGAAAGCGGACCCTGGGCTCCGAAGCAGTAGCTGAGGATGCCATCGGTATAAACGCTAAGATGAAAGAGAGAGTCTTTGTTGAGTCGCTCTCTCTTGCTCAAACGCGTATTTAATTATGCCAACACGAAGTCCTGCTATTCTGCTGTTGAGAACAGATGCAATTTTTTTTAATTTGTGCGAGTAAAATGGCTTTTAAAAGATGTTACAAAAACTCATCAAGCGGCGGAAGTATCTATCCCGGACAGCTCTCAGACACATTTAATTTACTTTTGTAGATATGAACGACCTTGCTGATAGTAAAATGTACGATTCAAAGATCACGCTGATAAAAAATATTCTACTTAATTGATAAATTATTGCATGGGTATTATCACAAACTCGCTTTTGCCCGTGACTTCGTCCGCATGGGACTCGTTTATATCGTACTGCCATTCAAGCGCATCCCGAAGTCAATAAAGGGTCGGCAACGCACTTGTGATTCCTCTGGAGTCGCAAGTGTCCATAGGCTACGGTGTCTGCGGTGGCTGCGGTGTCATCAGGCAGGCCGTAAGCTTGTTTGCCACCGTCGTAGTATAAAAAAAACTCTCCTTCCCACCTCACCCCATTAAGGAATGATTTCCGGGATAAAAATTATCCTATGTCCTTTTCTGGGGCTCAACCTACTTATCTCTATACCTACAGATCAGCGGTTTTTTTTTTGATAAATAAATATTCGGGGAACAATCTTTTACACAAATTGAACTAGCCCCATTGTAAACTCAATAAGGCTTGTGTTATGAGTACTAGAGGACGATCAATTTAATAGATATGTACTTAAATACATAGAATCCATCGAAGTCTTAGAGCCAATGTTTTGCTCATCACATAAACAAATGCCCTTACCGGAATTCGAACCTGGGACCTCCGGCTTTCTAGACAGTGTCACTATCAACTAGGCTAAACAGGCCGACAACTGCCGACCAGTTCAAGCGTGAAGAGGTAACAGACATAGTATACGAATTACTTTCGCATCTATAATATTGTACGGATTAAAATATCACACTAACATTACATTACCGACCGCTTGAACTTGTCTGCTTTTACAAGATCCACCGATCAGTGTTTGACGTATTAAACCCGTTGAGACCCGGGTATGTCCTAAAACTACGACCAAGACCACCGGGGGATGGGCAGCGGCATCCCTGGAGTGCGGTGGAGATACTGCGATCGCCAACTCGCATGCCAAGCGTGGCGATTATGGCATATACCCCCCGTGAATTTGGGGGAGGCCTATGTCCAGCAGTGGACGTCCTTGGGCTGATATGGTGGTGGTGGTGGTATTAAATCGATCGGTGTTTTGACTTGACCACGACTTGACCTATGCACGTTAGCACCGTAAGGTCCAACGATATAAATCGCGCGTTTTACTATCATGAGCGAAGTCTAATCTCCAAAACTGTACACATGGCTCGAATATTATAGTATGAGCTAGTAGGTCCTTCTCGTCTTTCTATCCGGAGCCGTGTCAAAAATTCGATCCGGGTGCCTACGACGTGTTCTGCGGAACTAAAGTTACCAACGATTACTTTTTAACGTAGCCAACCTAATTATTAGCGTACCTTCATGAAAACAAATTAGACAAAATACCAGTATGACATATAAATATGGCGTTTAAACAGTTTACATAACATAAATCTTGAAATCTTCTGTCAGATGTGTAGAAATCCTCAAAATGTGCAAGTGAATAAAACTTTGGACGGTATTACGTTCAAAGAGTCCTGGTTATAGAACGTACCGAGAATCCCAGGTACTCCGCAATACCTTAGCTTCATCACATTTGTCTAACTTGGCGATCCACCTATACCTACTGTGGTGTTGAACTCAAAGACCCTTCTCAAAAGTTTCTGAATCAGTGCCTACTCACAGACAACCTCAACAGATCAGATAACAGATAAGAAGTGATCTGTGCTACTACTGGATTCAATAAGCGTAAAATAAACGATGTGAGACTGTGTAATGGATTGAAACTGGTGTCGTGTTAGTGATGTGGCGATGCCTAACAAGAATTACCTAGACAAGATCCTACTGGAGCTTGGCGAGTGCGGAGCTTACCAGCGCAGGACGTACTACTTCATCGTGCTGCCGATCATATGCAGCGCTTTTTGGAAGTATCAGTACGTGTTCAACGCCGCGCAAGCGGCTTACAGGTACATCAACACCGGCTCAACTTTAAAATATGCAACACCAAATTTAGCATTCATATATCGTTCATTAATACCACGCCATGACAGTCAGTAGAGCGGCTGAGCCTTTCGGCGACTAGCAAGGCGAACCTGCGGAGCCGAGCATGGATGACCGTGCTTTATTACGCGAGGGCGGAAGGGCCGCTCATCCATCGGTGCTGCAGCAGCGCCGGAGCTAAGGCAGAGTCCGACTGTCATGGGGACCATGGCGTGGTATTACGAAATTGCCGATTTTAGTATAGAAACTTTCAACTCTCCAATTTTTTTCTCTTAAACAGTGCGTCTCCGCAACTAAAAGTTTTCTAATTGTGAGTACTATTTATAAAAAAAAAACATTAATTTAATTCAATTGTTGACTCTAATCCATTTTAGAAAGCACGAGGGAACAATACCGATGAGTTTTCCGCGCGTCATTGTTTTAATAACGAATTAATAACCGATTAGTTTGGATCGGAGGCTTTAATTACCGTTTGTTGTCGAGTGCGGAGAATATTATATGGGTAGCTAAGAACAGTAGGAACAGTAGGCCGGCAATTCAAATAGAACGGAAATAATTTCACATCGCAAAACGCAACTTTACCCAAGCCATACTTTTTTAACCATATTACCTGAATTTTAGTTTTTTTTTATTAAATCTAGGCACCTACTCCTAATATTACTTAGCGCTAAATGTATCGTATTAAGAATTACCTCAACGTGATAATGCAACAAATAATCAGGTACGGATGCGCTCGTTAATTTGGGACCCATCTTGCCAATTATTTCTTTGAATTTCCATACAATTAGACTGAACCTTAAGGGGGCAGAAATTAAAGTCTTTGACTGTACCTATTTCCGATTTATAATATACTAGGCTCATATTATTTTATGGAATGTAACTTATTTTAGCTCACGTAAAAATCACATACCTAAAAAATAAAACACGTAAAAGTCCTATATTGATTTTGTATTCGTCATGGTTTATAATTATATATGTAGTACCTTAGAGTAAATGATAGAATCAGGCGTTACTTTGCGGAAATCCATGACAAGCTTCTTGAACAATATTTATTTCTATGCTATTCCGCTAAAAAACGTGTGGGTATATTAGTGTTCATCAGTCCACCGTGTGGGGGGCCTGCCCACGCTACGCCTTCCGGTACGTGGCCGCCACTCGAGAACCTTTCCGCCCCAACGGACATCGGTTCTACGTGCTATGTGCCCCGCCCACTGCCACTGCCTGGTGAAAGTCGCGGGTGTCCGCTGGATGCGGGTGGCGCAGGATCGGTCATTGTGGAAGTCTTTAGGGGAGGCCTATGTCCAGCAGTGGACGTCTTTCGGCTGACATGATGATGATGATGATATTAGTGTTAATGTATCCACTTGCGTATTTTTACACGCGGTTAGTGCTCCCACCCTCCCTCCGCTCGAATAAACATGCAAATAAATACCAAAAAACCACCACACAGAATCACAGAATCATAAAACCTCAAACGCGCGCGCGGGTCGCGTGAGGCGGAATAGCAAAGAAATATAGTTCAAGAAGCTTATATAGTACCTTATTATTTTATTAGAGAAAGGTTAGTTTCATACTAATTGCTAAAATCCTGTTTATCCTGTGGCAATGAGCGAGGCCGTGCCGTGACTTACCGCGAGCCCCGTCATTGTCGGTCGCATGCCTTTAAACGTCGCAGAACTGCATTCGCATTGATACCGCAATCGCATCGTCCGCATTCTGCCACATCGTGACAACGCTATTGTCAACTAATCTACGCCAATGTCCGTTAGCCCAGTGCTGGCGCGGCAATATACGTATACAGAATGTTCGGCAGATGGACCGTCAAATTTTTTTGGGGTATTGGTAGGGTCATCTGCTACCTTTCCACTATTAGACCCTAGGACCTGTTTTTTTTACTAAATTTCTCAAAATCTGACATTAAAGCTCCATAAAATTATGTTTTAATGACGACTTTCTTCTCCATTCTGATCACTAAAACCTTTTATGAGTGTTTTTTTATTTTTTATTGAAGTGTGTATGCGTATCATACCTACCGTTAGAATCGTCATAAACTAAAAACTTACTTTTTCAAATTAAAAAGAAGCTATCAATAGTTAAGTACTTTTTTTTAATTGAATTTACAAGTGGAGATGATTTTATACATTCATTTTGTTTGTTTATATAAAAGCCCATGAATTCATTGTGTGGTGTTGTTTGTAACAAAATAATTGTATTTTTAAGCAGACATACGTATATGTAGGACAATTGAATATATTTTGTATTTAAAAGCAAACAGAAAAAAGTTATGGGGCTTCGAATGTCAGATTTAGGAAAAACAAATAAAAAAATGTATTTTTTTTCCACGACCGATACTCTTAGGACCTTGGGTCCAAAGGTGGCAAGGTAGCAAATGACCCTACCAGTACCCCAACAATATTTTGATGGGCCATGTGCCGAACACGCTATATACTCGTATAATCGGCACCAACTCAACTAAAATCTCCTTTACAACATGTTAGGGTGCGATACTTTGGACGCCACGCGTAACTTTGACCCAGATTTTTATACCAGGATAGCAGCGAACTGGTGTGTCTATGGCTTTGATGATAGATGATAGATAGATAAGTCATTTATTTTTTTGCCACATAAGTACACATAAGTTATAAAAAAAAAGTTATAACACAACAAAACTTAGCTTTGTGAAGATGAGCTGTCACCGTAGCCTATGGACGCTTGTAGCTCCAGGAATACATGCCTGTTGACGACAACATAAATATCCGGATCTTAATATTAACGTTTTTATTCAGTGGTCGGCATAACTACGGCATAATCTCAGAGTAATAAAATTATTAAAAATTGGTAGTAGATAACTGTCGCCAATTTGCGGTATTTTTTTTATCTGTCATAGTTTTATCGTATTACGTGTTGTATTATATATTTCAGATAAAATCTAGTGCTTCAACAAAGGTGATGGTTTTCAATTCGGTTGTATTTTTTATGTTTGTTACCTACCCCTGTACTCCGTTATTTATTTATGTACATTATACAGGGTGCTATGCAGATCGTGTGCGAAATGACTAGGGTGGGTAGTAAGGGGCATTTGCAACACATTATGCTTCCGCCCGCGGTGTTTTTGGGGTTCCGTACCCAAAGGGTAAAAACGGGACCCTATTACTAAGACTTCGCTGTCCGTCCGTCCGTCAGTCTGTCACCAGGCTGTATCTCAAGAACCGTAATAGCTAGACAGTTGAAATTTTCACAGATTGTGTATTTCTGTTGCCGCTATAACAACAAATACTAAAAACAAAATAATAATAATAATAATTAAGCGGGCTCCCATCCAAAAAACGTGTTATTTTAGCCCTTTTTCATGGCTACCACTCGCCGAGCTAGATCTCAAGAACCGTAATAGCTAGACAGTTGAAATTTGCACAGATTATGTATTTCTGTTGCCGCTATAACAACAAATATTAAAAACCTGCCAAGTGCGAGTCGGACTCTTTTTATAGATCATGCGGTACGGAACCATTCGTACGCAAGTCGTACTCGCACTTTGCCACTTTTTTTATTATTTGGCCCCCATGTTTTAAATTCACAAATGGTCGAGTGATTTTGAAGCAAATCGACTGCGACAGATGGACGGACAGACAGACACACGACTGATGCGATAAGGGTTCCGTTTATCCTTTTGAGGTACGGAACCCTAAAAAGGGGTAGAAAGGGTCTCCAACGCTTTTATGATTCTTCTAGAGCTATGGAGGCCCAAGCGTCCATAGACATATATAGACATAGGTAATTTATTGGCAATGAAAAATACGAGTAGCAGTTTAAGTCCAACTGTTTACACTAAAACATGTATAATTTTCCGTTAATATTTCATTATTGTCAATATTTACCATAGGCGACGATGTCTGCTTACCTTCAGGCAGACAATTATTTTGCTTGTTTGCCACCGATATAGTATTAAAAAACCGGCCAAGTGCGAGTCGGACTGGCGCACCGAGGGTTCCGTAAAAATATTTTTCTTATATATAATCTTATATATATGTAACTAAAAATTTACGGTTTTCGCATTTTTTCCTTTAACTGTGTGACGTTGCTTCGTAACAAATTTCAAGATTCTGAGTTCACGGGAAGTACCCTGTAGGTTTTGATTTCCTTGCAAGTGTCGAAAATTTGCGGAAATTTGCAGCATAAACGGCTGTATCTTTTGATTGCGTTGGCTTAGAAGTTAAATTTTTTCACAGCTCCAAGGGACAGTAGACTCGAGTATATTTGATATAAATTCCAGCTTGATATCTCCACGTGTTCCTGAGAAAAAGGGTCTTTACAGACAGACAGACGGACGGGCAGACAATAAAGTGATCCTATAAGGGTTCCGTTTTTTCCTTTCGAGGTACGGAACCCTAAAACTATCATTACGACGCGGTGAATACTCCTTATCTTTAAGTGGTAGCGGAGTATACAATTTTCCTCACCAGTATTCTAATCAACAGGAAGTGTCAATTACAATCTGTTTAATTGCGGTCCATTTTCCTATTTTCCTGTCCTGTGGACGTGCGACGTGCGGCCTCGCGATTCTTCCGGCTCAGACACCTTAATTCTCCGGAGCTCGTCGGCTAAATAGCTTGCATGACCTATATAGACTTCCTAAACCTCTTCGCCACATCGGGTCCACAGCGCCATAGATAGAGGTTCCCCTAACTGAACTGAATGAATGAATACCTACCGTAGGGATTGACTGGCTCAAGTGCTTATTTATTAAAATGGAATGTCGAGGATTGTGGAGCGGCAGTAAGATATACCCGATTAGCTATTTAATTAAAGTCACCTCACCTCACCTCTAAAGTAACTTGACATGCATAACAACTTCGTGTTATCTGAGTTCAGACTTATTCTGGCTCGTCTGTGGTGTAATCGATCGGCACCTTTGTAAAGACACGTGCAGCTTCAATCAATACATTCTTATTAATTAATTACTAAACGTTGCCGGTACAAAACGTGAGTTATGGAATGGCTTACCACATTATTATGGCTATCTAAGTATTTATTACATTCTGTGTTTATGTTCTGCAATACCTGGTAGCACATTTGTTAACTGTAAGTTATTTCTAATTATCACATTATGGAGGCTTCCCGATGGAGGGACTACACTTTACAATAAGGCGTGCTTTGAGAAAGAAGTGTAGTCTGTGTATGTATTTGTAAAGGGTCGGCAACGCCTGTGTGACATTTCTATATTTGCAAACGTCCAAACGCTGCGATTACCGCTTACCACCAAAGCAATGAAAAAAAATATAATTCAGAATTAAATTAAATTCCGACATTTTTCATGAAATGGTATTTGTGTCAGAAGAAGCGTATGAAACACATCGATATCAAATTGGAACGCAAAATATATCTCATACTGTCTATACATATACGAGGGTTGTTCCGAAAGTTTTTAGCTGCTCTCACTCTATTCATGCGATATATGTTTTAATGATACCATTATGCGGGTAATTTCGATACATATGTGTTGGGGTGAAACTGTTGATGAAAGTCGCTTGGGTTTTTTTATTGTATTTTAAGTACGACGTGTCAACAGCCCTATCGAATATGCGATGAACGGGTCACAATACCAATTTTGTGTTGCGGGCCAATATTAATTAATACGTCACCACAACTAAACGATATTTTATACACCACAAAATATGAATCTTCCCTGTCTCCACCCACGTAATCTGTTTCGATTGCATGAAAATCAGCGACAATGAGCAGGTGTGTCGAATATTAGTCTAGGTCGCGAGACTAGGGACTGGTCATCAGCACAAAAAAAACTTAAATTAAATAAAATCATTTAGTGATTTTACATTAAAATCAGGAACCCTAAGTTAGGGAGTCATCCCGGGCATTTTCCACCACAGTTGTTAGGGATTTAGATGTCAAAACTATTTTTAGGTATCAAAAATTGTACTATCTTCGCAATTTTTTAAAAGCCCATACAAAAGGCCTTTTGGTAAAAAAAAAGTTGTGAAAAAAATACTTGCTGCTTACTAACGATTTTATCCCAGCTCATAACTATTGAAATTACCCATATAATGGTATAAATAAAAAATATATCGCATGAATAGAGTGAGAGCAGCTAAAAACTTTCGGAACAGCCCTCGTATTATCTCAGATTGATCCCTTGTAGACGGAGCGCATCCGCGTTCCGCGCGGGCTGGCAACCTCAGACAATACACACGCTGTAACAGAATAAGTTAGTGTTTCCCTATTAATGCACTCTTTAATTCAAGCACAATACTGTTTCCTGTTATTGGAATATTGCGAAACATGAATGACCGCGACCTACATACCGCTGCCATACAACCGGGTCGCCTCGTTTAATGTAAGGATCCTTCCTTATTTGGCCATTTCGTAAGGCAACGATATACATAAATTATTTGCAGTACACTAATTACACAACTGGGAAAGCATTATTGTCGCCGCAACACGACATAAAATTAGACATTCTACCTCCCTCTTTCCAATACAGTGCGAGACAGATGGAAGTCCAGACCCCTATTTCGCCATCTTGACAAGTGTGACAATGGCAATTTACTTTGCATTGTTGAGTCTATAAATAGGTAAAGATGCTCGCGGGGTAGGTATGATCGTTACATGAACACAAACGGTCTTTATTAAAGCAAATAAATATTTAACAACAAGTATAAAAAAAGAACAGACAGTTACGAGTATATGTAGAGAGGTTAAGGGGCGATGTCGGGTAGAGCTGCCCCATCGTTAAGGCTGAAAAAATGATTTACAGATCTAAATCTGTGCAGAGTCCTGCGAATGCACATACTTGTGGCTCGGATTATGGATATTATAATTTTTAATCAGCTCATTATTACAGTTAGGGATCTGTCCCAGCGGTCGGCAATAGCTTCACCAAGATGTTTTATAAAGGCGGACATTTGTGGAGCGAAGACTCCGTCGACTGATGTGACGAGGGGGGTAAATGTTGCATGACGTTTCTCACAGGCGTTACAGTGTTTACGTTTTTTTCTCTTCTTATGCGGATTTTAGTACGGATGCTACTGGGCGAGAGATATTAGAGGGAGCGTCGGTGTTTACGACACGGACATCAAATAACACCTCCCTATGTGCATCCCAAACACCATGGCAGCTGAGGTCTATACGAATGATCGGTACACATCGCCACAGAAATCTTCGACAAATAGTCATAGTCAACTTGGTGAACTAGGGGCTAGGAGTCGTGCATCTCGCGATTTGGTAGCTAGTTTTACTACGGGTAGTCCCTCTGGGGGACTACCACAACCCTTTTGCTGACAGGTCCATCGTGCCCGCTCCCTTTTCTCTCACTCTACTAGTGAAAAAGAGGATGGTAGTTATGCCCGCGGGAAGTAGACGCGTGTTCGCTTGTACTAGTGCCGAAGTTGCGTTGTCATCAAATGATCACAACTAAGTACTACACTTAGAACACAACGCATGCGTGACACCAACACGTGTTGAGGTATGTTGTCGTAATTGGCGTATTATGGAGTTAAGTTCTTAAGAACCACTTTATGACAGTTAAATATTGTTTCTGAAGACTATATGTTGTGGTACGTAAGATACGTACCACGTGTGTAATGGGTTGTAGTAATTGTGATACAGTCCAAACTTTCTTCATTCTCTCCTCGACATCATTATTAAATACCTGACACTATTATTACATCTTTGCACACTGCACCTAATTTCCATCAGAGTTATGATTATGACATTTATGACACACACAACATTTTCTTAAATTCCTAAACATGCAGGGTGCGTTATTTCGAATTATGAAAAAGGAGCAAACAATATGAAATACTGTTTATAAAATTTATATTTATACTATACTATGTAAATCGGTTCTAAAAGGAGTTCTCTTCATTTGCATAATAATGATGTGTAGTACTGTCGTAAGAGGTCCTTAATCTTTTTACTTTATTTTTTTCCTACCAAGATAACCAACAAGAAAACAAGTAGTGGCGGTTAGTGGTCACCGTAGCCTAATAAAGTCGCAACTTCAGCAGAGACATTGAGTTATTTAACATCTTCAACGAGACCAAGGTCGTGCCACTTTGTCATGGGTTACATGATAAATACACTCACATAGCGGGAGTGCATTGGATGCGTAGCCTTCAATCAGAATAGGTCAGAATAGGCTGGCTTGGGCCGTCCAAACGGTGTATTGTATATAGTTTAAGCGTATGTACCGGTATGCCGGCCAAGAGGGCCAAGGGCTCAAAACAAACTTATTTAGCCGCCAGGCAACATAATACGGGACACTTTGTCATTACCCTTTAACTGCCATTATCTGATGATTTGAAGACACGTTCAAATTAGACCTTGTTGGATTAGAATAAAGTGCAAAATGGAATAAAGATGGAGGAAAATTTAATAGAGGAAAATAGTTTATTAGATAAGGAAGCGTCCAATTTATGGCACAGTTAAGAAAACTAGTTTTACATGGACTTGTAGTTTACACGAAGGCCTTGTGTAGGGATAGAGGACGCGTGAGGCGGCGCGACACGCGCGCTGTCAGGCGAGCATGAAAACGTTCATATTTGTATCTGTACATAAACTGTATTTTGCGTGGAGAAAATCTGCTAATCAGGTACCCAGTCACCGGGGAATGGCTGGGTTATTTGGTATTTCTATCCACTAAAAACTCTATGGTGACCGCCATTTGCGCTCTAATACGGAGGACTCCAGGATCTCAGTAATGAACGCACTGAAGGCCCCCTTCGCGCTTTACTTACTCCTTTTGCCTCTTATTATTTATCAACGTTACCTTCCCTGGTGTTGACAGGCAGGTGCTCCGGCCCCCGCCACATGGTGCACTAGCAAACCCCGATGAGCCCCTTTAGTCACCTTTTACGACAGGTGGGGGAGACTATTGTTCCAATTTTAGTATCTGTACCGGCAAATGAAGTATAGGCTTCACGTGATCCAGATACCTAAGTCCGATGACGATCAGATATTGGAGTTCTGACGGAGTAAGACTGACCTATAGGTCAAGCTCAGGTCGCGTTTATAGGAAACATGTCGCACATGCGTCCAAAGTAAAAACGGCCGTTTTATTTTTGAGCTCACAGTTTAACACACCTGTAACGTAAAAACTAGTTTGATGTATTCAAAGGGTACTTAAATACGAAATATTTTACAAAGCGGTCTCCTTTTTTGAATATCTACCGTTAAATTTAAATAATCACAATTATTTACGAGTGGCGCTAGTGGACCTGTTAAAGCACCCTTAAGAGGCGACTACGGGATAGGGTTAAAGTTTGTTGTGTGGAATGGGCTAGCTGCCACAGCATTATCACATTCACTCCATCTTTAAACCTAGTGCCTGCCTTTTTTTGAACTCAGGGGTGGATTTATGTATTTAATGCAGTGGAAATGAGAGCGCTGAGAAGTATGTGTAGCGTTACTTTGAGAGATAGAGTGAGAAACACCGTTATAAGACGGAGGTGTGGAGTGAATGAAGATATAGTGACGAAAATTGAGAAAGGTATGCTAAGATGGTTTGGACATGTAGAGAGGATGGATGAAAGAAGATTGACAAAACGAGTGTATGAAGGAAGAGTGGATGGAAAAGTTGGAAGGGGAAGACCTCGGCGAACGTACTCCGACCAAATCGGAGACATTCTGCAGAAAGGCCAGGTCAGGAGTACCCTAAATCGGCGCGCATGCATGAAGAATGTTATGAAAGTTCATGAAGCGAAAGTTGTATGTCAGGATCGTAGCAAGTGGAAATCCGTGATCTCTGCCTACCCCTATGGGAAACAGGCGTGATTATATGTATGTATGTATTATTTTCCAGATGCGCGGTCCCGGAGTGCGAGTCGCCGCCGTACCACTACGAGACCGGCGAGTGGGGGCTGTGGGCGCTGGGGCCCGACCAGTGCGCGCGCCCGCGCCCCAGCGACGACGGCGCGTGCGCACAGGGCGCCTTCCACGCCAACTTCACCCAGCCCTGCCACCGCCACGTCTACCAGAGCCACGACACTATTGTCGCTGAGGTAAGACCACGGACAGTAGACGCAGGGCGCCTTCCAGGCCAACCTCACCCAGCCCTGCCACCACAACGAGTATACCAGAGCTAACGGCACTATATATTATTGATGATGCTGAACTAAGAAAAAGTTTTCTCCAAACGTTGACATGCCACTCCACTGGCAAAGCGCAGCAATTGACCAGACACCCAAAGAAAAACGTGTCTTTCCAGGTTATTACAGGATGGGGTAAGTAGGAAAGCTATACCAGTATGGAAGAACTAAACGCAGTGTTGAAGAAGCAGCATCAGGATTTTGCATTTGGGATGGAATTTTGGTGTTTTTAAACCTTTTAGGTACATCAGAGCAGGAGCAGGGCGTCATGAACGCAATCATTATAGAAGCCTAAGACATGTATATCAAAAACAAAGCAGCCCTTAATATTCATTATGCAGGCACTATATACATGTCGGCAGCATACTCGCACGGCATCAACGGGACACGAACTATCGCCTAATCATAGTCAAAAGCAATGGCGACGAGCATCTACTTTATGTAGAACGTCTGTATATCCCAAGGAGCCCCGTTTTCACTTTTTTTTATTAAAAATGGGATTGCTCTTGGCCAGCATCTAGCCAGGGGGCAAAGATGAGGCCGACGATGAAGCGAGCTCACCCAGAAGATGCCTATTCACTCGTGCCTTAAAAAGGTCCATAAAGTGAAAGGTTTTTCGTTAGTTTGCCGTTGAGAAACAAATACAAAAATGGTGCCGTGAAATTTTCTTTCTATAGCACTGTATAGCTACAGTATTATGAGTCTAATTCTCTTGTAACTCAGTATTGATACAGTTAGTTTCGTTTTGAATTTATTTAAATACATTATTGTACTTATGTATATATTTGTGGTGCCAATTAAAAGAACTGTATCGAGCTCGATATAATTCTGAGTGCCCACTTCTCGATAAGTTCAACAGTCTAGGTGCTACCGTCGCGTGTCTCGATCGCAGATTATTCAAGATTATTTGTCTATATCCCTCAAGTAGCGGTCGCTTATTGTTTGATAATGATAATAAAATTAAGTGGGTGTCGTTTGATAAAATTATGACATTTAAACACAATCAAAGATGTTATTTGAATTGCTGAAATTCATTTGGCTTCGACAAGTTAATATCAGCAATGTCTGTATAGTGGTATTTATATGTATACTAATGTTTATTATTTCTAGTAAATGATTGTATGGTTATATTGGTTATCGAAGACACAGTTAATTGATAATTCGTTTAAGTACTAAAACGTGATGTACTTATTTCTTGGTGCCTGGCAGACGTATAAATATTGTAAAGACGTGCCACACGCGTAGCTTTACGTCAGATAAAGTAGGGATTACATACTCATCATTTAAGTTATCATATCAATATTTCATAGAAGTAAGTATTATTCAATTGAGACCCTAGTCTCGTCTTTGTCTCACTTTGTTTCATTAGTCTCGCCTTTCGAATCCAGTACTTACTGCACTGTTGCCCAAAAAAAGGCGAAGAGTTCCAATGCTTCTAATTACCTCTACGACGTACGTACCAGTGTCGTCGTTGGTAAAAGTGAGGTACATTGTTGTCACTAGAAATAGTTTCGTTGTTCGTAGAAGTGGGGCACTTCGTTGTTGGCAGAAGTGGAGGCTAGAACGGTCGGTATTCATGTTGGGAACGTACAATCCTATAGTAAATGTAACAAATTGTTTTCAGTTCGACCTGGCGTGTCAGGAGTGGAAGCGCACCCTGGTGGGCACCATCCACAGCGCCGGCCTCTTCGCCGCGCTGCCACTCACGGGCTATGTGTCCGACACGTAAGACTTGTTCTACATATCTAGTCTGTATACCACGACCCACGGACCAGACACCACACACCACCACAAGCGCGGTGCCGACCCTTTACTGACTTCAAGATTCGTTGTGTTGACAGCTGGAAATATAATATATGCGAGTAGGTACTCCATCGGGTGGGCCTACGACTTTTTACCTCTTAACACAACGCATCCTTGGGAGTTCCTGGCGACCTTACTCACCACCAGGAACACAACACCGCACAGCTACCTACAGAGCAATTGGTGGTATTCTTAAAATTATTTAAGATGGCCGCCTCGTATAGTAAGTAACCAGTTCAAAAAGTGACTTAATGGTTCAAGCTAGAAGATTCAAAATTAAATAAAGTTTTATAATATGTCGGAAGTTAGTAATTCCAACTAGAATATCTAGTTTATATAGGTACTTCGACAGTGGCAAACAAGCTTACGGGCTGTCTCACAACAGAGGACACTAACGGAGGAATACTTAGAACCATTTGATTTGATTGAATTGTGATAAATTAGTTTACTCAAAAAGCGAGTTTACTGACCAAATAAAGAGGTTCAAAATCTAATGGCAGTTTTTAAAAAATTCGGAGAGTTTATAATAATTTCAACACTACGTCACGGGTCACGGGTGATGGTAAGCGGACACCCAGACACCTGACTCGATATTTCACATAATTTTATGATATCTATTTGTTTGTTGCTCTCGTTTATACATTTGTCCGGGGGCTGTGGTAGGAAATGAGTGGAACATGTTGATTTTATTGGAATACGATATGTAGGTATACGGTTCGTCAGAACTTCAACAATCTTCAGGCCTGTATTGTACTTGAATGAACCTGTCCTGCAAAATGTCTAGCAGATACCTAGAAATTACTCAATTGCCAATGGCCATAAAAACAAATAAAGCTTTACTTCATACGCCATTTTACAACAAGCAGAGCATTCGTTGCTAATAAAACACATCAGGTGGTGATTTTATTGCATACCGTCGTGACACTAGGGGCTGTAACAGTGGCCGTCATAGTTCATTTAAACTTAAACGAATTGAAGAAAATATAAACTAACTGCAATATACGTACTGAGAAACTTACTATAGGGTAAATGTTTCAGTGCTGGATACTGTCATTTATTGGATTATTTGATCCAATACATGGCAATGTTCAGCTTTAATCTTATGTCATAATAACAGAGACGATCAACAGGTGTCAACTATTAGGCATCAAAGTGGAAATTGCGTGTGTTTACAAAATAGTCATAAAATTAGAAATAAATATTTATAAAATATGGTCCTAATTGCTTAGCTTTAGAGCATATTCCTGTCTCATTAATTATGCATTGTTCATAGTTCATAAATCACAAAACATACGTACCTACACACTTAAGTCATCAATCGACGATTGATTTCTAGGCGTTGGTAGTACGCTATGTTACACCACAAATACTGATGTATTTCTAGAGGAATTCCTCTATAATTCTTCTAGCAAGGTTGTTGTTTGGGGGTCAATCAACTTTTCATTGTTATTCTGTCCCGTCAGCAAGGAGACAATAGTAACTCAGTTTCTTAGCAAACAAATTTATACTACTTATGGACTTCTAGCATGCTCAAGAGATGACCAAATCAGAATAGCAGTCAGAATATAATAAACCCCAGAAAATTTCGGATTTAGGGTGCCTTTCCACCAGAGATGTGCTATGCTATGTACGTTGCTATGTATGCGTTTGAATCCAGCAATCATATCGACCCTTGGGTGGTGTTTGTAAGTTGAACTATTGTGTGTAGATTCGGGCGGCGCACGGCGTTCGTCCTGACGGCAGTGAGCGCGGCGCTGATGGGGCTGATCCGCTCCTTCTCCGTCGACTACCCCATGTACCTCGTCTTCGAGTTCCTGGACGCCACGCTCGGCTCCGGGGTCTACAGCACCGGCTTCATTCTCGGTACGTTACGATTCATGCAAATGTTAGATGTGTACAGGTCGGCAGTCTCAGCCTGTCTAAGCGTTATGTGCCCATTGCCAGGCTGGGCCGTAGCCCACGTCTTGTGGAGGCCTGTAGGTCGAGTATACTAGTACACCAGCCCGGCTAGTATGATAGCTTATACCGTCACGTTATATGGCAAAAATGTACTGAAACGTCACATAAAACGTGACGGTATAAGCTATCATACTAGCCGGGCAGTAGCACGTTTTCCTTTTCAAAAAGATCAACAGTTAGCTCTTACTGGATCGCTGTTCTATAGGTAGGTAGAATTCTATTAATCTGATTTAGTTCATGCCATGATTTTCATCCTCATCATCAAAAACTGTATGTAAAATAACTGACCAGAATATTGTGGTTTATTTCAGCGCTAGAAATGGTGGGCCTAAAGCGGCGCGTGCTCGGCGGCAACATCATCTCCAGCTCCTTTGCCATCGGGCAGGTGCTGCTCGCCCTCGTGGCCTGGCACGTCCCCTACTGGCGGCACCTCACGCGCGTCCTCTACGTGCCCTCCTTCATCTTCATCTTCTACTACTTCGTCATCGAAGAGAGCGTGCGGTGGCTGCTCAGCAAGGGCAGGAAGCAGGAAGCCGCCAGGATCATCCACAAAGCGGCCGCTATCAACAAAAAGGAATTGTCTCCCGAATCACTTAAATACCTCGCGGAGGATTCAATTCCAGATGTTGTCTCTGGACCATTGACCGAAGAAGTGGAGAAGAAATCACTGTTCCTCCAGGTGTTAAAGTCTAAGATCCTCGTTTCCCGGCTGTTTATTTGTTCGTTCTGGTGGATAACCGTGACGTTCATTTACTACGGGCTGTCGATCAACTCGGTGTCGCTGGCGGGCAACCGTTACGTGAACTTTATGCTGACATCACTGGTCGAGATCCCGGGGTACGCGCTCAGCGTGCTGACTCTGGACCGCTTCGGCCGCAAGAGCTCCATCATGACCGCCTTCTTCATCTGCGGCACTGCCCTCGTCACCTTGCCTTTCGTTCCCAACAGTGAGTTCGATGAGATTAAGCTAATATTTATGAAGGATTTTATGTACTTAGTAGTCCAACTACACTTTGTTCGTTTATTATATTTTCACAGATTAGAATTCATATTTTTACCCCCAATGAAAATGAATTTATTGCAAAGTAAAAATGATTGACAATGTATTCACGTGTGCAAATGGTTCACATATAAAAGTAAAAAAAAGTAAAAAGTAAAAGTAGTTTATTCTTCAAATTAGGTATATTACATGCACCTATGATTAATATAATTAAATTCATATTCATTAATATGTCTAATTTCAAAGCTTGTTTTAGTCAGTTCAATCATGCTTAATTGGTATAATACTTTTAATATCATACTCGTAATTAAATCCATAATTCAAATTAATGTAGTTCGTTATCTTTTTAGTGTAGCAGTATCTAGAGCTAACCATCTTTTCAGATCTAGCGTGGATTCAAACCTGTCTAACTATGCTGGGCAAGCTGTGCATCAGCATGGCCTTTAGCTCCATTTACATCTACACGTCAGAATTGTTCCCCACGGAGGCGCGGCACTCTATGCTCGGGTGCTGCTCAATGTTCGGAAGGATCGGAAGCATTGTGGCACCTCAGACTCCTCTACTGGTCAGTAATCTTCAAACAAAGTCTAGCTTTAGACTGACGAGTACGTGTATGCCTACGGTAGAAAAAAAGTAGAGCACACGGTGAAACTTCACTTCAAAGAGATAGCAGCTGAATAACCTGCTACTACTACTATTTTTGATTATAGTGGTTTTTTTGATGGTGAGTTTGCCACATATCTTAAAGATGCACTGTGTTTATGACCAGGGGCATAATTTGTTCTATATCGGTAACCATTTTCTGGATGTTTTATTCACACTTCATGTGATCCGTACAAGTAAAAGATCTAGATATCCAAAATGTATCCAGCCAGTGATGATCCGCCGTTTCGAAGGTTGCTGATCTTTAAAACTTTACCAGCAGATTCGACATCCATAGCCCTGGTGTTGGTATCGAAGCTATTCATCAGCATGACGTTCGCGTCGATCTACATCTATACCATAGAGCTGTTTCCGACGGAGAGCCGGGCCTCCTGCATGGCCTTCTGCTCCATGATGGGCAGGCTCGGGGGCCTGATGGCTCCCAACACGCCATTGTTGGTTGGTCAGTCATTAAAATGACGTAGACTTTAGTAGACCTGTCGTTCGTAGCTGACTAGTCACACTTAAAATTGTTTTCTTTAGTTCATTTGCCTGGCTTGTTTTTGGGGAAAATCTTACACCAATCGACCTAGTCCCAAACTAACCAAGGCTTGTACTATGGATGGGTAATAGACGACGTTATACATACTTATATAGATAAGACAAGACTCGGGAACAAATATTCGTGCTCACCGCACAAATAATGCCCTGACCGGGATTCGAAGCCGGCTTCGTAGGCAGCGTCACTACAGTACCAACTAAGCCAAAGCGGTCATCGATAAAATTTGAATAGCAAGTAGTTATTTTAGCCCATAGTTTTAAACTACCAAGCAATGACCTCCCCCACGTGTCTCTAATCTTTAATCTTTCTTTTATTGGTAGTCTCTGTCTCTTTAATATTAGCCGTATTTGCATATTTGTCTATTATCAATAGTAGTTACTCTGTTCGATCATTAACCAGTAAAGTAATTATTCATAAGTATACAGGGTGAAGCATTAGTCGTAAACAGAATTGTGTATTTCATATTGTTTAACTTTTACATGACAATAATCAAAAGTGGTACTTTAATCTACACAGCAACTAGCAAGTCTTGTCGAATAGGGTGACCATAAGGTTGGTGTTATTGCTTTTATTAATTATTATTAATAAAGTTTAATTGTTTGCTTCTCGAGTTAATGCAATAAATTTGCCTTAAAATACTGTGATAGAAACAAAAATTTCTGTTTACGACTATTGTTTCACCTGTATATAGGATATTCATATTCATATTCATTTATTCATAATTATCGATATTACATACGGATACGGGAAACTGGTACTGTTTGGTTGAATCTGATTTACTTAGTCCATAGTAAACTATTTTTAATTTCTTATTTCTTTCTTGATTCAAAGTTGTATTGTGGACAAGTTACGGGTTCCCTATAAGATAACAAAGGAAAGTGTACCTAGCTAATATACTGATATAGTGATAGCTACTCGCATTCACGGGCAGTCTTCCCCTTGCCACGATACCTATTGTACGTGTAACGTTTTTAATAAGTACCTAGTCATTATCAGTGCGAAGGACATTTAGTTTCACGTCCTTGGAAAGGAACTCCAAAGAAGTATTGAAAATAGTTAAAGGTTCGTTAAAAAGCTGTTGTCAATACCACAGAATGAGTACAAGGCAATGCTTCCCACTTGCTCTGTGGGTATGAGATGTTATATATGTTTCTAGTGGTTAGTGGTGCCTGAATTAAGGTCACCACAGCTCCCGAGGATGCATATTGAAGAGAGCGAGCATTGATTCTTGTCGTCAATACAGTAAATTATCAAATTAATAAACGGCCGACAAGTGTTCGCTTATTTTCAATGTTGTGCTGGTTTGCCGCCATGGCAGTATAATAATACATAATTATGGTACATGGTACTAAACGTGATATTGCTGTTCAGATGCAAGTGATGGCGTCACTCCCCTACCTGATCTTCGGTATAATGGCGGCCATCGCGGGCATGCTGATGCTGCTCACGCCGGAGACCCTGCGGCTGCGACTACCGGACACAATAGAACAGGTAATTGGCACCCTTAACCTCAACTTAGGCTTGGTTGATGAAGAGGTGACGCGACGCACGCGATGTCAGGTGGCTGTGCCGTTTCGTGTTGCCGAACATGGCGACCAAGATTTTGGCTATAATTTGTTGGTAGTGCGAATGGATCGACGACCTCCAGCTAGCCTTATGTTGCCGCTTGGTATTCGGTAAAATCAGATTGTATGCAAAATTTGACAAGTAATCGTAAGTTGATGCAACCCGCCCTTAGATTTGACAGTTACTTGCCAATTTTTCATCGTCGATACCTCATCGAAGTTGTAGGGGTGTTCATGCTATTGTAATTTTGATTCCAGGCGGAGGACATGGCGGTCGCCCCTCGGACAACAAAACGCACAGATATCATCGTGGATTAACCTAAGCTGCAACACTAGACATATTCATCTGCAGTACAGAAGTTCTTCATGTCTCTTGAAGGCGAAGCCACGACGCTAGTTAGTGTTCCGTACCAGAATTGGTGCAAGTGAACACGTATGCGATCATCGGTGTCCGTCTTTTTAACTCTCTACCTACCCGCTAAAGGTGAAAGAGCTTGATTCTGTCAAAGTATGGTGTTGTGATCCCAGTATACCTATTTAGTAAGCACCTTAATTTTTGCGTTTGCAACTTTGATGCGCTTTTGGATGATTCCAGTGGGAGACAGATTGAATTGTGAATGATTTTATACTAAGGAATATGTTTATCGACAACATGATTATTTTAAAAAAGAACTAATGAATGAGTCTGTAATTTAAAAAAATTGTGTTTCGTTTCATTTTTTACTATAGTTTTGTGCCATGTCTGTTTAGTTTAGGTATAGTTTAAGTTTTTAGCTCTCGATTTTTTTATGTAAATACGCTGGTCGTTTTTACTGCGAATGGCGACAATTACCAAACGTATATTATGCCTTTACGATGCCATTTGTCAATGTATTGAGATTGAAAGTACCATGTGTACTCATTAATTTGACAGGGTGATGGGCAGAATATGTGTGGAGTTGACCCTCAAACAGAAATCATGATTTTAATTAATTGAAATATGCATTTTATTATTTCTGATACAATTTTATTTATGGATTTTATTTATTCGAGCAAGTAAATAGGAATTTAGTTAAGTAATTATAATATTAGTATTAATAATGTAAATTGTGATTTTACTTTTTAACGTTCCAGGAATTATAATTAATAAATAAATACAATAAAAAAACTGATCTTTATAATCTTAAATTTAAAAAATACCTATGCTGGTTCGTCTGTGGATGTGTTATTCCCAACGCCTGCTGTCGATGTCGGGGCCTTTTTTAACATTAATCTGTCTATAATCATAAGTTGGTGCACCACCGTAAGAAGTGGAGAACCTTCTCGGTCGCTGGTAGCTGTCATATAACGCACACGCCTTGTAAAGGTAAGCGACATCTAGTGGGATGTCCCCAAAGCTATTTGTGAAAGGAGTTGGCCTGCGCGACGGTGTCTGGTAGCGGACGGCGCAATGTCTCGGGGGTGGAGAGCGTAAGAGCCGCCGCCGCCAGCGCCGAGCCGCCAAACAGCAGCGTTGGAAACGGCGCCCACCACAGACCCTGAAACATTTCACCCATTCCAACACTTTTACTTTGGTCTCAGCCACTGAAAAAGCTCGTATGGATGACCGATGTGTAAGTGCAATATGAATCGTCTGTAGTGATGATCTATGACTATGGACTATGCATAGACATTGCCCTCCTCAATCATGTTTGTACATGTAAGCATTTGTGTAGGTATGTCACAATCAGCAATATCAGCATGTATTATATCATTAGGCGTGGTCCGAAGTACCCGCAACCGAAGAGACTGTATGATGATATGTATTAGCCTAGTTGGTAGTGACACTGCTTCCGAAGCTAGAGGTCCCGGGTTCGAATCCCGGCCAGGGCATTATTTGTGCATTTAGCACGGATTTTGTTCTTGGGTCTTGGATGTTCTCTATGTATATAAGTATGTATATCGTCGTCTAGTACTCATAGTACAAGCTTTGCTTAGTTTGGGACTAGGTCGATTTGTGTAAGATTGTCCCCCAATATATTTATTTACTAGCTTTTGCCCGCGACTTCGTCTGCGTAGAAGTCATTCTCGCTTTAGAATTATTTGTTTTCCCATACATATTTCACCCTTCTTTACACCCCCTTAAGAAATGATTACATACAATATGTCATGCTCTTTACCGCGCACGGCAAATTTTAATAGGAATCCTTTTTTCAAAACGAATCATTTCATTTCATTTCATTTATTTATTCATTAACAATGTCAATTGTGTTTGAAATACAAAAAAACTTAATCTAACATCATAAAGTAAAAATACAATTAATAATACAAAAATGACAATGAATATAAATTACATAGCATACAGGTAAAAAAAAGAAAATAATGTGTCCAAAACTTATAAAAAATTCACATTAAATACAATTAAAATCATCATATCAGCCGAAAGACGTCCACTGCTGGACATAAGCCTCCGCCAAAGAGTGACACAATGATCGTTCCTTTGCCATCCGCATCCAGCGGACACCTGCGACCTTTACCAGGTCTTTAGTCCACCTTGTGGGGGGCCTACCCACGCTGCGCCTTCTGGTACGTAGTCGCCACTTGAGAACCTTTCCTCCCCAACGGCCAACGGTTCTACGTGCAATATGCCCCGCCCACTGCCATTTAAGTTTAGCGGTTCGGAGGGCTATGTCGGTTACTTTGGTTTTACTGCGGATGGCCTCTTTTCTGATACGATCACGCAGAGATACTCCCAGCATAGCCATCTCCATTGCTCGTTGGGTGACTTTGAGCCATCTTATGAGGCCTATACTAAGCGATCACGTTTCAGTGCCATATGTCATCACTGGCAACACACACTGGTCAAAGAGCCTCGTCTTGAGACACCACGGAATATTGGACGAAAAGATGTGCCGTAGCTTCCCGAACGCTGCCCAGCCGAGTTGGATTCGACGATTAACCCTTTTCTCGAAGTTGGACCTACCTTACTGGACAGTCTGTTCTAAGTATATAATAATCATCTACAACTTCAAGTAAAAGTGTCCGATTGTAACGGGAGTTGGTGATGCGTGCTCGTGCTTTCAAAACGAATGAATAAGCATATTTCAGAATATCAAATGTACCGATTCTAGACGAATGAAGTCCGTAAAATATTACATGTACAATGATAAAAGTCTCGCTACGCAGTTCTTCCGTAAAACGTCCCAACAGAGCGGGTTCTTCATGTAAGTATGATGTTCGAAAGTTCGGACGCAGAGTGGCAAAACATGCAAGGCGGAAGGCCGAGTATTCACACAGAGCGGGCTTCTTACGTAAGGTTAAGAGCCGAAGGCCTGAAGCAGGGAGGCGAGACACGCGAGGCCGAAGGCCGAGCTTCCCAACAGAGTGGATTCTTCATGTAAAGTTAATGACTAACCGGCCGAAATGGAGTGGGAAGGCATGCGAGGGCGAAGGCTGAGCGTCCCAGCAGAGCGGGCTCCTTATGTAGGGCCGAAGGCCTGATGCAGAGGGGCAAGGCATGCAAGTCCAAAGGCAGATCATTCACACAGAGCGGGCTCCTCGTGCCGATATGCCGTTCATAGATCCAGGGGCCTTTCAGCTCGAAATACTATTTTTTCTATGGAACTGTTAGTTTAACTTGTTTGTACCAGATGTCACTGGGTGCTATCTCTATCACACTTGCATATTGAAGTGACAGGGATGCAGCGGTCGTGCGGTTAGTTCTTACTAAATACACAATGGCGCTATGATCTATGTGGAGTATTTCACTGATATCTCTATCTCAGTATATATATTGTATTTACTTTGTGCATACTCGTAGATCTAAGGTACTTCAACCGTCGATGTTGACGATTGGGCTGCTCAGCCCAAGTGATCTCTTATATCAAACAGTTATTATTGTGTGAAGTATCACCAATTACGTAAAAAATAATACCGACAAAATTAAATTGTACACCGAAGATACAAAGACTCCATTGAAACAGCTGTTTTTGTATTTAAGCATATGAAGACACTCAATTCCAATGTATCGCAATTTTATTTTGATTTACACGCAATAATAGACCTAATTGCTTAAAGGTTGTGCTCAAAAATAGCGTCATCAATCAGAAGGAATTATGATATTTCGGCTCTGACATTTCGAAACGTCAGCTTGTTTACAATACGTCAAATTCTGCTATGGCTTAAGTTAAATTTATTGAAACGCCGTTATACTCCCAATTGGCTGAAACTTAAAGCTTAGAATGGCGTATGAGGATTTAAATCACCCCGTTTCATAGACCATATTTGCACCCTCGATTTCATCCCTTTGAGGGTGATTATCGGGACAAAAAGTATACTTATAAGTGAATCCAGATTATATACTGTTAATATACAAAAAATCACCTTGATCTGTTCAGCCGTTTTTGCGTAATTGAGCAACAAACATCCAAACATCTAAACTTTCGCATTTATAATATTAGTGGGATTATTTATTTATGTATGTATGTAGTGCATAAGGAGGGTAGTATTTGGCATTCTTTGGTCTTTGCTTACCCGAATGGGATGGGATACGGCCGTGAGTATTTAATTGTATGCGTGCATTATGTCAATTAGCAAAGCTCCTTCTTCTCATGGTGTGCCTGTGAGCATGTCCAATTATCCATAGCACAAGTTGTAAATGGGGCGGTTTGAACGATCTGTAGTGTACACCAACAAGTAAGTCAGCGGAGAGAAAACGGAGCCAACCCTTGCCACCATGGAACAGGCTTCCACCAAGCAGCCTCGAACACTGGTGGGGATCTGCTTGGAGGTGTACAGTCAGCTGTAGCGAAACGTGACCCCCCCCCCCCCTGCATAGAAGTTTGTCTGCAGAAGAGGTCACATGTCTCTCCAACTAACTTGTACATATAGATGATGGCGTTGAAGATCACTCACTCACCAGCAGGGGAGTCAGAGGTGCCAGCACGGAGCCGAACCTCGCCACCATGGAGCAGGCTCCCACCAAGCAGCCCCGTGCGCTGGTGGGGACAAGCTCGGAAGTGTACACGTAGATGCCGTTGAAGCAGACCGATATGCACATCTTGCCGATCAGGAATATCACTATTAGTTCCGTCTTGGCATCTGTAATCAATCCAAATATGACTTTATACTTTTACCTATATCTATATGTGGTTCTTTATTGGGACAGATTTTCATTCTAAGTATTAGGAAATTAGGACTACATTTGCATTTAGTGGGCTCCCTCGTACATACGTATAAAATTTAGTAATGTCCGGAACTTTGAGATTTTTTTTGGGTGTCCTGGTTCTTCTTTATTCAACCCTCTTCCCAGCTTATCTGCGGTTGGATCTCCCTGTCCTGTACATCTGCACCAGAGAGCTCTATTTTAGTTTGTCTGTACATTTAGGTTATCCTGATCAATTGTTTTTGGTCTTTAATCCACCAGGTGTCAGGGGGTCTGCCTCGTCCCATGTTCACCCCATGTTGGACCCTGTTACAATACTGTGTGGTTCCGGGTCCAAGGAACTCCAGAGTTTCCCACATACATCGTCCCACTCACCTTTAGGAACAAAAGCTTCAGAAACACACGCAACGCCGCAAAGCAGGAATCCCCCTAACAAAGTGAACTTCCTGCCGATCTTGTTGAGCAAGTACGCGGCCACTAACTCGCCGAGCAGCGTGGCGAGTGACGAGAGCGCGAAGTTGACGATCTTGTCACCCGGCAGCGCCACCGAGTTGATCAGCAGCCCGTAGTACACGAACGCGGCTGTGAACCACCACCAGGAGCACACCACCAGCCTGGAGATTATGGTACATTGATTTAAGGATTAGCCACACCGTTACTCAAAATACGCTGACACAAACACAGTGACGTGAGCCACATCGTACAAAACAGTTCGGTCTTTTATTTCTACCGTTGTGGTACGCGTCAAAAACGTGCCGCAGGAGTCACGGTACCAATCCTTTATTAGCTTGTATACGTTCCACTTTCCACTGATCGGCATCCTCCTCTCATGAATGAAAATGAACGAGCTAGATTAAACGACTAAAGAACAGGTCTTCAGAAAGATAAGATTTTACATTATATGCTGCTCTTACTATGGGAACGTGACTCAAGCCAAAATTTATAACTCGTATTTTTTTTATTGCCTCCAATCGAGCATTGAATTTTATTGGCTCGATAAAAGTGAAGAAATGGAGAGAGAAATATATGATAAATTACCTTTTCAGTAGCATTGCAGAAGAAAACAACAACTTCGGATGAAACTTCTCTTTCCCCACCTCCACATCTGCATCGAATCCTACCCTCGAGTTATGTATCGCGTCTATCACCTTCCTTGACAACGCCAAGCCATTGCACTTGGCAATCTTCTGGACTAGCATGACAGCTTTGTCATTTTTCTCACTGACGATCAGCCAGCGTAGACTCTCTTCTAGAAGGAAGATGTAGGCGAGGAAAATGAAGGCGGGGCAGTAGAGGAAGAGCTGGAAGTGCCTCCAGTAGGGGACGAGCCACACGATTAGGGTAAAGAGCAGCTCCCCCATCGAGATCATAATTCCGAGGACAAGAGCGCTGATGATGCGTTTGTCTTTGCCGACCAGCTCCAGCACTGGAATGGAATGAGTACCATACATCTATACTATATAATAGAAGCGATATAAGTAAAATTTAGTATGAAAATTATTTGAGACCCTGCAAAGGACGTATGATGGTGTTTATCCCGGAAATCTTAATTTAAAGTGTAAAAATGTCTATTGGAGTGCTGTAATTGATGACCTGTGGTAAATCAATCTAAATATATTTGCTCGATTTATTATTTGCCATTTGATTTTGAATAGGTATTATATTTGATGTTGAATGTGCGTTTATGCTATTTGCAGTACCAATTCTGCGCAGAGGGAGTCAGAAACAGATAAAAAATAATGATAATTATACTGTCTCAAAAAAACCAAATACCTAAAATTCAAGCAGAAACCGAAGTTAGAAGATAGTATATTACATTATACATGTTTACATGCAATAATTACTACAGTCAAGAGCTTTAAAACTCGGTTGTTTGGAATTTAGATAAAAGTTGTACCCATTCTATTTGTTCCTGGTTCCTGCCTTTAGTTCAATATCATTATTTTAGATGTGATTCATCATAGCTATTGCAAGCCCTTACTCAGCACGAAACAAGTGGTATACGTCCCGGTGACTAGCGCTGCCTCGACCAGCTCCAGCAGCACGTACAGCGGGTACCCGGTCCAGCCGGGCCCGGAGGTCAAGCTCTTGAAGGCCCCCACCGCCAGACCCAAGCCGCTGGCGATTATCGAATTTCGCCGCCCCCATCTGCAAATTTGTTTCAACGTAGGATATACTGGTAACGTATCATGAAGGGAATCCCGAGTTTACAGTTCAATTTCGAGACATTGACCAAATCGCAAAGCTAATGCTTGGCCCCCCTGTGAAAATGTGATACCCAGTGATTATTGAAGAAATTGAAAGTACTTAATATTTCCATTTCGATACAGGTAAAGCCAAGGGATATCTGGGACCGTTGTCAAAATTATGACACAGTTATTAAAGTACCCAAGAACCGCCACTGTGACTGACTTCTTCCGTTGTCCATGCCATGGATACAATCACATATTTATGCTTCGATTATGTCTGACCATTCCCGGGTCTTGTACAAGGCATTTGTTATAGAATTTAATTTAATTTGTGTCATCATTTAGAACCAGGTATTTGTTAATGTTTATCTCTCACCTGTCTGAAATGAAGCCCATGAGAGGCATTGAGATCATGACGCCCACGTTGTGGACGGTGCCCACCAGTGTCCGCTTCCACTCGTGGCAGGCCAAGTCGAACTGAACAGTAAGATTTAGGCGACGGTTTGTGATACAATTTTCAGGTTAATTTGGAAAGATATTCAGGCGATGACTCTTGAAATTTATTGTTTCTCTAATCTATTGTAATCTATCCACCACCATATCAGCCCAAGGACGTCCACTGCTGGGCATAGGCCTCCCCCAATTTCATGAGGGATAAATGCCATAATCACCACGCTTGGCATGCGGGTTGGCGAACGCAGTATCTCCACCGCACTCCAGGGATGCACGCTCCGCTCCCGCATCCCACGGTGGTCTTGGCCGTAGTTTTAGGACATACCCAGGTCCGGAATCTATCATGTATACTTATTAATATTCGGGATCTGTTGTTGATAATATTGCTGTAGTTTTCAAACAGAAGTATGGAGCATTTCTGTCTCAAAATTAACTACAGCAATACCTCTATGATCAACTACTCTTGCATGAGATCAATAATATTACGATTTAAGCATAATGCATAATTGCTAATAGAATGTTCAAAACATTGTTTGTATACAGGGTGTGGCCTGTAATAGGAGCAAAAAATTAAACGGTACACTATTGAGCTCTCTAGCAAGTATTTCCAAATGATTTTAGTTGAAAAAAAAAAGTATTATTTGGATTTTTTTTCCGCAAATGTAGCTTGTATGTACTTTTTTACGCTACTGGAGTGATATTATTACAATTTATTCAAAAAAAACTAAAAAATTATAAAAAAAAATAAAAAAATCCCAAAAATATTCTTTTAAACCAAAAATGCGAGTACGATTATGAGTCATAACTTGAAGCAACCTCAAAATCAGCATTGACTGCCGCGCTATGATCTCTGGGTGCCAAGATCCATTACTTGGAGGTCATAACTTTAGATCAATTTTTCTCCGAATTGAAAAAAGAAAAAAAATTTTTGGACACAAGAGGTTACTGCAGATGCTCTAGGGAAGCGTCCTTTAAATTTATTGCTCCTATTACAGGCCACACCCTGTATAGAAAGTGATTTACTCTCACTGTCATGAATGTCATTGGCCAAATACATAATTATTAAGGGACAATCTAACACAAATTGAACTAGGAGGCAGAGGTTAAGTAATGTTTCTGAAATAAATTATTTGAATTTGAATTTGAAAAGCTGGTGAAACCAATCTCACCGTACCTCAGAAACTATAGAATTCCTGGAGCCATATACCCATTTGTCACACGGCTGTGAGCGGTTAATGAAGCTGTGTACGCTACAGTTGCCGACATGGTTGGTGACAAGCACAGGGCGAGTGCAGCGGGGCTCCACCACGGCCGGCCACCAGGGCGGCACGGCGGCTGACGAGGCTGCGGAGTCGCAGCCAGCCACGAAGCATCTACCACAACATTTTAACAACAGATATAGCAAGCTATATTTACTTATAATCCCCACAGCCAGCCAATATGGCGTTTCAGCTGGCGGAGCGTTCGCAAACACACACGACTAGTTATAGCAGTTATGAAAAAAAACCTGCACTTTGTGATGAAAGCAAGTAGCTTTGCAAAGTGATAGGTAGCTAACTTTTCAAGAGGCAAAAATATTTTTCCCTTAGAATGCAAGATAGTGCCACTCCAAAAAGAAACATTTAAAAATATTCTTATAACAAGGTCCAACGATTTAGGAATTACACTAGTTTTTTTTTTGAGATTACTTACTTTGGTTCTTACTATCACCGTGCAAAGCAATTAGCTTTCCTCACAAAGTGCAGATTTTCATCAAAATTGATAGTACGAGTAAGTCCTATGACTACGGAGCATCTCTAACAACATTATTATTATGATATGATATGTTCGAAACGAGCCGCCTGAAAAGTAGTCATGATTGCCAAAATCCAAAGAGCATTTTCAAATGAAAGCAAATAGTGCATTTTATTGTGTGATGTGAACAATTTAGTCAAAACCTATAATTTTTACAAAAGCATAGTCGGGAACTTAACTATTGGTTCATTATTGTTGCCTTTTACTGATATAAACAAACACAATAAATAAGCGGAAATATGTTCTATTTTCATCTAATTTTCTGTTGACATTAGCTGTGTACTCGTATTCCCGATCGGTCGGCATTTGTGGTAATTCTTTGATTGCTATGATTGCTGCCGTTTGCTGCAGCCAGCTCGCAGTAATAATGCAACTGAAGGTAACATAAACATAACGATGAATCAATTCAAAAAATCAAACCATAATTGTGTTGGTCGCTAAAATAGGTACATACCTATTTAAGTATATAGAAGTGGTTACATGAGAATAATACAAGTTTCAGTCAAGTCAAATGAAACTTCGGCTGTGTGCGGTTGTGTGTGTGATGTGTGTGAATTTACACACTAGTGACATGCTGGCCGTCCTTGTAAAATACGAGTGCATTGCATTTGTAGGTGAACGTACATATGAGGGATTCTTCAAGAAGATTAAAGATAAGATTGGCAAACAATATTTATTCATTTCTTGTCTTATTTTTAGGGTTTCGTATAAACGGGAACCCTTGTAAGTTCGGCCACGTCGCCACGTCAGTTGGGCGAAACTATGGATCTGTCCGTCTGTGGCTTAGCTCAGTAACCGTTCCTAACTACATCTAACTAGAAAGCTGCGTTTTGGCACACATATCGATCACGCTGAAAAAATAAGAGTAAAATATTTAATAAAAATTATCAACATCATCAAATTCAAATTCAAAATATTCTTTATTCAAATAGGCCTAGCAACAAGCATTTTCGAATCGTTCATCATCAGTTCATCATCGGTTGCATCCTGAAGGATGCCTGCGGTCCGCTACCTACCTAATCCAAAAATTGGCGTGGGTACTAGTTTTTATGGAAGCGACTGCCTTCCAACCTAAGGGGTATTCTAGATCTTATTGGGCTTGTCAAGTGAGTGGGCAACTTGACTGTTAAAAGTTCTAAGGCGCCCGAAGGCCTCTAATTTGGTTTAACGTCTGCTATCATAGACAGCAGCCGGGATCTACGGCTCAACGTGCCTTCCAAAGCACGGGAGTGCTCAGTTAATAAACATAGAAAGCGGTCACCCATCCAAGGACTGACCCCGGCTAACGTTGCTTAGCTGATTATGTAACACTTGCATAAACTACTATTATATTACTTATAGATAGTTGGATTTTTTGTTAGTTTTTTCACGCTCCCTCGGCATGTTTTCAAAAGCAAAATTCCGAAGTTTTCATAGGCAAAGTGATTTTCACGCTGGTTTATTATTTCTACAATGAAGGCGCTCGTGGCCTTTGATTTCGTCAATAATTTACTTGAAATGAAATAATATTATGAATGAAAAACTTATGATATGCATATACGAATGGATTGAACCCAACAATTGGTAATGAATAGTACATTCTATGAATAATACGTGTACTTTGTTACACAGATTTACTGAGATCAAATCGACCTTTTCGATTTTACTTACCTTCATGGAAATCCTTCATAATTTCTATAATATTAGTTTCTTGGGTATGTCCACGGTAACCCTTGGGTAAGTATACAGGGCGTCCCACGGCTATGCCACATGGAGGGAAAGTACCTTGAATATTGTAGATGGAATATTTTACTGAAAGAAGACATTATTTTAATTTAAAAAACAATTTAAACTGCATTCATAGATTTTTAAATAATTACATGGTTGAACCAGGAATCGAACCCGCTACCGCTACATGTTACCCTGTAGCTTTATCATGCCGATCGAAAAGGCATCATCATAAAGATTATTTTTTGTTAAATAACATAGTGTCGGATATAAAAGGAAGACCATGAATGTTAACATTTTTAATTCAAAATTATCAATTTAATTTATCAAATGTCAATGTGTGTATGTGTTGAATACAAAGTCGCACTCCTTTTATTACTTCGCTCCCTGTCGATTTTTTGATCATGTTGTGGTGGATATTTAGAATTAATACGTCTAAGTTCTGCTTGTAGCTGGTGGGCTGGACACTTTCATGCTAGTTCTTGTAAACTATTTTTTTACATAACCCCATTAAAAAAATGTAACGGGGTTAGATCTGGGGATCTTGGTGGCCATCTTATTTGTTCGTTTGTCCCAATCTAGGAAAGCAATTATAATAGGGATATGATGCGTACTTCAAGTACGCATCATAGTAATAGGTACTTTAAAAATGATAATGTCAGTTGTATGTCCTTACGGCAATGTTTTCATTTTCAGAACAAAATTTCACATCATATGTTAAAATTCATGGTCTTCCTTTTATTTCTGACATTATGTTATTTAGCACCACGACCAAGACCACCGTGGGACGGGCAGCAGCATCCCTGGAGTGCGGTGGAGACACTGCGATCGCCAACCCGCATGCCAAGCGTGGCGATTATGGCATTTACCCCCCATGAAATTGGGGGAGGCCTATGCCAGGGCTGATATGGTGGTGGTTATTTAGCAAAAAATAATTCTCATGATGAAGCCTTTCGATCGGCATGATAAAGCTACAGGGTAATTTTTTTCTCGTGTAGCGGGTTCGATTCCCGGTTCAACTATGTAATTATTTAAAAATCTATGAATGCAGTTTAAATTGTTTTTTAAATTAATATAATGTCTTCTTTCAGTAAAATGTTCCATCTACAATGTTCAAGGCACTTTCCCGCCATGTGGCATAGCCGTGGGACGCCTGTATTATAGGTATGTTAAGGTTTTATCTTGCTCGTAACTGTTCTATCCAAAAAATGTTAATAAGGATCACCTTGTGTTATCATAATAAAACTATCAAAAGCGCATTTATATTAATAATGAAAGTTGATTAGCAACCATCTAACATTTATACTTTTGCTGATAACTCAAGAGGTTTGTGTTATCTGTTACGACTGTGTGCCGTGTGGGTAGCGTTTACATGGTATTTACTCAAGTAAAACTATATGGCTTACGGCAATAATTGTTGGCTGCCGGTATCTGTACAAGCTAAGTATTTCGTTTATTTACTCGTATTCACCATTTTATCAGCTAAACTTTACGTGCTACTTAATTGGTATTACTTACATGCATTTCGTAGATAATTATTATTCAATACAAAAATCCGAAAAACCAATTACAAGAGTCAATAAATACAATAGAATTCATAAATATTAATGCATTTTTTTTCACAAATCAAACTAGGCCCATTAGTAAGCTCAATAAGCATTGTGTTATGGGTACTAGATGACGATATGTTTAAGAGAGATATATGTATGTATGTATGTATACTTAAACACATAGAAAACATCCAAGTCTCGGGAACAAAATAGAATAGGATTAAGGATGGATGGATAGTATGAAATTATGTACGTATATAGTAATTGCGTAGGACACTTCGTTATTCAATTTTAATATTAAGCAATAACATTTAAGAATCGAGGACATTATTAATATCACGAAACATTCACTATAAACACTGTTTCTGAAGATGTTCCAGCGTACATGACAATCATGGTCTGATAAATAATGTTTTGGATGCACAGTTAGTGCACATGTATACTATTATACTAGTACTTGGGTGACCGAGCTATGCTCGTGTTTTCCCTGGGGATACGAGTTTTCCCGAAGACAAGACCTAGCTAAATATTTTTTTCGTTTCGGAAACCCCTACATTGTAAATTTTATTAAAATCGTTAGAGCAGTTTCGAGATTTCGATTACAAACAAATAAATATATAAATGTAGCTCGTATAGGATTCTGTGGCACAGGGTATGTTACTAGGTCTAAGTCAGGGCTGGGTATATTGGTGGTGATGGTACACGCTACATGCGGCGCAAGCTCGCCGTCGGCAGTCTTCTAATATTTCAAACAGTGTATGGCATTAGGAGGGTATATTATTAGGAGTACTTACAAATGTGAGCGTGTCTATAGTCACCTCACATTACACGTGTCGCACCGCCGTACACATACGCATGGCCCTGGAGCGACCGACGCCATTGTACTAACCTGGCCTCCTCGTCAGCCGCCGCGAACACGTAGTTAATGTTGCTCATGGCCGTGAACATGACGGGCAGCATGGCCAGTGCGTACTGCCAGCGCTGGAACCGGCCGAACGACGCCAGCGCCTCCAGCGACGTCACCGGCCCCGCCGGCCGCACCGGCACCGACGTTGGGACGTCGCCAGCCATGGTTACTCAGGACGGTGTTCAAGTTTGCTAGTCAGATCAGTTAGATCACAGCTAATTAATTTTGTGAACAGTTGACATTTGTTTTATTTTCCGCGATAAATTAATCTGGTAAGGCTTGATTGAGCGTCGCGGTTGTGTGGAAAGTTGTCTTGAACTAATTGTAAGTACTTTATTATACTTGTGCACTCGTTGTTGACTTTTATGATAATTAAAAAGAAGTGTAAATATGGTAGGTAGGCACTTGTCGATGTTTTTACATCAATTTTAATATATTATTTATTTGAAACAAAATAGTAGATTGTATGACTACAGACTAAACTAGGATTGAGGAAGTGAGGGAAAATTGTTCGAGGGTTAATATGGCTTTTAGACCAGATTTATACACTTTACTTTTCACCTCGATTGCGAGAAAATAAATAAACAAAGATTATCCTTGAAGAAATGCTATTATAACTAAGTCTTAATAAACCACATCTGACAGATGGAAGGAAGCCGATGCTTATAGAACAGGTTTGACCTATTTTTAAGTATCAGCAACACAATTTCAGCCTATTAAAACTAACATTGTATTTTTATGTCTAAGAATGTACTTGTCATATTTTTAGAAATCAATCAAACATATTATTTTATTATATATATATATATATATATATATATATATATATAGGGCCTTAGTTAGCATTTCGCACGTTTTTTTTTATTAAAAATGGGATTGCTCTTGGCCAGCATCTAGCCAGGGGGCAAAGATGAGGCCGACGATGAAGCGAGCTCACCCAGAAGATGCCTATTCACTCGTGCCTTAAAAAGGTCCAGGTTATATGAACTCGGAAATACAGACGCCGGCAGAGAATTCCAAACCTTAGAAGTGCGCATTATAAAAGAAGATGCAAAGCGCTTGGTTCGAATTAGAGGAATTTCGACCAGGTAAGGATGGTAGCCAGCCGTACGTCTGGATGTCCGATGGAAGAAGGGGGAAGGCGGTATAAGCTCATGGAGCTCCAGAGCACACTCACCCACCCACTACTACACACTACTACACCGCACTAATGCGGCTGGCTCGGGGTGCGTTGGACAGGGTGGCAGATAAATCAGAACAGCGTGTACCTTCGGTTTTGCTGGCAGAGACCATAGAGAATTTAAGTACCATGCTCAATGACCTCAGTAAAGCCTCCGAGCGAGTTGATCTTAGCATCCTAAGGGCAAGGACAAATCGAAGATCACGTCAAATGCCCATGTAGCACCAACTCCCGTTACAATCGGACACTTTACACTCGGAGTTGTAGACGATTATATATACCGAGGACAGACTGTCCAGTTAGGTAGGTCCAACTTCGGCAGTGGGCGGGGCACATTGCACGTAGAACCGATGGCCGTTGGGGCGGAAAAGTTCTCGAATGGCGATCATGAACTGGAAGGCGTAGCGTGGGTAGGCCCCCACAAGGTGGATGTCCTGGCGATGGTCACGGGAGTCCGCTGGATGCGGGTGGCGAAAGACCTGTTATTGTGGCACTCTTTAGGAGAGGGATATGTCCAGCAGTGGACGTCTTTCTGTTGATATGATAATGATGATTGTGATTGGTGGATTTAATATGGTGAAGTGATTTGATTGATCAGATTAAAATGTTTGGTAAATCATAAATATGTATAAATTGACAAGTTAAATATGACACTCTTTTCGAGTGTGAAAAGTGAAGAACATATTTTTGTGTACTTATTATGAAATCCATATTTTTTAATATTATTTTAATTCTGGCGCTAAAATGCGATACAATGGTTGTGGTTACGTCACAGTGCTTTAAATGCTAATAAATCACCCAAAATTAAATTCAGTTAGTGAGATCAAACTATTAATTTAATTTAATAATTCAGTTAATTGATGTTGTTCATGTTTACAATAATACCGTCCAGTTGGTATTATTGGAAACATGATCAAATCCATCCTTTATTTCTTGAAGTAAAATGTGCCAATTGTTGAGATTTTGGTGGGAAATTTGATAGACCTGGAGAAAAAATTGCAAAGTTTGACGCTATACGGATCAAGCTGAATTGAACCTACCCGAATATTAATTACTTATTGCAAAAAAACTGCTCGCCTTTTGGAGTGAATGATTGATTGTCGAATAACATTACAGTATGCACGATTTCACGAAAGATAATAATCAAATATCAGTTCACTGTCGGCGGTCTATTCGCTGGCGCTGAACAATACTGAAGCCTGCAACTGCACAGCGAGTGGAGGGTGCTATTCGATGCATGCTCTATACTCGTAATGTCAACCAATTTACATAATTGCGGCTTGTTCAACCTTATAGCGATAACGTCTTTTGTACAAAATAGCAGATTGTAAGGATGTGTTGTAAAGTCACAGGTACATTTTCACAACAATTGATTCGTTTTGTTGTTGCGTCTTGGGTTATTTTACCGATTAACTAGTATTAATTTAATTAGGGCATTGTTCAGGCCGTTCTGGGTGATTGCCTCAGTTTGGTTGTTACTTGGCAGTGAAGGTAGATACTAGCAGTTATTGAAGTTAATGCAGTGGTGCCCGTAATAAGTATGTTTTCCTTGTTATTTTTACACCTTTGTCAGGACTCTCAGATTTTAGCATTTTCATTAAGTCATAGATAGTTACCCAGCCTGTTCTGATCGACTATAAAAAAGGCAATATTTATATGAGTAGATATAATCAGCAATTTGTCATATTTTACAACAGCAGCTATCTGATAATCCTGTATTGATAACCGATTATCATAATTATTTAGGGTTTGTAATATCTACAGTTAATATATCTTCCAAAATGGCCCGTATCTCAAAGTTGGTGGTAATAACACATTTAGGAAAATCACAGCATCGGTTCGCGAAACAAAAATAATATTGACACATCATTATTTATTTATTTTTATTTATATATTTATTTTATTTGGAGATCCAACAGCTGTGATATTACATTAGGCAATAACATAGAAATAGAAAGCCAATTATAGGAACTCACAGGTAGTAATTAGCCGATATATGATCAAATTGACCTCCTGAGGCCCAGAAAAAATATTGTGTTTTTGAATTAGGAATTCTTTTGTTATTCATTTTAAGTTCAAATCAATTTTGGAATCTGTACAAATAATTGTACGCGGGCCTTAGGAAGTTTAAATAACCTACTGTTACTTCAGTAGACGTAGACCCCACAATCGAGGTGGACTGATGAGGATGACCTGGTAAAGGTCGCGGGAGTCCGCTGGATGCAGGTGGCGCAGGACCGATAATTGTGGCACTCTTTGAGGGAGGCCTATGTCCAGCAGTGGACGCCCTTAGGCTGATATGATAATTTAAGAGTAATCGTGTGCGCTTTACATTATTTGCGTTATTTTTACGGCTAAAAACACTGTATTTGTTAGTGTAATTTGTGATATCGTCGTCTATACCGGTCTTTTAGAAATCTGTCAAATGTATAATTTTGGACCAGGGGGATTCCGTTAAACGCAGCCTAATTGCAAACGCGCTGGAGACTAATTCAAAATGAGACCAACATATGTCATTGAAGCTGACGCCAATTGCAGTCTGCTTTCTCAATTAGGTACCTAATTGCATCACAATCTGATGGTGCTACAACACCAAAATTTCTATTAAATCAGTGTTTCCAAATGATTAAAATTCTGGGCGAACAACGAGTATGTCAGACCTTCAGCACTATCCAAGACGTCACCAAATCCAAACTTCCGATAAGTAAATTACCTGTTATCGGGTCAGCAGTATCGGCGCCATTGCTGTGAAGTCCGCACGAGCGGACGCCTGCCTCGACCAGACATGGAAGCAGTGAGAGTTGAAGACGGCCCGGCCGGCGAGGCCACAGACCCAGTGGCCGTGGCGGAAAGTCCTGAGGAACTGCACAGAATAGGTCATAAAGGTCCTGGTGGCCCTGATGATCTAGATAGAGTAGGTCACAAAGGCACAGATGGTCCCGATGATCTAGATAAAAATGTTCACAAAGGCCCAGGTGGACCGAGACCAAGCCGACCTAGCGGTCCCAGTGCCCCGAAGATTGACCTGGATTGGGTGCTGATCAACGAGTTGGGCCAGTTCGGACGGTTCCAGCTCAATAATCTTCTACTGGTTTCCATCCCCATCATCATGTCTGCGTTCATGAGCGAGTACATCTTCTCAGCGGCTGCTGTACCACACAGGTAATATTTTACCGAGATGTTTTCTTGTGGTCAAGATTATTGACAGCGCTCGCTATATGTATTTCAAGCCTGGCCGTTTCGCGCCTCCACTTCCCGTCAGCTATTAGTAGCCTGAATAAATCGCATTGCGTGGAGCGCAGAAGGTAACCTCTACATGAACGCGGTCTAGAGTAATTAAGGTTTCAGTATGACTTTCTGGAACTGATTTGTTACTCGTTCTTAGTTCAACCCGTATAGCGCGCGATGATAGGCGTATTCTTGAACTTGGTATCTATCACGCTGCTTTGTGTTGTTGGTTAAGTCAGGGTCCTCATCAGTTAAAAACTCTGATCTGTTTCGGCTGTTTTCTGCGTGAGTTGAGAGTTTGAAAGCTGTTGTGACTTTCTTCACTTTTTCTCTTCATTAGTATCTTGTAGAATGTTCGGTTTTTTTTATATTTCATGAAGAAATATTTTAAACTTTACTACAAATCGGCTAATTTTAAACTGGTTTTTTTCCTACACACAATTTAAGTAAATAATGACTCGTTTACTGTCTTAAACTTTAAGAAATGCATTGTATCCTTAAACTGGTTTTAAGGGTTCCGTAGGCAAAATGGCAAAACGGAACCCTTATATTCCTTATAGATTCGCCATGTCTGTCCGTCCGTCCATCCGTCCGTCCGTATGTCACAGCCGATTTACTCGGAGAGTATGAGCAATTGAGCACTTCAATTATGAAATTTGGTAGGAAGGTGTATGTGAAATTACGAAAAAAATATAAAACGGGGGGGGGGAATAAACATATGCATACTGCATAATCGTACTTTTTTAAATTTTAAAACATGGTAGGCCAATAAACTAATTTATGTGATACAGTATATCTGTTTAGCATTCGATTAAGAATATTTTGCAACATTCCAAACGTGATAATGCCTGTTTAATTATTAGTTGATTAGATACTAAATATACGAGTATATCAGTAGAGCGAGAGCAAGCTAAATACAGTTATTAAAGAGATAAGTGTGAAAAAAAACTATAGTTGTTACATGGCCGTTTAGTTTGCATATATTTAGATACATTTTTTCACATTAGACACACCCAAGAGTAAAACTAACTGCAGAGACAGCGGGAATGGAACAATTCCCTGAATTGGTACTGATAAGAATTAAATAATTTATTAAATAAACAAAGCAAAATGTCCAAATAATCCACAAATCCTAATCCGCAACACACTGGTCAGATGCATACAGAAACAAATCAGCATTAGGCTTCCTTACATAGACACTTCAAAAATTAAACGTACTGTTCGCGTGCCCCCAATGTAGGGTGATGAAACGGCCATATTCGCATGCTGAATGCAAACTTGGACTTGTAACATTGTCAGATCGATTTGTAAGGCGACAGTGAACGTGTTAACTTAAAAATGGTTCGCCTCGGATCGTAGACGACTCAAGGACTCCCATGATGTACTATAGTATAGGTGTATATATTGGCGTTGCCTGGCTGAACGGCCAATGAAATCTGTCGGGCTAGCAACAATACGGAACAAAGATCGCAATGCCTATCCCGCTTTCTCCGCGGTCACTAGAATATATTCGAAGATAGGTTTCAAGACAGAGTATTATGCATGTTTCGCTCAAGCTGCTAGCTATGATTGCATCTGAAAACCAAATACCTGGTACACGCGTAGTAAAATGAAAACAAAAACTTGACCAAAGTTATTTGAAGGAAACAAATAATATTGAAAAAAAAATACGTTTGTGCAATTTATAAATAGAAATGGAATTAAATATCCATTGAGACATACGAGAATCAAATTTTTAAAGAATCATTATATACTACTTTTCTAGGTATTATTGTTGATCACAAATGCTCTTGGAACGAACATATTGAGAGATTGTGTAGCTAAATAAATTCATTTTATTATGCTTTATGGTGACTTACAAAAATTTGCAACAAGAAGGTTGCAATCCAGGCATACCATGGTTATGTGTCCTCTCTGCTCAGGTATGGCATTTTGCTTTGGGGAAACTCGCCCCACGTAAAACGAGTACTATTGGCACAAAAACAGTGTATACATCAATATGCAACGTCATTATTGAAAGATCTACAATTACTAACTGTACCCTGCCTGTACATTTACAAAATCTGCTTGTTTGTGAAAACTAATCCTTCATTTTACAAAACGTGTAAAGATACGTGTAATTATCGATCAAGATATCCGAGTCGGTTGGTAATACCGGCGAAAAAGACCAAATTATATAGTAGAACCTACTGTATGTCTCTGTCTATCTACAATTCTTTGCACGAAGACATTAAAAGCCTTCCCTTAAACGTTTTCAAGCGCAGGCTGAGAAGTTGGCTAATTGAATTTTTTTTCTACTCAGTTAACGAATATTTTGATTATTTCAAACAATTGTCACAATAGGAAGAATAGTAGTCACTTTATTTTTTTAGCTTTTTTTTTAGCCCACTGTCATATTAATTTTAACATTTTGATTTATTTATTTACTTAATTTTGACATTAATATTTGTAATTCTTGCTTCCGTCATACTGATTTTAAATTGAAAATTGTATATGACGCACGGTATTTATACCACAGTATAATTATGTTTATATTTTGCATGCCAGATGCTGGTAAAATGTGTGAAACCTGATACCAATTGTTGTAAACACCTGCTATGAACCACATTTTAAGCGAAATAAAGATATTTGTATTTGTAAATCGTTAACCAAGTTAGATTTTTTTTATTGAGGGTTCTTTTCAGTTAAAAACGTTATCTATTTTCATTATTTTCTGTGTGAAATGAATAGGATTTCGTCATTTACTCTTTGTTACTATCTAGGACAGGGATAATGCGGTATAATGAGATATATTTTACTGTTTTATTATTATAAATAACGTTTCAAACATCACTCTAAAATCTACAAGACCATGGTCGTGTCATCATGTATGGATCGGAATGTTGGGCCGCAAAGGTGACGGTCTGTCTGTCACTATACTAAATATCTCAAGAACTCATCAAGAACTATACTTATGCTATCGATTTAAAAGTTGTAATAGGTGTAAAGAAGGCTAACCCAGATGCATACAAAATTTTTTTTGTGAAAATTTCACTGATTAAGGGGTGGGGGGAGGTCAGAAGTTCAAAGTCTAGTGACTATGTCAAGTGGGATGTCATATGAAAGGGCGTAAATTGCACATTCTAAAACAGTTTCTTTTTTTTACGGTGAATACATTTCGATTTATGAAGGAAAATATAAAAAAAAATACCATTGCACCCCTATTATCTCCGAAGTCTAAACAAGAAAAAAAATATCAATATAAATATTATAGGAAAAATATAATCATATCTCTATCTAAATATTATATATTTTTAACGTCAAAAAACACATTTCTTAACACAGTTTGTATAATGCTCCGGTTTTATTTATGTAAAGCCTCTTTATGAATAAACTTACACAGACAGACACAGAAACACGGTAAGTAGAATTACTGTAGGTGGACACTGCCTAGCAACCTAATTAAAAAAGGTACTTCACACCGGCTTAACATGATAATCAGAATTACGCTCTTAGCAGGATAGGATCCATCAATATAAATAATAATAAATGTGGTTTTCTCGCCAGATGTGTAATCCCAGAGTGCGGCGAAGTCGCCGGGGCCGTGCACGAGTACAGTCCCGACTGGATCCTCAACGCGGTGCCCGCGGACGGCAGCGGCAACCCCCAGAGCTGCGCGCGCTACGTGTCCGCCGGGGGCGCCGGCGCCGGCGCGCCCGACGCCTGCCCCGCCAACATCTTCAACCAGGCACAGACACAGGACTGCGATGGATTCGTCTATGATAGGACCAACTCTGTTGTGTACGAGGTAAGGACTATCAGATTTCGTATATTTCATAGGTATTTGTGCTACTGATCCGGGACCGACAGACCTATAGAGCTAACGCTAAACAAATTATAGATAACCCTTGCCTTGTTGAGGCAAAAATGCGTATCCATATTTTATTACCAATCTGGTCATTCCCTAAGATCTAAGTCTCCACGCGACAGACCATGCCTAGTGTGGGAATCACTGCAATGTCTTTCTTGTACGTGAACTTTTGTAGTAAATTGGCCACTATAACTTTTGGCAATTTGTGCAAAGATTTCACTAGATTGTGGTTTTTGCAATATTTACAATCTAGCTTTTAACCTGGTTCAAAAATCACAAACCGAGAAACTATTGGAAAAACTACTAAAAATCTTACTTGAGGAGCTTGAAGGCTAGAAAATTTTAATTGAACTAACGTTACTTGCCCAACATGTTGTTACAACCAGCTTTATGTAGGTCAATCAAATGTTTGGAGAGAGCAAATACATTGAAGAGCCTCATAGAAAGCTCTCGTTTCCAGTGGGACCTGGGCTGCAACGAGTGGCTCCGCGCGCTGGCCGGCACGCTCAGCAGCGTGGGTACGCTGCTAGTGCTGCCGATCACGGGCTACGTGTCCGACAAGTACGGGCGGCGCGTGGCGCTCGTCATCAGCGTCTTCAACCTGGCGCTCTTCGGCCTCATCCGCGCCTTTTCCGCCAATTATCCCATGTACCTCGCCTTTCAACTGTTGCAGACTACGCTTGGAGCCGGCACATTCAGTTCTTCTTACATCTTTGGTATGATATTTCCTTGCTATTCAAACTTCTAGATTACTCGTTATTGATTGTTTAAAACCGTTGTTTGTAACTAAATAACCATTGATTATATGATAACACGGCTTCTTAAGATAGATACTAAAGCAATTCTTTTTTAGCTGCTGAGCTGGTGGGTCCCAAGTACCGCGTGGTGACGAGCGCGACTTGCTCGTCCATGTTCGCCGTCGGGCAGGTCATCCTGGGCAGCGTGGCGTGGCTGGTGCAGCCCTGGCGCTACATGATCATGGCCCTCCACATCCCCTGCTTCCTCATCATCATCTACTACTGGGTGCTGAAGGAGAGCGTGCGCTGGCTGCTGGCCAAGGAAAAATTCGAGGAAGCTAAAGTGGTGCTGGAGAAGGTGTCTGCTGTTAACGGGAAGCCGATCAGCGAGAAGTCGATGCAGGCGTTGCTCACTCCCGCGCCTGTTGTTGAGAATCAGGTAGAACATTCTTTGAACTGCCGAGTTACCTTATATTTTGAAATGAACTGTATAAATACTTCTAATCATTTAAGAGCTTAAATCTTTTTATACACTTAGAGTATATTTTATTCTTGATATACCTAAACAATTATTGAGACCATATTATCTACGTAAGGTTTAATTTTTTTGTAATCACACTTCGTTAAAATATGTTTTTGCAGCCAGCTCCCAAAAAAATGTAATTCAATTAACAAAAATTTACTTATATTTTCTATTGACTACTTTTTTTTCAGATCGGTGCATCGGACGGGCTGTTCAAGACCATCATCAAGTCGCGTGTGCTGCTGCGGCGCGTACTCACCACGCCCGTGTGGTGGATCACCACCACCTTCGTGTACTACGGGCTGTCTATCAACTCCACCGGGCTGGCCGGCAACATGTACCTCAACTACATCCTAGTCTGCGCCATCGAGATCCCCGGGTTCTTCACCGCGGTGCTGATCTTAGACCGCGTCGGCAGGAAGGTGACCCTGGCCAGCGGTTTCTTCCTGGCTGCGGCTTGCAACATCATATTCGCTTTTATTGACAATAATGGTGAGTCTTGGCATTGTTTTCAAAAACTGCAAACTGATCATTAAGGCACCTCGTGATAATTAGGGGATGTATTGTGTATCTAGTCTTTATAGGCGATTGTATATTTTTACTGTTATTTAATACATATACTTATTTCATTACGGTATCAAATCGTAAACATGTTGAGGTACATTAATATTTTCCATCACTTTCTATAAATAATATTACGTACTTTACATCACACAGCATTGTTATTATTTCTTGAGATTGTGGTAATATATCTGTGATGATAAACAACGAAGTACCGGGCTATCACATGGGATTTCACGTGTTTATCTAAGTGATTGCGTAATAATCAGAATTTTAAGGTGTCGCTTATCAAATAGAAACCTTCTAGGTGACGCTTATCAAAGAATAATATTTTAATTCCTGAAATTGCATATTATGGTACGGTTGTGTACCATACCGGACGGGATATGACCACGAAAATCTAAGATTTAGTTTCGTATATCCCCGTCTCTTTTTTGTACCACGTCGGTGCCGGCACACAAGCTGATGCCCCACCTGATGGTAAGTGGTGACCGTCACCTGTCAACGCAGGAGCGACGCCGCACTCGCGCCTTGCCGGTCCGTAAGAAACCTTTAACGCATTTTTTGAAGAGTCCCATGTTCAGGTAAATTACTTTCGAGACGTTTTTGCATTGGTAGTTGTGACCTCTATAGCCAGCCTCACACACACACCGCACACGTCTATGTGTACGTCAACGTGTACGTGTGTCCCTATAAATATACAAATACAAAAAGTCTCGAAAGTAATTTACTTGTAGCTCATTGGAAATACTTCAGCAGGGAGTTGATTCTACAACCTAGGGGTTCTCGGTATAAAGTACCCATTGAAAGGTACTGTATGAGAACGCAATGTCTCTGTTGGCCAATATTTGAACGTTGATCTGCGGGTGTTCGTGGCAGCCCAAAAACTAGAATGAATTCATCAACCAATAGGAGTTCACTCCTTGATGATACAAGCGTCTGACACAGTGCACTTTATTTCGTGGAACTACATATACCTACCAAGCTTTTTTTGTTTTTTTTTTTTTTATTTCCAGTGAAAAGTATGGTACATAAACATTAATAGTCATTTCGCCAAACGTGCAGTTTATCGGCGAATATTACACTCACTTCCGTTTCTATACCACTTTGCCTTATCTAATGATGACCTATCTAAGTAATCCTAAATAAGTAGTTATTTTATCTTATCTATTTAATACTACCTTACTTTCCCTATCGTTTGAGGCATTCAATAGCAACTTTTTGAGTCTGGTTTTAAATATATTTTTACTGCTACACTCGTCTTCAAAAGTAATGGTGTCAAATATTCGCGGTGTTAAGTAGCTGCGTGTCCTTTACAACAGCCAACCATCTTACTATTTGAGAAGGGCTCTCATTTCACGCTCCTTCAATGCATGGTTATGTCATAGCTTCAAATCGTACTTCGTTTTAGATTTGTCAGGCTCATCAATATGTATACATTTATGTATAGAGATAAAGCTGAAAAGTGTAAAGTTAAATGATTATGAAGCAAAAATGAAAATTCTCTTGAGTGCGATGTATAAAAAAATATGTATATGCTTCCAGAACTGCCAACGTTTAGTCTGATTCTGTTCCTGGTGGGCAAGTTCGGCATCTCCGTGGTGTTCACGTCGCTTTACCTATTCACCTCGGAGCTGTACCCCACGCAGTTCCGGCACACGCTGCTCGCCTTCTCGTCTATGATCGGTCGTGTCGGCTCCATCACTGCACCACTCACGCCTGCTCTCGTAAGTTCCATATCATTATATCAGCCGAAGGGCGACCACTGCTGCACATAAGTAGGCCTCTCGCAAAAAGTGCCACAATGACCACCCACACACCACACCACACCACCCGTATCCAGCGGACTCCTGCGACCTTCGCCAGGTCATCAGTCCATCTAGTCCACCCGTGCTGCTCCTTCCTGTACGTGGTCACGGCACACATGGGTCTATACATAATATAATTAATATATAATTTTGCCAGGCCGTGGTTGGATGGTTGAGGATAGTGTCCCCTTGCCTGGCAATATAGAATGTTGATAGGGGAGTAGGTAGAGGGAGTGTGGACTACGCCCCACACTCAGTGAGAGACAGAACTCTGACTTGACTACATATACCTAACTATAGTCAACTGACCGCCGACAACTGACACTTTATTCCACAACTCTATTTCCTTATATACTAGTAGCTACATTGTATAGGTACAGACATACATAATTACTCATACCTCTCGCACACTCTTAATCTCTACCTAACCTTAACCTAAGCACGTAGTCCAGATAATCTAATCTAATTAACATTATGTGCCTGCCGGCACAATAATAATTATATATTTTGAGGTATTTGTTTAATCAATTAAACAAATACCTCAAGTAAGACTATGGAGTATAGTATATAATTTCAGGTCTTTCAACTCGGTAATATGTACTACATTGGTTATTTACCCAACTGTTCAACCTTAGAGTTTTGGAGAGAGCAACGTCGAAAACGGTTATATTATGAGCTCAGTTGATTATGAATATATGACTGTTACATGACTCGAACTACAATTTAATATTCGAAGTAAAAACGGGTAAAGACCATAACTACATTGGGCATTCAATATCAAATCCTACCAATAATAAAGAACAGAATTATTTTTATCGGGACTAGAAACCTTTTGGCGGCGTCAATAGGCGCAAATTTTGTAACAGATGAAAACATATTTCGACTTTATTGACATCGACAAAAAGGAACTTTGAGGCTGATACATATGAACTAACTTCTGGGCTGGTACAAAGATCCAAAACGAGTCTCGGTTTCCGACAAAAAATCACGCCACTTAGCTCGGTCCTGCGCAATTTCTCGCCAGCTTGCACCGCTGGCTCCGAAATCACGCAGAACCAAAGCCACGAATACTTGGTACTGGGGGTGACCAACAGAACATCATCCGATCGGTTGTCCTAAGTATGATCTCTTCACTGGTCGGTCTTCTCTCATCCTCTCGAGGTAGCCAAGTCAGCGAAGAGCGAGGTAGCCAAGTCACGTAGCCAAGGCAGCGCTTTTAGCCTACATTACCTATAATATTTGGTTCGGCCAGCTCTTCTATTGCGGCATTCAGAAAAAACATATGAAGATGAATACATTTATTTTCTACAGATGGATTACTGGGAGGGCATCCCGTCGCTGATGTTCGGCAGCATGGGCGTGCTCGCTGGGCTCCTGGTGCTGACGCAGCCAGAGACGCTGGGCACGCGCATGCCCGACACCCTCGCCGAAGCGGAGGCCATTGGCCGCGCGCCCAAGGCTGGGCCCGACAGCTGAGCATCGGCCGCGCGCCCAAGGGTAGCCGAGATTGCTAAGCCGCTCTAATCATAAGACTGTCACCGTTAACCTTAAACGTTTTATAGTATTTAATAGAATGATATATTTTAAAGACGATTGAGTGTCTTTGTCACCAATTTCCTGAAAATTATGAGGCCATCTTCATCATCATATCAGCTGAAAAACGTCGACTCCCCCAAAGCGCACCACTATGATCGGTTCTGAGCCTTTACCACCTGGTAAACCACCTCCAGCCAATGATTTGCCTCCAGCGGGGAGTCTACCCACACTGCGCCTTTTGGTACGTGGTTGCCACTCGAGAACCCCACCGCCCCCACGGTCATCTGTTCTTCGTTCAATATGCCCCGCCCACTTGTTTGAATTGGATGTCGCAAAAGAGACATCAAAGTTAACTTTTTGAAAATGAGAGTATTTAGTGACACTTTAGAATATTATTAATGTAATATGCAGGGTGACATCGGAGACGTAATCAGAAGCTATTTTTTCAGACTCTACACATGATCGCATTTTCCATGCAATAGTTGTTACATCGAATAAAACAAGTTTATTTTTTCAAATTGTTACTTGAAAAATAATAACGCCATACTTAAATAATGGTCACCCTATCACTTTTGACACACGTTGTATGAGGGATGACAAGACGTCGTGTGGTGTAGGGTGAACATGTTGTATGAAACATAATTTTTTCTGTTAATAATTTGAGAAATAATAGTCAATGTTGCAAGTAGTAACTGTGATATCATCTTTATTGAGTTTGTCTTTCAATACTTTATCGAGTCAAATAATTTCTGATCACGTCTCCGATGTCAGCCTGTAGATTAATCTATAAGGACAAGAAATATTTGAGGTTTTAGTATGAGAACTAGATATAAAACGCGCTATCATCACGCGGTATATATCAGGCATGTGTACCGTATGTGTATTATAAAGGATTAAATGATCAAAACGAAGTTATTTTGCAATTCGTGTATTAAACATGTTACTAGTATTGTCTTCATTATTATAAAACTAACAGCAATTAAGTACCTAATAGATTCTATACAATTTTTACAAACATTCGTTCAAATGGTTCTTATGGCAAACCTTTTACCTCAAACTAAAAGCTTTAATACAGTTCATAAGTATGTAACTGTCTTCACAGTTCTTATGTTTACTTATAAAAATACTTTTGGCATGAAAAAAATATTTATTTTTTAAACTATGTTTAGATATATTATAAGTATGTATTATGTATAATTAGAATCATAGAATATCACAAAAATCTGGCTTACAGAAACGAACCTTCAAAGAACAATGAAGTATTCTTCCCTAATTTTCATAAATAGTTGTTAAACTAACGAGGTAAAAATAAAACTCGACAATGGTTTAACTATAAATAATACAAAAACACAATTAACGTCAAATATGATCTCTACATAAATGCGTTATTTAAAACAACTTAAATCAATTCAGTAATAATTGAATCTAATTATATTTATGAAAGTGTACAGATATACATTGCGAATGATATTTCATATTTGTACAAACCATATAAATAATACAAACCATACTGATGATTCTCATTAGCATCAGGGTACACCGGGTAAGGACACTCCATACAAAAGGTACATCCGCGGCTCACGCACACATACACGCGGCGATGTGTCCGCTTGTGCTACGCGCTAAATGATTGACGTGTCGGCCGGTCTCCCCCGTTCTCAGTCGGGGCCGCCTCGCCGTCGCGGCAACACGTTTAACGTAAAGTCAGGCCGGCAATTACTACGCGCGAATCGCGCGACAAATTAAGTCAAGTTACGACCGTCATTGTTATGTTTATGGATGTTTCAATTCATAAATATTGCCGACCACTTGAGTCTATTTTAATAGTGCGTAATATTAGGTATGAATTACATAGGAACAGATCAAGTACCTTGAATACCTAAAACACTTAGTACTTATTTTTAAAATAGAAATTAATGATAATAATATTTTTCTTAATGAAAAATATATAATAATGAAGTACGTAATAAGGTAGTTCATTATTTTATGTCGTAATCTTTTAAATACTCTTTTATGGAATTATATGCTTTCTTAACTAGAAAATTAAACAACTCTTTCTTGAATAGAATATATGTACTTAGATCATGAATGTTTGGGATGTGGAGGAATTGGAGCCCTATTGTTGTCACTCGCGTGTCCGTCTGTCACACATTTTTTTCCGAAGATTTTTTTAAATTCCCATTGACATATCAACTTGAAATTTAGTGATTTGTTTATCATTACGTATATTTTACGAGAAGATACCAATACATTAATAAATCAGATTTGTTTTTTAGTTGTACGGAACACTCGGTGCGCGAGACCGACTCGCACTTGGCCGGTTTCTTTTTCATTAATTTACTTAGACTCGCATTTTTATCTATCTATTCAAACTAATAATATAGGAATGATGCTAATCACATGTCAAAACAAAGAAAGACGTTTTGTACAACCCTGCGTTCGAACAACTACTTATTACCGCTGACGTCACAACTGCTCCTAACGGCCGCACTGTCCCTACCCTGTGTACCCTGTTAGCATCATCATCATTTTTACAAAATAAACGACCAATGACACTTGATAGCACCTAAAACAACCACCTAAAGGCCCCTATCGTATTTCGTAATACATAGTTACGGGATTCGCGAGTGTTTTTAAGCACTACACTTACAGGAACTACTAGGTCGCGTTTATATGTAAGTGTGGGTATAACATAAATATAATATCATGGCCACACTTCTTAAAACAGTTCATTTGCTTAAATATTAGTAAACTAAGATTGTACTTTGAGCAATGAGCACCATACGTTTTACGCATCTCCTTAATTTGGCACGATCACAAATATCACAATCACTAACAGGTTAAATTTCTAATTCCTTCCACTGCAATCACTACCCTGCTCACCGTTAAAAATATTCAGGGCACTTAAATAAATATAGTCACTTTTTGTCTCTTTCTTATCGTTACATTGGTGTTATTTTACCTACACGTAACGAGAATGACGAGACAACATACATCTACCTTATAAAAATATTAGAGGCTGAGAGGTGATCTGACGATTTTTACGATAAATCCACACGTCGAGGACACTCTCGCCACTTACGAGTGATATAAAACACATGGCACTGGCACTTTCATCATAAGACCGTTACATTCTCCCCCTTGTGGTCCAGGTGCTCTTCTTGTTTTGCTGCACGTCGTTGGGCAAATGGGCAGTGGGGTGAGGCTGGTGCAGGGCACCACGATGATGAAAACAGTGTCGGGCCCTATACGAACGCCCCGGCACTGTCATCATCAGACCTTGACAGTGTCTTCCCTGTGGTCCAGCTTCTCCGCTTGTTGAACATCGTCGGGCAGCGGGCAGCGGCTGGTGTCAGGCAGCAGCAGCGCCAGCAAGCCTGACACGAACGCCACCAGCCCGAACACCACGCTCGGCAGCCCATGCATATAATGTTCCTGTAATTCATTTAAAATGATTTTTATTCATGTGAATTAGGGTTAAGCAACGTCAGTCATGGTCAACTCTTGGATGGGTGACCAGTATGAGTGGTTACTAACTGAGCAGTCCCGTGCGTGCGTTAGAAGGTACGTTAAACCGTTGATCGTGGCTGCTTTCTGTGAAATCAGTCGTTAAGCCAAGTTAGTCCTTTGGGCGGCTTGTTGCAATTTTCAGCTCAATCGGTTGAAGATAACTGCTTAAAAATTCAGTTGCAAGATTTGCCCCGAACATTACAAACATGGCAGGTTAAATAAAAGGTTGTAAAAATCAGATCCAGGTGTTCGAAACTCGTTATTATTAAGTCTGCTAGGACAACTCACCAGGAGAGGCACCTGCGGCGCCAGGATCGCGCCAACGCGGCCCACCGTGGTGGCGACGCTGCACAGCGAGTTGCGTACCGTGGTCGGGAACACCTCCACGCTCACCACGTACAGCGAGAACATGCCGTAGCTATTGCACATGTTGCCCAGCATGTACAGCACCACTGACAGCCAGCCTAACGCTGCAAACACACATTACATTATATTTCATTTATTTAGACTATCATTCGGCTACTCCAGCCAGATGACTGATCCAAGATAAATCGCTCTACTCTTGCTCATTGCTTTCAGTTTTGGTTTAATTCATAGCAGGAGTGTAGCACTCTTTGTGGATATCATCCATAATTTTAATTAATCTGGTATTTCTTTATCTTTGTCAGAATAAGAAGTACATTCACTGAAAAAGGAATGCATGAGAAATTTAACATTATGAGCAGATTACGTGGCGTGATTAACACACCTAGACCTCTCGGGTATACGCATATTAACCAAGTAAAGAATATTGTTTTTCGGTTAAATCCGTTTACATTGTTTCATTAAACCAGGTAAATTATAAATTATCTGCAATTTTTAAACAAAAAAAGACTTACAATGTGGCATTAACGTGGACGCAATAAAGCAAACGGCGCACAGGCAGTACGACACGCAGATCGGCGCCTTCCTGCCGAAGCGGTTCAGAGTGAGCGCCGTGAGGATGCGCGCGGGCACCGTCATCAGCTGCAGCACCGAATAGTTGAGGTACTTGTTGCCGATAATGCCCGTCGAGTAGATGATGGCGCTCGTGTACACGAAGGACATACACACGAAGCACGCGGAGATGAGCGTCATGCGCAGCAGGATGGTGCGCGAGCGCAGCACGGACAGCAGGTGCTTTGAGTTCAGGCGCGGCGCGTTGTTGTTCTAGGGTTGAAGTTTGGGATAAATATTTGTGGTCAATATCAGTCAGTAATGATAGCGGGCTGCACAAAAGTTAGTGAGGCCTATAAAGCTTATGTTGTATTATTTGAGGTGCAACAGTTTGACAATTATTTCAGTAGACACTTTTTATTTTTTTCGTAAGATCTGACGTATCCAGTATTCCAGATAAATAAAGTGAAAAAAAAGTAGTTTACCCACTGTGAGTCCCAGTGAGTCTATTTATGGAATTCTGCGAAATTACATTATCAGCTTCCAGATATGTTTTAGGCTTTTGGAATAAATTTTTAACTACAAAGTAAATGGAAAGATTCTGATATGTTTTAGAGCAAGATATATACATACCTCTTCATTATTATTCTGTTCTATCGACTTCATCATTTGCTTCGCTTTATTAGAGAACTCGACGTTGTTTATCTTAGCGACTTTGTTAAGCACACGGATGGCTTCATCGTTCTTGTTGTGAGCCAAAAGCCAGCGGACGCCCTCGTCGATGAGGAAGATGTAGAACACAGCGACCAGGAGAGGCGCGTAGATGGCTCGCAGGAGGTGGCGCCAGTACGGCACCTTCCAGGCGATCAGGCCGAAGAACGCGGTGCCGACGTTGGTCAGGATATCCCAGATGCACGAGAAAGCCACTCGACCGTTTTGGCTCACGGCTTCCAATGCTATAAAGAGTTGAGAGAAAACGTCAATGTTGGAACAGATACAATTACTGTATATTTACAAAGCAAACTTTATACGTCAACTCAATTATACCATACCTCGAGGAAATTGGAACATTTACACAAAAAAATTCGTTTATACAAAAGAAAGCTGGAGGCATAATTTTATGGTATAGACAAATGCTACTTACAGAGCACCATAGAGGCGTTTCCGTATCCGAAGGCAGATTCGATGAACTCGAAGACGAGCAGCATCCAGTAGTTAACGGAGAAGGACTTGAGCAGCCCCACGACGCCCACGAGCAGGGGCGTGCCCACGATGATCACTTTCCTGCCGTATCTGCATCCAATCAATCAAATAGTCAAATTTTGCTAATGGTTCATATATAGTTGTGGATGTTTGCCCTCTAATGGAAGGATCTAAAAGGAGCGTTCGTGGTTCAGCGGCACTGGCGCCGCGTTGCTAGGTTAAGCAACGTCGGCCGTAGTCAACTGTTGGATGGTGACCCCTTTGAGTGGTTACTAACTGAGCACTTCCGTGCTTTGGAACGCACCCTAAGCCGTTGATCCCGGTTACTGCCGGTGGCTTGAGAACTTCTTACAGTCAAGTTGACCACTCACTTGACAAGCCTAATCACAATAAGGTCGTGTAAGTCTCCTCTTGGGTTGCCAGGTCAAATGGCAGTCGCTTCCATAAAAACTAGTGCTTACGCCTATTCTTGGGCTTAGTTAGCGGACTCCGGGCATACTTCAGGATGCAACTGTACGAGGATAACACCAGGGTGGTGATGCCCTATAGCTCTAATATGGCTGACGAGGTCAAACTTGACAATGTCTCACACAAAAGAACAAGCTGAAGTGACAATTTAGAGTAGTACTGAGCTATGCACGTTTATGCGATGATATATGTGTTTACGCGACTCAAATTATCAGACCGAGATGGTGTTAGATTCAGCCGGATCCTGGACGTCCTTCGGCTGATATGATGATGATGATAATAGATGCAGGTACCCAGTACCAAAATTGTGTTTAGGCACCTAATGCTCCCTTAATTAATAAAAATAATAATTAATTAGTGCATAAATTAATTTATTGTACCCATAGATATAGAATCATAATCATCAGTCAAACTGTGCAAACATTTTTGTGGGACTTTGTAATTGCATATGCGGTATAATTATTGATAATACTCGTAATAATAATTACTATTCGGATCAGTGGCGCATTTGTTTAAGCGTTCATAAACAGTTAAACCAGCGGGTCGTACCTGTCGGAGACGAACCCGTACATGACCAGGGAGATGATGAGGCCCAGGTTGTGCACGGTGCCGATCATCGTGCGCTTCCACGGTTCGCAGCCCAGCTCGAACTGAAACACCACAAGCAGTTGTTAAACTAAATTTCCTTTAAGGAGTCATGGATTTAGTTTCATCAGCATACGATAAGTCCAACTGGGCCTAGTGCCTCTCGTGGTTTTATTTATCTGACGTCGGTAGCATATAAGCGTACGGCCCACCTGATGGTTAACGTTCGCCGTAGCCTATAGACGCTTACAACTCCAGAGGTGTCACATGCACATACTCTTTTTTTGAAAAGCCGCATAATGTGATCCTTTGAGAAAACCGTTCCTCAAAAACTGTAACGTATGTATGTGACTATTTAGGTCTTAGTGTGTGGAGAAGCCCGCATGCCAACCGTGGCGATTATGGCATTTACCCCCCATGAAATTGGGGGAGGCCTATGTCCAGCAGTGGACGTCTTTCGGCTGATATGGTGGTGGTGGTGGTGGTGGTGTGGAGAAGGAATGGGGTGCACTCCCCTAGCCCACTACTTTTAGTATATAATACCAACTATTCCTTATTCTGTGATAATACACCATCCACTATCTTGTTGCAAGAGTCGGCAGGGTTCCCCGCTAAGCTTTTCTTCACCAAAAAGTTAACGGTAATATCATATCCCATATCCCATCATGAAATTCTCACAACACAGGACAAGTTTCAAACCCCAGACATTTGTTTGAAAGCTGCATGCCTAAGCCACTATGGAAGAATAGTTACTTCTAATTGTAAATTCGATTTAATACATTGCTTTCAGTGGTTATGAAATAACACTCATTAGGTTTCTTTGAAATAATATAGTATTAAGTAATTAGATGATTGTTAGTTACGCCTCTCGCATACTGCCACAGTAGTGTGACAGAGCGTTTTGTTATTATATTATCAACAAATGCAGCCATTCTGTCAAAATTATCGTGCCCAAGCACCATTCAAACGAGAAACCCTTTATAATATCGCCATGTCCGTCTGGCGCCAGGGGTTCCGTTATTATTATTTTTTGTTTCTTGCCGGTTTGCGTAGTATAAAACTTTATAATGTTTTGTTGAAGTCTAGTCATAGTGTGTTAGTAGAAAACTTTTAGAATGTCTATTTATTACTTAGCGAACGTTGTTAGTTGTGTCAAACACATAGTAACTGCAGCTCTAACGCTTAACTGAGACTGTTCCTGAGGTATGGGAGCGGCACGGGAGGGGTGACAAGACTGCCGCCCGACTGAAGTTACGCGTTGTTTGACGTTCCGTAAACACGCGTAACGTCCCGTGCCGCTCCCATACCTCAGGAACAGACTCAGTTATGCGTTAGGCCTGTAGCGGCTCGACCGCGTGATTTTTTTATAATTTCAAAAGTTTATAAACTGTCTCGATAATAAAATCTATAAAATAATTAAACCTACTAACAAAATTTCCGAAAAGCGGTTGAGTAATGCGACCTGTAGAGAATAACAGCGGAAAACCCGCCGGCCGGGCAAACATGTCGCCGCACAGGATAAAATCCTATATGAAAGGAGTTTTACCGAAGCTGAAACGGAGACCTCGTTTCACTCGGTCAATAACGGGCAGGCAATTACGGATTTTTTGCCTTGTCTCATAAATGGGATATAGGTATAGGCCAGAGTAATTAATTATGAAAACTTTTACACAAGGACAGTATAACATTGACATTGAACCCCATAATCAAGCAGGAAGTAAATACTGAAAGCGATCCCGACCTTTATTCACTTTAGATCAAACATTCAAACCCGATGCAGTCTACACAAGTTTATTGATTTCAAGGCCATGAGAACCCGTGAATACAACTCATTCAGAGCCGATGCATCGCATACAATACTGCGCCAGCCGGCGGTGTGGTGCCTGTGCCTTGGACCGAAGTTTTCCGGCCGCGGCCCTGGCAATGACCGTTACGTTACAGTGCGTACTCGCTTTGTGCTGCGCGTGATTATACTGCCATTAGCGATTCAGACTTGTTACTGGGTTGTTTGCGCCTAGATAATCTATTAAAGATATTTTGAGGTGTTTAACTTTTTTATGTATCAGTTCAGATTCAGTTCAAAGAGCATCCATCTAGCAGTTCTACTGCAAGGACTCGGAAGAGCTGACTATGGAGAGGAGGTGTTAGATAACGGAGGCGGCTAGCTTGTCCCTCCTAGTGTAACGTATGAGGATGGAAGAACTTTTTTAGGTATCAAGTGAAAAGTATTCATTTTAAATTTCAAATTAAAGAGAAATTTTTTAAAAGTTTGCGCTTGGGATAGTATTTGAACCTGCGACATCCTGGCATACGGCGTCAATCGCTCTAGCCAACTGAGCTATCGGAACAATCAAACTCAGGCACAAAATCGATCACTAATTTACCGGCAATTGACACTTAATTGCAAAAATATTTTCGTATAACTGTCGTTAGGTATGGTTGAGATTATTTATAATGTCGGACTTAAAATAAAACTGCCATCAGATTATGAACCTTCTTTGAATTGTTTTTTCTCTCTAATAGAAATTTAATTTTTTCGTTAGCAAGGCGTTATTGCTTCATAATAAGCAAAATTAGCTAATTACGTTTTTAGTATAGGTATATCAAAGTTGCTATGCCGCAGATATAGGTACTAGACATTGATGCTTAAAATTGCACTGAAGAGAGTATGCATTATTTTAGAGAGGTTCCACTACTAATAGTGGTTGCTCACCTCAGCAGCAATGCTGTTGTAGTTTTCATAGACGAGGCGGTCGCACGCCACGGTACTACGAGAGCTGAAGTGGTCCGGGCTGCACGAGTTGGACGCGTTCCATTGCGAGCCGGGAACTGACGCGTTGAACACGGACTCGTAGGGAGCCGCCCGATAGCACGTATTGGATGCATTCGTGAGCGCAAATTGCGTCCATGACGCGTTAAAGCTGGGGTCTACTGAGTCGCATTCGGGCACTGCGCATCTGAAAATTGAAAGAATCCCTCGTTACTAAGATAAATACATTTTCAGTGATAAGATTGTACAGCCGAGTTCGAAGATATGTGCATAAACAAAGTGATCAAAAATATGTGAATACAACTTTGATATAAAGTTACTCAGAGTAGGTAAGTAGTTTATGACCCCCGCAGCGCAAGCCCATGTGACGTCATCATCTTGCTTCTTGTGTGCCTACCCTACAACAATAGATTAATATACATACCTAATTAAATGACAAATAACGACTGAAATCAGCCCAATGAACGACTGGCTGATGATTGCATGTTTCCCGAAACTAAATGCATTCAGAGTTAATTCAATAAAATAAATAAATACATATTGGGGGACAATCTTACACAAATTGACCTAGTCCCAAACTAAGCAAAGCTTGTACTATGGGTACTAGACGAAGATATACATACTTATATATAAATACATACTTAAATACATAGAGAACATCCAAGACCCAAGAACAAAATCCGTGCTAAATGCACAAATAATGCCCTGGCCGGGATTCGAACCCAGGACCTCTAGCTTCGGAGGCAGTGTCACTACCAACTAGGCTAAACAGGTCGTCAAACTCAGGGAAATGTTCGAATTTGACTTCTTCATGGGTCCTATCAGAGCTTAAGTAGTGTTTACCCTATTCATCCCTTTCTAATATGTAAACATAAAATGCTTCATCGTCGGCCTCATCTTTGCCCCCTGGCTAGATGCTGGCCAAGAGCAAACCCATTTTTAATAAATAAATAATAATAATAAAATGAAAAAAGAAACGGACAACAATGTCCCCACTTCCAGTTATCTTATCACCGAAAATATATAAATCATGATGAAATACCTAATTAGTTTGTACTTCCTACTAAAGTTAATCATTCAACTCTGGACCTTAAGGAGTCATATACACGTCATAGCAAATGATAACCTGTGACCGACATAAAGACGTATGAATGGTACCTACACCCCCTTAGCTCATACGGCTTTGCGAAACCTACTCAATTATCGAGAGAGCACATTGCATTGTTCACTATGTAGCTCTTGATTAATTGTCACTTGTTTGTATCATACACAATTAAATTTTGTGACGTCCAAAATGACACGTGCCGTGATAAAAATGTATATTTACTCGTAAGACAAGAATAGATTCTTCAAGTAGGTAATGCAATGACAATAGGTAAGCACGATGCGGTGGTTGCCATGTCATTTCAGATGGCTGAATTCGACACGCTCAAATGACACTTCAACACGACAATTATATGTATGGCTGGCATTCGGTATTCGGTTATAATTGTTATCGTGAAATTACCCATTACGTCTTTGGGTGATTGTACGTAAAATAGCAGTGAATAACAATTCACTGCCAAACTTAATGTCAAATTAATACAAATTATCCAATCATAACATTACACTTTGGCTATCGGAAGTATCTACTAATGGTACATATATTGTATTTTGCCTTAGAGTCTATGACCTTCCATGCGTTTTTTAAACGCACGTTTTTTTTAATAATACCACGTCGGTGGCAAACAATCGTACGGCCCGACTGATGGCGAACGGTTACCGCAGCCTTTGGTCGCCTACAAGTCCAGGGGTGTTAAATGCCGGCCCTTTAAAAAGGTAAAAACACCTTTCTTAAAAAACACCATACTACAGTTTTCCCTCGGGAACCTCAAATTTAATGTAAGTTAATACAAGTCTTGTACGTATATTATTCGATTGTGTATGAAGAAATATTATACACTTATTTCAGCTGTAGACTTTTTAAACTTAAGATTGATACATTCAAGGTCAAGATTTGCAAAGCTTTCTTCAATTCTGTCTAGATACGCGTCTACGTGTCGTGGCTCGATGAAACTGCCCTTGAACTTAGATGCGCAAGCGCACGTGTTGGTGTCTATTTGATTGTTATGATATAATCGGCAGTTGGACTGCGCGCATATACAACTTGATGGTCTTTGTATGAATATACATTTAATTGACTATTCAAGGAATTTAAGCCCCTAAATTGTAGTGGTCAGACAATTGTTAAAAATACGTATAAACAAAACATTTAAAAATAATTACCAACTAACTGCTTACAGCGACAAAGATTTTTAACTGTAAATTAATAAATTCTCTCGAAATGTGTAGGTACCTACTTTAACAATGAGGAACATTTTAACATTTGGCTAACTTGACTTTTTTTTATATACCACGTCGGTGGCAAATGAGCGTACGGCCCGCCTGATGGTAAGCGGTCACCGCAGCCTATGAACGCCTGCAACTCCTAGGGGTGTCACTTAAATATGACCTGTTCAATATACTGAGCAAGGGCCTCGGGTCACCAGTGCGTCGACTCTCGTCTAGTAGAATTTATCGTGTTGATAACAAAACACAAACCGACATTATGGAATGCGTATGACCGCAACTATACTACTACTCTAAATATACGTAATAGTGTATTCTTGGCATCAGAAGTCACATTACGGGCTACAATGTCTCTGGTCACGAGATTCCCGACACGTGTCTCTCGTATACACTAAATATAGAAAGCGAGTAATAGACAGGATCAATACTCGTTTGGCACTTTATTGACCGAGCAAGCGAAGTGAGCGAGGCGTCTGCATTTCAACTTGGACAAAAATGATATCGCTTTCCGGATTTCCGGCTGTTCCTTTACGGGTCGCATTTCTCGACTGATTGTCTTCAATTCTTATTAGCCGGTTCGATGATTATATGGCTTTTTTGTCAAGCCATTAATTGAAATTTAAAAAAATGCGGGTCAACAGCTCATAGAGCCACTAGTTTAAGACACTTTGGTATACGCATGAATGTTTTTGGCAAATTCTTCGGTTTGGTGTCAACAAATCTTTTTGGTACATTTTTCTCTTCGTAGCGAAACGTTACCCGAGTTATGCTGCCGGTCAATTTTAATGGAAGAGAAGTTTTTGTTTACCACCCAAATCTGAGGTTTGATTGGAAACGAACGAGTTCCCAAATTGAAAAACCCACGGAATTTATGCTATTCGAAGTTTGGAAATGATTTTTACATTCCATACAGCCCTTAAAGACTTCGCGGAAGTACAGATATCGGTTTATATCACAAATGAAGATAAACGAAAAAGTGCAAAATGGTGGCCATTTTTTGTTCCCACCACGGATTGGCCCCAGTAGCGTCCAGGGACACGGTATCCTGGCGCAATGAGTGTGGAGCGCCTATGGTACTTCGTTGGCGCCCCACATTGCGCATTAAATGAAAGTCTGCGGCCACCTAAAGTGCGGGGCACCGATAGCGCCCCTATGTAAGTGCGAGCTGCGGGCGGTAGGGTTGAAGTGAGTCTAAACTAAATTACTACGGCGTGTTGAATAATATACTACTACATACCTGAAAGGCACCTCAGCGGCCGTGAAGATGTAGTTAAAGTTGCACATGGCGAGGAAGGAGTCGCGGAAGGCCAGAAGCAACAGCAGCAGCAGCTGGTACTTGCCGAAGCTGCCCAACTCGCCAAGGATACCATCCAGATTGAACCCCTCATTCTCTTCCACCTGTTAGGAAAAACACTTTCATGAAACAATGCTGGCACTCCTTTCTATTTAGTATTATTCGTGGACTACCTGTAGCTTCACCACCACCTACCACCACCTACATTTACCTACTACTTCCTAGGAAAATTTATTATAATAATAATTATTATAACTGACGTCAGTTATCTCACTCAATAGCCCATCAGCCATTAGTCCATCATATTCACCCAATAATCCGGTTCATTTAGATTCCATCAACTAGCAATAGTCCCTGTACACCCTGGCGAGTGCTGTCTCTGTGTGCGTCCCATGACACGGGCAGGGACAGCATCCGCTCGGTATACCCCTTGCATTTCATTAAATTGTCAAAAGGGTCTCTACGTGTTGGCTATGTGGTACTCGGTTGGTGCTTCGGTACCTCGGTACTTCAGCTCCGCGCACGCCTTCCAAAGGTCCGGGATACCATTGGCCCGTGAGCGGAAAAGGCATACAATAATAATTTTATTAGTATTAAACCTACCCAAACAAATCTAAATTCAAATTTTACGTAACTTCGAAACAACTAAGATATTCTTGAAATGTGAAAACGTGACTTTGTGAAATTGATATTGAAGGTTATCTAAGGGGCCAACAAAGTCCATAAAACATTTTCGGAGAGGAAATATAACTCAACGCTATAATTGATAAATATCTAAAATATAATATGGGAATGACGTAAATATAACATTAATAACCTGGACTACATACATTAACTCGAAAGACTGAGATAAATCTATCAAGTATAACTCAATCAGCCTGTTAAAATACCATAGAGATTGACTAACCTTTTCCGTGTTTTCCTTTTCCTTGATGTCCTTGTTCGCAGTCATTTTGTCTGCTGTCTATTGCACTACCACTAGTATCACAGGAGTCCACATATCTGCAACAACCAACACACCTGTGAACACACCGCATACGCTGCGTTGTCCGCACATGCACATAGTTATCGCTCAAATCTCGGTTAACCTTATGTTCTTCATTATTTAAAGATTAAGAAAACAATAAGACCACAAATCCTTAAGAAATATTTAAACCGATTTAGTTTGTACAGTTCCTCGAAAAGGAAACTATTATTTCTGGATACAGTTACCGTTACGTTAGTTAAAGATAGAATTATAGGTTGTTATTATTTATAATAATCGCAAGATCTAATTTAATTAATAATACTCCTACATGTAACTGGTTTATCTATAATATTTTTCCTAGTAATGATTGTGTATGTTTTTGACAGTTATGTAGGTATTTAAATAAGTTGTATGTACGTACAATGTGTAGGATGAAAGTAGACTGAAGGAGTTAAACGTCAGTATTGGGTTTTATATACAGGCTCCGTGAACAATTACCCACGTAAGTGCTTTACATAAGCCATTGTAAGCATGCATCATTCGGAACCGCGTCACATACCGTTCCTAACTCTACTCTCAACTCCCATAACTGTCACACAGTAGCGTAAGGCTTGGGATTAACTTTACGGTTTATGGTTACTTCGGTAGGTTATTAATACTTACACATTACGCTTAAAATTAAAGTTTTCCTACATTTAAACTATCACTATTTCTTGCTATATGTAGGAGCTCGTCTCCAGTAGTTAATGAACCTTTGTACGCAGCTATATTGTGGAACGTCAGACATATATTTGTTTGTATACGTGTTTGATACACACCTGTAATTTTGAATATATAATATTTGATGACGATTATTATTTCATGAAATATCACGACCGTCTGTTCTTCAGCAAATTATTTAATTTTGACCGCGACCGGATAGATTAGACGTGGAAAAGCTTCCGAGGTTAAATGCATTACCAACTGCGTTCAAAAGTTTCACTTTACTTACGAGGCATCATAGTGGCGGGGCGTCTAAGCAGTTGACATTGTTATCACCAAGAACTTAATTTCCCTGTACGGTACTTATAACTGCTAGGTCCCTTGTGTTTTTTTTTTAAAGATCAACTGTGAAAAAGAAAGTTAGTGTCCCTATGGTGCGCGTCTAACTCGCGAAGTTTCAGAACTAACGTACCGCGCAGTTCTATGCTATTATAAATACTGCACCACGTGTGTGCACGTTGAGGCGTATATCGACAAATATTACGTGTTTTATTACACTTATTTAATTAATAACAATGATTAGAGCAAGCCAAGTCAAAGCTGAATCTCTAAAGCCGAGTAGGTACATACTCATTACTCAGCTGTAAGAGTAACAGATGGGATACAGTATACTTAATTGTTGGAAGTTTCAGGCATAATTATAAAATAATACTTCTTGCCGAGCAAAAAGCTCAACATTCCGAGCAGCGTGTCTGTACAATTATACCGATCTGTGTTAGAGTCGGAGTTGTAAGTTTCTTTTGGCACATATGTTGTTCTAAGTATATTGTCTAAATTCCTACACTATTTTTTTGTCATATTTTATATATTTTTCATTTGTGTGGTTTAGTTGTTAATTTGTTTAGCAGTACTTTATAATTGTTTTTGTTTCTTTAATTTTTACACATAATGTTTTGTGGGAGTGGTTGGATGTTACCCACAGGGATCAGGCTGAAAATCAGCGCTGCAGCCGCCAAGCTGTAGCATCATGCAGAGCCTGATCCTTTTTTCAGTATATTTTTCATTATATTCAGTATATACTTTTTTTAGTAATTTTTTTTTTCTTCTTTTACTATTCTTGTATTGTGTGCCTGATGCAAATAAATAATTTTTATTCTATTCTATTATCATTAATAAATAAGTAAAAATAGGCTTGTTTCGATCCGATCGTGACCGGTTCACAAAGCACGTATACACGGATGTAAAAGACAGCTCGGTAGTCAATACTCGGCTTAAACCACTCGCTTATCCACACGCCAGCCCGAAACCAAAAACAAAAACATGTGCAACTAAATCACAGCTGTAATCCCCATCACACTGAGGTTACTCTGTGGGAACTTTTCTACCCTTCTTGTGGATTTTAGCTCCCTGGACTTCTGACTTACTACATCATGATCAGCGAAAACCACAACAAACAGAAATATTTTCTCAAATCAGCCGATAGCAAGTCGTAAATCCACAGAAATACACATTTTTTTTTAATTTACCTTAAGTAAACAGTATCCATCGAATGATTAATAAAACGTAATTAATTATGCGGTTAACTAACATGATTCATTTACCAAATTGTCTTTACCCGTGCGTTGAAGTGGTAGTAGTGGTATTGTAAAAGTACGTTAAGGTATCTTTTATTTTAACTGCGACCACAATGACGACAAGGGTCATTCGCGCGTCGTAATTGGGATTTTATATAATGGATGAATAAATTATTCGTGGAAGGGGATTTCTGGACACAAACATTTATGAAAATTCATGATTTGTTTTGAAAATACCGTTGTACTTACTTATCATCACATTCTAGCGTTATCCCAGTACAGTTGTATCGTTGCATCCTGACAGAGGCCCGGGGCCCGGGGCCCGCTACCTAATTACAATAATTGGGGTAGGCACTAGTATTAACGAAAGTGACTGCTATTTGACCCTCTAACCCAAGGGGGAAACTAGACCTTATTGGGATTAGACTTGTCAAGTAAGTGGGCAACTTGACTATTAGAAGTTCTTAAGCCACCCGAAGGCCTCTAACTTAGCTTAACGACTGCTGTCATAGACAGCGGTCAGGATTAACGGTTTAACGTGCCTTCCAAAGCACGGGAGAGCTCAGTTAGCGACCACTCAAAGCGGTTACACATCCAACGTCGGCTGGTTAACTTCGCATACCGTATGCGGTACGCGGGCAAAGCTGGCCTACGAACCTGCACAATCGAAATGTACAGTTACTTTATCGGATCGGAATGCTACTGCAGTATTAATCGGTATATAATCGTAATGGTGTTATTTAAAAAATCTCCTACCAGCGTCGCTAGCCATATTTTGAATCAATAATTCATATGACCTAGACGTTTTTAAGGCACGAGTGAATAGGCATCTTTTGGGTGAGCTCGCGTCATCATCGGCCTCATCTTTGCCCCCTAGCTGAATGCTGGCCAAGAGCAATCCCATGTTTAATTAAAAAAAAGAAAAAAAAATAAGGTACTTTTTATTGTGCAAGGTTAAACCTGAATCGTACAAATGTTTTGATTCACTTCATAGCAATTATATTAAACGTATCCAGATAAACTTTGTATACGTAGGTTGGTTTTCTTATCAGTATTAATTGACCTCACGATCACGTGACTCACGTGATTACAATTATTCATTAAACTAAAGGATTTCATTTGTGTGAGGTGTGCAATAAAGAGGATTTGTATTGTATTGTATTGTATTTCCCTGCTATCAATTTCACGGTTTGAGGGCAGATGCTAAATTTGTAAAATACATCAATTCATATTTATTTGTAGGCAAGAAAGCAAAGTGGCTTACTTACAGTCCTATTGTCGTCTTATTGTGCAGTCTTATTGTTGTATGTTATTAAAGTCTTGTTGGTCGTTGTTTGTCGGCCTGTTTAGTCTAGTTTAAAGTGTAACTGCCACCGAAGCTAGAGGTCCCGGTTTCGAATTTCGGTAAGGGTATTTGTTTCTGTGGTGAGCAGAGACTTGGATGTTTTCTATGTATTTAAGTACATTTTTCATCACACTTACTCGTAAAGGGTCTTATTGTACGCAGGCGTATAGAGTAGTTATAGCCGATTTAGCTTCCTAGGGAGTTATTGGTTTTTTGTGATCTGATTGGTTTAAAAAAATCTAGTGGGCCGCGCTCCACAAGAATACTGCTCTCTGATTGGTCGCAATATAAAAAAAAATTGTTTAATGTTTATTTATTTATAATTTATTGTATCTCGTAGGTACCCACTCTAGCTCCATGCCTACAGATGTCGTGAATAATTCTTTCGCATCCGCTCAACTCGAAATACGATTACACCCGAAGAAGTGTCAATCATTTAGAAAAAACAAACTTAAGAAGATGACCCGTTGTATTGTATGTATGTAGTTGTAGCGTGTTCGAATACACATTAGTATTACATATTTAGAATGTGCAACACAAACAAAACAATCGCCTATTCCAACAGGTCACAACTACATACAACAGGTCATTTTCTTAAGTTTTTCACCTATACCGTATTATTTAACATTCAACAACTCCCAGTTTGGATTCTGATATTTGACATTGACTTACAACAAGAAATGAACTCGTCAATAATTTAATACTGTAATTGAGCATGCAGGGCCGCAACATACTGCTCACCAGTGTGATACCATATAAAGAACGCTTTCATGACTTATTACACTTAAACTGACCACCGATGACATCACTCGTCGCAACAGTGCCAACTCAGAAAATCGCCCGTCGTCGGCTGCTGAGCTTTCATTACAACGTCACATGTTGTTTTGCTATTCGTGTATGCACACAGTCCGGTAAATACCATACAAGTTGACGTAGCTACGTGGCTACGTCACCGGAACGTCACAAGATTACCCTACGTACACTAACATCTTCCTGATGACCTAAGTATCACCACACTCTAGAATACTAACAACCTAAAGAGGCACACTCATAAAGTAGGTGATGTTTTATGTTGATAAAAAGGGAAAAGATAAACATGTTTAAATACTTTTTGTGCCCCCTGTAGCCGAGCGATAAGCCTCGCGTCTTTTAATCTGGAGGTCGTGAGTTTGAACCCCGGCTCGTACAACTAGGTGAGTATTAAAAAAACGTATGTGCAGTCAGCAGCAGAAGTAGCTAAGCGGGCCTAGAGCTCAAAAGGAGCCACACACAAACTCAAATGTTAAGGGAATAAATAAGGCTCTGTGTTGATTGTGATTTAGCTATTTCTGCGGCTCCTACCTCGTGTTTATTTGTAACAGAATATAAAATGACCTACAATAACGATCGATGACAGGAGATCTGCTAAGACATGTTTTCCTTAAGACTATTATATAAGGGAAGATTAAAGGAAAGATGGGAAGAGGAAGGCAAAGAGTTTCTTGAACAAATAAAAGAGTAGGTCAAGGTCGTGTCTTATCAGAATGTGAAGGAGATAGCAGAGGACAGAAACGACGACAAGTGCAGTCAATTCTTAAATCGAAGAAGAAGAAGAATCACGATAATTTTAAGGTAGTTTTGATATTTAACAGTAGTTTTTCAGTAAAGGGAATTATCGTGAGGAGATTGGTATGATCCCAGCAAGATCTAGTATTATGTCTGGGTTGGAAGGCCAGGTGGCAGTCGCTTTCGTACAACTAGTGCCTACACCAAATCTTGAAACTAGGCGATAACTTGGACCTCGGGCTCCAGTAGGAGACAACTTACTTACACATCCTATACACCATAAGTTCGTTTGTTCCCACACTCTGCCTGGTTCCGGCAAAATACCAGCGCTACAAGTCACACTTGTCCCAGCGCATGCTGAATCGGTATTATGTCGTGACAATTAATTAAGTAGTTATAAAATTAGTACTTATAATTTTAGTTTGTAAGAGTTATCTGTTAAAGCACTCTTTTTTTTAATCTCAAGTATTGTATTGTCAAGTCATATACGCAAATAAAGTCTTTATCGATAGATAAAGACTTTATGATAGATATTTCATAAGGAAAGTTGGCAGCGTCGATGTCGCCACACACGTTGAGAAGCACTATAATTATAATTATTCATATTCACAAATATTAAAATGTAACTGGGATCTATGAACGGACAAAACTTAACTTCTACACAACTTCTACGAGATAGAGCTCTTAACCCGAATATGTATAGTCCTATGTTGTCCCTTATGTTCAGAAGCAGACCATAAAATGGAAAAAATCAAAATTTAATGCTTTGAGCAGGCTTTGAGCAGATTTCCAACCTAAAAAAAGTCTAAGCCTTCTGGGTTGATGTCGCTGTAAGCCTCCCTAAGGCGTTGTAAGAGAGAACTAGTGAAGGATTTCGTGCCCGAGCTTGGTTCTTCCAATAGCTCAGAGGCTAGAGCGATTGGCCGCGTATGTCAGATTTCGCAGGTTCGAATACTGCTCGGAACATTACACTTTTAAATTTATCCCTTTAATTTGAAATTCGGAATTTTCATGAGCAGCGTTACTGCTTAATACAAAATGAATTCATTATTATATTACTCGTCGCGTACTCGCAGCGCATAGATAACGTAATAATTACTCGTACCGTATTACATGAATATTCATATTTTTTATTCGTCATTGTTAACCGGCAGGGTTATTATAGCAACTATAAGTTAATACAGTTATATTCACCCATAACGCTAAGAAATATTAGTACTTATATTATTTATAAGTGTCTATTGAAATTAAATGAGGAAAACTTATGTTATTAGGCGTGCACCGTGGTCGTTGCGTCGTTAATGAGTGTCCAGACACAATACTCTGGATATTCCTGCTGTGTGACGAAAACAATTAACTTTATATTATATCTCGTTACAAATAAAGATGACTCACGCTACACGCCGCGTGCCAAGTCCCAAACATGTGTTCTGTAAAAACTTAACACACTGTGTAACATATAGTGATTGTTTTATCTTATTATACATTTTGCAAATGAAAGACATAATAAATGTCATATACATTTATTTTTGATGGATTGGATTTGCTCATATATTTATGAACTCGACTGTACTATACAGTCAATATCGAAAATATGGCGTTAGAGCGTATTACGAGTATATGCTTATCGTTGTGGGAACGGTGACTTTGTCTGTACATATACCTACAATTGTTATGTGTCTTAAAAATGTAGGTACTTCTAAATTTATGCTTAATCAGATAACGAGAAACTTGCGCATCTGCATCTGTAATCGTAAGCAGGATGCTCCCACTTATACGTATTCGAATCACTTTTTCCTTTGTTTTAAATGTAAAGAGCATCATACGAGTATACAAAGACATAAAACATACATATTTTGGAAAAAGTCCAGACGGTACAGATTTAGCCGCTGAATTCCAGAACATGTTTAAGCATATTATATGTGACACGAGTGGAAGCGAGCGACACACATTCAAATCAAATAAAAATGCGAATTCTACGTTGCAGATTGACCCCAGCTTATAGACATTACATTGGGAGTTTACACTCACCTTTTTTTTTTACCTGGGGAAATGCAATTACCCATCCCGCCTAGCCGGGGAACTAGGACAGGTATGACGGACTCCCGGGAACCGCCCGGACTACCGTCTAAAACCACCAGGGTATGCCCATCACACAGCATTAGTGGCGGTGACACGGGATCGCCAAGGCACACAACCGCGAACACCGCCTGCTGTGACAGCCGAAGCTGTCCCCTCTCGGTAGAGGCTTGCGCCCCCCACCCGACGGCAAGCGTGCAGGGCGACACCACACACTTGCCGCCCAAAGGACCTCCACGCCAGGAGAGAGTGAAAAACCCCGGATTCACTCCCTCAGGTCCCCTTGTAACTTTTTATAGAAGTTTTCTCCCTCGCAGCCACCACCCGGCCCCGGCCTGACGGTGACAGCCCCCGCTCCTGACTATAGCGGCCCTCTGCCGAAGTCAGGTTTACGGGTCCGTAATTATTTAAACAGGCATACGGCATGGCCTGTCCCTCTCGCCGCACCTGGGGAGTCATGCGACTCCCTGATGCGGAACCCCCCATCCCCTCATTGGTCGCATCTGGAGTGTCCTCCGCCTAAACAGAGGAACACCCAGAGCGACCCCGTCTCCGGGTTATTGGTAGCACCGGTAAGCGATCCCTCCGAAGATGAATCACTTACCGTTGCCTCCAGGGCGCACCGGCCAGAACCCTTCCCCTTCCCCCAGACCCGCGAGGGTCCAGGGGAACTGGAAGAGCCCGAGGTTACCCGACTAGCGCCCCAGTTTACACTCACCTTCCAAATACTTTTTTTGTTTAACAGCTTGTAAACACGCATTATTGAATGCGACAGATATAAATTTAAAAAAAAACTTTTCATTCACCTCCCAATACATATAGAGTTACGTTCATTTTTACGGCCATTGCAGAAAACCCATTTTGCATGTTAGTAAAGATAACCTCTTTTGACACGAGCGAAAGTGATACAGCAATAATATGTATTTGTATATCAGACAGCTCTGTTTTGCACGTTCTATGAGTAGAGTCCGCCGAAAATTTATTTTCCTGGGAAGCAATACCACACGAGCTACTTCATGGTTAGAACTGGCTTGATAACAACTTCGTCGCTCTTGCTCGCGTACATTTAAATGTGTAAGAACAAGATGCAGTTTAGCATTTTACGTATACCTAAAACTGTGGGGACAAGCGCGGATCCTCATCCTCACGAGCTTTGGCAACTCACGAATAGTATAGTCTATACTAAAGTAAGCACTTAGGACTTTATTGAATGTGCTCGTAGTCAATAAATTATTACGATTCCATTGAAACATTTTTTAGTGCGAAAAAGAATGTACCAGCGTCCTTCACGGATTGTGTAATAATAATTACCTGTATATTATAAATATCATAATAAAATTATTTGATTTGTAATTTAGAACCACTTATTATGATTTGGTACAATTACTAAGGTATTTAGTTTATTTAGTCGCAATATCAGAATTAGGTACGCAATAATTTAAAAGATTAGTTCTCGCCGCATGTGACGGTGTAATCTATGTAAAATAATCATAATAATTGCGACAGTTGACCGTCTTTTGTTACCGTTTCACGCTTAAAGGCTGGTATGAAGATAAGTACAGATTTTGACTTCCAGTTAACATGATTATGATTACTTTTAAGGTAAAAGTCCGAGTTCTACATACGTAGGTAACTAAAGATTTTCTTCCTAGGAGAACGCGGCGTCACAAGGCGTCTCACATTATGACGTTCAATGTAACTGATCAATGTTTAACCTCAGTGACATCAGGATGACAATCCTCACAGCATCCTTCCTCTTGCTGCACCAACGCGATAACATCATCATAACGTCATGAAAATACCGCGTCTAGGCATTCTCGGTACAATTTGTAAGAAGAGACGATGCAGTCACTCATGCTAGTTATAGTGTGAAAATTGAAATATTTTAACACATCTATACTTATCTGTACTAATATTATAAATGCGAAGTAACTCTATATGTCTGTTACTTTTTCACGTTTGAACTGCCGAATGGATTTAGATACAATTTTGCACGGAGATCATTTGAGACCCGGGGAACTGGAAGGACGTAGGGTAGTTTTTCTACCGGAAATAATTTCCTAACGGGACGAAAAGGGCGGTGGAAGTCTGTTATGAAAGAGCGATAATTACTTAAGCCTTCTGTACCTAAAATAATTCTCTTAGGGGATAACGAGTTGCACGCAAGCAAATGCTAGCAAGCTAGGAACTACCAAATAAACATAACTAATAGCTACCATGACGTGCGACGGCGTAAAATGGGAGTGGAGAAAAAACGAGTTGTCAGTGGTGATATATTATAGAATGTGTCACAAATATATTACCACTGACTAGTCTTTTGTTATTATAATACAGATGCTGTATGTACGTAGTAATACCTATTTTCATATTTATTTTCGTGTTAGTAAAGAGAATAGTATGTAGTACTTACGGCCCATCATACTGACATGTCGTCAACACTTCGGTACGGTATAATTTTTGGGGGAGTTCAACAGACTGGCACTGACTGGTTTGGCTTTCAAAGCTCAGAAAAATGCATTAAAGCCGCATGCCATCTCCTACTGACAGTATCATGTAGACTATATTTAGAAGAATTAAAAATATTAACTTTGCCTTGTTTGTATATTCACGAATCTATCAGTTTCTTTTAAACACAGTCATTTATTTCGTAGTTTGAACGCTTGCAACACCACATATGTGCTCATCCGCCAAAACTGTTCTTTTATCTTATAGTATATATGGGTATGGCTCCTAGAATTTACAATAAGGTAACTGAGCATCTGAGAAGAGTACGTGAAATTGGTAAATTTAAGACTTATGTGAAAGAATGTTTGATAAATATTTTTTAAGAAAAAAAAACCGACTTCAATGTGGGAGTCCGGTGAAAGATTATTAAACTTAGATGGTGCATTCTTAGATAACATACAATAAAATAAAAATGCCTATAAGTATGTTTATAATGGTACAAGACTAAGTACCCTCAATTCCTCATGGAATCATGGAAAACCTTGCTTGCTTGACAAACAAAACGAAGAGAACAAATCGCCAAACGTGAACTACGCGTCGTTGAACAGTTCCGTTCTGATCATCATCAGCAGTTCCACTTCATCAAATGTCACTTTTATGAATGAAAATGCTTGATTAGTTCACGAAAATACTAAAATCACTATTTGTGTGCCTTTCACATTTGAGGAGTTTCCTCGATTCCTAATGGATCCCATCATCAGAACTCGAGCATGACAAAAATCTATCGTGAAAATAGAACTTGCTTAACAAACACAGCTAGAAGGACAAATCGCCAAACGTGAACTTTACGTCGTTGAAGAGTTCTGTTCTGACTATCATCAGCGGTTCCACTTCATCAAATGTCACATTTTTGGATGTAAATGCTTGATTTGTTGATAAAAACACAAAAATCACTATATGTTTCCCTTAAAGATTTGAGGAGTTCCCTCAATTCCTCATGGATCCCATCATCAGAACTGCGTTTTGATAAAAACGGAACCAACTTGGATATACATACTTACAATAAAAAAAAAGAATTTTCCAAATCGGTTAAGAAATGACGGAGTTATGGAGTAACAAACATAAAAAAAAAAAAAAAACATACAACCGAATTGATAACCTCCTCTTTTGAAATCTTGAAGTCGGTTAAAAAGGCTTACTATTCCTGTAATGAATTTCTGTTGGATAACTCAAATACAATAATTTTATGTACTTTTATTTACTAAGCATTTTAATGAACCTAATGTTTTATGAAATTATATTTTAAGATTGACAAATTTTGAATTGTGGTGCATGTGTATGTTTCTTGTATTTGAATAAATATTACTTTCTTTCTCTCTTTCTTTCTTTTATTTTATTTAATTTATTATAGATTTATTCGGAAACGATAATAATCACCGCTTGTCCGGTACATACATCTATGTATATTAGCAGTTGTAGCTTGCAACGCAAAGTTCGAACCGCACCGGCGCAGCCACGGCGGGGTGGGGGTGGGGGCGCCGTAGCCGCGCGTAGAGATTCTACGACGATAGGGCCGTAGCAGAGCTCTAATAGGTTTAGAATAATATCCCTCAAAAGTCAGGTTTCCGTTACATACATGTTCATCAAAGGTAACATTGATACAAAAACTTGGTTTAATATACTTATAGTCGTATGTTTTGGTTGATATTCAGAGGCTTTGGTCAAGTTATACTAACCACTTACAGACCGATCGACCTTGCACATGGCACCATCAGCTGTCATCCGATAGGAACTTGTCGAACTTTACATATAATCAGGGGCCTGTCGCATAATGTCCTGTATTTTGTATTACAAGTATTACAAGCCGAATGTATATGCCCAGATTTTAACGAAACCCGCTTATAGTTTATAGCAACCTAGGGCGTGTAAAATCCCAAATATTTATTTATTTAATATCCACAAAATATAAATAAAAACACTTACGAAACTCAAGATCAAGAAACGTCCCACTTTTGGCCACTTTAGATTTTAGACACTACAATAATTCACAGAACAGTCTGTTCACATAAACTTTAATAACAATCACTTGAATTTATAGAAAAAACGTATAATTAGCAAAGTTTACGTATTTAAAAAGTGATATTATATAAAAAAATATCGGCACACTTCTATCCCGCTTAGTCGATCTAGCAACTGATGCTCTAATTCCCCGTATTCTGTGTTTATAAAGGAACCAGATAGGTAATAAAACCCGAATTGATGGAGCGAAAATACCCGTAGCGCAAAATGTTATCAGTATTTTGTTTACAATTTGTACTCGTAGCGAGTGGGTAAAACCCGGCCGGGACGAAAGAACATTCCCACATTGCCTATAAAAAATGAAGCCGCCTCAGTGCTATTGGCCTAACACCGTGTTCACATTATCCGATCCCATATATCTCTGATATCGATAAAAATGTGACCGATATCGGACCGGATAATGTAAGCAGCAATGACACAGTGGCCATGTTTTCCATAGTACATTTTGCTTACTCCGATTTCGGTACCGGTTCCTACATCGGCATAATATGAACGTTGAAATGTCACATGTCACACAATACGTCACGTTACGTGTCACACCAATATTTCTCTAAACACCGCTAAATTGCTTTATTGTGAATCAACTTTTACTTCGCATTTCCATCTGGCAAATTCATTTTGTACTTTCACTTAATCATGATTTACCGCTAGTTAGCAAAGAACAAGGAGAAAAGGATGCTATAAAGTAAACAATGATGTGGTAGTTAGTTCGTCGGAAATGTACGATCGAATTTTCCCAAACATCAACTTTTGATGACTTATACGAGTATGTCCTGTCCTGTACTTCACAATAAATCAATTATTTTAATATTTTGTCGGCAAAGTACTTAGAAAGCTGAGAATAGTACACCGCCTTGTATAGAATCATGTATGCCGGGATGTGCTACATAACTACTTTGCAGACTGTGACCTACCTACCTACCCCCTACCTACCTCCCTACCTACCTCCCTACCTACCCCCCTACCTTTTTTTTGACGGTGTGAAAATACTTTATGCATACTCCCAGCCCGAGGAAGGCCATTTGGTGGTTATGTCGGACTCTCTCCCACCGCCGAGTGATGGTGACAGGAGGAGCATACCCACTAAAAACACACCGACGTCATCCGCTCTGCCGTTAAAGGGGGCGCAATGGGATCGCGAGCATTTCACCACGATGCCCCCCGGCGTTCCTGCCAGGGTAACCGCGCCTAAAGAGGGGAAGGTCAGGGTTGACTCCTTCCCAAGACACGTAGGGCCCTGTTATGTGGATCCCCAAATCATTAGCCCTATTGGTCGAGGACGCGACTAGCAGCAATAAACCGCGCGCGTCGTCTACCTCACCGTCTGCGCCGTAGCGGAAGGACGTCCGCACTGTCTTCGCGCTGCCTTTCCGCTGCCTCCTTCTGCGACATGACTGTTTGGCAAAAGGAGGCCACCGCTTCCCAGGATCTCTCGCCGCGTAGCATGGCTGTTACGACGCTGTGCAGCGAAAGATCGTCGACACCGAGGGCCGTTACCATTATGCGGCGCTCCTCGGCCCAGTGACTACACCACTCCAGGGTGTGCTGAGCCGTATCATCTTCAGCAGCGCATTCACGGCAGGCGGGGCTTTCTTCTCTTCTTATTCTGTGCAGGTAATGACCGACACAACCATGCCCGGTCATTACCTGCGTCAACCTAAACCCGACGTTGCCATGGGTTCTCTCCATCCAAGGGTTGAACGACCCGAGGGGCGCTCTTATGGTTCGGATTCCATATGGTCCAGGCTCCAGGTCACTCTTCCACCGGTCCCTGAGTATCCGCTCTGTCTGTCGGTGGGCCTCACCTCTTCGGAAGCAGTATATTCTTCCGAGGCTCTCCACCTCATCCGCTCCCTATGGGCCTCAGCTAACATTACCGCGTCCAGCTCCCACGGGGGACCTACCTCCCTACCTAGTCATAGGAATAGTACATTAGGATACAAGGGTTGTAAAACAAAGAAAGGCCGATATCGCAGATGTTTGAGGCCCGAGCCGCAGGCGAGGGTCATAAATATGCGAGAGAAGGCTTTCTGTTTTACAACCCGTGTTTTGTACACAATTTTACGGCACCACTTGGCCAAAAAGTTGGGTTTTCCGGACGCGCAGCGTGCGGAAAAACGTGCTTTTTGGCAAGGTGTGGTGTAAAATATATAATAACAACATATAACATTAATTGGTTTTGTGTGAGCTCATACGTTGCATAGAAGAAAAACAAACGACGATGACTACAAACTAGAACAGAATTAAATCATCGGCGCGAGATTGTCTTGTCTACATGCCTAGATCAAATGAGAGTTCGGCACGTGTAACGTACGACACGAACACCAAAATAGTTACTAGACATTGTTACTTGTTGTGTACACACATTATAAATATTATAATTTATGTATTGTTTACAGCATATACTAATGACCCATTTATTTTCGATTGTTTGTTAATGACCGTTTATTTTTTTAATGATATATTGTATGGTCAGCGTAAATCAAAGTGATAGTCGGTTACATAACTCGATTTATTACCCCACGTTAGTCCCATGATGAAAAAACACTACCACAGTAGAAGCCCCAGTAGAGACACCCATTTTTACATGATTGTAGTAAAACAAATCTTAGATGAATCCTTAAGAATATCGTCGTGATAACCATATCTGTCATAATGTAATCAATTTTTAACTAAAAAAAGCTTTTACAGTCGATTGTGCTTTTAATCCGCTACCGGAAAAAGGCTGGTTACGTTTTTGAAACAGCTGTCAACTACTTATTCACATGAAATGTGATGTATAATTGAACCTAAACAATTGACTTGCTTTGAAATACAAACTTCTTATGACCATTTCAGCAATTTCATTTTTCTCATGCTGTCTGATGTATGTTTCAATAGCACCTTTTCTTCAATTTTACCAGCTCTAAGTACCCACAAACCTTCCAAGCAACATCCAAGCAACTTCATTATCTATTATATAAGGTCGATATTAAATAATTGTCTAACAATGAATAATGATATTAAAATGGTGAACGTGTTTCCCTGCCGCTTCAGCTACATACGTGTTGCGCGAGACATTCCTCGCATTCTTGCGATAATTCCGACTCGATTCGACACGCGCCCCCACAGGTGGAAATATATTTAATTACAAGTGGGTATAAGCTATACAAGTACGCATTATTATCCATAATAATTTGAATTAGAATAATAATAAATATTAAAATCATTTATTTTCAGGCAACAAAGGCCTATTGATAAATACCTTGATCGATCTTAATCATGGTTCTCGGAATCGACTCTATTTCGATGAAATTTACACTTCGAGGGCGAAAAATCGATGTAGCTATCAGTCGCGCACGTTGGTACAGTCAACAGCAAAAGTAGATGATAATTTTAGGACCTTGTCACTTTCACTATTTGGACGCATCCCAACTGTCGCAGTATTGTTACGTTAGTGCAACAAAGTACTAAAATGATCATCTACTTTTGCGGTTGACTGTACTTAGAGGTAAAAATTTAATCGTAAAGCGTTTCATGTAGTAGGAATCCCATCAAAAACATAAATGTGAAAATGGGAGCTAAGTTCAATATTAAGAATATGCGATGCTTGGTTGTCGTCTTCACCGACAAATAAATTGAGATCTAAATGGGTGCCACGTTCCGTAAATTCCCTAAAATGGTGCCAAGTCCGGCACTACATTGTTTATAGTAAAACTAATTTACTGCAGCTGCATTTAATTTGCTGCGGGTGGCATTTTGAGTTTTAACTTGGCAGTTTGCTTTAAAATATCTAACAGCTTTTATGGTACTATAACATACTGCATAGAAAACTGCCAAGTTAAGGCTCATAATGCATTAAGCCGCAGTAAATTAGTTTTACTATAAACAATGTAGTGCCGGACTTGGCACCATTTCAGTGAATTTACGGATTTTGGCACCCATTTAGATCTCAATTCTTTTGTCGGTGAAGACGATAACCAAGCATCGCATATTCATAATATTGAACTAAGCTCCCATTTTCACATTTTTTTTTTGATGGGATATCATTTCTTTTGTCAATCATTGCCAAATGGTGCTTTTTAAGAGCGAATGCACGAGTTAGGTACTATACAAAATACCCAATTCGCTATAGGTGCACCTCAAATATTTGAAGAGTTCCCTCAATTTCTCCAGGACCCTATGATCAGATTCTTACCTGATAACTATGGGTCTACCTCTGAAGTATACCGTTTCAAACAAAAAAAGAATTTTCCAAATCGGTTAACAAATGACGGAGTTCTATGGTACATAAATAATAATAATAATAAAACTAATAAAAAAATTACTGTTTTCTGATTTTTTTCTGGTGTACACCCACAATTACCAAGCTATATGCCAAATTTCAGCTTTCTAGGTCACCTGAAAGTGGGTTAAGTTTTTGATTACTCAAAAACTTTTTGAGTCGGTCAGTCAACCAGTCAGTGGTAAAAATGCCGTTTTTTGGAATTTAATATCTCAATAATTATTAAACCTTTATTTATGAAATTTGGGGTTCTAGTTGTTCTTAAGGATCTTAATATATGTACTAAATTTCATTTTTTTTATGTTAGATAGATTTGAAGTAATTGGGGGGGTCAAAAGTGGCTCCAAACGGTTCGTGTAATATAACACACGGCTGCTGTCCGCCAGTTCCTGGGGTGAACTTGACTGGACACGCTACCGCGTGTCTAGATATCCATTATAAACTACATAAAAGAAGTTGCTTATATATCCACATCCAGATTGCACAACCAATCCACAGCTCCAGCTCCAGGTGTTAAATTATAGAGGTCCCCAGGGTCGCCCCGATAACATCTTTTAGGACATCGCTTCACGATATGGTCTATGGTTTGATCTTCAATGCGGCAGTCACACAATGGACAAATTAAATAATGGTGATAATGTAGGTTTACGAACATGCCATACACGCGAAATGATTTTGTTAAATTTTCGTTGCCAAATGTAAGACAGGTTGAGACAGTCATAACGTTAAATGGAGAAAAACTGGACCCTGTCTTAAACACGCTTTTTCTGGGGCTCACATTGGATTGTAAGCTACAATGGGCCTCTCAAATATCTGCTTTGGCTAATAGGCTGAGTTCTGCCGCGTACGCTGTAAGAAGAATTAGACAATTCACTGACGTGGAGACAGCTCGCCTAGTTTACTTTAATTATTTTCACAGCATCATGTCATATGGCATATTGATCTGGAGAAAGGCAGCTGATATAGAAGCTTATTTATTTAATCGTATGGCAGTTGTTGTTGCACTTTTAGCACCACCCAGGGGTCACGTGTAGGGTAACGGTGGGTACTCCCTACGGACGTGGTGCAACTTCGACCCCCCTTTGTCAAGTGAGTGGGCAACTTGACTGTTAGAAGTTCTCAAGCCGCCCGAAGGCTTCTAACTTGGCTTAACGACTGCTGTCGAGACAGCAGCCGGGATCAACGGCTTAACGTGCCTTCCAAAGCACGAGAGCGCTCAGTTAGTAACCACTCAAAGCGGTCACCCATCCAAGAACTGACCTGCGCCCACATTGCTTAACCTCGCATACCGCACGCGGTAGGCGGGTGCCGCTGGGCCACGAGCGCTCTATATAGAAACTATCTTCGTCCTTCAGAAGAGAGCAATCCGAGCTATTTATAATCTAGGCTCTCGTGAATCGTTGAGAGAACGTTTTAAGGACATAGGTATCCTCACAGTAGGTTCACAATATGTACTGGATGTGATTATGCATACACACAAAAATATAAAGTCCTTTAGGAGGCAGTCTGATATTCAAAATAGAAATACGAGTACACGAAACAGGTACAAGTTAGCTGTCCCGAAATTTCGTTTGCAGAAAGTGAAAAAATCATTTTTGGGTTGCATCATGCAGTTGCATAAGGTTTTATAACAAAGTACCTAAAGATGCATGGGAACTTCCTTATATTTCATTATAAGAATATATAAAACATACCTTTTGAACCAAGGATATTACAAGATCGAAGAATTTATGGAAGAGAAAAGAACATGGCCAAGCGTTCGATCTCCAAAGCCGTCGTAACTTTACTAGCAGTGTCGCGGAGACCAATGTTTGCTGCTTGTGGCGCTGCCGCTACTGCTTGTTTCAATGTAATATGTTTTTGTTTATATTTATTACAATTTTTTGATCTTATATTGTATATTTGATATATTAGTTACATACACGTTATGTATACCGTAGCATTAGCTCAAAGACTGCTAGCTTAACAGTCTCCTGAGACGAAATTGTTATTTCTGATATCCACTTTTTTTATTTTGACCTTTAGAGACCTTTTACATCTCTAAAACCTAATGTTTTGACCATAGAGACTCTTTACATCTCTGTATTATAGGATACTAGCATTTGCCCGCGGCTTCGCCCGCGTACTAAGCGAAATTTTTAACCGTCTACAAAAAACAGGTTCATATGTTTGTCCACGATTATCTCGCGTTTGGCTGAGCCGATTTAGATGCGGTCTCCAGAAAAGTAGTTGTTACATTCTGGGGGTTTCGGTATACGAAGTTTGGTGATTGTGATTCATTAACAGATGAACAGATGAAAAGTCAGTATACATTCTGAGAACCGGCAAACTGTTGAATTTCATTTGATTTTGGCAAAAATATGGATCGAAAACAATAGTTTGTTGATAATAATCATACATTTCCGAAAGGCCGAAGGGGAAAGGGCCGATGAAATAAAAGCATTTCTTAAATGGTCCTTAGTAAAAGTAACTGTGTACTACAGTAACACCAATAGAAGGTCTGATAACGACCAAGCAGTGGTCATATACTCTGGTCCTTTGAAGTACAGAAATACGGCTAATTCACTATCACGTGTAACCCTTATTTTTACTAAAATTAAATATAATAGTTTTTAGGTTTTACCAGTTCCCATTGGAGCATCCAAAAAGAAAATTTGGCTTCACTTCCATTCGCACTCCTTACTGTCCGTCCGTCTTTAACAACCAAGTTGCTTTTACTGGACCGATTGAATTGCAATTTGGCACAAACTATCAAGAATTTAGAGCGCTCGTGGCCCAGCGGCACCCGCCTACCGCGTGCGGTGTGCGAGGTTAAGCAATGTGGGCGCAGGTCAGTTCTTGGATAAGTGCCCGCTTTGAGTGGTTACTAACTGACTCTTGTGCTTTGGAAGGCACGCTAAGCCGTTGATCCCGGCTGCAATCGTTAAGCCAAGTTAGAGGCCTTCGAGCGGTTTGCGAACTTCTAACAGTCAAGTTGCCCACTCACTTGGCAAGGGCGGGGGGGGGGGGGTTCGAAGTTGCACCACGTCCGTAGGGAGTACCCACCGTTACCCTACACGTGACCCCCTAGGTGGTGCTAAAAGTGCAACAAAAACTGGCAACCGTACTTGTCTTCTCGAAAATCTCACGGTTCGTAAATAAATGCCATACGATTAAAAAAAATCTAAAGGTTGATTAAAATGGAAAAATAATATCGAAACCTCTATGACGTTTTTAAAAGAAAATCCATAGATACCCCACACGCCTATATAGTAACATTAAACTTTTTTGCATACAGCCATGTATTTTAAACGAAATCGGGACGAAAATGAGGAAAATCAATATGGCTGCCACTTTTTCCAAATTTTACCTCGGATTTGTATTAGGACGTATGTATCTCGGACGCTCAGATATCTATTTTGAATGAAATCGGGACGAAAAAAAAGAAAATCAATATGACTGCGGCTTTTTCCAAATTTTACCTCGGGGTCGTATTAGGGGAGCTCTCGAACGCTCAGATATCGATTTTGAACGAAATCGGGACGGAAATGAAGAAAAGCAATATGGCCGCCACTTTTTTCCAAATTTTACCTCGGAATCGTATTAGGGGACCTCTTGGACGCTCAGATATCGATTTTGAACGAAATCGGGACGGAAATGAAGAAAATAAATATGGCCGTTACTTTATTCAAAGTTTAGGTACCTCGGATTCCTATTAAGAGTCCTCTCGGACACTCAAATATCGATTTATGTCGAAATCGTATCAGACGGCACTGATTAACAAAACCACTTACAATTCATTGAATCAAAAAAGGTCGTATCTTCATAGGGAACTCACGGCACTTCATGCACCTTTAGACCTTATAAGGAACTTACATGCCAAATTTGGTATCTCTCGAACCAGCAGTTTGGGCTGTGCGTTGATATGTCACTCACTCAGTCAGTCAGTTACTTCTTGCAATTTGGCACCTACTTTTAAGTTTTCATGCCCGCAATATTAAATTTCAAAATCAATGCCATTTTCGAAATTAACGACCCAAAAAAGCATAAAAACGACACCCATATTAATATTCCAACCCCCTTGCACCCCAACAGAGGGAATGGTATTTCACGTCCTCCACGTGGGATTTTAAAATCATTAACGTCGCTGACAGCGACCCGATAAACCATAGAAACAATACCCATATCGATTTTCAGAATTTATCACCACAGTTCTCCCTTTTAGGGATTGATTTCTCAAAAAACCTGAAACTCATGTTTACTCATTTATCGTTAGAAATACTCCTGTGAAGTTTCGAATAAAATAGTCCAACTAATCTTGATTCCCCACACACACTTCGAACCCCCATTTTACCCCCTTCGGGGTTCAATTTTGAAAAATCCTTTCTTAATGCACCTCTAGACCTTATATGGAACCTACATACTAAATTTAGAATCTCTAGAACCGGCAGTTTGAGCTGTGCGTTGATATGTTACTCACTCAGTCAGTCAGTTATTTCTTGCAATTTGGCACAAACTTTCAAAAGTTTTCATGTCCACAACATTAAATTTCAAAATCGATGCCATTTTCGTAAAGAACGTCCCAAAAAAACATAAAAACGACACCCATATTAATATTTAGACATTTCATCCCCCTCGCACCCCAACAGAGGGGATGGTATTTCACGTCCTCCACGTGGTATTTTAAAATCATTGTTGTTTTCGTTATCAGCGACCCGATAAACCATAAGAACAATACCCATGTCGATTTTCAATATTTGTCACCACGTTTCCCCCTTTTAGGGGTAGATTTCTCAAAAAACCTAAAACACGTGTTTACTTATTTATCGTTAGAAATACTCCTGTGAAGTTCGAATAAAATATTCCAACTTATCTTGTTTCCCCGTACAAACTTCGGACCCCCATTTCACCCCCTTAGGGGTTGAATTTTGAAAAATCCTTCCTTAATGCACCTCAAGACCTTATATGGAACCTCTAGAACCAGCAGTTTGGGCTGTGCATTGATATGTCACTCACACTTTCAGTCAGTTATTTCTTGCAATTTGGCACAAACTTTCAAAAGTTTTCATGTCCACAATATAAAATTTCAAAATCGATGCCATTTTCGTAATTAACGTCCTAAAAAACCATAATAACGACACCCATATTAATATTTAGACATTTCATCCCCCTCGCACCCCAACAGAGGGGATGGTATTTCACGTCCTCCGCGTGAGATTTTAAAATCATTGTTGTTTTCGTTATCAGCGACCCGGTATACCATAAAAACAATACCCATGTCGATTTTCAGATTTTGTCACCACCTTTCCCCCTTTTAGGGGTTGATTTCTCAAAAAACCTGAAACACGTATTTACTCATTTATCGTTAGAAATACTCCTGTGAAGTTTCGAATAAAATAGTCCAACTAATCTTGTTTCCCCATACAAACTTCGGACCCCCATTTCACCACCTTAGGGGTTGAATTTTGAAAAATCCTTTCTTAGTGCACCCCTACACCTTATAAGGAACCTACGTGCCAAATTTGGAATCTCTAGGACCAGCGGTTTGGGCTGTGCGTTGATATGTCAGTCAGTCAGTCAGTCAGTCAGTCAGTCAGTCAGTCAGTTTCTTTTATATTATAGGATAAGTTCATCGAAAGTGTGCCCAGGTATTTATTTGTTGGTTTATACTGCTATGTTATTCACAAAGCCAGCCAGAGGTGGGGTGAACGTCCAAGACCGATGATGTCACAGCCCACCCCTAATATATATTGACGCCGGGGCTCATAATAACAACAGGTAACCGGAGGTTTAACGCATTGGTCCGCTCGAGTCATCACCAGACGTCCGTCTATTTGACATTGCACCTAATTCACATACTTCTGACATTGACAGTCTGCGACGGGTGCAAGAAGAGACGGACGACCGAGACATTGGCGTGGTAGGGATTGACTAATCCGAATTGGTATTATTTTATCGATAATATTGTCTAGGTATATCATATCATGTTTTAGGTAGTACATGCGTAAGGTCCGCGGCATACATTAGCTGCACGGTTTGTCGGAGTCAATTTTAACCCGACTTTGACGATAAAGCGTGACCATAAAATCTGCCATTGTGCTATCATGCTAGCTAGACAGGCCACGTCACGTATGTAGCGTTCTCAGTCATCCTATAATATAGACTGAGATAGCAGTAAAGAAAAAAGTATTGTCTCGGTCTATTTTAAAGCTTGAAGAATGTTGCACATATTGCTATGTAATTCGGAGTTAACAGCTTGAGATTTTTCAAATTAGTCGCATTTTGCAGCTGGATACTTCTTTGATTGTAAACATGTATGAAAAAGCAGTTCTAAAATATGTCCGCTTCATGGTTCTTTTATGGCTTCATAGTTTATTATGTATTCCAATCGTTCTGAAGATATGACTAGTTATTCATGGTCGTTTATGATCGTCATTATAAGGCCATTACATATTACACATCTTGCAATTTGTCACAAAAACCGATAGAGTTGCAGGTTTAGTTAAAATGAGACGGCAATTCATTTCAGCCATTTCAGGCTGTCATGACAAATTGTATCGTTTGTATTGTGCTATGAGTAAGTATACTGAAATGACGCCCTTGATTTCCCATGTTATTTATTTATAATCAATTCCCCAAACTTAAATGAATGAAAATGATCACAGTCAATTCCGACTATACACAAAGAAGGGTTCCGTGCCGACACCTCCTAATCTACATTTAAAAGCACAATACAATATATTGAATCAAAAAAGGTTGTATTTTCATAGGAAATTCTTGGGTAAGACAGGTTTTCAGCAATAACTCAAAAACCGTTAGATCTATCTTGTTCAGACGCAAAATATTTGAAAGTATTTATTATTCATCTTGATTTTTTTCATTTTATACTATTAAAATAGTTTGGAAAGAAGGGGGGGGGGGGGGTACACTTCTTACGACTTTGACAGCTAATATCTCACCAAACAACGGTTGACATAAATGGATTTTTTTAGAATCCTCTGTAATTTTTGAAGGCTTATCTATACGTAAAGCATAGCAAACACGCCTATGTGTATTGAAAAAAAAAATTATAACCCTCCTGTTAAATGTATGGGGTGCCCACCCCGACAAGTTTAATATTTTTTTCGTAGTTTCACATCAAATTTCTATAGCGGTTTATAGACTACACCTTCCTACCAAATTTCATACTTAATTGTAGTGCTCATAATATAGTCTCTGAGTAAATCGACTGTGACATACAGACGGACGGACAGACATGACGGATCTATAAGGGCTCCGTTTTCTCCATTTTGGCTACGGAACCCTAAAAATCAGACGTGTATATGTTATTAAATTTTCTGCAATGGATACGGAATGATTAGTGCCTACGTCAATTCTTGGGATTAGGTAGCGGACCCCGGGCATCCTTCAGGATGCCACTGTACTGGGAATAACGCTAGGAGGATGATGGATACGGAATGATTAGAACTGAAAATTAAGACCTAACTTGAGTAATATTTACTCCTTACTTAATTTACGGTTGGATCTCCGATACAATCTGCTGCTTTTTCTGTCTCGACTTGCTACTTACTAAACCTCTTTACAAGAAAATCAACTCACCGATTGTCAATTTTGACAGCAAATGCCTAAACCGGTACCATAGATGTAGAAAATACTAAAAAAAAGGAGAGACTACTGTAGTAGCGGGCCCACGGAAATTTATTTTCTATTTTGATCCAAATTTACGTATATAACTTGACAGATATATTACAAATAAAATTGGATTATGTATTAAATCACAATATTATTTTAGGGTTAGTGACCACGAGCAATGTAGATTACGTGTTTAAGGTAAAATATCACTCGACAAGTTTTACGTAAGTGTACCCTAGTAACGCTAATAAATAATACTGTATTTTACTGATAGTCAAATCAGCAACTTATTACGAAGCGTCTAAAACGCTCGCTTAGTATTGTTTATAAGGAAATATACCTAATGACGTCACAATTTTCTATGGTCAAACTGCGCCCTAATTTGAAATATTATTAAAATTTTATATGGATAGCTCCCGTGAGTTTCAGACATATTAAAATATGATGAAACGGGCCATTCACGTCGTTAAGGTCACCCACGCTCGACATGTTTCAGACCGGTTCGCAGACCTTAATCATGAGATTCATGAGTACTTATCGCAGCGGCAGTTCTTTTAGCACCTATTTTACCCTTTTAATGCTAAAAGAAACGCCGCCGCGATAAGTACTCATGATTAGGGACTGCAAACCGGTCTGAAACATGTCGAGCGATAGTTGACCTTAAATATGTGAATGACCCGTTGACCTCAGTGACAGAATTAGTGATCAAAAATGTAAACACACAACTCTCAAAACAGAAATGGCTTTCAAGATCCATGCAGGTTTCCTCTCGATGTTTTTCTTCACCCGATGGTAAATATGAAATTAAACTCCGTACATAAGTTCCAAAAAAATAATTAATACGAGGCAGATTTCGAACCCACGACCGCCACTTGACAGCAGCAGCATTGATAACTTCAACCACTAGCACTACATCTGTGAATAATTAAAAAACAGTCTTGTGACTTTAGACATAAAGTTTAATTTTAACTGTAAAGGTTTTAAAAGCTAGCGGTCTAGTATAGTTCTATAGAATATCTTTGATGAGAATACCTTCTCGGCTTACACAGCTCTCGGTTGCATAGCAACCACAAAAGTACAATATAACGAAATCACAAGCGATGAAAAGGCCGGTTATGTTTGTGTAATGTTATATAATTTTAATTCTTATTTTGTACATGATATTATGGTAATCATATACAGCCACAAGTGCACAGCATACGCACCAACAAACACGACCTGCAAAGGAAGATACGAAGCATAGGTCCAGGTACTGTTATGGCTGTTATGCTGCAGCTGTCATGATGGAGTAACGGCTTCCGATCACCGAGAAACCGAGAACTGAATGAAAAATTAAAACAACTGGCAGCATGATAAGATGTCGTATATGACTGATCGAGAACGCATAACGCAAAATAACAAATATAAAAATTATCGTTATGCTGCATTGTCATACTTGTTCATTATATTTTAGAGAAATTGGCCACCTGTACCATAATTAAAGAGGTTACATAATTACTTGTATTTTATTTACATTTATTCTCTTACTTATAAACTAAAGGAGATCTAGTACCCAAGGCCCACACAAGGGCCACAAGTGTTGGAGCCATCACGATCAGGGGATGATATATGTGTATGTAAGTGTGTATGTCTAAAATTGTTTATATAACAATTATATAATGGGAACAAAAAGAACAAGAAATAACATACAAGCCTGTTTTTATTCAAAAAATCTAAAAGCGAGACAAATATTCAGCCCTTCTGAATAATTACTACTTTGTACCGCTTGCGTTCGAGACGACAGGGTGCTGGGAGTCTTGAGGCTTTAGCCTTCATAAATGGAGGGCGACGAAACTAGGAGAGGGTCTGTTGCTCTGATTCTTGTCTGGTGCAAAGGTTGTCCATCGCCATCCAACTGATCCAGCTTGGTAAGGCAGCAATTGTGATGGGTACCTTTTGGCCCAGTACAACTCGGGGGGGAGCTTGTTTGACTAGGCTCTCTTTTTTGTGTTGGTGTTTTTATAATGTATGAATGAAAAATATAATAAAATATTCTTAAGAAAGAGTAAATAATGAATAAGCATTGAAAGAGTCCTTATACTGTCATTAACTTCTGGTTCTTCACTTTACTAATTTACTAAGCCGGAATATATTTATTATTATGAATGGTTGAAATATTTTTCCTTCTACTGCTTACAGCTGTATTTGTTGCATTTTGCAGCTTACATTGCATGATCACCAAGTAGAATTTCTCCCAAATCCTGCAATAAAAAACACTTTCCCCCCGGACTTTCACTTTCCCGACGGGATTTTTATATTTAACTATACAATGTATATTGTTTTGAAAAAAAAACACACCTCGCCGAGTTTCTTACGCCGGTTTTTCTCGTAGCAGAGGTTTATTTTTCCGAACCGGTGGTATGTAGTTTATTGACGTTCATAGGTGCATGTAATATGCCTAATTTGAAGAATAAACTACTTTTACTTTACTTTTAACTTTTGGAATGAAATTAAACACGTTTATTTGCTAGAATGTAGATACAATAGTTAAACGATATGAGCCGTATACAAGCAACCACAGTGTGGCTTGCAAAGTTAATAATATAACAATACAACAAATTATTTCCAGATGTGTTCAATGTTAAAAATACAGGATTAATTATAAATTATTACTTTTTGAACGTAAAAATTACAGCAGAATATCTGACTTTAAAATGGAAAAAGAAAGAACACTCGTAAAAATCCCAAAAAAAACCTTGAACTGATTACGTCACTGGCCACGTGCGTTTACCCCGAGACTTCGTCGGGGAAAACAGGGAGCGTCGCACAACGCACACAACCATTAAAACAGAGAGCGTCGCACAACACAACGCACACAACCATTAAAATAACAGCGCATTGACGGACATCAAACTAAAAGGTCGTAAGTCGCTATGACAACAGAATAAAGGTACGACTTTTGGTAGTATGCAGGAGAATGTAAACATAAATTCGATAGTGGGCTAATTTTACAATCCGCTTTGCTTGTTTGTTCAGATAAGACGTGCATTGTTGCCGGGGTATCGGGGCTACGGACATTGGTCGGTGTTTAACACAAATATATTTAAATGAAGATAACCTCATTCATTTCCCCGAATATTGTGATTTTTTTTATACCCCGTCAGCGGCAAACAAGCGTACGGCCCGCCTGATGGTAAGCGGTCACCGCAGCCTATGGACGCCTGCAACTCCAGGGGTGTCCTTTCTTGAAGAATCCCGTAATGCAGGAAACTCACTCCACAGTCGAGGTGATGAGAAAAAAAATAGTTACAGTCCCATCCCCATCGGCAAGCGGTGTGCAAGTGGCAATGTCTCTTAATTTTTACTTTCCGTTTCTCTTTTTTTATTATCATATTATGTTAACGTTTTGTATAAAAATTAACCTCCAGGTCTTTGTTATACCTGTAAGTACAAGTACACATATTGACGGCCTGTTTAGCCTAGTTGGTAGTGACTCTGCCTCCGAAGCTAGAGATCCCGGGTTCGAATCCCGGCCAGGGCATTTATTTGTGCATTTATCACGGATATTTTTTCTTGGGTCTTTGATATTTTCTATGTATTTAAGTATGTATTTATCTATATAAGTATGTACGTCTAGTACCCATAGTACAAGCTTTGCTTAGTTTGGGAGTAGGTCGATTTGTGTAAGATTGTCCCCCAATATTTATTTATTTATTTATATGTAATTTGCCTATGCGACTGTATGTGTTCTAAATAAATAAAAAAACATGATCGATTTTGCAGGAACAAAATTGCATTCCCGACTTACGTGTAGGGGAGGTAACCTTAAAAAATATTTTCAACATTTTATTGTACCGTTTTGTTGGCGTCAATAACATGTGTACCCATGCCAAGGTACAGCTTACTAGTAGTAACGGTTAATATTACAACTGGTTTTGGGGTCTCTCTAAAAAATCCCATGTTCAGAATTCGTTATTCGCTGACCAAGTTAACGGCTGGACCGAGCCCAAATTTTCCTTCGCGATCCAAAATTCAAAGGGCCTGGGATACCATCACTTCTATTTCTACCCTGAAGTCCTTAATTGACAACGCAATAGGCAGGGATCAGGCCAGGCTTCTGGCCGTGTCTAAACCTGAGTCAGGTCATTGGCTTCATGCTTATCCCTCCCCTAATACCGGCACCTTCATAGGCCCATCCACACTTCGTATAGCCGTTGGTCTCCGGCTTGGGGCTGAGGTTTGTGTAGATCACAGCTGTGGAGCCGTCTCGGTCACCACGGTCTCGCCTGTTCCTCGGGCGCCGGCCGCCTGTCCCGCCATGCCGCTCTCAACGACATCATCAGAAGGGCGCTCGTCAGTGCCAACGTTCCCGCCGCTCTGGAGTCCCAGATCGTGCGGAGCGATGGTAAGCGCCCCGACGGGATGTCGTTGATCGCGTGGAAGAAGGGACGAGCGCTGGTATGGGACGCCACTTCCGCCGACACGTTGGCTGCGTCCTACCTCTCTTCGACCAGCAAACGTGCCGGGGCGGCAGCGGACGCCAGAGAGAATTCCAAGGTGGGTAAATAGAATTGTCTCGGCGCCCAATACGACTTTGTCGCATTTGGCGTCGAGACACTTGGGCCGTGGGGCAGGGGCGCGCGAGAGCTCCACAGGGCGCTCGGCAGCCGGCTCAAGGAGGCAACAGGCGACCCCCGCGCGGGTAGCTTACTCGCGCAAAGAATTGCTATCGCAATTCAGCGCGGGAATGCTGCCTGCGTGTTGGGAACCTTACCAAGGGGACCTGGCCTGGATTTGTAATGTTTAGTTTTAGTTAGTATTTTTTTCCCCCTTTTAATGACGATTATTATTATCTTTTTATTTAAGACTATAACATTTTTTTTATAAAAGTAGCTGACAGTGTTGATAGTAAACATGAAGTTAACGTAGTAAATTAATATCAGATAACAATATTAGTCAAATCATGTATTCCGCATATAAGAGTCACTAATAAAACTACATAGAACCAAAGCCTCCGAGTTCGTACTCGGCTCTAAAAATACGCATTATTATGGAGACTAACTAAGAAATTAGTTTGTGTTAGTCAAAGTGTTTTGTACCATATAAGTAGAGAGCTATGTCACGCCATGTCTATCTGAAATATATTTCCGCACGCAAAATACGCATCGTTCTTCATGCCCTTCCGCAAAGTGGTCTCTCACCCTCCTCAGAGATGAAATTCACCCGAGCACGATGGTAATAGCCGCGCCACTTAGTCCTGTTAACGGCACCGCGTGGTACCGCGGCCGGTGTAACAGGCGGTGTATCACGAGAGTAACATGCAAAGGTGACGATTCTAAGTAGACGAAAGAGCACGAGCTATGCGGTAAATGGGATGCCGTGATTTGGGTTTTCTAGCTGCGTGACATCGTTTTTGATACATAGAGGACTGTACACAGTGTACGTATAGCCGGGTTCATATTTGCCTCACAGAACGATATTGATATGAAACATATAGTACCGGTTACATTCACATTAATTAATTTGAAGCATTTCGGAGAACACTTAAGTTTCCCACTCACTTGATTAGCCTAATCCCGAATAAGGTCTAGTTTCCCGCTTGGGTTGGAATGTCAGATGGCAGTCACTTCTGTAAAAACTAGTGGCTTCGCCAGTCCTTGGTATTAGGTATAGGTAGAGCATCCCGGGCATCCTGCAGGATGGAACTGTAGTGGGATAGCGGTAGGACGATGATGGTTGGATTCTTTCGGATTACGGTACATACGATGTCAGGCATCAGAATAAATCGCATCAGAGAGCAAGTCAGGCAAGTATCAACCCGGCTTAAGTCATTTCTGCACATAAGTACTATTATTAATGTATTCTGTTGCGCATACGCAGAAGCTATTTTAAGTAAAACAGGCACTGCTCTCTAACAATAGCGTGACTGAAACATCTTTAGAACTTTATTCTCTAAAAATACTGTTTGCATTTTGACTAACGAAACGTTGAAAACCACAAATAAAGATTTAGCTCCACTTGTTACCTCCTTTTTGGCAACTGAATAATCTCTTCTAAGCAACTAGCGTCACCTTTTATTATGTGGTGACCAAATGTGTTTGCATTGACTGAATATCTAGAATGTTTGGCACGCTCGATGGGTAGGTTTGTCTGACGTGACAGAACGATATTGATTGCATATTTAGTACAGACAACAGAAAAAGTAGATGATGATTTTAGTACCTAGTCACTTTCACTTCTTTGATGCGTCCCAACTGTGGCAGTATTGTTACCTTAGTGCGACACAGTACTAAAATAATCATCTGCATTGCTATTGACTGTACAGTTAGATTCGCATTTATTTGATGCGCTCTGACATATAACTCATAAATGTGCAAAGCGCCAGAGCGCATCCGAGAGCATTCTTTAGATTTCGTCTCTCAGTCTTTAGCCTCCTCGTTCACTCGCCATAAAATACATAACAGCTTTAAGCCGGCCCACACGGACCTACTCGTATTCAGAGGTGATACTAAGATTAACAAGCAGCTGCAAAACCAACCCGCATCACTGCGTGGACTAAAATTTAAGTCATCAGGCTGGACCACGGAATGTATAATATCTGTTCTGTAGTCTGGATCAATTCACAAGCCACGTGTATTACAAGCAACAAAACAACAACAAGTATTTTGAGTGTTTTAAGTTTTTTTCATAACTATGCAGATCTAAAATCCTTGTGAGATCTGATAAGAACCGATCACACCAAAAACTTTTCATGTTAAATTGGCGGCCAAGACTCACAAGGTCAATTACGATTTCGCTATAACTAAAGTTATCAGATCCCAAAGCCAAGTCCTAGCCCTAATTTTACTAACCCTGCACTTTAGTCGAAAAAGAATATGGCTTGACGGTTTCAGAGATCTTCCGCATGTTCATTGAAGACCTACTGTGACTTAATTTACAACCGTAAATTCCTAAGTCCATTCGGACTTACGAAACGGTTCGAGTAAAAATAGGTAGTGTCCCGCCTAGTTTTTGGTTCATCTTTGCGGGACACAACCGTTCCCCCTGACATAGTTAATACAACCCGACTAATGCATAAACATGACAAGTTTCAAATGAGTATGTAATTGTATTCGTGGTGTGACAGTTGTAATTATGAGTATGTAATTGTATTCGTGTGGACGGCGCGAGCCCTTCCGGCTCCGAACAATGCGCCTTCAGCAACACCTTTACTTTACGCGTTCATTTGACACGCCGAGAGGGGCGGAGAGGATGCGCCGCTATGTCAATAGATTCTCGTCTCGTAGGAAACTAAGGCCTAGGCAAAACATGCAGGCTATGAAAATGTCCCCTGTGCTCAACACTAATCCAATACTTCCACTTTCAATCTTATGGTTAATTGAGCAGGCGCAAAGCGTCTCCATTTCAGTTTGAGTAAAATGCTTTTGTACCTATATGGGGGAGGACCAAACTTTTGGACCATCGTCAAGGCATTTAATTCGACTACAATTTAAGTGTTTCCGCTGTGCAGTGCCACGAAAAATTTTCATACAACTTATACAGGTAACTTTCGTGCCACAACAGAATCAATTGAACTGTATGTAAACTAATTAAATGCCTTCACGATGGTTCAAAATTCGTAGCGGACCCCGGGCATCCTTCAGGATGCAACTGTACTAGGATGATGGTGATGGTCCAAAATTTGGTCCTCATCCATATATCTGTCCGGCGGATGTCTGGGCGTTTTCCTCTACAGGTCGCATTTCTCAGCAGATTCTCGTGAAATTTTGTGCGCAAGGTTTGATATATTCTTTGTCGAGTAAATGATTAGAAAATTTTGCAATTTGAATGCAAACAAATAGCGAGGTCTACAGCTCTCAGAGCCACTGGTTATGTAACAATCGACGGAATCCCTAATTTTAGAAGCCTGTAGTGAATCCTCGTATTGTTTTGAAAAAATGACATCTCGCCGAGTTTCTTACGCCGGTTCTTCTCGTGGCAGAGGTATATTTTTCCGAACCGGTGGTAGTTTATTGACGTTCATAGGTGCATGTAATATTATTTGAAGAATAAACTACTTTTACTTTTACTTTTTACTCGATACGACTCCAACGACCTGTTCATTTGAACGGCAATTCTCAACACATATTCATGCAAAAAGGACTGCCGCGCCATCGACGCTGCTTAGGAATTAGTCTGCTGGTAGTGACAGCAGTTTGTTTGCAGTCGGCGCGCGCTTCCGGCCGCGCACAATGCGCCTGCGTGGCTCGATACTTGACGCCTTATGCTACACCTCTAACTCTAAACACTAGTTACTAAGGAGCAGCTCGCTTAGAGTTACCACACAATTCCATTCGTTCACTTCATTTGACGCATTTTCTTATGGAAAAAACTATTTTGTGTCTTATTCCCAAGCCGTCCGAACTCATCTGGAACTCATTTGAGCGAATGAGTATAGGCAAGCCTGGATCAACCGCCATCTGATTGCAATTCCTATTTTAACTTTCCCGTTATATAAGAATGGTAAACAATGCCACGTGCTCGTCATTAAGATCATGAAGTAGTCATTAGAAATGTCAACGAGCCGCCCAGCGGCGCTCGGTTCCGGCAGGGCGCGTCGCCAACGGCGAGTCACGGTGATTCAGGCGCATTCCTGCAGCTGATGGGCCACCGTGCGGAACGCCACGTGGCCCTGCAGTTGCATACTCTGATGGACTAGGTTTGCAATTTTATATACTACGACGGTGTATACGCATACGGCCTGCCTGATGGTAAGCAGACACCGCAGCCTATGGACGCTTGCGACTCACAAGAGCCTACCCCTTTTTGGGGTTTCGTAGTAAACAGTCTGGCATCATGTCCGTCCGGCCGCCCCTCTGTCCGTGGCTTTGCTCAATAACCGTTACTACTGTTACGCTGACAAAACTTTTTTTGAGTTCTTCCCTACCCTACACGTAAAGTCGGTGTGAATTTGTTGTATTTTGTGGTGTATCTTGAAAACTGTTTAAAAAAATATTATTGCTAAAAAGTTATAAAAAGAAATCTATAGAGATACCTGGGGTTCAATTTCAGAACGCGGTACCGGCGTATTCAGATTCGATTGGAAACATTACGCCAGCCTGCACTCGTGTCGGACTCAGAACAGTTAAGCCTGAGTCTTCCCTGATCCGCAAATACAGTCTCGCCTGATCTTCGAACTTAAAGTAGGTAACCTACTTTACCTCTACCTGTGTACCTCATTTGTTTGTAGTAATGTAGATATAATGATCTTTGACCGTTTCGATTGACACCGAATTGAAACAAATATAGGTAAATAGAATACAAAATACAGGTACTTAATATATGAGGTATAACAATGAAAAGTGATGAAGGGCTCTAATGGAAGGAAGTTCAAAATATGTACAAATTAGTGCCTATAGGAACATTACTTGGAATAAATAAATAAATATTGGTGAACAATGTTACATAAACCGACCTAGTCCCAAATTAAGCAAAGCTTGTACTATGGGTACTATAGACGACGATATACATACATACTTATATAGATAAATACATACTGAAATACAAAGGAAACATCCAAGACTCAACAGGAATAATATTCGTGATAAATGCACAAATAATGCCCTGAACCCGGACCCCCGGCTTCGTAGGCAGGGTCACTACCAACTAAGCCAAAGTGCTCCTCAATTCGACGCATGACCTCATAAATATTATATAGAAATGATTGGTGAAATTTAACACATTCACCAATGTAGGTCTACCTATAATATGCAATCACATTTAACCCTTGACCATTCACCCCGTAGTGATACTCCACTATGGATCAGCCGAATTATGCTTACGAGTTACGAGTCTGCCATACATAAGTGACGGAAAATCTTGCGTAGCAGTCGATGAGCGCGACTCATACGCACTTTTCAGTATCAGAAATAAAAATAAAAGCAAGTGCTTCATTAAAACAAGTTAAACGCTAATGTTGATATTTAGGACTCCTTTGTAAAAAAAAAGTTAATCACAACGGTTTTTGAAATTCTAACACGTTCATTGTTCAACAGTGTGACTTTGAGTTGAACAATTGAACAAAGAGAGTAAAATCAGATGAAAACAAAGCATTTTCCGAGGAGAAATTGCATCACATCACTGCTACTTGAAATTTGTATTTACTGAGTGATTGGATTAGAAGTATACAATCAATAAAAAACCGGCCAAGAGCGTGTCGGGCCACGCTCAGTGTAGGGTTCCGTAGATTTTGTAATTTTTTCAAAAACTATTCAACCTATCAAGTTCAAAATAATTTTCCTACAAAGTTTTTATAAAGTTCTACTTTTGAGATTTTTTTCATATTTTTAAACTTATGGTTCAAAAGTTAGAGGGACACATTTTTTTTTACTTCTGGAGCGATTATTTCCGAAAATATTAACATTATCAAAAAATGATTTTAGTAAACCCCTATTTATTTTTAAATACCTATCTAACAATATATCACACGTTAGGGTTAAAATGAAAAAAAAAAACACTCCCCACTTTACGTATAGGGGAGGTACCCTAATAAAATATTTTTTTCCACTTTTTATTTTACCACTTTGTCGGCGTAATTGATATACATATTAGTACCAAATTTCAGCTTTCTAGTGCTAACGGTCACTGAGATTATCCGCGGACGGACGGACAGACGGACGGACAGACGGACGGACAGACATGGCGAAACTATAAGGGTTCCTAGTTGACTACGGAACCCTAAAAAGAGGTGAATTTAATATCCCTACTTGAGTCCGGTCAAAATACTAAATATATGTAAAATCTGAAACATCTATTATTTTGAAAAGTACGAGGGGTGATCAATGTTTTGATAATCAGTATTAAATATGAGAGATATGAAAATCGTTATATTTTAATTACAATATGCATACTTTCTATATTTGCAAATACTTATTAACGTCATTCACTTGTTTTATTCTATCCCAATAGAAACAATTTTACTTTTTGAGGTCAAATTTTGTACCTTCACTAAGTCATCACCAGCTCGTGATTTTCATGTAGTTGGTTTTTTGCATATGTGAATGAAAAGTAGTAGTTGGAAGTTAGAGCTAAATAACAATGGGAACGGTTATCAGTTCTCATCTTTACTCGAAAAGCAGCACCCTTGTCAATTAGAAGGCTCTGAAATACAATTTCTGCCGTGAAAATTCGTGTTTTTTTTCTTCTTAATAATATTTTTTACAACTCTGATAGAATAATGTTATATAACTCTCCAATAATATTTGAGCTCAATTGGTGAAAGCTAATTTCGCAGTTTTGATTGGTAGGCCTCAATAGTCCAGGAAGAAGTCGAAAAATACACCGTATAATTTTGGTGACAGAGCTGGAGATAAAAAAAACTGCACAGATAGAAATAGAAATAAAAATAGAAAAGCTTTATTCATGGCAAACAGACAAAATGTTAAAACAATTTTTAAAGTTTACCATGAAATGGTCCCGCCTCAGCAGATAACTTGCTTATTCTTTAAAATCATAATGATAAACCAAGGTTTTATTTTCAATTACAATATTCTTTATTAGTGCATCAGGACTTTTTACACTCCAAATAATTACAAAACCAACTCATATTTTTGCCATCTTGTTATTTTTTCCATTCAGATGCTTTTTGTTCAGCAATTACAGAAAAAGAAATGAAAAATATTTATATATTTTTACTCAAATTCATTGTTGATTAGTGTCATGGTATAGCCAACTTCGTTTTGATATAGCGTATCATTTTTTTTCTTGTATTCATTGAGAAATATATGGGATAAAATAATTTCAATTTTTTTCTGCTGCTCACACATACATAAACATTATTTATATTTTTCGCCTATGCCTACAACACAGTAGTTAACTCAAAGACATACCGTATTCATCACAGTTATTTAAAATTGTATCCGTTTAGCTTAGCACTAAACTATTTACAATGCACTTTTCACTGATAGTGTCATATTTCCTCCACTAGATGTCACTGGTGGCGGCACGCGGGCGCACACTGGGCGCGCGCGGACACTGTCGCGCGTGCGCGGACCCCGCCAACACGGCGCGGCGCGCGGACTAACCCGGAACTATACAAACAAAGGCAAATCTCCTCCCCAAACGTAGACACTAGCGCCAAACTCGAGCGCAAATCATCTCAACTGTTACTATGTTCACTTAGACTCTCTAATGGAGATAAATACACACAAATATGGCATATCATGTTTAATAATTCTATATACGTGACTATTAGTATAACCATTAAAGCATCATAGACTTGTGTGCCGAACAAATTTGATACCGATTTAAATATGCCAACTTCCACAGTCCACTAGAGCCGGCAAAACGTGATTTGAAGTTGTAGATCCAATTCTCACATGTATGACATAATGACAGAGCATGCCAAAAATTATATAATTAAGTATGTTAACTTATTAGACGTAATGTTTAACAATTCAATGTGGTTGTGTTGTATTAATTTATGAATTTGTAAAATCTATTTTAAGTTTATACCACGTCGGTGGCAAACAAGCGTATACGACCCGCCTGATGACAAGCGGTCACCGCATCTTGTAATACATAGTTTAGATCAATTTTATGTATTTTTTCTACTCCTGCAAGTCAAGTGCATAGACAAGTCATTATATGCGAGTAAAAATGGATTTACATACACTTTTTTAATACTATTTTTAATTTTTAAAAGAGGCACCCGTCAATGCCTGTATTGTGCCACCATATCGATTTTATATTTAAATCAAATTATTTTGCCGTTCTCGAGTCGCTGTGCTGTAACTAAACTCGCTACGCTCATTTTGTCACAATTACTCTCGAATTTTAGAACCCTTATTATGTAACTGTTGCATAAAATACCTACCAAGTTGCATAAAATATAAACCAAGGACCAAATTTCTATTGTTTACAGAGTAAACTGTCGGTCTATCCCCTTTCCCACGCGTTTCTGCCTCCTAATATTAATAAGACAAAGCTCATAAAACCTATCATTTTACAACGTATTTTAATAGGAGACATGCATAACAAATTCTTTACGCATGGCACTTACCTATACATTACATGTTAAGATTACTATGTTGTTCCGTGAAATTGCACGAGGGACTCTGATTAGTATTTACAGTAATTGAAAGTATATGCTGTATTTGCTGTGGAGAAGTGTGTCCACAGTAAATGCCGTAAATACATGTCGCGCTCCACAGACCCAGTGCCACTGACTTTTGGGGCAAGTTTCCTGAAGGTTGGCCGGTTTCGGCGGCTATTGACGACCTCTCAAATTGTCGATTTCTCGAATTGACGACTTCTGAAATTGATGACTTCTTGAATTGACGACTTTGTAAATAGACGACATCTCAAATTGTCGATTTCTCGAATTGACGACTTTTTATATTGACGACTTCTCAAATAGTTGATTTCTGGAATTGACGACTCCTCAAATTGACAACTTCTTAAATAAACGACACTGGCATAAAGTTATTTTAGGTATATACAGGGTCGTCATCATGAATCAGTTTTCCAGGCTTGGTATCTGTGAGCCATTCCAAAAAAAGTAATAGTTTTACATGGGGAGTAGTAGGTATGGAGACCTTTATTGCGCGTGGCTCGACACGCACCTGGCCGTTTTTTTTTTAGAATTACTATAAGTAGCCAGCACTTTAGTCAAGGAGTTTGCAAGTAATAAATATGAGTAATCAAAGAGATAAAATTAAGAACTCTGAAAAAAAAAATTAAAACAAACGATTAAAATTAAAACGGAAAAATAATATTATTTAACGAATATGTCATATTTTTAAAAGCTTTTATTTATCTTGCCGTGTTAGTTTGTAGGTAGGTATGCATGTTGACGATCCGGTCAAGATCGCGGGAAGCCGTTGGATGAGGGCGGCGCAGGACCGGTCATTGTGGAAATTCTTGGAGGACGCCTTTGTCCAGCAGTGGACGTCTTTCGGCTGATATGATGATGATGATCATGAGGTATGCATGTTTGTGTGGGTCAAATTGTGGAAGCTAAATTAGAACCACTTCCTGACGTTCAATTAGACCTATGATAATATTGAGAATGCAATAAATACTATAGTGACATCGAGCTGATCTAATGATGGAGACCGGTGGCCAAAGAAACTCTTTGATAAATCTACGCAACCTCATTGAGTCTGGGTTTGTTAGGATCACCTCGATGAGTAGGTAGTAGATGACTGTTGAAAGAAAAGTACAGTCGACGATAAAAGCTTGCAGAAAATAAATTTTGACAATGTAGCGGATCAACATGCGAATGAAATCGCTAACGCTTATGAGCTTGGGCAACCGCAGATCGCGCCACCACCTCGCCTGATCTATTGTTCCGCGACCGGTCTGCGCACACGCCGCTCCCGCGCCCCTCACCTGTAAGAACGTTGGATTTCGCCCGGCGCGGCCCGCTCAATGCGATTCGTACCCTTGCCTAGCTTACACGCGCGCTTTGCATTGTATAGCTGCATTTGTTTTCATTGCTTTAGGTTAAATTAAAGTCAATTTAAATTGTGCTGCGCATTTTTCTATTCGCAAGTGATCGCATTCGCTCCACCCGTCATCTGACGCAACCTAACTGGGTTCGATTCCCGGTTACGCTCAACCTACATTGGTGACATCCCGACTATGGACAACATGCCTGGTGGTTCCGGAGAGCGGGGAGCGCAAAACAACGGCACTGGCGATAATCAAGAATTTGCAGATGCGTTAAGTGGTGTAAACAAGCCAGAAGCTGGTCCAAGCACAAGCGGTAGCGGAGCAAGTGACGTGTTTCGTGTTGGCGTACGTATTCCACCATTCTGGCCTGAGGAACCCGAGGTATGGTTTGCACAGGTGGAAAGTCAATTTGAGCTGTCGAATGTTACGAGCGACGCCACTAAATTTAATTTCGTTGCATCCCAGTTGGACCAGGAGTATGCCAGGACGATGAAGGATATTTTGATCAACCCACCCAGAACAGGCAGGTACGATAAATTTAAGAGTGAGCTCATCAAGCGGATTTCAGCGACCCGCGAGAAGAAGACACTGCAGTTAATGCAGCACGAAGAGCTGGGTGACCGTAAACCTACCCAGTTCCTGCGTCACTTACGCGATTTAGCAGGACCCAACATTCCTGACGAATTTATTCGTACAATCTGGGCGAGCCGCCTCCCACCTAATGTGCAAACCATTGTCGCTTCACAGCATAACCAGAACCTGAGCGACGTGGCAGAACTAGCCGACCGGGTCAATGACGTCACTTCATCCGCGCATGTCGCTGGAGTTGCTGGTGTCCCTACCCACTACACCAACCCCGCACCGTCGTGCTCTGCATTGGAAGCCAGGGTGGCTGAGCTCACACGGCAGGTGGAAACCTTATTGCGAAACCAAGGTACTTACTCCCGCTCTCGTTCCCACAGTCGAGGCCGCTTTCATCGACGTGGTTCCAGATCGAAATCACGGTCACGCCAGAGATCCCGTGAACGCCCGGAAGGACATCCGCATTGTTGGTACCACTACCAATTCGGGAACAACGCGAAGAATTGCAAGGCACCGTGCGACTTCAAGCCATCGTTAAACTAGAGAGGCAGCATTTGGTGGCCGCAAATGCTTGCCCCGTTTCTTCAGGCCGCCTGTTCGTGACAGACCGTAAGTCGAAGATCCAGTATCTCATCGACACAGGTTCAGACCTGTGTGTGTATCCGCGGTCATCCGTCCGGGCGCCTCCGAAGACCAAGACGAAGTACCTACTTTTTGCTGCAAATGGTACACCCATTCCAACCTACGGCCATCTCAACCTCCGGTTAGATCTGGGGTTACGACGAGCATTCGAATGGCGCTTCACCATAGCGGACGTTTCCAAGCCGATCATTGGCGTCGACTTTTTAAGCCACTATAACTTACTAGTCGACTGCCACAATCATCGATTAGTTGACGGCGTCACATCTCTCGCCCTCGTCGTGCCGCATCAAATAGCGCCTGAAGGTATCTCGTCGGTGCGTACAACAGCCGATGACTCCACTTACCACCGACTGCTCCGAGAGTACCCAGAAGTAACTCGCCCAGCTGGTAAGCCCATTACTCCTAAGCATTCCACAGTGCACCACATAAGGACCACTCCTGGCCCACCGGTTTCCAGCCGTCCACGTCGCCTAGATCCGCAAAGACTACAGATTGCCAGGAAAGAGTTCGATGACATGTTACAGAGCGGAACGACACGGAGGTCAGAAAGTGCCTGGGCTTCTCCACTACATCTGGCACGTAAAAAGAACGACGGCTGGAGACCGTGTGGAGATTACCGAGCACTGAATGCAAGGACTATCCCAGACAGCTATCCAGTCAGGCACATTCAGGACTTTGCTTACCAGCTGGCGGGTAAGAACATTTTCAGCACAGTCGATCTTATCAAGGCTTATAATCAGATTCCTGTACATCCCGATGACATCGCTAAAACAGCAATCACCACACCCTTTGGTCTCTTTGAATTTCCGTACATGAACTTTGGGTTACGGAACGCGGCTCAAACCTTTCAGCGCTTCATCGACGAGGTGCTGAGAGACTTCGACTTCTGTTATGGGTATATAGATGACATACTGGTTCACTCGGAGTCGGAAGCACAGCATGAGCAGCATCTGAGACAACTCTTCGAGCGCCTGCAGAAGTACGGCGTCCTTATCAACACTGCCAAATGTGTTTTTGGACGTCCTGAGGTATCATTTTTGGGCTACACGGTATCTGCTGCGGGGGTCAGACCATTGGACTCTAAGGTGACGGCCATCAACGAATACCCAGTGCCCAAGACGGTTAAGGAGTTGAGGCGTTTTCTAGGGATGATGAATTTCTACCGACGGTTTCTCCCTGGGGCAGCATTACTCCAGGCCCCCCTCAACGCACTTTTGGCAGGTCCGAAAACCAAGGGTTCACATCCCATTGAACCCACACCAGATTTCCTGGAGAACTTCGAAAAGTGTAAGACCAGTCTCTCACAAGCCACACTTTTAGCTCACCCGGACATACAAGCCGAACTGGCCATACAAACAGACGCTTCGGACGCCGCTATGGGAGCTGTGTTACAGCAGAAGAAAGGAGATAGATGGGAGCCTCTGGCCTTCTTTTCCCGAAAGTTCAGTCCATCGCAGAAGAAGTACAGTCCATACGATCGCGAGTTGTTGGCGATATACGAAGCGATACGCTACTTCAGGCACATGGTAGAGGCTCGCGTGTTCGTTATATATACGGACCACAAGCCTCTCACGTTCGCGTTTACCACACGTCGAGATAACTGCTCTCCTCGCCAATTCAGGTACCTTGACTTCATCAGTCAATTCACTACAAACATCCGATACATCGCGGGGAGAGACAACACGGTTGCGGACGCATTATCCCGCATCGAAGAAGTACACAGCTCAACTTCTGTTCTCGACTACCAGGCTCTAGCTCAAGAACAAGAGGCAGACGCGGAGTTGCAGGAGTTGCTACAGAACGGGTCAACCTTGAAGCTCGAGAAGGTACAGACGCAATTTACGAACTCCCCCATTTATTGCGACCTCTCCACTTCAGACCCGAGACCATTCGTCACTACCACATTTCGCCGTACTGTGTTTGACGCTCTGCACAACCTTAGCCACCCAGGGGTCAAACCTACAGTTCGTCTCGTGACACAAAGGTTCGTGTGGCCCGGGGTGAGAAGAGACTGTCGGCGATGGGCCAAGACATGTCTCCAATGCCAACGTAATAAGGTGCATAGGCACACGTCCGCACCTCTAGCAGAGTTCAAGCCACCTTCAGCGCGTTTTAGACACGTGCATCTTGATTTGGTCGGACCCTTACCCATGTCTCATAATTACAGGTACTGCCTCACCGCCATCGACAGATTTACCCGCTGGCCTGAGGCGTACCCCCTGTCCGACATCACTGCTGACACCTGCGCTGCTGCTTTCGTGTCAGGTTGGGTGGCTCGCTTTGGCTGTCCTGAACACATCACCACGGACCGCGGACGCCAGTTCGAGTCACAGCTTTTCAAGGCCATGGCGAAGCTGACAGGCTCCACCCATCACACGACCACGGCTTATCATCCCCAGGCTAACGGGATCCTGGAGAGGGTTCATAGGCAGCTGAAGGCTGCTATCGCGTGCCACAACAACGCGCAATGGACGGAAGCACTCCCCCTAGTACTCCTCGGAATCCGCAGCGCCTGGAAGGAGGACTTACAGGCCTCAGCAGCTGAACTAGTCTACGGCGAGCCACTCCGTTTGCCTGGGCAGTTCTTCACGCCAATTGACCAACCAGTAGACGTCACCGATTTTGCGAGTCGACTACGGAATCACATGAGTAAGCTAGCTCCTCAGCCTACGACATGGCATTCGAACAGACCTTTTTACTTGCCCAAGGATCTCCAAACAAGCACTCATGTATTTCTGAGACAAGGTCCAGCACGCCATCCTCTGCAGGCTGCCTACACTGGTCCCCACAGAGTACTGAGACGTCGGGACAAGGCATACGACATCGACGTGTCAGGGAAGGAGATCACAGTGACCGTCGATCGACTGAAACCAGCCTACGTCTTAAGAGAGGAAGTTCCAGCAGTTCCACCACCAACCCAGGATACCATCATCGAGTTGGTGCCAGAGAAGAAGACGAAGAGCGGACGAGTCGTTCGATTCCCCGACTACTATCGACCGTAGTCACGGTCTCAGCAGGGGAGAACTTGTAGCGGATCAACATGCGAATGAAATCGCTAACGCTTATGAGCTTGGGCAACCGCAGATCGCGCCACCACCTCGCCTGATCTATTGTTCCGCGACCGGTCTGCGCACACGCCGCTCCCGCGCCCCTCACCTGTAAGAACGTTGGATTTCGCCCGGCGCGGCCCGCTCAATGCGATTCGTACCCTTGCCTAGCTTACACGCGCGCTTTGCATTGTATAGCTGCATTTGTTTTCATTGCTTTAGGTTAAATTAAAGTCAATTTAAATTGTGCTGCGCATTTTTCTATTCGCAAGTGATCGCATTCGCTCCACCCGTCATCTGACGCAACCTAACTGGGTTCGATTCCCGGTTACGCTCAACCTACAACAAAAAACTTACATTAAGAAGTTTTCGCTTACAGTTCGTAAAAAGAAGTGGTTTGTTTTTAGAATTTGTTTTTTTAGGCAGTCGTCGTTTGAAGAAGTCATATTTTTTAAGAAAGTCGTCTTTTTATGAAGTCGTCGTTTTAAGAACGTCGTATTTTTAAGATGTGGTATTTTTAAGAATGTCTTCTTTTCAAGAAGTCGGCGTTTTAAGAATGTCGTCTTTTCAAGAAGTCGTCGTTTTAAGAATGTCGTCTTCTCAAGAAGTCGTCGTTTTAAGAATGTCGTCTTTTTAAGAAGTCGTCAATTTGAGAAGTCGTCGTTTAATAAAGTCGTCGTTTAAAGAAAGTCGTCGTTTTAAGAGTCGTCAATTCGAGAAGTCGTCAATAGCCACCGAAACCGGTTGGCCGAGGTTCAGGGGACCGTAGGGCTGGCTCGTTACTTGGCCAGTGGATCAACATAGCTATCCAAAGGGGCTGCCAGCCTTATGGGGACTCTTTCTCAGGGCTCCGATTTTGGAGACCTCTAAATATTTAATCTTTATTGTACAATAAAAAATTTAACGTACAAAAGGCTGACTTAATGTCATGATTAGTTGTTATTTTTCAAATATACTGTTAATCATGTTTGTTGAATAAATTATCAATGTGAAAAAAAATACCTTATGGCTTCTCTGAGTGCATCCTGAACGAACCGCCTCTACGTGCTACCTTGCCAGGCATGCACTAAAAAATGCGTAAATGCATTTCCCCAGGTAAAAAAAAGGCATGCACTATTTTGCGGAACACACCGCCGCCTGATGATCTTCAAACCCAGGTGGGAAAATAATCTTATTAGGATAAGGTTATGACACATAAGAGCGCAGCACTCAATGCCGGTCAAATAACGACGAGAAGAGGCTGTTTTAAACCTTTTTTACTACTCTACGGCAATTAACACATTTATTGCTAACATTGCATTATCATTTATCGGCATTTGTCTATTGCATTTATCGGCACTGAAGGCGGTGTCCAAAGGGTAATCGTCCTCCTTTTGAGGAAACCAAATATTATATGTAGCGGAATATCTGATAATAAAATCCCCAAGCACTTTTTAGATTCAAAAATAGAAAAATCTAGTAAATGTTGAAAAAATTAATCCCATCAAAAACATTCTGTAAAAAACTAGCCAAGTCGCGATAGAGCTGCTTGTTTATCTCTAAAAAGTAATGAAATCTAGACAAAGTCGTGCCAAGTCTAAGGTTCCTTTCTGCGATTTCTTTATTATTTATAGTTAATGTTGTGTGACTTGGCCGTTGACTTATACCCACTAACGTATAAAGAATGTTCAAATTATATTCTCAACGAACATTCATACTAAGTAATCCTCTGTGTACAAATGTGTTGAACATTCACCTTTATATTTGTGAGATATTTTGTAGTACCAAGTCTCAGGCATTCTTATTATTCTTTATTTGCTAACTAAATAAAATTCTGCAACTTGGCAATCACACAACTTTATTGCATTTAATAATTATTATTATTATTCACCTTATTTATTAATTTTTCTTAGGTTAGATTTTTTACAATAAATTTATCAAATGTAAAATATAAAAATACACGTACAAAATATAAAAGCATTATAAAAAACCTAACCTAGAGTGCCGCCGGCAGCGAGGCGGGCCTAAGCTACCGGTGGTTAGGGCGACAGAGAGAGGAATCTCCGGACTATCCGCGCCGTGTCCAGGAGTACCGCCTTCTGTATTTGACCCTTGACCCAGCCATCTAACGAGAGTCTCTTGAGATGTTGGTCGAGACTCTTCGCTATTAGACCGTTCACATAGATTATTATTATTACTGCATTTATGGATATCTAAAACTATGTAGTATTGTGTAATTGCCAAGTCACAAAATTTTATTTAGTTAGCAAATAAAGAATAATAAGAATGCCTAAGACTTGGTACTACAAAATATCTCACAAATATAAAGGTGAATGTTCAACACATTTGTACACAGAGGATTACGTAGTATGAATGTTCGTTAAGAATATAATTTGAACATTCTTTTTACGTTAGTGGGTGTAAGTCAACGGCCAAGTCACACAACATTAACTACAAATAATAAAGAAATCGCAGTAAGGAACCTTAGACTTGGCACGACTTTGTCTAGATTTCATTACTTTTTATAGATAAACAAGCAGCTCCATCGCGACTTGGCTAGTTTTTTACAGAATGTTTTTGATGGGATTTCACTTCTTTTTGTAAAAACGTTTGCTTATTGATTATTGATTTTCTTAGATTTTCTTTTTGACACAGTGTTTTTCTTCTTAGCAGTAGTTTTTTTATTATTACAAATATTTCTTTTCTTTTTTCCGGTTCTGATTCTTGTACAGTACGAGTAGCAACAGTTTTCACGTTCATTATTTATTCTTTTAGACGGTTTAGACGCTTTCATTTCTGAAAGATCGGCGCGGTATTTACGCCTAAGCCGGTTGTATTCGGTGATCGCTGAAACTTGAGCTTTTATACTCTTGAAGTCAACGTTTATGAGGTGCACCCCATGAAGATTAGTTACTCGTGAAAGCGCCACGTAGGCTTGGCCACAAGAGAATATGGGTGTGCCAATGTCCATAAGGGCATTTTGTAGACTTTTTTTATTTTTTTATTATTTACTCCAGATCTTCGATTTTCCTAGTTTTTATAGTTTTCCCTTTATGTGACCATTAAACCCTAACTCTGTACCAAATTTCAGCTCTCTAAGTTTATGGGAAGTACTAGTTTTATTTTTATGATCATGAGTGAGTGAGTGTCATAAATGCGAAACTTTGCTTTCGCTTAACTTCGGAACTAAATGACCTACAGACTTGAAATTTTGGATTTTAAGTATGTGATTATCGCTAACTGGATGACAAAAATTTCTGCGTTCTGGTCTTATCCAGAGGTTCTCAAATAGGGGCCTGAAAATGCGGCGAAATGGTTCCAGTGAAGGATGGTACGGCAGTGTTTGCTTCGCACTCGACTGCCGTGCCCCCAGATGCTCCGAGCAGGATTCGAACCTGTGACATCTGGCATACGCGGCCAATCGGCCGAACGGTGGCGGCGTATGCCAGATGTCGCAGGTTCGAATCTTGCTCGGAGCATTAAATTTTTCCATTTAATTTGAAATTTAAAATTTATTTAGCAGCGTAACAGCTTAATACAAAATTAATTTAGAAAAAAATACATTTAACTGTTTAGGGGTTGGGTTAATGCACTTGGGAAAATCTACCCTCGCTCGGCTACCTACGAGTATCTTTCTAGGCGTGAAAATGACCCTAACCTGTTACCTACCCCATAATAAAATACTTACATTTAAAAGTTTTCGTTACAAGCCCTTACGCCTTCACACTATAGTAACAGCATAAATGTTTTACTCTAGAATGGCACACAGTCGTTTCTTGTTTTATTTATCTTCACGGGTACACAAACTCAGGCACGTGCGACACTTCCGAATCTCCTCACTAAACTAGTGGTTCATTCAGAAACACTGGATATATATATGAATACCAAAAAAGTAGATTTTTTAGATACGACGGATAGCCAAAAAAACTAAACTAACAGCTTCGTAGTCTAGTGTGAGTCAAGGGGATGCCTCAAGGATATTAAAAACCAGCGAATAATATCGGGTTAAAATAAAGTCTTCCAAATAAAACATGTGGATCTATCATTAATTGTGAATAACTTTATAATAATTCCATGCAAAAAAACAGCTTTACATACTTGTCGTGCAAATGTAGGTTACGCGATATATGGCTTTGTAAAAGTCCTATAGAACAATGTGTCTAGAATCACGGATATTTTTTTTATTGATACATGACAGCAAACTTGTTTTACTTAAAACAAATACGGCAGTAAGCCGAGTGTTTTAGGTGTGTGGCTTTCAAGCACAAGAGTCAGTGTGGTACTGCAGAACCGGTTGGTTCTGGTCTGCGGGTTGCCACACCGAGCATGGCGCTGTATGTATCGCGCCTGCACTACACCGCCACGGCTGATCATGTGGTGGAGTACGTTCGACAGAAGACCGACTTCCCGCTGAGGGTGTTCCAGCTGCGTTCGCGTCACTACGTGCACTTCAGCTCGTATGTGGTGCGCGTGGTGCGGCCGCTTCAGGAGACCATCGCGTGTGCTGACTTCTGGCCGAAGGGTGTCGTGTTTCGACGATTCCGGGGCAACCTACCAAATTCTACACCGGAGATGGTGCTGCAACGGGGCCACGCCGCTTCGTCGCTTATAACTAACTAACTAACTTAAGCTTACATAAAGGTACAAACAAATAAATACATAAATAATAATATAATTTTCCCAAACATGCTATGAAATATTGCTGTTATGTTCCTTATAATAGGCTGCGAAGTATGACGTTTCAGGTGCGGCTATGACAAGAGATCGTTAATGGAATTTCATACAAATCTTGCAGGCCTAGGCCGGCAAAGTCCTCTTTTTTAATTTCTGTTCCATATAAATTTGTGGCACAGGCATCATGACATTCTGCCACTATGCGTATTAAAAATGAAACTTTGATTTGTTTGTTGTTAATTAATTGCATTTTTAAGAAAAGCACTATACATACCTCGGCGGGAAAAATGGGGTTGCCCGCCTTAGACCTATCCTTCTCTATATGTCTTCGGCCGGCAACCCCTTTCGTCCCGGCCTCTGTAGTAATGTACTATTATGTATTTATTGGTACCTTTATGTAAGGTTAAGTTTCATGGCGCATTGGGTTTCTGTAATGTCATGTAAACGTTTGTAATAAATAAACAGACTGAGGCGGGAGAGTGCTAGACCTCGTGTTTGATTATTTGCTGCGCTTGTTGTTGTCGCCGAGGTCTGCGGCCTGCTGCATGGTGTCGGGCAGCGTGGTGCCGCGCGTCTCCGGAGCCATCAGCACCAGCAGACCCGATGCCGCCGCCAGCGCCCCAAACACCACGAATGGGAGCGGCTCCCACACCATTGAACCCTGGGAAAATATTTATTTCGTGACATGTCTTTCTCTTTTTTGTTGTTTTTTTATGCTTCTTCCTATTTGTAATTGTCACAAATAAATGATTTTCTATTTCTATAACAACAGTTGGATTTTAAGGATCTTCACAATAATTAAAGCTATAGACTTCTTATAGATTTTCTTGTAATTATTGATAAAGAAATATGATCTAAAGAAAATTCTAAATTTTAGGCCTAGTAGTTTCGGAGATAAAGGGGGGGGGGGGGTTCAATTTTCGCCTATTTGCTTAAAAAAACTTCAAAACGTTATGTCATAGAATTATATATTAAAAAAAAAACAGATTTAATCCTTTGATAACGAATCCTTTGATTTGATATATCACACGATGCGGTTTGCAAAACTTTTATAAAATTTACTTGTTAACCCATGTTACAATTTATTTATTAACGTTACATGTCCGTCTTTGGGTCACCGCCTTACATATGATGTGTACCAAAATCCATCGCAATTGGTTGAGTAGCTGCGACATACGGACGGACAGACAGACATACGAGTGATTCTCTAAGGGTTCCGTTTCTTCCATTTCAGGTACGAAACCCTAAAAACGAAGCGTCGAAGCTTATGCTCAACGCTCACCACTTCTACATGGCGCCACATGATTGCTCTTCTACATAATATTAATTGAGGTAACAGTCCATGTGCTTGTAATCTAGAGTAATCTAAAAGCCCCTGCCCCTACTTTAAATAAGTAAGAGCCATAAAGTATGTCGGACTCATACCAAAGCCGGAGTTAGCGGCGCCGAGATGGAGCCGAGCCGGCCGACCATGGAGGCGAAGGCGAACAGGCTGGTGCGGTGCCGCGTGGGGAACAGCTCGTTCGTGAAGATGTACAGCGAGGTCACCACGAGCGAGATGCAGTACTTGCCCGCCAGGTACACCGCCAGGGAGAGGGCGGAGTACTCTTCAAACAAATTATACACTTAAGCGAACACACGGATAAAATAACATTACATTTCTTACTTACACACCTCATACGTAATGGAAACTATAATCTCTCAGATCTCTCTAACCACATACGAATTGAAATTCATGACATCAATGAGTTTAATTTTTTTACCTTTTCAAATCATACTAAATGAAATTCATGACTGCAAAGGTATCACGTGAGTTTTTTACTTTTCAAACCCTAGGTACCATAATTGGTTTAGTCCATGTTCTACCGTTGCAGAAAATGAAAATTGATTAATTAATAGACAACAGCAGGTACGCATATTATTAGGAAGTTGAAAACCTAAATGAAAAAACTCACCATCCGGTATAAAAATAAATCCAATCTGACACGCTGCACAAATCCAAAAGGTGCAGAAGAACATCGGTTTTCTACCGATCCTGTCGAATAGTAGGACGGCTGTCCAGAACCCCGGGATCTCCACCGCGCCCACCGCGATGTAGTTTAACAGCCTTATTCATAAAAAGTTAGAGGCTCCTTGAAGGCTCCTTGAAGGCCCGATGCTAAAAAACATAATTCATAATCCTCTGTCAACGCTAATCGGTCCAACAAGGCTCTGCTAAATGGTTCGAAAGTTAGAGGCCCGTAGACCCTTCTTTATCTCTCTGTTAAGTCACAAAATGGCCGCCACAAATTTGAACAGCTGATTGCGACAAGAGAAAAACCATACCCATGAGAAAATTTCTACGAAGGTCGAAGGGATTCTGTACGGATGTTGTTTTATAAATTCTGTTAATTGGGTACTTAAGAAGATACGTATAGTCGTATATTAAATAAAATTAGGATGATTAACATAGTTACGGCTTTATGGGAAAAATACTCTCGCCTTATAAAAAGTAGATCTTATGATTGAAATACCTATAAAGAGTCCCCAGTACGCTCGGCTGAACTCGATTCTCCATACAAACGTAGTTTAGATCTCATTTAAAAACGCCTTGCTGAAATAACATGAAACTTTGTATACCCAATGGGAGCCGCCATATCTAGGTCGGAAATTAGTTTCTGTTGTTAGAAAATGTATTGGTAAAAAATACAGCGAGTTTTTGAGTTTTTTACGTCTTGTATGAAAACCTTAATAATCGCTGTAACTTTTCTCCGTTATAATTTCAAGCAATAGAAACTAATTTCCGACCTATATTATGCCGGATCCCATTGTGTATACAAAGTTTCATGTTATTCTAGCATGGCGTTTGAAAATGAGAGCGAAACTACGTTTGTATGGAGAACCGAGCTTACTGCGGACTCTTAAGTGATCGTCAATCATTATCTTTACTTTCGTGACAATGTAAGTTATCCGGGTTATACGGAATGTGGAAGCTGTTAATGGACTACCACAACCGCGGCGTCGCAATGTGTATTACAAATTGGCAGATCCTATAGAGAGTACCTATATAGGGGATCTGCCCGATGTAGAATTTCGGCTCCGGTACCTACTGGTTTGACAAGGGGACGGCCCAAATTATTGACGAATTGAGAGCTTCTCGGACTCTCGGTGCGAGCACTGATGGCGAATCACTTTGATGCGTGACTCTGCCCATTATATAAAAAATCCCTTCTAATGCAGCCGAGAGGGAAGAGACCTGTTAATACGCGCTGCGGGCGTTTCCGACAGGAGCAGTCAACAGGACGGCAAACAATGCACATCTTCGTGCTTTTATTCATCGCCACTTCCAATAAACAAGGTTATCAATAATTACGATTTCCACGAACTTGGTGGTTTCAACAAGAGCTTGCCTTAATTACTTGAGTCAAAAGAAAACTATGGCGCGTCGGGTATGGTGGAAACCATTAATAAGGGCCGTCAATTGCAATCATGTATGTAACAGTAAGTAGATACAGCGGCATAAATAGGTACCATACAAATACTCTTTATTGCACACCTCAAGGGTCGCTAGGCCGGTTACACGACCATCGTCAGTGTGCGACCACCTGAAGGACGAGATTTTTATCTATTAAAGATATGAATATTTTTACACACCCTACATACAGAAACAGTGAGTTCTATACATTTTTTTAAGTTATTGAATGGGAATCTATTTATAAAACGAATCAATATCCTATCAGTTCATCAACTTATCCAAGTGATCGCAAACCGGCACACCAAATTAGCTGGTCGCTAACCGGCCTATCGACCCTAACTACTTTATAGATATAATATAATTTAGTAAGAAGCTTGTTACCAAAGTATATAAAACACAAGAAATAATGTATACAAAATTATGCTGGTGGCTGTACTGTACAGCCAAGGAAAAAGAAACACGTACCGTTTTCGTTCTTGTTGCAATGTGAAGAAGGGATAAAAAGGTACGTGTTTACATTTCATTAATCATCATGAATCCTAGCGATAACCCAGTACAGTTGCACCCGAAAAGATGCCCAGGGTTACTTAATCCCAAGAATTGACGTAGGCACTAGTTTTTACGGAAGTGACTGCCGTCTGAACTTCTAACCCAAGGGGGAAATTAGACCTTATTGAGATTAGGATTGTCAAATGCGTGAACAACTTTACCGTCAGAAATCCTCAAGTCGCCCGAAGACCTTTATTTCATTAATAAGAAAATTGATAAATAACTTGTGTAAACCCCCTTTTCATGGCATGTACTAGTGAACTACTCGAATGAGTATTTCTTATATATGTTTAATGATGTACTTATACAAAGTACCTCATTAAGTTGATGATTTAATAATGTTAATTACCAAGGAGTTGCTCAAGTTATAAGAAAAAATAACATACATTTAATTTAAAAAACTTAACGACATATAAATACATTTATTTTGTAAAGTTTACAAAATCCAAAAAGAAAATAAAGACAGATACAAAATCCAATAATTAAAAAATAAGAAAAATTATCTGGGGTCAGAACAATTACTTTTAACCACATTGAACTACCTTTCCTTTTACTTTTAAAATATTCCATTTTGATAAAAAGCTAAAAGTAATTGTTCTTTTAACTTCAGGATTCTTTCTCCTCTCTTCATTGTCTTTTTTCTCTCTTCATGGGAGGTGGTGTGGCTTCTTGCACAACTGGTAGAGCTTCCTGTGCTTCAATAGTGACGAACAGGACTCCTCACCAGTTGCAGGGGCAGTAGCTGAAGTTCGTACAAGCAGTATCTGAAAAAATTAAATATGTTTAAATAAAATATTTTATGAGGTGACATGCTTTTATTTTTAAGTTACATTCACATTAGTCATCTGTATTAGTTATAGTTACTAACTAAATGTCATGTCTATTATGGTAACCATACCTTTGGGTTGGGTACATTTAATTTGATCCTGCTAACTTGCTACTTTTTGTTCAATATTTTCCATCCATCCTCTATAGATAAGTAACCTTATCTAAACCTCTTTCAAATACAAGTTACCTCTTACATACAACCTACCTCAGGCTTGATTACATGCACATTATCTAACCATATTGATTTATTGATTATTTTTATTTACATGATATTAAATGATTGTTGTTAGTTAATAATAATTTATCATATACTTATGCAACAGAGCTTCATACTATAGGGCTCATGGGTGTCAATTTGAACTTACTTCAACGGGTTCACTAGGTTCAGATACTACTTTTTATGTCAATCAAACACATCACACAATCAAACCATAAATTATAATTTGACCCCGACCCTGAAGCGAAGTATATCATGATATTTATATCCATGTATTTCAAACTGAAACTTGTGGACATTTACATCATTGAAACATAAGTAAATGTAAAACATTGGTACAAGTGTATAACCATACCAACCAGATTTATTGAGTCCGAATCAAACTTGTTGCTATCTGTCTGGAATTCTGCGGCAACCAGGCTCTCAAGGGGTTGGAATCTGTGGGGCCCTCTCGCAGAGGCTCCCAAACCCTGACGTTTTTTCCGTGCTAACTTTGCGTTTCTCGGCGGATTTTATTTTCGTTCCGCGCCGTTTCACATAATATTGAACTAAAAGCGAAAAGCAAAATAATTTGTTATACGTAGTGTTTCATTTGCAAGAACAATACTTTCATAACTATAATAAACACTCATTAGGAAAAAGCTGTACCATATAATACTTCCAACAATTTGATTGCCTTTTAAGAAGGTCCGCTCACGCAGCGACGTTGCGGCTGTACGTGTTTGTGTCCGTATTTTTATCTTCTATTATGTTTACTCTCACTTACTAGCTCTTGAAGCAACATCTGAAAAGGACGTCCAGTGTTTAGATTCAATAGGAACACTAAAGGTAGGTTAGCAAAGATCCACTTCACATGTCACACCAAACAAAAGTAAATGAATTGTTTTTCTTACTTTATCCTCCGATATCCAATTATCACTCCTTTTTTTGGTGGAAGTAATTTAAAAATTCAATAATTGAAAACTTAACGAGCAGGAAAATTTCGACTATTTCGAGGTTACCTAGCTTCCCGCTTATTAGCTGTCACTGCAGTCAATCTTTTTTTTTAATTCACGATGTGGCCATATTTTTGTCTATGATTTGTCAGGATGGCCAACATAACGTGTCTAATCCACCTATCAGCAACCGATTATCTAACAGACGGCTAGCAAGCGCTTATAAATCATACTTCTTAACAACCGTCAAACAGGCTTAATCAGTCTGCCAACTAACAGGCCGATCAAGCCTCTGTTAAGGTTTTTTTATGAATAGGGCTGTAAGTACTTGTTCCCTGACATGTTCACGGCGTTCATCGATAGTCCGTAGTACACTAGAGTCGTCGTTATCCACCATACTGGCGCAATAATACACCGGAGTAGTATTGGTTTATGTTGAAACACGAGCTTCACTAGCCAGGGTTCTTTCCATCTCTGCTCTTTCCGCAACTGCATTTGCTTTCTTTCGTGTTCAGAACTAGCCTTCAATTTTTGTAGAGATTCTACTGATAGCAGTTTACGATTTATCTGTGCTGCTTTTTTCAATTGAGCTTCTGCTTCTGTGTATCGTCCTTTGCTGAGGTACCACCGGACAGATTCAGGCATGATGAAAAAGTATACAATTGTAAATAGCTGTGGTATGTAAAGAACGAGTATTAAATGTCTCCAGTACGGAAACGCCCAAGCCATTAGGGCCTGCATAATCGATCCCATCGTGTAAAAAGTGGATGTGGTAGCGCCTGCAAGGACTCGGTATTTGGGTCCCACAAACTCCATCGCTGTCGACAAAAGAAAATAAGTCAAATAATTTTTAAGAAAAAAAAACCGACTTCAATGTGGGAGGCCGATGAAAGATTATTATACTTAGATGGTGCACTCTTATAACAATACAATGCATACAATGATATAAAAATGGCTATAAGTATGTTTATAATGGTAGAAGACTAAGTACCCTCAATTTCTCATGGAATCCTCCATCATAACTCAAGCTTGAAAAAAATGTGTCTTCAAAACCTAGCTTGCTTGACAAACATAACGAAGAGAACAAATCGCCGAACGTGAATTACGCCGTCGTTGAAGAGTTCCATTCTGATCATAATCACAATCAGCAGTTCCACGTCATCAAACGTCACTTATTTAAATGTAAATACTTGATTTGTTTATGAAAATACTAAAATCACTATATGTATGCCTTTTCCATTTGAGGAGTTCCCTCGATTCCTCATGGATCCCATCATCAGAACTTGAGCTTGACAAATGATTTTCTTGAAAACGTAACTTGCTTAACAAACACAGCAGAGAGGACAATTCACGAAACGTGAACTATGCGTCGTTGAAGAGTTCCGTTCTGATCATTATCAGCAGTTCCGCTTCATCAAATGTCACTTTTTTTAATGAAAATGCTTGATTATTTCATGAAAATACTAAAAGCACAATATGTGTGCCTTTCACATTTCAGGAGTTACCTCGATTCCTCATGGATCGCATCATCAGAACTCGAGCGTGACAAAAATTAATCGTGAAAATATAACTTGCTTAACAAACACAGCTAGGAGGACAAATCGCCAAACGTGAACTTTTTGTCGTTGAAGAGTTCTGTTCTGATCATCATCAGCAGTTCCACTTCATCAAATGTTACATTTTTGTATGAAAATGCTCAATTTGTTGATAAAAACACAAAAATCACTATATGTTTGCCTTTAAGATTTGAGGAGTTCCCTCGATTCCTCATGGATCTAATAATCAGAATTGCGTTTTGATAAAAACGGTCCTAACTTTCATTTATATACTTTCAATCATAAAAAGAATTTTTAAAATAGGTTCAGAAATGACGAAGTCCTGGAGTACCAAACGTTAAAAAAAAAAGACCAAACACAGAACTTGCAATGTCACGGTCACTAGGCAAAGCCTGTGTCGTTGGTTTCAAGCACGGTATGAATTCCCGGTGTGATGCGACTTTTGATATATTTTATCTTACAGTTATTTTATTAATCATCTAAATTCTACTTGGGTGGAGTGATGATAGCAACATGCATATTTTTGATGATTTATCACTTTTCTGTGTGATATTGCAAGTATGGAGTTTAACTTGGTTTAGTCCTATATCCATTACTAATTCATCATCATCATCATGTCAGCCGAAAGACGTCCACTGCTGGACATAGGCCTCCCCCAAAGACTTCCACAATGACCGGTCCTGCGCCACCCGCATCCAGCGGACACCCGCGTCCATTACTAATTACCAATAATTAATAATAATCTCAAAAGCCAAGGGGCTTCTCTTTGCAGAGGAAACACTGGTGTCGCCTCAACCGAATCCGCACAGGCCACGGCAGGTGCAACTTCTTAAAGTTCAAGTGGGGATGGATGGATGGGACCAAACGGCGCAGCATATTGTGGAGCGCTGCCCGAAACGGCGCTACCAGGGCGACCCGGAGGACCTCTATATGAATGTGATACCTGACGCTGTTGACTGGCTGTGCAACCTGGATGTTGACTTATAATTTAATTTATAGATTTAATCTCCTACATTTATATGCCATACGATTAAATAAATAATTACCAATAATGTAAGCACAAGAAAATCCGGCTGCACCAAAAGCAGCTTCTACGAACTCCAGAGCGATGAAAGTGTCATAAGACTGCGCCCAGTAGCGTGCCAGCCCGAGCCAGGCGCGGTTGAAGGCGTTGAGTGCGAGCGCGGTGCGGCGCCCGAACCGGTCCGAGACGTAGCCCGTCGCGGGCAGCGCCAGCATCATGCCGCACGTGCTGGCCGAGCCGATCAGAGACCGCCGCCACTCTTGGCATGCCAGATCAAACTAAAAAACAATAAAGATACTTAATACTTAAATGGAAGATCCCGTGGAAGCAAAAAGGTGTTGTTTAATTACCCCACCCCATAGTCGGCCTGTAAAGCCTAGTTGGCCTCCGAAACTAGAGGTCCCGGGTTCGAATCCCGGTAAGGGCATTTGTTTCTGTGGTGAGCAGAGACATTTGTTCCTGAGACTTGGATGTTTTCTATGTACTTATTTAAGTATATATCTATTAAATATATCTTCGTCTAGTACCTATAACACAAGCCTTATTGAGCTAACTATGGGACTAGTTCGATTTGTGTAAAAAATTGTCCCCTAATATTTATTTATTTACCCCAAGATTTCGACCTTATTCATTAGTTTCATTACCATAAAACACCCACACACACGCTCGCACGCACGCACGTATACTCGCACGCACGCACGCACACACACTCGCACAAGCACGCACACACATACACAAACGCACGCACGCACGTGCGCACAAACGCGCATTTGTGTGCGTGCGCTTTTACTTAAATGATACCAATACAAACGTTACGTAAAAATTAAATTAATTATTGTATGGCACTATACAGGGTGTAATCGTTAAGTGTAGCCAGGCGATTATTACGTAAATATAACAGATATTAAAAAACAAATGGATATCGAAAGTGCGTTACCCAATGAGTAAAATTACATGAATAACTTTTTAAATAAAAGTAGTGATATAATAAGTATTTAGTTTTAACGCTCCCATACATTTACTTATTTTCCCATACAACGGTTGGTTCGAATATTATTATGTGACGTCATAATAATTATAAATAATATTAATAACTAAAACTAGTGCCTACGCCAATACTTGGGATTAGGTAGCGGGCCCTGGACATCCTTCAGGATGCAACTGTACTGGGATAAACGCTAGGAGGATGATGAATTGATCATGATGATGTCATAATATAAATAATAATTTGTAGTTGTAGGAGCCGTTTCGCTAGATATTACTAAATCCTCTCTAAAGACTGTTTCAAATGGCACCATAAATATTGTCAAGTAGCCAATTACTCGTACGTACCTCGTGCACAACTGTGTCTGTGTTTTGGTAGACATGATTTTCGCAAGGCACGCTGATGTCACGGTTGAAGTTATCTGCCGAGCAAGTTGCATTATCCGCTAGAAGCCCAGAAGAGTTGTTCCCTGTCAAGAGCCCTGAAGAGTTGAAGCGCCGGCAGTTGTCGAAAGAACCGCCATCGCTGGGTATCGCCATCGATAGCCAGGGTGGTGTGAATTCTCCGTTTGATTCACATTCTGGGATTGTGCATCTGGGAAATCACTCTCGTCATGTACTCAGTACAGGCCTCTTCCCGTAGAAAAGAAGAAATAACAGCACAGGTTCAGGTAACGTTATGGATATTAGATATAAAATAATAATATTACTTTTGGAACCTGCTATCCTTTTTCTAAAAAATCGGTTACCAAAGCAACAGATCAAAATAGTACTTTCTTAAGAGTCCGTTCCGTTTCCGATCCGTTTGTCATAAGATACCCAGAAATATTTATGACAAAAGATCAAATTTCATGGACTTGTAGTTCTATTTTGAAGGACTCATTTTAGTTATCTAATCAGGTGAAAGTTCCTTGTCCTTAAGTTACAGTTTGGATTATCAACTAAGTACTTATACTATAATATAACTAAGTACGTACGTACGTCGATATCTAATCTTTACGCGATGTAAACAACAACGCAAAAAACACAATACGAGTAGTTATCTCATTCTTGATGTCTAAAACTACGACCAAGACCACCGGGGGATGGGCAGCAGCATCCCTGGAGTGCGGTGAAGACACTGCGATCGCCAACCCGCATGCCAAGCGTGGCGATAATGACATATACCCCCTGTGAATTTGGGGGAGGCCTATGTCCAGCAGTGGACGTCTTTTGGCTGATATGGTGGTGGTGGTGGTGATGCGAAATAGTCCTGTCTATTAAGTACTTATAACACATGCTAATAACAGTATTTGGATGGGAACCAAGTTTTTGGACTATTAATTCGACTATATAAATTAAAGGAATGGCTCCTGGATGACCTAACCTTTTTTTTTTTCCGGGGGAAAATCCTCATGGATACCACCGCGCCACGGGGAGGGGCGGTGGTTATGTCAGACTTCTACTGACTAAAAACCCCCGGGTGTTCCTCACATCCACTGGGCAACCGGGATACGGGAACCATTATACTTCCGCGTCCCGGTCTGTGGCCGTCCGTAGTCGGATCCAAACACTGGGGGACCAGTATGTCCCCCCACACTCAGAAGTGGTGTGCCCGGAACACTAGGCACACCACCCAACTCGAGGACCCTACTCCTTAACGACGAACGTCCCCGTGTTCGTCGCCTGGAGGTCCTCCTTATGGCGGCAGTCGACGGTCGTACGCCAGCCTCCTGCGACCAACTCTCCGGCGGCGCTGTTGGGGCGCTTCTGCAGCGTCTTCCCTGGCCCGTTCCGCCCTCTCCTTCTGTGCCACTACATCCTCACAGAAGGTGAGCATTGCCCTCCAAGACCTGTCACTGTCGACCATGGACCTTATTACAGCCGGCAGAGACAGATCTCCACCAACAACCGCAACCAGATCGGCCCTCTCATTCCCCCAAGTTTGACAAAACTCTAGGGTGTGTTGAGCTGTATCCTCCATCTCACCGCAGTCATGGCACTCCATTGTTGGTTCTCTTCCGGCTATGCGACACAGGTACCGTCCAAAACAGCCATGCCCAGTGAGTACCTGCGTCAGCCGGAAAGTGAGTTCCCCATGACTGCGGTCCAACCATTGCGACAGTACAGGCCGCACCGCCTCAATCGTCCGGAGGCCGGCAGATGGTGTTGCCAGCCTCTCCTTCCATGACTCGATGGCCAGGAGGCGGGCTTCCTCGCGCTTCGCCTCTAACTCTCTAGGTGCCGGCCACTGGCCCCGGGAACGTTCCTCCTCGCGCCAGAAATACACGGCAGCGAGGGTTTCGGCTTCGAGATCCCAGGGTAGTGAACCGGCCAGCACGCACGCCGCCTCAGTGGATACCGTTCGGTATGCCCGAATGGCTCTGATGGCCATTGCTCGCTGCGGTCTTTGCAGCAGGGCAGTGATTCGGCTGTTCAGGGCACCGGCCCATACGGGCGCGCCATACAAGGCCATGGAGCGCACCACCCCTAAGTACAGCCGCCGGCAAGAGGCCTTGGGCCCTCCTGTATTCGGGAGTATACGCCCGAGAGCTGCAGCTGCACCCAATAGCTTTGGAGCTAGCCGCTCGAAGTGTGCCTTAAAGGTCCACCTGCTGTCGAGGACAACGCCAAGGTACCGCATAGTTGACCCGACGCTGATGGACACTCCTCCCACCACGATGTGTGCACCGGCTGGAGGCGCTTTCCGAGGCCCAAGAAAAGAAATGGCCTCAGACTTGTCCAGAGCGACCCCCAAACCTATTCGGCGGATTCGCCCCACCACATCGGCTACCGCAGCCGTCGCCAACATGGCCGATTGTTGGAAGTCACCTCCCCGAGCGGCCACCAGCGTATCGTCAGCGTAGCAAATTATGTCTACTCCTCGCAAATTTGCTCCGCGCAGCACCGAGTCATATCCGATGTTCCACAGGAGCGGGCCGAGAACCGACCCCTGCGGAACACCGCACATCATCTCCCTGTGCCCCCATTCATGCCGACCAGGAAACTTCACAAACCTCTCAGAGAGGTAAGCCTCGATCAACCGCCGCAGGTATCTGGGCACCCGGTGATAGAGGAGTGCTTCCTTGATGGTCACCCAGGGCAAGGTGTCAAGAGACACCGCCAACACCGTTTCGCCTCGAGCCACCGCTTCTTCTGCCAGGTGTTTTACCCGCAGGATCGCATCCACTGTTGACCGACCGCTGCGGAAGCCGAATTGGTTATCGGACAGGTCGGGGCCCACCTCTCTCATGTGCCTAGCGAGCCGGGCAACTATTATGCGTTCAAACAGTTTGCCCACCTCGTCAAGCAGAACGATCGGCCGATATGCTGACGGTGAGTCGGCCGGGCGCCCCTCCTTCTTCAGGAGCACGAGGCGGCCCGTCTTCCACTCGTGTGGGAAGTGAGCCTGTTCCATGCATGCTGAGAACAGCTCGCGGAGCTTAGGCTCTAGAGCATCCATGGCTAGCACCAGTGCGCGGCCCGGAATACCGTCTGGTCCAGGTGCCGTGTTTTTTGCTCTTAGGCGCAGGATGGCCGCTCCCAGCTCCCCTTCCGAGACAGATGGCACCGCGCCCTCGTCTTCCACAGCTTCCGAAGGCATCATCAGTGACGGACGGTGTACTGCTCGTTCAGGGAATAAAGTGGACACGACCTGGTTCAGAAGGTGCGGGTGAAGACTCTCCGTAACCGGGGGAGCCCAAGGGCGAAGTTTGGATCCCACCGTCTTGTATGGCCTCCCCCACGGATCGCGGTTCAGAGTCTCCATCAGCATCTCCCTGGAAACTTCTATGGCCTGACTAATGGCCACTGATAACCGCTTCTTGACCACAATGTAGGCCTCGTATAGGGAGGTCTCGACCGACTCATCTCGCACTCTTCGCCGGCGGTGGTGTGTGTATCGGCGTCTCGCAGCGACGCATAGCTCACGCAACTGCGATAGCTCTGCCGTCCACCAATACACACAGCGTCTTGGAGGGATGCGCTTGGCCCGGGGCATCGCCACGTCACATATTCGCGACATGGCATCCCGGAACCATCACCACCTAACCTAACCTAACCTAACCTAACAAATTGTATCCTACTTGGTTAGAACTTATGTCCATGAAACTTGTCAAGTGTTGTAGCTTTGGCGTCGAGACACTTGGCTCGTGGGCAGGGGCGCACAGATGCTCTATAAGGTGCTCGGCAAACGGCTCAGGGGGGCAACGGGCGAACCTCGCGCGGGCAGCTATCTCGCGCAGAGAATGGCAATCGCAATCCAGCGCGGGAACGCTGCCTGCGTGATGGGCACCCTACCAAGGGCATAAATTTTTTGTATGTATTTTTAATTTTTAGCTTTAATTAATTTAATTGTAGTTAGTTTTGGTTTTATGTCCTAAGTTATTAATACTATACATGTATTTTTATTTTCTATTTAATAATAAATATTTTCTTTTGAAAAAACCATTAGCAATTAATCAGGTGATAAAATATGTGTCTCGCCATCAAACGTATTTGGCGAGTATTAATTTGTAAAATGTAACATAATTCGAAACTCTAGGTCCATGGGGTCCCAGCGCGCATAAGTTATTTGCAGAAATTGCGAAGCGTCTGGTTGACGTAACTGGTGACCGAAGAGCTGGCGGTTTCCTCGCTCAACGTATCAGCATTGCGATACAGCGAGGAAATGCCGCCAGCATCCTCGGTACAATGCCTCAAGGGCCCGTTTTAGATTTAAGTTAGTTTTAATTTTCTTTATATTATTTTGGTTAAGTATTCTTGTATATATTTTCGTTGTACATAAATAAATGATTATTCTACATTTTTTTGGAAAAAAAAAAAAAAAATCCTCTGTGACACGAAAAATTGGCATACAATTTATATGCGGAACGATAGTATCACAACGGAATTAATTAAATTGTAAACGAATTAAATGCCTTTACGATGCTCCAAACATTTGGTCTTATTAGGTCCGAGTATTCATGAACAAAACGATTTTCCATGAAATCTTGTGTTTTTTTTTATACTACGTTGGTGGCAAATAAGCGTACATACCACCCGCCTGATGGTAACCGGTCACCGCAGCCTATGGACGCCTGCCACTCCAAGGGTGTCACTTGGCGTTGCCGACCCTTTAAAAATGTACACTCCTTTCTTGAAACCACAGATCAATTTTTTATTTTCAATGTTTTTAAGTTTTGGCATAGAATCATTCGTAGATAGGACATGATCCAACCAGCAATAATACAAGAAATCTCTCGGGTGCATGCATGATACTATATCTATTTATCGACTATCGATTGATGCGCTTGCGCTGCTGGCACCGCCCGCACCATCCAGCATCCAGCACTCACCTGGTCGGTATCCTCGCCGCAGTGAATACGAACTCGTTCCCGCTGTACCCTCCCAGCAGCGCCACCACCAGACACAGCCCCAGCGCGCGCCGCTGGTACCGCCCGAACTCGCCAATCTCTTCCACCAGGATTGTATCCAAGTGTAATCTAGGTTCTTCATTTTCTGACCTCCTATCTTTGGAAGCGTAATTCCTTTCTGCTTCTGTTGTCTCCATTTTTTCTGTAAACTCTCGATTCGTTATCAAACGATCAAATATCAATTTGTCTGTCGATTAATTTTTGTTTTTTGGGATTAACAATTGGCAAAGTGTGAAGTAAGATGAATTTCAAACATCCAATTAATTTGTTTCTGTGGACACTGGACACTGATGATGATCACTCCTCCATGATTCAGATTGCCATTGATTTGTCACAATGATAGGTCAGTAAATATCTTCCATAACAGCAAGCTGGGCTATGTGCAGCTTTACAGCGAAACTATCTATGCGCTGTCTCCTCACCCTAACTAAGACCTATTATATTACCAAAGATTACGACAGATCTCTCGAACTTGACATGCTAATACTGATAATCTATTGATATGATAAGATGTTTAGTGCATTTTTCGCATGTTTTGGGAGGCAGTGGAAAAGTTTATATACAATGCAAGGCGGCAGATAATCATTTATTTCTTGATATCATTCTCAAGATCTTTTGTATATGTTTTCTAAGAAACCTTACAGTTATTTCTAAAGACATATCGATTGATGTGCCCCATAATGACTTATGTAAAAAACAACTAAGTTAGTTACATGTAAGTAGTATTTTTATACTACATCTACGCTAAAAATTCACAGATCTCGTGCACTACACGACCATCAAGGTACATTGAAAATGAACTCAACAAAATAAAAAAATGCATTACATTTGCTAACGTTATGCCAATTTGGTTGATATATAATATATAAACATAGCTCACATACAAAATTCCTATTAAATTGGCAATTTTTTAAAGCGCAGCCAAGTTACGGTAACCACATAAAAAGGCATTTGCCACTTTACTAATATTCACGCAAGATAACGGCGACTTCAAATTAACTCGACCTCCAAACTCCGACTATACTTAACTATAACAAGAATTTTCAAAGTCGAATTCAACATGATACCCTAGGCCCCAGGAGAAGGATAAATTATATGATATCATAACCTTGATTATTTGTTTAATTTTCTCGCAATCGAAGTGAAAAGCAGATGTATAACTCATGTATAAAACTCATTTTATCCTCTACTTTATATCGACCCTTGCCTGCGGCTCGGGTCGATAAATTGTCTCGGATAAAATGGCTTGTTTTATGCAATCTCAATCAACTATTTTATTTGCCAAGGTTTTGGAAGATATTGATCTTCCAAAACATCATTGACTTATCCACGAATTGCTATTTCCCGGGCACTGCAATAATGTGCTATTGTTGTCTCGAACTATAATTAATAATAATTTATCATAGAAACAATACATGTTTAATTTAAACAATTTGAAATATAAAACTAAAACTAACTGCAATTGTACAATTGTGTTGATTTAAAAAAATATATATTACCTACTAATAGTCGTTCTGACTTTTTGACTTCTTTCAAAAAGGTTAGGCTACAGCGCAAACCCTTGACCCGATCGTCTTTGTTTTAGGCTCAAATTGTAGCCGACTAAATTGTCCAGAGGAATTTTGATCAAAATTTTGATATCATTCTTCGTTTCCAAAATATCGAGTGCCAAAATGAAAATATCGGAGGAAATTTAATTTTTTTTTCACTATTACGGCCAAAACTTTTTTCGTTCTGGACTTTCTCAAATAATTCTCTTTGCATCTTACACATCTCGTAAATACGCGTCTTTTGAGCCTTGTTTGAATATCATACCTTCACAACTCTCTGAAATATAAGGGGATCGCACTATTTCGTGAAATGGGACCCTATACTGGAGCGAACGAAAAGACATTTCCAATGCCAAGTATGACAAAAGTATTAAAGCTTTCCTAGTTTGAGGTCATTCAATGCTACTTCAACAACATTCAGATTTTCTCAAAACAGGCACGGAAAAGACAAGTTTGCCTTATACGTCCCAGAGAAACCCTAGAGGCCAATTGTCACGTGTCACGACACGTGACAATTGGCCATTGGTTTATACCCACGGGTATAAAGTACACAGTTTTCAATACCTATTGAAAAATAAAATAAAACCGTAATAAAGGTGTTATTCCTTATTAATTCTAAGCTTATGCACATTTTTGGACAATATAGTTAAAGCATGGGCCTTTTAAAAATCCAAGCTGGCGTAGTGTGTAGGAATTATAATTCCTCCCCGTTTTGAAATTGCTTACAAAAAGAAAAGAATTAATCCCGCTGTATTTATTTCAATTTCCGTCTCAAGACCAAATACTCAGACTAGTATACACAAGAGAGTCAGTTGCTGCGTCATACAGGCCGTTGTCGGCACGCGGACAACTGTAGTCATCAGAGTGACGATAAACAAGTGGCGTATCTCAGGATTTATTTGGCTTGTTGTTGCCGAGGTCAGCGGCCTCCTGCATGGTGTCGGGCAGCGCGGAGCCGCGCGTCTCCGGCGCGAGCAGCAGCAGCAGCCCCGACGCCGCCGCGAAACACCCGAACAGCACGAACGGCAGGTGCCGCCACACCCTCGAACCCTAGGACATACCGCAGTTTAGTATTATTACGCTGGAGTAAATAAAACTGAGCCGCTGTAGCCGAGCGGTAAGGCATGTGACATCGACAGCGGGGATGCGAACCGCGGAGAAGTTTCTGTCAACGAACATTACTGCTACAAGCTTTTATTGCAAACTGTACCTTTTTCCACAGTCATGACTAATACATGAATGATAAAACACCGTGGGATTCATTGTGACTGAAATATTAATGAATTATTTATAATGTTTTAATAATTATAGCATTAGATATTAATCAATTAATGTTTTCTTTTTGACATTTTGATTTTATTCTAGAAACTGTCTAGACTTCTATTTTTTATACATTTTTTTAATGTTTTGATGGTCTTATTGTGAATTTAACTACATAATAATTTCTTAATTGTGCCATATCTACAAAAATTCAATATTTATTATAAAGAATAATAATAGCATCAATAAATTGCTTAAAAATGTTATAACTGACGATTCGACAGTGCTTGTTGCTATGCCTATTTGAATAAAGAATATTTTGACTTTGACATCAACTACTCGTTGAGAGGCTTTCAATGAGCTCAAACACCAGGGATACAGTCGGTAACGCTAATAGGATGTTGGATCGAGTAAATAAAAGCAATAACTATGCCTAACTGTAAATGTTCAAGTACACCATAAAACCAAGTGGCGCTCGTCTCAGGTGTTACCATGTCTGTCCAAAGCATAGGCATGCGTCCTCTACTACTGTTTCCTGCCATGCGGGTAGTGATAAACAGGTACTCACTAAAGCCGGAGTGAGCGGCGCCGCGATGGAGCCGATGCGGCCGATCATGGAAGAGAAAGACAGCAGGCTGGCGCGGTGCCGCGTCGGGAACAACTCGTTCGTGTACACGTAGATCCCTGTGGCCACGATCGAGATGCTGAACTTGCCCATCAGGAACACTGCCAGGGACAGTTCGTAGTAATCTGCAACACGCTTGGATACTGAGATAGCCTTCTGCGACTTGGTGACCTCCCGTGGTCGAGAGAATATTTAAGGTAGCCAATGAAGACCCGGTTTCTAAGAAGACTTACAACCCACCTAAAATCGCAGTTATATTTGTCTGAACCTATTTAAAAAAAATGTTTTTTTATGATAGATTGACCAGCGTTTGGCCTAAATCTCACCTGATGGAAAGCGATGACAAGGCCTAAGATGTTGCTCACTGATTCAGTAATAGCCTATTCACTCTTGTCTTGAAGAGACCTAGATTGTATGTATCAGGAAATACAGACGGCGGCACGGCGGCGGCGGCGGAATTTCACGAGCATATGTGACTACGACTATAAACAAAAATGTATTTCAGTTCTAACTCAAGCAAGCTGCCAGTAAAAAAACTCAGTTTTCTGAAACATGTTAAAACAGTATAGTGTATAGATACTATTGTAAAGATAGTGCTTGTGATGAACTGCGAATAGAAAAAAACGCTTTTGTGTCAAAGTCTAGCATTACTGAAGCGATTGTCATTATCATGACAATGTTGTCTGTCAGTAAGAGTAAATTGTGTTGAATGTTTATAGAATGATAATGTCCTAAGGTAAATAAGGTAAGGTCCCAGTACTCGGCAGTGACCCAATACCAGGCACTTTCAGTCTTATGTCATAATAACAGCTCAGGTGAACAATTGGGCATTAAGGCGTCGGGCATCGGGACGTTTACCTTATCTCAGTTGAAAGAAAAGGGCATAATAACTTATTCTTAAAAGATTACAAAAGTGACTGTACTTACTTTTTGACATGAAAATAAATCCAATCTGGCAAGCCGCGCAAATCCAGAAAGCGCTGAAGAGTAGCGGCTTCCTCCCGATCCTATCAAAAAGGAGGACAGCAGTCCAGTAGCCCGGGATCTCCACCGCCCCCACCGCGATGTAGTTTATGTACTTGTTGCCCGACATCGTGACGGCGTTCATGGATAACCCGTAGTACACCAGAGTCGTCGTTATCCACCACACTGGGGCAATGATGCATCGTATTAGAACTGGCTTGTGCTGGAATACGAGCGTCACTAGCCAAGGCTCCTTAATGTTTTGTTCTTTCCGCCATTCTCTCAGCTTTCTTTCCTCTTCAGCGTTTTCCTTAAGTGTTTGTAGAGATGTGTCCAACAATGTTGTACCGTTTATTCGCGCTGCCTGTCTCAACTGCGCTTCGGCTTCTGCATAGCGTCCCTTGCTGAGGTACCATCGGACGGACTCGGGCATGATCCAGAAGTAAACGACGGTGGCGAGCTGTGGTATGAACAAGGCTAAGGTCAGGTGTCTCCAGTAGGGCACCGCCCACGCCACGAGGGCCTGCATAATCAACCCCAGCGAGTAGAAAGTGGACATGGTCGCGCCCGCCGCCACGCGGTATCTAGGGCCCATAAACTCCATCACTGTTGACAACAAGATAACAATCTTTAAAAACGTAAGTATTCTAGTTGATCGCTATCTCGTCCAACAGGTTTTGATTAACCGCGTTATAATTATAGTTATGAGTCACGCCCGACGCTCCCAAGGACAGTAAAATTCACACGGCTTAGAGTACACGTATTGGAGTCAGTTTTAGCCAGAACGAGTGGGTGTTAAGGCAACAAAAAAATAAACAATATTGATCACTCACTGTCAACATCGATCTTATCATTAGTTGCTCGCATATTCACTGTCGCTAACTGCCTTTTTTTTCTTTGGATCTAGCTATAGACATCTCTTTTGATTAGCAAGCCCAGCCGTGAAAGTAAAATTACATGGTTCAAAACGGGACTTACCGCACTAACTATACGGCCTAGTTTAGACTAGCTTAGGCTCTCATTTCATTCGCGGAAGACAAGACAACTAATAGCTACTTACCAATAGTATAACCGCAGGAGAATCCTGCTGCACCGAACATAGCCTCCAGAAATTCCAACGTAATGAAACTAGCGTAAGAGTGCGCCCAGTAGCGCGCCGCGCCGAGCCACGCGCAGTTGAACGCGTTGAGCGCGAGCGCCGGCCGACGCCCGAACCGGTCCGCGAACATGCCCGACAGCGGCAGCGCGAGCATCTTGCCGAACGTGCTCGCCGAGCCGATCAGCGACCGCTGCCACTCCTGGCATGCCAACTCGAACTGAAAACGAAACAGAAGACACATTTATATTATTACGGATAGATAGTAACAAATTAATTGGAAATTTAATACACTGAAACTATATACACACAAAAGGGGTAGGCAAAGCACACCATTATCCGATATATACTGTAGAAAGCGTAAGTAACTGTGCGAAAAGTATGGATACTACGAGTAAAGACATAGCAAATTAGTTTTAGTTTTATTATTCATTTAATTTTATGTAAAACTTAAGTATCAGTTCTGTCTCGTGAGTCTCTCTCACCTATTGCTATACCCTTGCAGGGTGTCATTTGAATACTTACCTAAATTATAAGTTCCACTTGTAAAATTTGAATATGATCTGCAATAAATACATACATGTACGTCCTCAGTGTTCGTCCCACTGCTGGATAGAGGCCTCCCCTCGTGGATGCGAGGAAGGTAGAGCACATGAGATTTATCTTAATTTATAACGCCACTTTTAGCAATTGTACGTTCAATGACTTGATTGCTAGCCTATTGCCCACAACACATTTCAACTGTGTTCCCATAGTCGTCTCTTCGGACATCCCAGGGATGTAAAAGTTTGGTGTTATTCTATGATCGCGACACCACAGGGGATACTAAAGCTGGGTTGCACCAAACTGTCTGTAATCGTAAGCGGTGTGCGTTAAATCTGATTGTATGGAAAGTTTGTCAAGTTTCTATGGGATGACAGCTGCCGGCGCCATATTTAACGTTGATCCGTCTGTGATCGTAAGTTATATTATATTATATTGGGGGACAATCTTACACAAATCGACCTAGTCCCAAACTAAGCAAAGCTTGTACTATGGGTACTAGACGACGATATACATACTTATACAGATAAATACATACTTAAATACATAGAAAACATCCAAGACCCAAGAACAAATATCCGTGAAACATGCACAAATAAATGCCCTGGCCGGGATTCGAACCCGGGACCTCTAGCTTCGGAGGCAGAGTCACTACCTACTAGGCTAAACAGGTCGTCAAACGTAAGTTGGTGCAACTCACCCCAAATCCCTTCCCCGCTGTCTTTCAAAATCGGAATGCTTCCTTCGGTTAATAGACCGAAGGAGACATCTTCCCTCTCATCTCAGCCTCGATGGCAAGGCCCTGAGTAATTAATCGCGATTTTGAAATTCTATCTGGCATTAATACCAGAAGTAAACATACCTACCTCCGAACTATATACATACCTCGTACACAACGGTGTCCATGTTCTGATAAACGTACTCCTCGCAGCGCACGACCTGGTCGCGGTCGAAGCGGTCCGCCGAGCAGCTGCTGTTCCCCCCCGCCACCCCCGCCAGCGAGGAGTTGAACCTCCGGCAGTTGTCGAAGGTCACGCCGTCGCCGGGCACAGCCAGATGCAGCCACCACGGCGAAAAGTCTGACCCGGCCTCGCATTCCGGGATCTTGCACCTGACAACATATTGTACTGTAAAACTAAAGTATTAACAGTACTCGTCAATTCTCGTTTTTGACAACAATAGTACATTACTACAGAGGCCGGGACGAAATGGGTTGCCGGCTGGAGACATACATATAGACGACAGATAAGTCTGAGGCGGGCAACCCCATATTTCCCGCCGAGTATATAGTGCTTTTCTCAAACATGCATTGAAATAAACAACAAAAAAATCAAAGTTTTATTTTTAATACGCATGGTGGCAGAATGTCATGATGCCTGTGCCACAACTTAATGTGGAATGGAAATTAAAAAAGAGGACTTTGCCGGTCTAGACCTGCAAGATTTGTATGAAGTTCCAATAACGACCTCTTGTCCTAGCCGCACCTGAAACGTCATACTTCGCAGCCTATTATAAGGAACATAACATCAATATTTCATTGCATGTTTGAGAAAATATATTTTCAAGTGCAAGAGTGAGTAGGTACAATAATGATAGAAAGCAGATTACTATTACGATAGCTGGTTTTATTGTGCATACAGTACCGCTACCATGAGATGCTATCGAAAATATACATTACGTTACTACAGTCGCTACTGAATAAACGCGCTTCGAGTAGATTTCGATTGTGCTCGTACCATGAGTCAACCGCGCCTTCACTGCGCTCGCCAGACGCTAACGTAATATTCGCTAGCGACTAACGTTTTGTAGCGGTTGCCGTAGATCGGTACCATGAGTCACCAATTTGACAAAGTGACAGTAGTAAACTATTTCACTAGCAAATTGGAGCGTGAAAGCTTATTAGAGATCTTGTTTCATAAATGATTGTAATAATTATTTACGAAACGTCTTGGCACTCTCATCTTGCACTTACCCTCAGCAATGGAAGACCTCCAGGGTACGGCCAATTCCCAAGACCAGCGACACTAGTAATGTTACAAATTATAGACCGATTGCTATTCTCTCAGCCCTAGCGAAACTGTTCGAGTCCATACTCCATAAAACGTTATCAGCGCAACTTAAACCATTTGTATGCGACTCGCAGCATGGTTTCAGAGCCAATCGTTCAGTTAACACAAACCTCATTACTATCGTTGACATCATCTCAGAACATCTCGATAAAGGTTTTCAAGTGGACGTCTTGTATTTTGATTTCCAGAAAGCCTTCGATCGTGTGGATAACGACATTTTACTAAACAAACTGTGCAATATTGGGTTCTCTCCTGCTATTCTTAAGTTTTTTGCCAGTTATCTACGCGATCGTCAGCAATACGTGCAACATGGTCATTTTGTTTCTGATCCGTACCATACCCCATCTGGCGTCAGCCAAGGTTCCATCCTAGGGCCTCTCCTATTCGGGATGATGGTCAATGATCTTGAATCTGTAGTCCGTAATGCGAAATGTCTCCTTTATGCTGACGACCTTAAATTGGTGTACGGGGTGGAGAATATGGCGGATTGCATGTCGTTACAAGAGGATATTGCTTCAGTATTCCAGTGGAGTCTAGATAACAAGCTCAGTTTCAATACAGCCAAGTGCCAGGCTTGCAGTTTTAGTCGTGCGAGCGCTCCAATACTCGCACAATATCACCTTGGAACTGAGCTCATCACTAGAGTCTATTCAGTAAAAGATCTTGGGGTAGTCTTTGACGTGCGACTGACATTCCATGATCACATTAAAGACCTCGCCACTAGCAGTTATCGTAGACTAGGCTTTGTCACTCGCAATGTAAGGGATTTCCATGACCCCAGTGCTATAAAAGTTCTGTACAATGCTCTAGTCAGAAGCAAGCTGGAAGCGTCTGCTCTTGTATGGAACCCTTTTGAGTCTTCATATATACTGCTATTAGAAAAAATTCAAAAAGCGTTTTTAAGAATGCTTTATAAAAAAATACATGGATATTATCCCTTCTTGTACCCCACTAAATTCCTTCTTGGCACTCTGGGTTTTAACTCGTTAGAAGTGAGGCGAAACTGTAGTTTGCTTGTTTTTGCTTGCCGGGTTTTGCGTGGGGATTCTGACTGCCTTGAGTTGGGAGAGAGGCTAATTAGACTGTTTGTCCCTGACGTCCCTAGAATCACCCTCAGACCGCGCGCTCGGCCACTGTTAGCAGTGCCATCGGCGCGCACTGTAGCACACAGAAACTCCCCGCTAGTCCGTGCCCTGACCCTACTGAATGCGCTCCTGGTGTCAGTGCCTGAGTGTGACCTGCTTGCGTGGAGATGGTCGGCCGTATGCCAGGAGTGTCTGAAGTTTTGCGAGATGATGGATAAAAGGGTGTCTACTGTTACAATGTAAGCAATAATGTACCTATATGTGTGTTATGTATGTAATATGTTGTTATATTATTCTGTTAATTTGTCTGTTACCTATTTAAGTACACAGTGTATTGGTTTTAAGCTGTAATGCTGTGTATCCTATTGAATAAATAAATAAATAAATAAATAAATAAATAAAAATAAATTTATCTAAATAATATCGGCAAGGCATTATTTTGTGTGGAATATGTTAGCGACGGCTGCGTAAGAAGATGAACGACAAATAACAGAGACAAAATTAAGGCTGATATGAGAAATAAATAAATAAATCCACTTCAACATATTATAAAATGTGATTAGGATTTATATATAATCTATGTAGATCTAAACACATGAAACAAAAGAAAACTTAAAAACTGGGAAGATGGCATCACTCAGTTTATAGGTATGGCAATAATAACCAAAAATAACCAAAGCAAATACAAGATTCACTAATATTTGACCTTCTGCTACTATTCTACGACACTTTAAATTAGCAGATTTATTTCTATACTTTGAAAGAAAGCCTTGGGTACTTAGCCTTTTGTCCAATATAGTCCTTGCTCTGTCTTGTCAGTATAGTTAGAAAGAGAGCTTTGTATGCTGTGAAGTTAGGCACGTCACTCCTTATCGTAACGTAAACTACTCGATGAATCGAGTTAACGTTAGCGAGTATAGTAAACGTGTAATTGACTCATGGTACGAGTACCAATCTGTAGTTCTATGAGTGACCACCAGAGGCGCTGTACTTTATTCTCCATACTGATTGTTTACGCAGTTGCTAGCGAGTACGGTCACTGCAAACTCATGGTAATGCTACTGATCGTTCAATGCTCGCGGAAGCGGCCACTCATTGTGTTCTATCCATCATATCGTAGGCTGCAGTGGATGGTGTTTCGCCGTGTATTGAATGACACACTGCTATAAGTATATAGATGCTATAACAATCTCCAAAAACATCGATATACAGAACAGTATACCTAATTTTTATCTTCAAAATTATTAAGCCACCAGCATATTTTATCTTGATTATCATGAGCGACTTCATAAAATACTTAAAATACCACTTTGTTCTCGCATTACTATCTTAAACTTACAAATCTAGATTTAGTTAGTCATAAAGAATAATTTCTAAGAGATATTGTTTTACAATATGTATACTTGCCACATTACGTCACTACCTGTTACTATCGGCCGAAGCTGCAAATGTACGCTGGTAAACTCGTACCAAGATATTTAGAGCAGGCAGCAGTGGAAGTAGCGACGGGTTCTATGTAAATGATGCCACTTGGTCTTCACTACCACGACCACTTTTGCGATGTGGATGTGGCCCTGCCTCTGCCTAGTGCCTAGCCTACGAAGCTGATAATCCTGGTCGCGGCATTTATTTGTAATGAACACCAATATTTTATACTTGAGCCTTGGATGTTTTTTATCTATTTAAGTATATATTTATCTACATATACAAGTGTGTACATCGTCGCCTAGTACCCATAGTACAAGCTCTGCTTAGTTTATACGTCCATCTGTGTATGATTGTCCACAAATATTCTTGTTTTCTTCTTTTTATTACATGGGAATAAAGAAAGCTTGTTTTTATATAATTTCGAGCACCCCGCCAGCGTAGTTGCTTTTGCTGCTACCAAATTGTACGTTTATGTTTTCGGAGCTAACTGTACAGTCTGCTAAGTAAATCGTTTATCATATTTCGACTTTATTATTTGTGTGTTGAGGTTCAAAACTTTGCTGTTGCTATGTACTTGTCAACAAAAACCCATACCTATATCGGGTACAGAACACAATTACCCCCTCGCATATATGGCATTTCTGGGCAGCGTTCGGGAAGCTACGGCACATCTTTTCGTCCAATATTCCGCAGTGTCTCAAGACAAAAGTCTTTGCCCAGTGTGTGTTGCCAGTGATGACATATGGCACTGGTGGACGGCTTTCGGCTGACATGATGACGATGATATAAAGCATTTTACTGTGTTGAAAACTGAATTTGTAACAAATATCGCATTTAAATACAATATTGGAACAGAACCAGCGTGAACGGACACCAAGACGCCGGTAAATACTTTGAAATGGGAGCTCACGTTACACTAGACACATCACAATGTAGTTTAATTAACTACAGATCATGCGAATCCCACTTAGACTTGGTCGGTTTTTATTAACATAAAGCATGGATTGTTATAACAACTTATATACATAAGTGTATTACTGATCAGATCACAAAACATGGGTGAGTAAATAAAATAACCTACGGTTACAAAACTGAAGGAAGGAAGAGCTGACAATCAAAAGCTTTGCACAACAACTCAGGAAACAAGTAACTTCGTACTTCAACGTGATAACTAGCGCACACCAACAAGAGCCTATATTTAAAAAGTTTTAGTTTAATTTAAATACATACTCGTATAAGGAGATCAATCGGACCATATGCTCAATAAGACATCACCTCTGTGAGCCATCGTGCGCGACGAGAATATTCTAAGTGTCAGTTTCACCCTCCGCCATCTTCCCCCCGCGTGCGTACAAAAGTAGCTACGTATAGTACAGTCGGCATCAAAAGTAGCTACGCATATGAAAGGGTCAAAAGTTCTATTTGCAGAAATTGCGAAGCGTCTGGTTGACGTAACTGGTGACCGAAGAGCTGGCGGCTTCCTCGCTCAACGTATCAGCATTGCGATACAGCGAGGAAATGCCGCCAGCATCCTCGGTACAATGCCTCAAGGGCCCGTTTTAGATTTAAGTTAGTTTTAATTTTCTTTATATTATTTTGGTTAAGTATTCTTGTATATATTTTCGTTGTACATAAATAAATGATTACCCCATTCTCTTATAATGAAGACTTTTGAACGTTTAAATGCGTAACTTCTTTTGATGCTGACTGTACATCACGAATACAACAGACGCTACAGCTGTAATCGTTTTTCTTCATTATACAAACATACTGCATACTATACATTCATTATACATACCTACCTACCAGGAATTTTCTCACATATGTAATTAGGTCCCCAATTGCCGTTTAAGCTGGCAGGGGCATGTGAATTGTGAAAGTGATTCATATTGATATGTTTACTTATAGCAAATCATAGCTTTTTAGTAGTAACGGTTGTTGAGACGTCGATTGACGTGGATCTATCCATTGTACCATCGATTGATCGGTCGATTGGTATGGTAACACGCTTACGCTTGCCCTAGCTGTGATCACGTAATTTTTATTTCCGATTTGTCGTATTCCTGCTTCATCGGATATATGCAATTATTGAAAAATATGCAATTAGCGTGGTTTTATGAACTCTTGTTTCATCCCATGATCAAAATGTTACCTTTTTAATATCGGATATATAAAACGGAGACCTTCGCTTCACACGGTCCAAAAAATTAATATAAATAAATTTTAATGTCAAAAAATAATGGGGTAATGTAGGTGAGGTTGGCAAATGGCGATGATATATGTCATATGTCTCACCGGGTGGATATCCTGGCCGCAGTGAACACGTACTCGTTCCCGCTGTAGCCGCTGAGCAGTGCAACCACGAGGCACAGCGTCAGCGCCAGCTTCTGGTAGCTCCCAAACTCCCCGATCTCCGCCAGGATCGGGTCCAGCTCCACCCGCGGCTCTTTCGTATCTTTACATATCCCATCCGGATCTTCGGTTTCAACCATTTTACACAAAGATCTAAGACGCACGAACGGACTTCCTTGAAAACTGTTCACAATGCTCAGAATCTTGTCTAGAGTAATTGAGCTAATTCACTGGACACTGACCAGACACACGGTAAGGAAACAACTAGTATTTACTTCTTTTTTACCAAAATGTGGTCTCGTCTCTGTTAGTGCCGTTACTGCGAGAGATGTAGGTACCTACTCAAGCTTGACACTCGGCTGATAAACTTTAGATAAGACGTTTTCGCACGGGATTATTTAGGGGTTACGTATCATTCTAAACGATAGATAAAATATTCTTTAAATAATTCATTGAAGATCACTTTACTTCACTAGAAAACTTGCATTGTCTGAACAGGGACTGCTTCCATGACAAAACCTGATACCAACTACGCCCAGTTTCATTGCTTTTAAGCGATCTGTTCTATATATTAAACACTGAAATACCGAAACTCCATTTCATTTTATATACAGGCGTATACTAGACAGTCTAGATACCTACTAGATACTGAATACTACTAGATGATCCTAAAATGGCGTACCCAATCGTCAAGTTCACATATTATATTCTCTTCAATTGTGTAACGAATTCTTCCGTGTTTCAACTGTTTAAAAAATTCTTCATTTAAAAATTACAGCAATGTTAACTATCCATACGATTCACCTAGAGTGCCTTAAGTTCATTTTGTTTTACATTATAATTAAAATAACGTAATCATTCTGAAAAATTCATGCTATTTTGGTCTAGGAATTTAGGACTTAAACAAAAGATATCCGTATACAAAACGTCTTAAGTGATAATGTTTGTTAAAATACGATAAGCGTTTTTAAGTGACCAGCACGGCTAGCACAAGACGGCGCGCGAGCTATATCGCGCGCGAGATAGACTAGCCGTCTCATTCAGCTTGTAGCCCTTTAGATAGAGACGGATACTCTATCTCGAGCGCGATATAGCTCGCGCGCCGTCTTGTGCTAGCCGTGCAGGGCAGTAGTGCGCACGCGCAGTACTGAGTAGGTATTTATAACGCACGTGCAACCGCAATGCGAGATTGGCATAACTGTGTCTTGGAGGGTTGCCTAAAATCACGGGAGGTGATCTGTGCCTATAATGTAAACTGTAAAGAAACATAAGAAACATACCACATGCCGCAGCAGAGTATATACTTAGGTAGTAAGTAAAGCCAATTTTGAAATGAATACCCCTCACCTTGCCTAGTAGACATTGTTCCAATGTGTGAGTTTGTGTGAATTACGAGTTCGTGCTTACGTTACGTTTGGGTTTACTCTACATATGGTGGGTTCCACCGCACTGTCTGTAATCGTAAGCGGTGTTCGTTAACATCTGATTGTATGGGAAATGACAGCTGCCGGCGTCATATCTAGCGTTGATCGGTCAGTAATCGTGAGTTGGTGCCACCCGCCCTTGGTTCATCTTTTTAGGGTTACGTACCAAATGGTAAAAAAACCGGCCAAGTGCGTGTCGGACTACGCACAAAGAAGGGTTCCGTACCGACACCTCCTAATCTACTTCCTACATTTGAAACCACTATGCAATACATTAAATTAAAAAAAGTCGTATCTTTATAGGAAACTCACGGCACTTACATTATCTTGATATTTTTCATAATTTTAAACTTCATTGTTTGGAAAATAGAGGGGGGGGGGGGACACATTTTACGACTTTGACAGCTAAAATCTCGCCAACGGTTGACTTAAATGGGAAAGTTTTATATAAACCACTATGCCATTTTTAAAGACCTATCCATAGATACCCCACACGCCTGTGTGCATTGAAAAAATATGTTGACCCTCCTGTTACATGTATGGGGGTTGACCCCCCAGTTTAATTTTTTGTTCGTAATTTCACATTATATTTCTATAGCGGTTCGTAGCATACACCTTCCTACTAAATTTCATAATTGTAGGTCTCATAGTCTCCGAGTAAATCGGCTGTGACATACGGACGGACGAACGGACAGACACGACTAATCTATAAGGGTTCCGTTTTCGCCATTTTGGCTACGGAACCCTAAAAGAACCCTTATGGTCCCGCTCTGTATTTCTGTCAGTCTGTCGCATTGCTAAATATCTCAAGAACTACTTATGCTATCGATTTGTCTGTGAATATTTACCGATACAAAGGGGGTAAAGTTTAAAGTCTAGTGACTATGTCCAGTGGGGTGTCATATGAAAGAGCTTGAAATGCGCATTCTAAAACAGTTTATTCTCTTTTTTTCGGTGGTAAATTTCAATTTGTGAAGTTAAATGTAAAAAATACCGTTCCCTCCCTCCCTCCACCCTTTATCGCCGAAGTTTACCAAGAAAAAAAATGAAATTATTACACAACGTTAATATCATTCTACATTATAAATACAAGAAAAATATACTTATATTTTTATGAAGATTATACATATATATTTTACTATCAAAAACATTTATAAACTAAGTTTGTATAATGCTCCGATCGATGGCGCTGTACCCGTGGCATTCAATTTCTCCTGAAACAATGGGGTCGGGACGGGTACACGACGTTGTGAGGCACCCTCGGTGCGCGAGTCAGACTCGCACTTAACCGGTATTTTTTATTTTGTGTAATTTGTATATTGGTCAAATGTTTGGAGCAGATTTCTTTACGTACACATTGCTCATACTATTTCCCAGGCGTCGTTCGCGCCGACCCTACCCGGTACATACGCGCTCAAACAATTTTCTTCATTGCAGGGAAAAAGGTAACTTATGTCCATTCTTTCTATTTATTTATTTACTAGCTTTTACCCGCGGCTTCGCACGCGCAGAACAATAAACTGTAGGTAGCCTACCACGCACACACTTCCATTCTGGTAATGCGAAAGAAATCTTAATTATTATGTAGAAATCTACAACTATAGGTAGAATTAATGTTTGTTTTCGGGTTCATTTCAAAGACAGCCAGTAACGTAGTCTAAGGTGGACTTTTTAATGTTTATCTTTTCTAGAGATGTTTGTTGGAGGTGAAGTATACACGCTGACCATTTTCAAGTTGAACAGTGAGGTACGACAGGAGGAAACATTTCATGAATGGGAAACTTCAAGATCCTCAAAACAGCTTCGGAGCTACTTATGTACTGGCTGCTTTCATAAATGTTTAAACTTCAAACTTCAAAACATTTTTGTTTATCTCATCATTTTCGAGTGTCAAAGCCGCCGGATAACCCTAGTTCACACACTTGGTTTATTTGATACCTTGAACAGAGTTGCATAACTCTACATTAATATGAGTAATGAAAGTACGTGACAGCACAGGATTGTAAGGCATTACCCAGCGATTGTCCAACTCTAATTCAATAATCTTTATTGTGTGATCACCGTCATTCGGACATCTCCTTTATTGAAGATATTCATCGTCACCCGTCTGAGTGTCTTGGAGAAGTGGTCGAGAGTAGGTACTCTCACCTAAAATTGTACTTCATCCCCATACAAACTTTGCACCCCTATTTAACCCACTTAGGGGTGGATTTTTCCAAATAGCTAATATTATTTTTCTTGTATTGTAATAAGGAGTCCATACACAAAGTTTCAATTCTCTCACCTAAAATTTTACTCCATCCACATACAAACTTTCAACCCCCATTTCATCCCCTTAGGAGTTGAATTTCTGAAAACCCCTTCTTATTGGTTGTCTACGCCATTAACCTGAATTACAGTAAAAATTTCAACTCTCCAGCCCCCGTAGTATCGGCTGTGCGTTGACGAGTCGGTCAGGACATACGCATCTATATATATAGATAGATTCACCATTGTCAACACCAACATCTAAACCTTACGTGCCAATTAGTATTGTATAATCAATGCAAATCTCTCCTTTACCTTTATAATTGCATTTCTTTAGATAATTGGTACTTAATAGAATCTTCTAATGAAAATAAAGTCACTAAATAAATACAATCCCATCAAAAACATAAATGTGAAAATGGGAGCCAAGTTCAATATTAAGAATATACGATGCTTGGTTGTCGTCTTCACCGACAAAAGAATTGAGATCTAAATGGGGGCCAAGTTCCGTAGATTCTCTGAAATGGTGCCAAGTCACCTCAAATATTTGAAGAGTTTCCTCGATTTCTCCAGGACCCTATGATCAGATTCTTACCTGATAATTATGGGACTACCCCTGAAGTATACCATTGCAAACAAAAAAAGAATTTTCCAAATCGGTTAACAAATGACGGAGTTCTGAGGTAACTAGCATAAATATTAATTAAAAAAAATGACGCCGTCAAAGTCAGACGTGTTTTTTACAATTTTTTCTTGATTTATTTTATAATACTCAGTTATCCGTGCATATTACGATATTTTTGTACATAGTTATATCTAAAATGTACCTATTACCAGAATGTGTTGATTGCACATGAGCACGGAACGGACATACCTAATACGAGTATGATAACAAGAAGTAAAGCACGTCTCGAAAAACAAGCGTCAAATACACAAAGCGCACGCCCACCACCTTCGCCCGCCTCATCCTCGTCAGCATCGTCGTCGGAGGAGTTCGCCACCGCTCCCGACACTAGCAGCAGGAGTTCGAGCGACGAGTGCGGGCCGCCGCCGCCGCCGCCACGACCACCTGCGCGGCGCTAGCGGCCACCGCTGCCGGCACGCTTGGGGCCTGCGGGGCATCCTGCTCCGCCCACGGCTCCCGCTACCGGTGGTGTAGTGCGCCGCATGCAGTGGTCGCCATCAATGAAGGAAAACTGGATGCGTTCCTACTATGGGGCGACAGAGGGAGGAACAAATCTATCCGCGTACCGTATTAGGATGCTTCCTCTGTTTCAGGCGCTTGAACCAGCCATCTCCGTATCTGCGCAACGGCTATCGGGTCAAGTGCGCGTCATCCAACGGCTCAAGCGCTTGTATGACGCGACACTTGATCGGCTCCGCCTGGAGGCACTGTCTGCTCGCGCGGTCTCCACCTCGTCGCGGAACCCATCCGTCACGTTGCCAGCTCCGGTGCCCGCACCCGATACGGCACCGGGGGCACCGCGGGTCGATCCCAGTGCCGACGAGGACTGTGTGAGTCAGAGTGTGAGTACGAGTACCCAGGCCCATGAGCTATTGAGGAGGGCTTTGGAAGAGGCGATTACGCAGTATCGCTCCACACCGAATTCTAGGCCGCGACTACCACGCTTGCCCATGAATAGACGCTATCTAGCGCTAATGAGAGCCGTGAACGATCTCCTTAGTTCCGTATTTAGGGGCTAGCGAAGATTTGATTGACACGCACTCAATTATGTACTGTGGGGCCATCGCGGCGTGCCGTGTTGCTCGTGTCAAGTTTTCGGACGATGACCGTGCACCTAAGCCCGCCGGGTGTGTCCCTACCTGGCAAGTACGAATTGAGCGGCGTGTCGATACGTATAGGACTCTCATTGCAAAGCTGATCTGCTTCATAGGGGGCAATAGTCGCCCCCGAGTCATGCGCTTCGTGAACCAGGCCTTCGCGGGGACTGGTGTCAGGCCCCGTGACTACATGACGTGTGTCACGGAGCGCATTGACTTTCTGAAGCAGAAAGTTTATGCATGGGAAAGCCGTATTCGTCGCTACAGGGAGCGTCTAGACCGATACCAGCAGAATCGCCTTTTCCAAAGCGACCAAAGGAAGGTATACCGGAAGTTGGATAGAACCGACCATCGTGTGTCCGATGGACAGCGGCCGGATGCTACTGCCAAGGTTAACTTTTGGCGTAGTATTTAGTCGGTGCCTGTTAAACACGCAGAGGGTTCCTGGATCGGTGCTGTCGAACGTGAGTGTGAATCCATCGAACCCATGGGGTCTGTCACCATCAGCCCCGAGGACGTAAGTTGTGCCATCCGTACGGCTCAAACCTGGAAAAGTCCCGGACCGGATGGATTGCACAACTTCTGGCTAAAATGGTTTCGGTGCTCGCACGCACGTTTGGCAGCACAGTTCCAGCAAGCCCTCGAACTCGGCTCCCTGCTACCTCCCTTAACAACTGGTGTTACCTCCTTGCTCTACAAGTCCGGTAGTACCACGGAAGGGAAGAACTACAGACCCATCACGTGCTTACCTACGCTGTACACATCCATTCCATCTTACATCCATTTTGAGAGCAAAAATCAACGCACACATAATTGCGAACAACATTTTGGCCCCTGCTCAAAATGGATGTAGGGTTGGGTCACGTGGTACTAAAGAGCTCCTCCTCAGACATGACCATTTACCAACAAGTCCGGCGGATCAGAGGGACCCTCTCGGCCGCCTGGATTGACTATAGGAAGGCCTATGATTCGGTGCCTCTTTCCTGGTTGCGGAGGGTCTTAGAGCTGTATAAAGTTGATGCAGCTCTGAGATCCTTCTTAAGTGCTTGCATGAGGCAGTGGACCACTGTCCTTTTCTTCAACCAGGAGGGGGAGATGGTCCCTCTGGCCCGCATGACTCTATCAGGATTGAGCGAGGTATATTTCAGGGTGACAGTCTGAGTCCCTTATGGTTTTGCCTAGCGCTGAATCCGCTCAGTACTCTGCTAAAGAATTCAGGATTAGGTTGCCAGCTGCGGAGAGAGGGTGAGGTCATTTCTCATCTCCTCTACATGGACGACCTTAAACTATTTGCACCAAATAAACATGACCTGTTGGAGCTACTGAAAACCACAGAGGTTTTCAGTAGTGCCATCAAAATAGAATTTGGTGTCGACAAGTGTGCGGTCATGCATGTACAGCGGGGGAAAGTTGTAAATTCAACAATTGTACAGCTTTCTGAGACAACTTTACTCAGATCTCTCTCCGAAGCAGATACCTATAAATATCTTGGTATGTCACAGTCTTTGGGTATCGAGGGTGAGGGCATCAAGCAGGCAGTGATGGAGCGCTTTTTCTGTCGCCTGACAAAAGTACTCAACAGTCTTTTGTCGGGCGGCAATAAGGTGCGCGCCTTCAACGCCTGGGTGATTGCCCTTGCTCACATACTCCTTTGGCATATTAAGATGGACTCAGACTGAGCTCGATTTCCTGGATCGAAGGGTGCGTGTACTGCTCACTACGCACCGTATGCTACACCCGCGCTCGTCTGTTATGAGACTGTACATCCCGCGGAAGCTTGGAGGTCGCGGCTTCTTAAATGCCAAAGACCTTCACAACCGCGAGGTGTGCAGTCTCAGAGATTATTTCCTAAACAGCGATTGTGGGATGCATCATGATGTGGTGGCAGTAGACACACTCCTCACCCCGCTCTCCATGGCAAAAGAGAACTGGCGCAGACTTAAAGTGCTAAGCGCCGAGGACCGCAGGGCGGTATGGAAGAGTAAGGAGCTACATGGGCGGTACTACAAGGCCCTTACGGGGCCCGACGTAGACCTGCTCGCATCGGTGAACTGGCTACGTTTTGGGGATCTTTTTGGGGAAACTGAAGGTTTTGTCTGTGCAATTGCGGACGAGGTTAACATGACGAACAACTACCGGAAATATATCCTGAAGTATGATACGGTCGACATTTGTCGGGCATGCCGCCGTCCCGGAGAGTCACTCAGGCATATTATTTCCGGTTGTAGTACTTATTATATGAGGAAAAACAACGTGGATTTAATTGAAGATAAAAATAGTATATTAAAATAAACAGTTTGACACACATGGAATAAGAACAGTGGAATGACAGTATAACGAATATAAAACAAATAGGTAACTAAAAAAAACATTACAGGGTGACAGTATTACTAATAAAATAAAAATGAAGGTTTAACACCCCCCCGTAATATGAACAACCTGTATAAATTGCTATTTCTCAAACATGCAATGAAATATTGATGTTATGTTCCTTATAATAGGCTGCGAAGTATGACGTTTCAGGTGCGGCTAGGACAAGAGGTCGTTAATGCAATTATACAAATGTTGCAGGCCTAGGCCGGCAAAGTCCTCTTTTTTAATTTCCATTCCACATAAATTTGTGGCACAGGTATCATGACATTCTGCCACTATGCGTATTAAAAATGAAACTTTGATTTTTTGTAGTTTATTTCATTGCATGTTTGAGAAAAGCACTATACATACCTCGGCGGGAAATTTGGGGTTGCCCGCCTTAGACCTATCCGACCTCGCTTCGATCGGCCGTAAATACTTATATGTCTTCGGCCGGCAACCCCTTTCGTCCCGGCCTCTGTAGTAATGTACTATTATATTCATATATACAAGTAAAATAAACATATCAAACACACACTGTACACATGAAATAAAATTAACACTTGGAATAAAAACACCTGTATATACACCTACTATGTACACCTAATCTAACCTAAACCAAGACTACTTGTACACTTCTAGTGTTTTATTTTAGCCAAAGATTTGGTCAGAATGTCGGCAATCATATCATGCGTAGGGATGAACTCGAGGTCGTGGTGTGATAATGCGTCACGTATGAAATGGTGCTTGAAGTCAATGTGTGGTGGCGACAATGCCGGCCCATCAACCTGAACCGAGCCGTTACACACGGCACGGCCGGACAATCCCGTTAGCCGATAACGCTGCGACGGGAGCGAGCAGCGACCGCCGCGCGATACTTCATCTACCGTACCGCCTTGCGCTCGCACGCACTAATATTGTACGCGCCGCGACCTTTGTTCTGTAAAAATTTACCTATTACAGTGTTTACAGTCCACTAACGTATTTTCTTATAGTCTAGATATCCCTCTAGTACGAATTAGGAGGGTACTAGACGCAACATATGGTCCTTAACTCACCGAAATAAGCGACCAATTTCTACGGGACATCGCGGAATTTACAATCAACCATTCGCACCGTTTTGGAGTACTCATCCGTCATCAAGTGGTATCCTCAGCACGACAAGGTTCCGGGTGCTGGTTACCAGTGCAGCGCATTCTTCAACGCTCGTCTTCAGTGGACTTCGGGTTTGGCCGCTTATGCAAAAGTTTTCGAGTTCTACTCAACTTCAATTTTCAAGCAACGGCCGTCCCACCACAAAGGAAAGAGCACTTAGCAACAGGCGGACTTAACGCGACCGGAGCCATAGAAACCTCACGCGGAATATTCCCAGAGAAAAACAATACCTACCTACTACGAGAATTTCGTCATCGTCAAATAATCAGACGGACTGGGATAGCATTAAAGACAGTGAGGCATTTCCAATTTTATACCTATTTATTTTTATTTTGCAATTTAAAATCATTATTTTAATTAAATTGATTAAATTTTCATAGTTATTTACTTGCGCAATCGTAAGAAAATAACATTTTTATTGTGTTTAAGATCGCTTCATTGTTAGGTAAACACCATATAAATGTTTATTTACGAAGTCTTAAACTGGGTATTTATTATTTATATCATATTTACAAATTATACAATACTTATTTTAAAAATCAATTCGAATCAAGTATAATCACAATCTAACTATCAATTTATACAACCAATTTCAATCAATTACAACATAATTATCTCCATATTTATTAAATTATACAACAGTTTTAAATCATTTACTTTATACATTACATCATTTTTATACACAATTAATCTTTAATCTTCATCCAAATATAATAAACATTACATCGCATCGCAAACTTATAAAAACAACATAAGCAATCATAACAATTAGTTAAAACCCTATTCATTCTATTCATCACCTTATAGACCCATAAAAACATAACAAAGCAATTAGCATTACGCAGGTGCATAAAAAGTTCACATCTTGTCATACTAATAAAAGTGGGTATACATAAAAGATTAAAATTATTTTGTTTCTATGGCCACATTTAAACGCCTTGTAGAATAAATTAGCACTGCCGCAAACCTGCACGACTAAAATTTAGCGACTGATTTTATTTTAACAGCAACAAAATTTACGTCCATAGGATCTTTGCTCGCTCATTAACGATAGTGAGTATACCTACTGACGTTATACATAGTAAACAAGTGTTGTGATATTTTTATCTTTTTTTACCAAGCAAAATGACTAATGAGCTTCGATGCAAGGAGTTAATAAAAAAGCGAGCTACTGTTAAGACCAAACTTACACAATTTATTTCTTATATGAATACAGCAAAATCCTGTGAGCAGTTAAGCGATTTGCAACTGGTAGAACTTGACATGCGTGTAAAAAAATTAGATCTTTCGTATGAATGTTTTGATTCTTACCAGAGCGAATTGGAGATGCTAGCGGAAGACCCAAGTGCGCAGTATGAAGAACGGGAACATTTTGAACGCTTGTACTACCAGGAGCTAGCGGCTGCTCGCGAACTGATCGACAGGCATCGCGCTAAGCGTGACAGGGATGCTCGGTCCGAGGTAAGCTCTAATTAATGCCACACAGCCATTTATCATAAACAGCACAACGTCAGATTGCCCAAAATCAATTTACCTCACTTCAGCGGTGGCTATCAGAATTGGTTAGAGTTTAAGGATATTTTTGTCTCGTTAATTCATTCGGAGGCATGTATTGACAACATAAATAAGTTTCATTACCTGCGTGCTTCTCTTCACGGAAGTGCAGCGTTAGTAATTAGAAGCTTAGATTTTAGAGGCGATAATTACGAGTCTGCCTGGAAGCTTCTATGCGACAGGTACGACAACAAGCAGCTGCTTATCAACAACCATGTCCAGGCACTTTTTAATGTAGATCCAATTACCAAAGAGTCTAGTCAAGGCCTGCGACAAATTCTTGATACTACAAATAAAAATTTAAGAGCCTTATCGACAGTTAACCAACCTACTGAGCACTGGGGTACACTGATCATGCACATGACGGCATCTAAGTTAGATTCTATTACAAGCAGGCACTGGGAGGAACATAGGAACTCATTAAAAGAATATCCTAGTCTAGATGATTTTATTACATTCTTAAGTAATAGGTGCAATCTTCTAGAAACATTGGAAGAGGCCAAAAATAATAAAGTCAAGTCGGACACGCCTTCTAGTAAGCCTAAAAGTTTTTTAGTGTCCTCAAACAGCGAAGAACAAAATCAAAGGCCTAAAACATATAATTCATCCTGTCCTTTATGTCAAAAACAGCATTATGTATTTAATTGCGAAGCTTTTAGGTCTTTGCCGGCGGAGCAACTTTTAATTAAGGCTAAAGAATTTAAAGTTTGTTGAATTGTTTGCGCCCAGGTCACACAGACAGCAAATGCAGGCTCAGCCATTGCAAATACTGTAAAGCTAAGCACAACACCTTACTTCACATTCATAATGAGCCTGCGAGAATGCCTGAGCACGTAGCATTGAAGGCAAAGGATCAGACCGTCAATAACTTATCTCAGCACGTTCTTCTTTCCACAGCCGTGGTCAGGGTGTGCGACAGTGAGGGACAGTTGCACAACGCCAGGGTCTTATTGGATAATGGCAGTACGGCGAGTTTCATAGTGCAGGACTTACAAAGCAAGCTTCATTTGCCCACTCGGCCTGTCAATTCAAAGGTTACTGGGATAAACAATCAGGAATCTAGTAGTGCCCAATCTTGCTCTCTTAAATTGGAGTCTCACGATGGCAGCTACAAGACCGAAATTGATTGCTTAGTATTGCCAAAAATAACCTCTTCTATACCTAACAAATATTTAAAGGTAGAAAGCATACCAATTCCGTCGGGAATTTGCCTTGCCGATCCTTCAATTCACGAGCCGTCTTCAGTCGATATTCTTTTTGGCGCATCGGTCTTTTGGAGCGTTATCGGCACCAACCGCATAGATTTAGGCAAGCATAATCCGACTCTCTTTGAAACAAAGCTTGGTTTGCTCTTGTCAGGCGTCTTGTATCAGCCAAGCTTTGTTAAACCCGTGTGTTTTTTCCTAAATGATGAGCAGACGGATACTTAACACGTTTTTGGGAACTAGATACCATATCCCCAAAACACAATTTCACGGTTGAAGAGAATTTGTGTGAAGACAATTTCGTCAACACCACAAAAAGGAACGAGCAAGGCCGATTTGTGGTAAAAATGCCTCTAAAAGAGTCTCCTGAAGCGTTAGGGAGTTCTTATGAAATGGCCAAGCGCAGATTCTTGTCGCTTGAACGTAGGTTAGATAGAGACCCCCAACTTAGGGAACGCTACGTCAAATTCATGGAGGAATATGAGGCATTGGGCCACATGAGCGAAATTGTTCCACATTATTCAATGCCATCTTATTATCTTCCCCACCACGGAGTTTTTAGGGAGTCCAGCTCCACTACAAAGCTTCGCGTGGTATTTGATGCGTCAGCTGTCACTGGCTCAGGAAAATCATTTAATGATATCCAGTTGGTAGGGCCCAGGGTACAGGACGACTTATTTTCTATCCTGCTTCGGTTTCATCAACATAGGTTTGTCGTGTCGGCAGATATTGAGAAAATGTACAGTCACCAGCACCAATATCTGCCACAACAAAGCGCGCATAAATATCTGACACGAGTCTATTTGTAGGGCCGTTAGGACGTGTCAGATATTTCTGCCGCCTTTGGTTAGGCAGATATTAATGCTGGTGACTGTACCGACAAATCTTAATTGTCGAAAACCAACGCCCTTTACAGCAGATATTATGGCGGCCAGATCCCTCAAAACCACTTAAAATATACTCCCTCAATACAGTGACTTATGGCACATCTTCAGCTCCATTCTTGAGCACACGATGCCTCTTACAGCTGTCATGAGAATCACCAGACACACAGACTCAAGAAGCAATCGCCAGAGACTTTTATGTCGATGATTTCCTCTCCGGCTCAAATTCTATTAACGACACAGTTGCGCTCTGCCATAAGGTGTCAAATACCCTTAAATCTGCATGTTTTAATTTGCGGAAGTGGCAGTCAAATTGTCCCGACATAATTAAGGCCATTTCTGATGACACATCTAGTACAGAATCTGTGAACTTAAGTGAGAACGAGCTGTCAAAAACGTTAGGCCTAACATGGCAGTGCATTAGTGACACTCTCACTTTTCAAATAAAGATAGAGTGTCCTCCCGTGGTATCAAAACGTCACATCCTTCACAAATTTTTCATTCACTTGCTTCATCCAATCGCACAAATTTTTGACTCACTTGGTTTGGTAATGCCTTGCGTAGTGCAAGCCAAGATAATAATGCAGAAATTATGAGTCGACAAATGCTCATGGGACGAACCGCTTACTGGGGATATATTGGAATCGTGGAATACCTTTGTTAGCACGCTTCCGAACCTTAATCACGTCAATATATCCAGATGGTTTAGCACAGCCAATATACTAATCGAGTCGCCTGTGACCATAGAATTTCACATATTCACAGATGCTTCTGAAAAGGCTTACGGAGCTTGCCTGTACGTCCGCTCCGTGGCGGGGGATGGCTCTGTGTGCGTTAGTCTTCTAGCATCCAAAAGTAAAGTAGCGCCAATCAAAGCCACAACCATTCCTCGTCTTGAGCTTTGCGGGGTGTTATTAGGAGCAAGATTGTGCACTAAGGTTCTTGATTCTCTTAGTATAAAACCCGATCGCTGCGTTTTTTGGTGCGATTCAATGATAGTAATGGGTTGGCTATCATCTAATCCAGCTCTTCTACGACCTTTCGTTTAAACCGCATTTCCGAGATACAAGAAAGCTACAGGCCTGATTCTTTTCATTATGTGCCTTCAAAGGAAAACCCTGCGGACCTTGTATCTCGTGGACTTAGCGCTGATCTTATCTTAAGCAATGAGTTGTGGTGGACTGGACCGGCATTCCTGAAAGAGGATCCGTCCCTCTGGCCAATTCTGAACTAGCCTCTGCTTCCGGTCATCTTATCCGGACATCCCAAAGGGACTCGTTCCCTGAAGAGTACGCCCTGCTTGAATCAGGTAAGGTATTACCAGGCAAGGGTCGGCTCTGTTCACTCTCACCTTTCTTCGACCCTGGACTTATCAGAGTCGGGGGCAGATTAGAGAACTTATTCTATGATTACGGAATAAAGCATCCCATAGTTATTTGTAGCAAACACCCAGTCGCCAAGCTGCTATGATAACATGTCATGCACCCCCCCCCCCCTCCCCCCCAGTTGTTGTTGAGTACCATTAGGCACAATTACTGGCCTTCAGGAGGTAAAAACCTAGCAAAGCATGTTGTCAGTACTTGCCTCCGATGCCATAAACTTAAGGGTGAAACAGTGCAACCAATTATGGGAAACTTACCTAAGGAGAGGTTACACCTCGAATATCCGTTCCTTGAAACTGGCACGTATAACGCGGGGCCAATTCTGATAGCCGATCGCAAAGGTAGAGGGTGCAGGCTAGTGAAGGCATACATCTGCTTGGCTTCGAAGGCACTTCACTTGGAGCTCGTCTCGGACTTAACCAAAGAGGCTTTCATTGCCGCTCTTCACCGATTCATCGTGGTAAGCCAAGATCTATATTTTCCGACAATGGAACAACTTTCGTTGGCACTTTCAATGAGCTCTCTAGAGTACTGCAGCAGGATTTTGCTGTAGACATGGTTAACGAGGGTATTAATTTCTCATTCATCCCAGCATACACACCTCACTTTGGAGGTCTATGGGAATCAGCCGTCAAATCAGTGAAGCATCACTTGCGGCGAACCCTAGGCCTTACCCATCTCACTTACGAGGAGATGTCTACGTGTCTAATACAAATTGAAGCCATTTTAAACTCTCGTCCTCTTACGCCTCTTTCTGACGATCCCTCCGATCTCGCGTCACTAAGTCCAGCTTATCTTTTAATTGGAAGGTCTCTCATGTCTGTGCCTCATCACCCAATCACTGACCTGAAGATCACCTCTCTTCAGAGGTTCCAACGTGTGGAGTTCCTAAAACAACACTTCTGGGCAAGATTCTCCAATGAGTACATCTCCGGACTCCAACAAAGAACCAAGTGGCGCAGCTCCAAAGGACAGCTGAAGGTCGGGACCATGGTCGTGATCAAGGAGAAGAACCTACCTCCTCTTATGTGGCTCCTAGGCCGCATCGTACAAGTGCTGCCTGGTAGAGATGGCGTAGCCAGAGTGGCCGACATCAAGACAAGGAAGGGCATCATCCGCCAGGCCTTTAATACCATCTGTCCTCTTCCCATTCTTACTGTTGAAGACTCAAGCTCTTCAACGCCGGGAGAATATGGTGGCGACAATGCCGGCCCATCAACCTGAAACGGCACCCGTTGCACACGGCACGGCCGGACAATCCCGTTAGCCGATGACGCTGCGACGGGAGCGAGCAGCGACCGCCGCGCGATACTTCATCTACCGTACCGCCTTGCGCTCGCACGCACTAATATTGTACACGCCGCTATCTTTGTTCTATAAAAAATTACCTATTACAGTGTTTACAGTCCACTAACGTATTTTCTTATAGTCTAGATATCCCTCTAGTACGAATTAGGGCACTAGACGCAACAATGTGCTTTGTGCGGGCGTGATACGTGCTATTATGTGCAAGTTTGATGGAACTTTGATTATCTGAGTGAATGATCATGGGATGACTGATGGCGAAGACTTCATGAATGAGGGTTTTGAGGTAAACGGCTTCTTTGCATGCTTCTGCCAATGCCATGTACTCAGCCTCCGTAGTAGATAACGCGACAGTACGTTGTTTGCGCGCATCCCACGAGACCTCCGCTCATCATGAAGACGTACCCTGTAAAGGATCTTCGGTCGATGATGCTATTACCGAAGTCTGCGTCTGCATATCCCGTGACATTCTTGTGACCTTTGAGAAATTGAAGCTTCATATCCTTGGTACCTTTGAGGTACCTGGGAGCTCGCTTTGCAGCTTTCCAGTGTACCCCCCCGTAATGTGTGTTGAATTGGGATAGGTACGACACTGTATGAGCTATATCAGGTCTGGTGCCAATTGCAACATACATTAAAGATCCGATGAGCTCTCTGTAAGGAACATCAATTTGCTCACCTTCCTTAGGTAAGTACAGTTTAAGGCCAGGTTCCATCGGTGTGGTGACAGTTATGGCATCAGTCATATTGTATTTTTGTAATAATTTCTCGATATAATTTGTTTGATCGAGAGTTACTCGTCCTTGGCTTTGGGTTACCCTCATACCAAGACAGTCTTTTACGGGTCCCAGATCTTTGACTGTAAACATCTTTAGAAGATTGGTTTTAAATTTCGTCTTCAATTTGTTACTGTTTGACAGAACAAAAAAGTCGTCAACAAAGACAGCTACAACTAGTAAATCGTTACTGCACTTATATGCAGTGCTCTGTTGAGGCTTGGGTAAGCGAGAAAGAAGACATGGCTTCGCATACCTTCTTATTCCACTGGCGTGGAGCTTGCTTTAAGCCATAGAGTGACTTTTTAAGTAAGCAAACTTTTTGCTTAGGATCCATTGAAAAACCGTCGGGTTGCTCCATAAAAATCTCTTCCTCCAAATCTCCATTAAGGAACGCAGTTTCAACCAACAAGATGGTCAATTTGACAGTTAAGTTCTGCTGCAAATACCATCAGAATCGTACTCTCGGTCTTGCTACTGGCGAAAAAGTTTCCCCGTAGTCCACTCCTGCCACTTGTGTAAACCCTTCAGCCACCAATCTGGCTTTGTATTTAACAATTTGACCACTTGTGTCCTTTTTCAGTTTCAAGACCCATTTACACTTGTTCGTCTTACGATCCTTGGGTCTATCAACAAGAATCCATGTTCCATGTTTTTGTAAAGAATCGTATTCCGCATAGCTTTCAGCCACTCATCCTTTTGAGGATGATCTGAAACTTCTTTAAAAGTTTCTGGTTCCAGATCAGAGGTCATATTGACTGCACAAACCTGTATGAACCTCTCAGGAGGGCGTCTGTCTCTGGTAGGATATCTCCGTTCAGGTACTTCTTCGGAAATAGGTCCAGGATCAGACATGTCTTGACTCTCTGGTTCTGAGATGTCAGGTTGAGGCTGTTCTGGAGCTAATGATTCAGGCTGGATATCATCATGTGTAGGAACAGGTTCTTCAAAAATTTGGATTTAGACTTGTGGTGGCTCGGGTGGGACTTCGATATCGATGTGAGGAGGATTTGGGTTGGACTGTACCTGGATTTTATCCTCTATGAAGACGACATCTCTTGCGATTATTATCGCTCGAGGATTAGTAGGATCGACTAAGCGGTAACCTTTGGTTTCCGTTGCATATCCAACGAACACACATTGTTTGGTCTTGGCGTCAAGCTTCATACGTTTTTCTTTTGGTATTAGGACATGCGCTTCACAACCAAAGATCCTGAGGTGTGATAGGTTGACTTTCCTACCTGTCCAAACCTCTTCCGGAATCCAATGCAGTTAGAATAACATTTTAGTTTAAGTTTTAAATATACTGTATATTTGCCTGCGCGCCGCCGCCCGGCCGCCGACCGAGCGCAGCGTTCACGCGATCTGGTACCGAAGGAGTGTTAGAATCGTCTAAACGGTTTTCTGCGCTCAGGCACATTCGTTCCCGCTCGGTTTTGCCAGCGCAGTCAGTCGATATAGCGATACGACGCCGGGAGGCTGCGCGCAGCTCCTTAGATAACGTACTTAAATATTCACGCGATCTACGCATTTTATGTTATATCTTCTTTCTATGTACACTGTGCTAACTACTACCTTCTGTACCGATCAGACTATTTTCTGTGAACTGTGTTCTACTGAAATAAACTTTATATATATAGTTAATCTGGGTGTTTTCTCTTCTGACACCTAGGTCCTATACGGTAATTACCGCTTCTGCCCAGTAAGCTCTTGGTAGCTGCGAATCCTGAAGCATTGACCGCGCTTTCTCGATAATTGTACGATTTCCACGTTCAGAAATCCCGTTCTGCTGCGGATTATACGGTACAGTGGTCTGGTGAACAATCCCGTTCTCCTTTAAAAAGGTAGTCAAATTACGGTGTGTTTCAAGCTGAGTATGGCGGAATCAGTCGACAGCCCTGCACGAAAGCCAAACTGTGCATCATCAATCTTAATGTGTCGCTGCAGTTCGGGTTGCAAAAGCCGTTCAAGTATCTTGCCTATCACAGTTCCTAAAGAAATAGGACGGTAATTCGTCGCAGAACTTGTGTCTCCCTTTTGGTTTTTCACTATAGGCACAACGACAGTTTTCATGACATCCGGTGGCAGGTACGAGTACTTTAGACACATGTTAAATAAGGAACACAGCTTATCATTAATTATCGACCCAGCTCCAAATACACGTTCCAGACTAAGGTCATCTTGAGCACTATCTTTATAACATCATCAGGTGTTAACTGTTGCTTCGGGACCGTGCCATGACCGGGCTCAACAACCCGAGGCTGCAACATAAACTCAGGTATAGCTTGAGGTTCTACCTTAAACCTGCGACAGAACATATCGGCTATCTGAGTCGAGTCTTGCAGACCATCCACACTTACGGGTAAACTTTGCTTATAACTAAACTTCTTGGTGTGTGTTAGCGACGCGTTCTGTTCCTACGTAATACCTTTTTCTGTGTTGGCAACATAATATCTTAGTATAGTTAAGATTTAGAAAATAAGGTACTTTGAATATGTACGTTTACCCTGTTTTTGTTTTGTTATCGCCGGCCGGAACAGTCCGCTACTAATCGCGAGCCATACCGTACGGCTCTGCTATCTAATGTGCGAATAAATACCTCATACACAGTTTTTCAAGTCTTTAATTCCTCGAGTCAGTGCCTACATCCAACAAAGTGGTCTTCGAACCGGATCATGAGTACCATACGTACGCCGGCTAAAATGGAAACACGCAGTGCAAAAGCGCGTCGGGTACATACCGAACAAATGGCGGCGCTCGAGCGAGAACAAAGGCCCGAAAGTGAGGTTAAGTCGTCAGGCGACCAAAGCACGTGCGAAAAACCATTAGATCCCATGGTGAAGAGGTTTTTAATGAACAGAACCGATACCGGTAGCATAAAATCGGAGCCGATGCAACTAGATAAACACGTCCCTGAGACAAAGCCCACCACATCGTGTGTCGGCGCACCCGCACCATCAAGCAGCAAGAGTTCACGGAAATCATCGGCATCTAAAGAAGCCAAGCGGAAACAGTTACTTCTAGAAGCCGCAAAAGAGAAGGCTGCGATTAAAATGGACCTAATTGACAAGACTTTAGACGCGCAACTTGCAGCACTTAGTGAAAACGAGGAGGACCCAGAGGAATACAGTTCACTTGAAGGCGATTTACCTCCTCGACCTCGCAGTGAGATAACCGAATGGGTCAGGCATCAAAGTAGCCATCAGGAACCACAACAGGAGCAGCAGCAACCCCCCAACAATGGAGAAATAACGGGCGCGCAGCACATTCCGGTTCCAGTATGGAAGCCAGCGCCGTACGTGCCCCCTAAAGTCGCCGAGCCTGCTCGGCCCAGCTCAGCCCCGCACGCCGCAGCCGACCACACCGTCAGCGCGCTTAACCACACGGTACAACTGTTGGCTGGTGCCCTCAAGGACATCTCCACCGCTAGCAATCACGTGCCCAACGCTAGTTTTCTCAGCCGCATTAGCACGCCTAAAGACCTACCCGAATTTTCAGGTGATCAGTTGGAATGGCTACAATTCAAACAAGCCTACGACGAGTCCACTGAGGTCTGTAAATTTACCGATAAAGAAAATTTATGGAGGTTGCGAAAATGTCTTCGCGGAGCCGCAAGAGATGCTGTCGCAGCATTGTTTATCAGCGCCACGTCACCCGACCGAGTAATGTCAACGTTGGAGCTACGTTTTGGAAATCCTGACAGCATTATTTCTCGCATCCTGCAAGACATCAAAAGACTGCAGCCGCTTCAACAGGAATATCATAAGGATATAGTTGTGTTTGCAGTGAAAGTTCAAAACTTTGTGGAAGCCGTGCGAGCAGTAGGACGTGAGGAGTACCTACAGGGCATGAACATTGTCTCCATCATTCTGTCCAAGCTGCCCACTGTGCTTATATCCAAATGGTCAGACTACAGTTTCAAATTAATCAAGGAAGCGCATAAATCAAGGTTAGTTATTCTATCCGAATTTCTTAATGACGAAGCAATGAAGATTTCTACGACGGCTAGTTTTTTTACAACACGCAGCGATAACTATAAAACCAAACATAACGAGCAGTCATCTTTACGCACACAAACCGTTGTATTGCATTCGGAAGAAGGCGACGCTAAATGCCTATTTTGCCGTACAAATGTTCATAAGCTAACAGAATGTAAACAATTCAAGAAGGCGCTTCGTAAGGTGCGATGGCAGCACGTTAAGAAAAACGGCTTATGTTACAAATGCATTATCTCCAAACATGAGCGCGACACGTGCAAAGCCCCTGCGTGCGACAAGGACGGCTGCGGAGCTCCACATCACCGCCTGCTACATTATCCGGTAAACAATAACAGGTCGCGTGACGTCACGGCGCCCGCGCCGTTACTAAGTGCAAGTGCACCGAACAATAGCCCCGCGATGAACGACCTCGTACCGCAAGAACCCGTGTTCAAATCAGTGCCAGAAATATTAACGCACATTAACGCGAGTGACAGTAAGGTGTTGTTAAAAGTGGTACCTATCCGCGTTCATGGACCTAACGGTGTGTTTTCGAGTACCGCCCTTCTTGATGACGGTTCGTCTGTCAGTTTACTGTGTGCGGATTTAGCGCGCCGCGCTGGCTTACGCGGCCGCGCGGGCACGCTGCGAGTGCGTGGCGCATTTACTGATAATGAACTAGTATGTGAATCGACCGCCGTGAATGTGAACCTTACGGGTATGGATAATAAGGTGCATAATATACGAATGCGTTGCGTTAACGAGTTAAATTTACCGTTGCAAAGCCTATCTATTTTGAATTGTATTAATTCTTCTCACTTAAATGTCATAAAGGATAAATTATGTACTTCTGATTCAAAGCCCGAATTGCTGATAGGCCAAGATAACTATCACTTGTTGTTGCCTTCACAGATTAAAGTAGGTAAACCTAATGAACCGTGTGCTACCCTTACCCCCTTAGGTTGGTGCGTCCATGGAAAGGTGTACGTGCCGCAGGGCGCCCGCCCTCCCACCGAGGCCGAGTCTAACCTTTTTATTGCAGCGTGTGAAGAAGGAACGGTCACCACAGAGGGTGACAACCTGTTGCGACAGATCCACGAAGAGGTGCGCCGGTCGTTCATACTGGACTCGATGGGCGTGACGTGCGCGCCACGGCAGAACGCCGAGGACTCGCGCGCCGTCGAGCTGCTGGAGCGGTCCGCAGAGCTGCGCGACGGCCGCTGGCACGTCGGCCTGCCATGGCGGGACGCGAGCGTCATGCCAGACTCGCATCCAAGCGCCCTCAACAGGCTAAAGGGTATCGAGCGCAAAATGAGCAAGGATCAAGGATTCGCAGAAAGGTACCGTGAACGAATCAGTCATTTGTTAAATAACGACTACGCCAGGGAACTAACGGACACCACGGTCACGCCGAGGACGTTTTACCTTCCTCATTTTGGCGTGGACAATAAAAATAAGAAAAACCTTCGTTTGGTTTTTGACTCAGCAAATCAGGTAAATGGTCGTTGTTTAAATCATTATTTACTCACAGGGCCTGACCTGTTGTCATCACTTTTAGGTATAATGCTGCGCTTTAGGGAGCATAAATTCGCAGTAACAGGTGACATCAGGGACATGTTTTTAAGAGTCAAGATCCGAGAAGAAGACCAGCACGCACTAAGGTTTCTCTGGAGAAACATCCCCACCGAAAACATTAAGACGTACGTAATGACGTCACTAATTTTCGGCGCCTGTTGTTCGCCCTTTGTCGCGCAGTTCGTTAAAAATAAGAACGCGCGGCGATTTGAGTCATCACATCCCGCCGCCGTCGATGCCATCGTCAACTCGCACTACATGGACGACTACATCGACAGCCTCCCGGACGAGGCGATGGCGATCGAAATGGTAAGGAATGTCACTGATATTCACAAAGCGGGCGGTTTTGAGATTAGGAATTGGACGAGTAACAGCGTCGCAATTTTAGACAGCGTGCCAAAGGAGACCTTAGGTACCGCTGCCGTAAGGTTCAAAATCGGCCAACAACATGAAAGCGAGCGTACTTTGGGTCTCATTTGGTATCCAGCTATGGACATGTTAGGTTTCGACATGTCATTTAAACGCATACCAGACGACGTACTTAAAGGTGAGATTAGACCTACAAAACGTCTAATGCTAAAAGTTATTATGTCCGTTTTTGACGTACTAGGTTTCTTATCGCCTTTCACTATTCAAGGGAGAATTATGCTGCAAGACGCGTGGCGATCCCATATTGACTGGGACAGTTACATTCCGGACGAGATATATCATAAGTGGCGGAAATGGATTGAGCTACTTAAGGTAATTAGCGATATACGCATACCTAGATGGTACAAATCAGCTGATCGCAGTCACTACGCGGGAAACTCGAGCGCGACGTTGCCGCATTGCTCGGCGCTCGCGCATGGCAACAGCGCGTCTACGGTCGGCTACGAATCCGTAGCGGCATCTACGAATGCTACGACCGACGCAGGTTATAATAATTTAGAATTACATTTATTTTGTGATAGCAGTACTCGAGCCATGTGTACTGTAGCTTATTGGCGGTGGGATAATGATAATAATATTAAAGTGGCATTCATTGCTAGTAAATGTAAGGTAATGCCTGTAAAGCCTTTAACAGTACCCAGGGCCGAGTTATAAGCTGCTTTATTAGCTGCAAGGCTAGCTAATACAATAGGGAAGGAGCATAAATTAGTTCCAGGCCGCCGTTTTTTTTGGTGCGACTCCACTACAGTACTGCATTGGATTCGCAACAATACGCGCACTTATAAGACGTTCGAGGCAAACCGGCTGGGTGAGATCGACGAGCTATCACGCGTGGATGAGTGGCGGTATATACCTACCAAAAAGAACGTGGCCGATTTATCCACGCGGGAAAGTTTCGATCACACTCAGCTCGATGAATGGTTCGCGGGCCCGAACTTTTTGTATCAAAGCGAATCTTTATGGCCGATGGATGTTATCGCATCACAGTCTACCATCACAATTCCTGAATGTGTGGCTATAGTACAAGAAGGCTCAGGCGGACTGGCAGTGCCAGATCCACTACGGTTTTCCTCTTGGCTTCGCTTAAAGCGGACCGCGGCCACTGTACTAGCATTCATCGACAAATGTAAGGGGATTTCAGGTCAAGTGGATTGCAGTACAATGAACCGCGCCGAGCAACTATTGCTAAGGCACGCACAGGCGGAATCCTTCGGCGAAGATATCACCAAATTGGAAAACAGTAAGCCATTACACCGCAACAGCAGATTAATCTGTTTGTCACCAATTCTTGATGAACAGGGTCTCCTGCGCGTGGGTGGCCGCATCGACGCCGCCACAGATGTAGCCCTGGATGCGAAGCGGCCGGTTATACTCGATGGTCGACATCCTGTAGCCAAGCTGATCATCCGACATTACCACACTCAGGTGGCTCACGGAAATCAGGAAACCGTTGTCAACGAAGTGAAACAGCGGTACTGGATATTACACCTTAGACCTACCGTGAAATCCGTAGTATCCAGGTGTATGCTGTGCAGGTTGCGTAAGTGTCAGCCTCAAGTACCGCGGATGGGTGACCTGCCTAAGGCACGGATGGCGCACCACCAGCGCCCCTTCAGTTACTGCGGTTTGGACCTATACGGTCCAATGGAGGTCGTAGTTGGTCGTCGTCGGGAAAAGAGGTACGGTGTTTTGTTCACTTGTTTGACCGTACGCGCGATCCACATTGAGCTGGTCTCTTCGCTAACATCAGACTCGCTCATAATGGCGCTGCGGCGGATGGCAGCTAGACGCGGCTGGCCGTCGCACCTGTTCTCCGATAACGGTACGAACCTGAGGGGCGCCCATACTGAGATCCAGCGATCGATGCGCGAACTAGACACCGCAGAGCTGCAACGCCAGGGTGTCAACAAAGGTATGGAATGGACCTTTATCCCTCCCTCTACCCCCATTGGGGTGGGGCGTGGGAAAGGCTAATACGTAGTGTAAAGACGTCACTTAAAGTCGTCTTGAATGAACGTGCACCACGGGACGAAGTTTTGAGCACACTTATGGCAGAAGTAGAAAATATAGTTAATAGTCGTCCCCTAGCGCACGTCTCTGTCGAGTCGGGAGGAGTAGAATCTCTCACTCCTAATCACTTTCTCCTCGGTACCTCGTCAAATCTGCCTACTATCGGATCCTTTGATGGTTCTGACCTGTATCTAAGGAAACACTGGCGTACGGCTCAGAGGCTGACCGATATGTTCTGGCAGAGGTGGATGAAGGAAATTTTCCCTGACCTTCTACCGAGAAGAAAGTGGCACGAGGAACGGAAGCCGCTGCAAGTGGGTGACCTCGTCCTTGTAGTAGACCCGAACTCTCCTCGCAACATGTGGCCTAAGGGCCTGGTCACACAGGCGTTCCCCGGCAAGGACGGGCGCACGCGACTGGTCGAGGCGAGGACCGCCACTGGGACGTGGAGACGGTCTGCGGCACGCGTCGCACCTATCTCTTTGGAAGATGAGTGCTGAATCAGCACTAGGGTGGGGAATGTTAGCGACGCGTTCTGTTCCTACGTAATACCTTTTTCTGTGTTGGCAACATAATATCTTAGTATAGTTAAGATTTAGAAAATAAGGTACTTTGAATATGTACGTTTACCCTGTTTTTGTTTTGTTATCACCGGCCGGAACAGTCCGCTACTAATCGCGAGCCATACCGTACGGCTCTGCTATCTAATGTGCGAATAAATACCTCATACACAGTTTTTCAAGTCTTTAATTCCTCGAGTCAGTGCCTACATCCAACAGTGTGCTTCCAAAAGCTCGCAAAATTATTTTCTTTCCTACACGTCGCTAACATATCGGATTTGATTTTCTCTTCATTATTTTGGCACCACTTAAGTCTTGCCTTGAATTTATTTTTACTACTGACAAGTTGATTGTATGCTTCCCCTGTGTTCGGTCTGCTTTCCGCTAACCAGCAGGTAAAATTAAAACTTTAAATCTGGTGGCTTTCCCTTACATGAAAATTCCACCCAACTACTTATTTCCGTTTAACACATCTATCGAGACGAAAATCGGAAGTCAGTCTAGCACACGTTTGCGGCGTCGTTACTATGTTAGAATATAATTTGCAAATAAACGCTAAATGTTCACTTCGTTTTTACAGCTAGAAAAAATAAAATTATCAGTATTATCACAGTCATCGCAACGTATAACGTCATTAATCATTGATAGTCTGGAACAACATTTTTCATAATATTTCTGGGTTTGACTAGCATCCCTTTCTCCCCATTTAATTCTATTTCTCTCAGTATTACAAAAAGAAACATTTTCCTCTCTAACTTCAGCAATATTACATACCACCCGTAATGGAAGGTGATCTGAAGAGGATACATCTTGTACAACATCCACAAACAGCACTGTGTCTAATACTGCCTTAGTCATCACGCAGTGATCAAGCCATCTGCAGGTTCCGTGCGCTTGGCTAACGAAGGTGAAAGTGTCAGACTCCGCACCCAGCCTAATAATGTCCGCATAGTGCCACTGTTGCTCTTCACAAAACTAATCAGCTCACGTCCAAACCTAGCCTGCGGGTGTGCATTATTATAAATTATATTATAGTATAGTAAGTATATTATAGTGTAGTATATTAAATTATAAATTATAGTCCCCCAACATGTAGACTGCTTGCACGTCACTTTCTTCAATTAATGCACTTATTCGAGCCAAGCATGCTGTAAACTCCGGCAAGTTATCAGTTGGTTGCTGCACGTCTGTTGGCATGTACACGTTAAGAACCAAGAAGGACCGCATATCTACCGTTATTCGAATAGCTCCTATTCTCGTGCATGAGCTCTCAATCACAGTTATGTTGGCAAGCCCGCCCGCCGTAAGGTCTTCCACGCAGCACCCCAGCCACCGTGTCGACAGAGGACGTCGCTGTGCACCCGAATCTATTGTCGATGCTATGAACGAAGTCAAGATCATGAGGCAACAGCCATGTTTCTTGCAAAGCCACTATATCTGCTTCTTTGCAAAGGTCTCTGATATAGTCGGCAGACCTTTTAATTGCCTTACTGTTAAAAGAAATCATAATTGTTTTTAAGGTTAGGTTAGGTTAGGTTTTTTTTTCCCCTATGGTGAGAATCAGGACAAGTGGTGAAAAAGCGTCATGCACGTCTGGGAAGGGAGGCCCAGGCAGTGCCGGACTCTTACCGGCTAAAAACACCACTTGTCCAGACTCTATTCTGAGGTTTTCTCACTGATTTTAATTTCAGTGCTTGTTCATTGTGTATTATCTTATCTGAGATTATATTGTCTGAGATCTGAAGAAAGTAAATAAGTGACAAAAGAAAAGTATGTTACATTACGTGTTTACATTACATGTTACATTGTGTATTTGGACCAGGTTAGTGACTTGAGATTAATTTACAATGATGATACAGTGGCTTCTTTGTACAATATTTGCTGGGGTTGCATACATCCTTACACAATTATTTTTAGACTTATTGAAGACAAAGGTTAAACACAAATGTTTATATTATACTCGGTTTTAATTACTATAATAATATATATGCATTATTATTATTATTATTAAAAGTAAAATATAATATTACACTTATAAAATATAAAAGCATTATAAAAAACCTAACCTAGAGTGCCGCCGGCAGCGAGGCGGGGCCTAAGCTACCGGTGGTTAGGGCGACAGAGAGAGGAACCTCCGGACTATCCGCGCCGTGTCCAGGAGTACCGCCTTCTGTATCTGACCCTTGACCCAACCATCTAGCGAGAGTCTCTTGAGATGTTGGTCGAGACTCTTCGCAATTAGACCGTTCGCAGAGACGACTATCGGGACAATAATCGTTGAATCAACATCCCACATGGCGGTTACCTATTTTTATTTTTATTAATTGTTTCTCCTTCGACATTCACGGGCCATTACATCCCGGTCTTTTGATAGGCTTGCGTGGGGACACAGATCCAACATGTAGAGGCCCTTTGGAGAGTTTTACTATGTAATACACCTGCTACAACCCATTCACGGGTACATCAATAGATACCCGTGAACCGGTCCCAGCAGGCGTTGGGACTATTGTAAATAAAATGAAAATATTACTGGGCTATGGTGTTGAAGTTTGGCTGGTCAAGAGATTGGGCTATTATTTAGGTTCCGGACACCTGCCATAACAATGCTTACACCGTTATCGAGGCAGGTGGTGACTCGCCGCTGCCTAGATGGGCCCCTGAAACTGCCGTCGTAAAGACGGCCAGGAGCAACATCGGTGTGAGCGGCTCAGGGTGTGGAGAGGGGTGCACCGCTTTCTACCCAGTGGCTGTTAACAGCCACCGTGCCCACTCGCGACTTATGCAAGTTTCACTTCCACCCTGCGAGCATATAGCTCTGACGACTCCTCTCTGGACGGCTAATGAAGGCAAGCCAGAGCCGAGAGTCCTGCGGGTCCCCTTGGGGTTCCACTCCGACCGACGAAGACACGCCGGAGACGGAGGCCCTGACCGACTCTCTGGAGCACTCGGGTCCGTGGGGTCGTCACTCCCCAACAGCTCGCCACAAGCTGCCCTGCGGGCTTATTACGAGTATTATTATTATTATTTTTTAAATAAATTTACTTAAGTGGAGAAAAGCCGAGGCTGGTCGGTGCCCAGCCAAGCCCTGTCCACGCCATCAGCTGCGTTTAAGAAGTCTTCTGGTGGCCGGAACTTTAGTGGGCACCCTTCTAGTGCCTTCGGAGTGGCGAATGTACCGTAAGTTGCATAGATGTACTCTGTTTGTGTCCCCAGCCCTCGGTGTTTGCCAAGAAAATGCCTGCGGATATGACCTTTTTCTGTGTAATACCCGCAGAACGCACATTGACGGCCCTCTGGTTTTTTGGGCCTCCCTCTTCTTTGGGCGTTGAGTGTGATCAGACTCTCCTCTTTTAGAATACAAACTGCGGAGCCTTTCTAACCGCGTTTCTGAGAGTTCGGAGGGGGAGTACAGTGCCGTCGAGGATGCTGTTTCTTCGGCCTCAAAGGGGTCAACAGGTACGGGGGCTTTTTCCATTCTTATTTTAACATTTGGCGCCGGGGACTCCCTTCCGCCTTCGCTTTTGCTACCCACCCCTGACTGCGCCCGAATCTCAGGCTCGCTTTCATTTTCACCTTGCATTAGGGTCGCTGTCTCGGGTGTTTGCGGTGATCCGGTTCCCGACTCTGCGTCATAATTTTCCGTTTCTCTTATCTCGATCTCGAAAGCAGGAGAGGGAGGGAGCGGGGTGGATTCTGGTGCGGGCTCCGTCCCCTGTGTTCCATAGTCCAGCTGGGGCCACTGTGGGGGGCCAGGCGGCGCTCCTTGGTATCCATTTATGAGGACCCTGACCATTTCATATAGTGAGGATATGGTCCTCAGAGACGCCTCCTTGAGGGCCTGAAATTCGTCCTCGCACATTGGGCACACCATGTTTCTACAACAGGAGCGGGTTCTTTATTTGTATGTTTATTTAGTTGTGTCTACTGTGTGGGCCTATTTTGGGACACCATCACCCATGTCCAAATATACACTTATTTAATGTTAGTACCTTGTTAAGAATACCCAACTCTAGGGCTTATGTGTTGCTAGTTTCTATCTACTTAATCATTTAAGTCCCTTTACAGTAATTGCAACTACTAAGATTTATTAAGTTACTCTAGATCCATTTTCCCTTGCGACAATTTTCAGAATTCGCCTAGCAAAGGCAAGAAAATGCGTACGAGTGTCGTCGCTTTCGATAAGATTTTTAATATTTTCCTTGTCTATACTACTTCCCATTCTGTGCTCACAGTCCATTCTAAGGTAATCATATCTTTGACATTCTGTCAAGATGTGTTCTATGGTTTCGATAGACTGATCGTTGCATACACAGAAAGGGGAGTCCGTCAACTTAAATCTATGGAGATACTGTTTCAGGCCTCCATGCCCTGTGAAGAGTTGTGCTGTTAAATTATCTATTTTTACTTTCTGGAGAGTTTTATTTGCTTTCCTGATGTCTGCGAAGAATAGTCTTGTTCCAGTTCCAGTCTCTGAAGTCGTGTATCTTTCCTGCCATAGATCCAGTGTATTTTGTCTTATAGAGCGTCTTGCGAAGGATAACGGGAACTTGTCATAAACCGCAGCTCTTTTACCGCGTAAGGCTGCATTTTTGGCGAGCTCATCTGCTCTTTCATTACCCTCTATTCCTATATGTGCCTTTATCCAGTATAGTTTAATGACTATTCCTTTGTTGCTGGCCGCCTGAACTAATTCTCTTATCTCTACTGCCAGTGGGTTGAAAGATTCCGGGTTGCTTATTGCCTCCAGTGCTGATCTTGAGTCGCAGAGAATGGTTGCCACTTGTGTTTTATCCTTCGCGAGAGAAACGGCTCTGTACACTGCCACCATCTCAGCTTGGAACACCGTGCAGTAGCTCTCTAGTTTAAAACTGTGGGTCGCTACCTCGGTTCCATTTCTCCAGACCGACATAGCGGCTCCTACTTTACCCTCGATCTTGCTTCCATCAGTGTAGTAATTTATAGATTCAGGTAGCTTCTCTAAGTCTCCTTGGTTTGTTATCATTTCAAAGGTCAAGTATTTACGCTGGGACGGGTATGGAAGTTGGGAGGGGTGTTTTCTTGTTTGCATTGATCGACCTGGCAGCCCCGGCAATTGTTTCCCTCGTTTTGTTTCGTAGAGTTTCCGTTGCTCTTTAAGCCTCAAGTCTAGCGGTAGGATCCTAGCTAGAAGTGTGGCTGATGTAAGTGATACTGTTTTATGTGCTTTAGAGATTCTGATAGCGAATGACCTAGTAATTCGATTTAAGCGTTTCTTTGCATGTTCTCTCTCACTCACTTCTCCCCATGCTCCAGCTGCGTAAAGCATGGTTGGTTCCACCACCGTGAAGTAAATTGATCGGATGATGTCCGAATTTAGACCCCACTGGGCTCTGGCCATTCTAGAAACGGACTTGTATAAGTTAAGAGCTTTAACTGTTACATTATCTAGATGGAGTCCGAAGCCAAGGTTCCTGTCTATAGTGACGCCAAGTATTTTGATGCTTTCGGAAGGGGTTACTGGAACTGACTGAATTTGAAAAGACGGGCTTACATATTTTAACTTCTTTGTAACGATGATTGCTTGGGTTTTGTGCGGGGCAAATTTGAGCTTGTGCCTGAGACCCCATTGGGCTATTTTTTCCAGGGTTTGATTTACTTTTGTGTTAAGTTCAGTCATGTCTTTTCCTTTTGCCATAAAAAGTATGTCGTCAGCGAACGCTTGAAGATGTACATCTTCCACCTGTGTCTGATCTAGGAGGGGATTTATCTGTATATTCCACAGTAACGGGCCGCCTATTGAGCCTTGGATACATCCTTTGTTCGTTTTGTCGTCAACTTTTTCCCCTAGGTAATTGAGAGTTATAGTTCTGTCCTCAAGGTAGCTGCACAGGATGTCGAGAAGCCATTTGTCAGTTTTATGTTTTTCCATTTCGCTAAGGATGATCGGCCACCATGCACCATCAAAGGCCCCTTTGATGTCAAGTGATAAGATAGCTACTATTTCTTTTTTCTCTAAGCCTCTTTTGATATAGGTTATTACGTCATAGAGGGCGTCTTCAGTACTCCTTTGAGGCATGAATCCGTACTGTCTAAGGTTGATACATCCACCTCTGTGTAACTCTCATGAGAGTCTGTTTATGATTAGCTTTTCCAGAACCTTCCCCAGGACTGATAGAAGGCCTATAGGTCGATAGGCCTTCGGTAATGTGTAGTCTTCTTTTCCGGGTTTTGAAATGACTCGTATCCATGCGTTTTTCTAGCTTCTTGGAAAGTAAGACATTTCTAGGCACTTGTTGTAAATGGCTATTAGTTCGTGGCCAGTCCTAAATAGTTTAGAGGCGATATCTGACGTAATCCCGTCCGCTCCTGGCGCCTTCTTTGGGTCCATACTTTCGAAGACGCTTTTGGCCTCTTCCTGGGTAAATGGTATACAGTTCTCCTTTCCCTTGTCCTCCTTAGCTCTAGTACGAATTCTTATTGCTTCTTCTCTCGCTTTTTTGTGGCAATCGTTATCTACAGTAGGGTCGTCCTTGGGAAAGAAAGTGTTGGCTAGGAGTTGAGCTGACTCCTTTTGGGTTGAGCATGGATCCATTCGATGGTGATTTGAGCAGGCACTCTTTGTTTGTTGAAGATGCTAAGCATTTCTTTAGAACCCTATATGATGTTTTCCACATGTCTTCCTTTTCCTTTTTGGAACAGAAAGCGGTCCAACTGTCGGTGATAGCTTTTTCAATTGCACTTTTGTATTTTTCTCTAGCTTCCGAGTATTCTGTGCAGGCGAAGTTTTTCCTATTAGGGTTTGCCGTAGCAATTCTTCTCCGGAGTGTTTTGGCTTTTTTGGTTTTTTTTTTTGTTTTTTTTTTTTGTTTTTTTTTTTTTTTTTTACCGATTGTCCTCCAACATAATCGGAGCCTATGCTTTGCGTTTAACATTCATACCAGATCTCACTTTTATGCTTCTCGCACTTTTATTCTGCATTCTATATCTTTCTATCATTCGTCATCTTTTATTCTATTATCATGGGTGGGACTCCCATCTATTTCCCAGTCTATCTATTCCTATGATTTGTAGGTGGTAATTAACTTGACACATATTTTTATTTAATTTCTGTTCTTACAATTTTGATTACAGTATTATAATAATAATAATAACCCATCCGCCACGTTGCCGGCTCCGGTGCCCGCACTCGATACGGCACCGGGGGCCGATCCCAGTGCCGACGAAGGCTGTGCGAATCAGAGTGTAAGTAGCCAAGCCTATGAGCAATTGAGGAGGGCTTTGGAAGAGGCGATTACGCAGTATCGCTCCACACCCAATTCTAGGCCGCGACTACCACGCTTGCCCGTGAATAGACGCAATCTAAACTCTAATATGTAATTAGATTCCATCAAATCTACCAAGAAATGTCATTGTCACAATGACATCTGTCAACTTCAATATGTGGGACCAGATGTCGCCAACCCTTTCTTAATAATAAAAAATACAATTATCTAACTAGGTGAATAATATATTGAAATCCCTGTCTATGTATGGAATACGGAAGTTACTTGCTGCATCAAAATACGTAATTTATTATACATACCTTTAATGAAATGCTGCAATTGCCTACATAATGCGATACCTACTCCTACTACCTACACATTATGAAACAAATATGTTTTTAGTAGCGGCCCAAACAAACTTTCTGGACTTCTCTATACTATGTGTAGAAGATACAAAGAAAAATATTTTATGTCACACCTGGCCATAAAGTAGCTTTTTACGCTCGCTACGCGTACGAAAACGTGTAGGCATGAAATGATGTACACAACACGGGAGATAAAGAAAAAGCCCTTGATCGCATATTTGAGGCCCTCGCTTGCAGCTGGGGCCGCAAACATCTGCGATCTCGGGCTTTCTGTTTTATCTTCCTAGTGGTGTAGTATACTTACTATTAAAGATATCGTCACTAGGCACTACGTACATAACTTGCTCAGCTTGGCATTAAGTGAGGTTGATCTGTCTGTTAAAGACTGTCAAATCATATAATTTATGTAATTTTTATGTGTCTATGAAAGTCCAAATCTGTAATAAAATTAAAGACTTGCCATGGTAGAAAATTATCCCTATTTTTTAACAGCTGGCCTAAAAAGGGTGGCCTAACAGTGTATTGTGTCAAATGAAAACAACAATATTTTTAATAAGTTTATTTATTCTTCAAGTTCCGATCCACTCAATTCATCTTCACCTGTGTTTATAATAAACGGCTCTACAACATCATCAATTAAATGATCTAATTGACACATTTCATCCTCTACTTTAATAACATGATCTATGCACGATCTCCAGCGTTCTGGTGTAACAAGCTCCAAACCTTCCTGGAATAATGTTTTGACCTCGGCCATTTTAAAACTTTTATTATTTTTGGCGACATGTCCTTTTACCTGTGCCCACAATAATTCAATAGGGTTTAGTTCACAATGGTATGGGGGGAGTCTTAAAATGGTTACATTGTGAGCAGCCGCTAATTCATCAACTGCCATTTTGCTGATCTTGGGTTGGCTTTCTACCAGAGCCCATAACTCCGTTTTTATCATGGACATGTCACAGGGTATATTCCTTTCATGCAGCCATTGAATAATTTGGCCCTTGTTCCACCTCTTTACAGGGCCACTTTCCATTTTTCTAGAATGGTATGGAGGATTGTCTATGACTAGTACAGAATTGGGCTTAAGCCTTGGCAATATACCGGTCAGCCACTCTTCGAAATGCTGAGCATTCATTTCTTTATGGTAGTCATCAGTATTTTTCTTCGATTCAAATAATAGTAGTCCATTTTCTAAAAATCCTTCATCGCTGCCAATGTGGCTTATAATGAGCCGCCTTCCTTTTCCTGATGGAGCCTTCAGTCCGGTTGTAAGACCCTCTAAAAATGCTTGTCGAGATGACAAAACTTTTGGGTCTTGCCACACTTTGTTTACCGTGTGCCCTTTAACAAGAAAGAATCAGATTAAAATAAAAATTACTACAATTACTCGTAAATCTCGTAACATAGTGATGAATAAATGTTTACAATAACTTAATGAATACTTTTGGTACAGGCAACATCAAAGATATTTAGTTGTTACACTTTTACAAATTTTTACAGGAGTAAGGATCAAAAGTGTAAACATATTTTTAATGTCAATTGTACAATGTTTTATTGCAACTATTTTTCCAGAATTTTTTTCAATTACTTATTAAGACAATTCTAATGAGCCCAAACAAATTATGTAAATTATAATATATATACCTTCATTAACCCAAGTCTCATCTTGGTAATATATTGGTCTTCCCTCTCTGCGATATTGTTTTATTTTTACCAAATATCGTTTTCTCCACAATATTATATCAGCCCGGTCAATGAGGCAGCTATGGCGTTTCCGACTTGCATATTTGAAATTTAGGTGCTTAAGTACCAGTCGCAAGGTAAATGCAGACAAATTTGGTAGGTCCGGGTCATCATTAACAACCTGCAACACCTAAGAACATAATACAAATTTTAGTACATTGTCAAGTAAGTATTCATGCTTTGTGTTTTTTTTTTAAATACATGCTTGTATACATAGAAAACATCCAAGACTGAGAAACAAATATTCGTGATAAACACAAATAAATCCCTATGCAAACCCGGGGCCTCTGGCTTCGTAGGCAGGGTCACTACCAACTAGGCTACGGAGGTTGTTATCATTAATTAGAACATTTTCTGCTTTTTAAAAGATGGTAATATTGCCATCATACAGCATTACATTATAACAGTAATAAATGGTCATGATTACAATTAAAAAAATACCTTTTGAATAGTAGGCGGCTCATTGCGATGGAAAAATTGATGCACTATCCGTCTAATGGCTGCAAACGTAAACTCGTCCAACTTGTCAATTACTGCCAATTTCGGGCCAGGTTTCTTGGGCGAAGCGAATTCGTTGGTCGTATTATGTTCTTTTAGTATATTTCTGACGGTTCTTTCGGATATTCCCAATATTTCCGCCACTTTTTTAGCACATTCAACTTGTGTCCAATACTTGTCCTGGGGCCACGTATTGTACGTATATTTGTAGCAGTTCATCACCATACATTTTTCGGAAACACTCATATGAGATGCCGGTCTTTTCCTTGGTGGGGAAAGAGAAATATTCTCTTTCATGTCCTGGGAGGGACCTGCCACGGGTTCCATTTTACTTACGTAAAACGAAAACTCACGTTCACGGTACAAACTTAACAAAGAGTCAACGTAAATACACAAAACAAACTTAACAGTAAACAAAAACTCAACAATGAAAAATACCACAACGAGGAAAGAAAACATTCAAGACAGACGTCAGATGCCGAATGAAGTGACAAGTGTCATGGCCGCCATACGTTCCCCATAAAGGGCGTACTACACAACACATAAACAACCCCATATATGAATTTCCTTTTTGAGGTGAAAAGATATGCACTCAATGTTAAGACAATAATGGTAATTATATTAAAATTGATTACCAAAGGTGGTTTACACCTGAGTTTTACCATTCCTAAACAAACATTTGTACCACAAAATAGTTTTTATTAAATATTAATTTGTGCGACAGCTTTTTTATGAAGTCTGGTTATTTAAACTGAGTATTTAAACACAATAATTAAAATTACCCATAAATGTTGTATATACGTCCATTATTTCGCTAATTTTTTTTTTCTTTTTATTGAACGTTTTATTCTAATGGCAACACAGTGGTAGCTTTGATGGAATCTATTTACATATTTTAGTTTAGCGTTAATGGGAGCCCTGAACGATCTCCTAGTCCCGTATTTAGGGGCTAGCGAAGATTTGATTGACACGCACTCAATTATGTACTGCGGGGCCATCGCGGCGTGCCGTGTTGCTCGCGTCAAGTTTCCGGACGCTGACCGGGCACCTAGGACCGCCGGGAGTGTCCCTACCTGGCAAGTGCGAATTGAGCGGCGTGTCGATACGTATAGGACTCTCATTGCAAAGCTGATCTGCTTCAGAGGGGGCAATAGCCGCCCCCGAGTCATGCGCTTCGTGAACCAGGCCTTCGCGGGGACTGGTATCAGGCCCCGTGACTACATGACCTGTGTCACGGAACGCATTGACTTTCTGAAGCAGAAAGTTTATGCATGGGCAAGCCGTATTCGTCGCTACAGAGAGCGTCTGGACCGATACCAGCAGAATCGCCTTTTCCAAAGCGATCAAAGGAAGGTATACCGGAAGTGGGATGGAACCGACCATCGTGTGTCTGATGGACAGCGACCGGATGCTACTGCCATGGTTAACTTTTGGCGTAGTATTTGGTCGGTGCCTGTCGAACACAATGAGGGCGCCTGGATGGGTGTTGTCGAGCGTGAGTGTGAGTCCATCGAACCCATGGGGTCTGTAACCATCAGCCCCGCAGACGTAAGTTGTGCCATCCGTACGGCTCCGAACTGGAAAAGTCCGGGTCCGGATGGATTGCACAACTTCTGGTTAAAGTGGTTTCGGTGCTCGCACGCGCGTTTGGCAGCACAGTTCCAGCAAGCACTCGAGCTCGGTTCCCTACCGCCTCCCTTAACAACTGGTGTCACCTCCTTGCTCTACAAGTCCGGTAGTACCACGGAAGCGAAGAACTACAGACCCATCACGTGCTTGCCGACGCTATACAAGCTCCTTACATCCATTTTGAGAGCAAAAATTAACACGCACATTGTTGCGAACAACATTTTGGCCCCCGCTCAAAATGGATGTAGGGTTGGGTCACGTGGTACTAAAGAGCTCCTCCTCATAGACATGACCATTTGTCAACGAGTCCGGCGAAACAGAGGGACCCTCTCGACCGCCTGGATTGACTATAAGAAGGCCTTGATTCGGTGCCTCATTCATGGCTGAGGAGGATCTTAGAACTGTATAAAGTTGATGCAGTTCTGAGATCCTTCTTAGTGGCTTGCATGGGGCAGTGGACCACAGTCCTTCGTCAACCCGGGGGAGGAGAGGGCCCCTCTGGCCCGCAGGATTCCATCAGGATTGAGCGAGGATATTTTTCAGGGTGATAGTCTGAGTCCCTTGTGGTTTTGCCTAGCGCTGAATCCGCTCAGTACCCTGCTGAAAGATTCAGGACTAGATTGCCAGCTACGGAGAGAGGGTGAGGTCATTTCTCATCTGCTCTACATGGACGACCTCAAACTATTTGCACCAAATAAACATGACCTGTTGGAGCTACTGAAAACCACAGAGGCCTTCAGTAGTGCCATCAAAATGGAATTTGGTGTCGATAAGTGTGCGGCCATGCATGTACAGCGGGGGAAAGTAGTAAATTCCACAAATTTACAAATTTCTGAGACAATGGATCTCAGATCACTCTCCGAAGCAGAAACCTATAAAGATCTTGGTATGTCACAGTCTTTGGGTATCGAGGGTGGAGACATCAAGCGGGCGGTGAAGGAGCGCTTCTTCTGTCGCCTGACAAAAGTACTCAACAGTTTTTTGTCGGGCGGCAATAGGGTGCGTGCCTTCAAAGCCTGGGTGATGCCCTTGCTTACATACTCCTTTGGCATATTAAGGTGGACTCAGACTGAGCTCGATTTCCTGGATCGAAGAGTGCGTGTACTGCTCACTGCGCACCGTATGTTACACCCACGATCTTCTGTTATGAGACTGTACATCCCGCGGAAGTTTGGAGGTCGCGGCTTCTTAAATGCCAAAGACCTCCACAACCGCGAAGTGTGCAGTCTCAGGGATTACTTCCTAAACAGTGAGTGTGGGATGCATCGTGACGTAGTGGCAGTAGACGCATCTTTTACCCCGCTCTCCATGGCAAACGAGAACTGGCGCAGACTTAAAGTACTAAGCACCGAGGACCGCAGGGTGGTATGGAAGAGTAAGGAGCTACATGGGCGGTTCTACAAGGCTCTTACGGGGCCCGACGTAGACCTGATCGCGTCGGTGAACTGGTTACGTTTCGGGGATCTCTTTGCGGAAACCGAAGGTTTTGTCTGTGCAATTGCGGACGAAGTTATCATGACGAACAACTACCGGAAATATATCCTGAAGGACGGTACGGTTGACATTTGTCGGGCATGCCGCCGTCCCGGAGAGTCGCTCAGGCATATCATTTCCGGTTGTGGTCATCTTGCTAACGGCGAGTACTTACACAGACATAACTTGGTAGCCAAGATTATTCACCAGCAGCTTGCTCTTCTGTACGGTCTTGTGGACTTCGAAGTGCCGTACTATAAGTACACACCTGCGCCAGTTCTCGAAAATGGTCGTGCCACGCTCTATTGGGATCGATCTGTCATCACGGACAGGACTATTATAGCCAACAAACCTGATATCGTGCTGACAGATCGATTGAAGCGCCAGGCAGTGCTCGTCGACATCACCATCCCCCATGATGAGAACCTCGTGAAGGCCGAGAAGGACAAGGTTAGTAAATACCTATACCTGGCACACGAGGTAACCGCTATGTGGGATGTTGATTCGACGATCATTGTCCCGATAGTCGTCTCTGCGAACGGTCTAATTGCGAAGAGTCTCGACCAACATCTTAAGAGACACTCGCTAGATGGCTGGGTCAAGGGTCAGATGCAGAAGGCGGTACTCTTGGACACGGCGCGGATAGTCAGGAGGTTCCTCTCTCTGTCGCCCTAACCACCGGTAGCTTAGGCCCCGTCTCGCTGCCGGCGGCACTCTAGGTTAGGTTTTTTATAATGCTTTTATATTTTGTATGTATATTTTTATATTTACATTTGATAAATTTATTGTAAAAAACCTAACATGTGAAAAAGAATAAATAAGGAGAATAATAATAAATTATTTATTCAGAGTAAAATAGTACAATAAGTGGCTACAAATCTTAATAAGCTATTAACAACAAAGCAGGTTTTAAGTTAATTAGGATACAATATTAATGCGTCTAAGATAAATGTTCTTCCGGGGCTAATATACACATTGTTGCCTAAACTAGGTTACAGTTGTAATCTGTGTTTTAGGCATGAATGGCCTTAGTCATACATAGTTTGCTTATCTAATTATTTGTTACCTCGCATCAGGAAAACGATAATATTTGAAACTTTGACAAAAAATAATGCTTGCGATTGCAGAATTATTTTAATATAGTAAACAAATTTTCTGTCTCATCGTAGGTCAGGGTTAGCAACCATGTTGTTACTTTTGTTTGGCATACTTTGCTATTTTGATCGTACACGGAGCATTGTTTATTTATTTTATTATATAGAGAAGGCCCAAGGAAAGCGAAGAATCTGTTAGTAAAAGCGTGTTTAGTGCGATATTGTTTAAATATTATATCCATACGTCTTTTGGTGTGCATATTAGGGTTATAGCAAGCCAACTTGTGCTGTTTTAGAATTACGCTCCTAATGAATAGCTGCCTAACTGTTAGTACTTTACATGATTGGTACAATTCCGTGGTCGGAAAATAAAACGGGCGAAAAGTAGTCACTTTCAAAATGGCTCTTTGTGCACGTTCAAGTGTCAATAGAATGGTCTTTGCAGCCCCACCCCATGACGTTATACAGTACGTTAGTATAGATTGGCACAAAGCCAGATATATCTGATGTAACAATTCTTTGTTAGCGACACTTCTTAGCTTTTTAAAGACAAAGATAAGTTTACGTACCCTAGAAGCAAGAATGTCTATGTGGGTTCGGAAATTCAGATTCGAATCGATCATTATGCCTAGGTATTTTATGGTATGAGCTTTTGATAGAACAGGACATGTATTACATACCTGTTGATTAGTAAGAAAGCTGTGGTGTGCACGGATTGTGTCATTGTGTGATGGTTGTACAGATTTTCTCATAGAAAAGGCCATATATTTAGTTTTTTCAGCATTAAGGGTAAGTAAATTGAGTTTTAGCCAATTTGTAATTTTACAGAAACCTTTTTGAGCATAGTTGTATACATCCGCCCAACTGCTGCCCGAGAATAATAGCACTGTATCATCGGCATATGAGATTAGAGAGCCATGGTTTAATTCAAGGTCACACAGATCATTAATAAAAATGAGAAACAGGGTCGGGCCCAAAATGCTACCCTGAGGGACTCCAAATACGACCTTGTGGTCCGCACTAATGTAGTTGGCAACTTTAACGCACTGAAAACGGTTACTGAGGTAATCCTTGAACAAACATAGCTGCTTGTCCCTGATTCCTATCTGCTCCAACTTGCTTAATAAAATTGGGACAGACACCGAATCAAATGCTTTTGCAAGGTCGAGGAAGATACCTAAAGTTTTCTGTCCTTGATCCAAATTAGAGATTACGTAATTAGTAAGGCAATGTACTGCATCATTTGTCGATTTTTGCGCTCTAAAGCCAAATTGGCGGTCAGAGAGAATTCGATTATGTTCAAGGTAATGAATCAGCCGTATATTAATGATTTTTTCAAGTATTTTAGATAAAGCTGGAAGTATGGAGATAGGTCTATAATTATTTATATTATCCTTGTCACCCGTCTTGTGGATAGGAATCACAATTGCTTTCTTTAAAATGTTAGGGAAAATACCTTCATCCAGACATTGCTGGAAAATGTGCGTTAAGGGCTTGACTAACATGTGCTTAAATCGTTTTAGAATTCTACTCGATATGTTGTCCCAGCCGACAGCGCAGTCTACTTTTAAGCCATTTATCAACGATTCTATCTCGTGTTCGTCTATATCATACAAAACAAATGAGTGAGTCATTTGTGCGTGTCTAGTGTTATAGCTGACATCTTTATTTACGAAATTGCTTGCAAGGTTTTTGCCTACGTTAGCAAAGTAATTGTTTGCCATATTTACTGCCATTTCCGGATTTGTGTGCGATTTCAATATATCTGAATTAGAATCACGTTTAGCGCTCGAGTACGTGATATTTTTTATAAACTTCCATACTTTTTTGCTGTCTTTGCTATTTTTCTCAAGCTCAGCCGCTTCAAATTGATGTTTTAATTTTTTTAATATGGTATTGCAAAAATTTCTGTACCTTTTGTAAATAATTGTTAACTCTTGATTACCAGGAAATTGTCTCGCCAACGTCAAACGTCAAAGTTGTATCAGCTGATTAATTTTAATATAATAATTAATATTTTACGATTAAAAGTAAATTCGAATGGTGAAAATAGAGTAAATAAGCGACACCAGTGTTAGTTTAATATATAATTCCTTAGTACAGTGCCCGGGCACTCGTGTATTTGAAGCTGTCAACGGACGTTTGTACGTTGGAGCCTGGATTTGAAATCTGTGTTCGTTTCGCAGTCCTATTTGCTTGCTTTATTAATTATTTGTCTAATTGTGTGTATAACAAGGCGTAAATCATTGTACAGAATTGTATTGAAAGGCAGTGTATGGGCATAGTGAGACGGCAGAATTTCATGTAAGTACCTAACTGTAATTTCGCTTAGTTTGAGTGAGCAATTCCTTGTTTTGTTTTTGTGCTTAACTAAAGAAAAACAATAATGCTAACTCGCAGAGCAGCTGCTGCGGCTCGCCAGCAGGAAACTGATAAACTTCAACTTACCTTGCTTGAACTAAAAACATCCAAGGAATTGTGTGCTCAATTGCTTGGTGAGAGAGAGGACAGTGAGAAGGAACTATTATTAGTACTTGATAGCAGAGATAAGTTAAAAAAAGATTTATGTTCCTTAGAAAGTGATTACAATGATGTAAATTCTGAGCGGGCCCGGCTTCAGGAGACGGTAGACCGGTTTACTGAGTGTGGTGCTGCATATGAAGAGGCTTTGAAGGACATTAACTCACCGGAGAGAGCGCTACATGATGCCCACGAAAAAATCTACGACCTACAGGAAGCCCAAACTAAAGCTGCAGAGGCTCACACTCAGAGTTTATTCGAGGAACTGGTCAGGCCCGACTCAAAGTTGGCTGCCTCTGCAATTGATAATCCTGTGGTTACTATAGATTTAACCAACGATTCTAACACATCAGGGTTAGAACATTGCAGCGGTAATAAACTAAAGAAATATCTTAGACTGAACAGATTCATAAAAAAAACACAAAAGTTGTCAAAACGGAATAAATTGTCTTTCAAGAACTTGAGATTTAGCAAAATTAATGTGAATTTAGTGGATAAGTTGGATATATATTCTGCTCAGTTGAAAAATAGTAGATCAAAATATGAAACTGACACACAGATATTGAAAGTCAGGTCAGGTACGCTACAAGAAATACACTCGCCTCTTAAAAAAATGTATAGTGTCTCAAAAGAGGGCTGAAAACTTAAAATACATTGATAGGAACAGAAACAAGTGCAAGGCAGTCTGGAATCTAATTAAGAAGCATACCACAACAGACTGTAACAGTAGGTCAGTGGAAAAGCTCATAATAGAGAATGACTCTATTAACGACCCACAAAAAATTGCAGAATGTTTTAATAATTATTTTATTGAATTTGTTAGTAGTAATGTGACATCAGACACTTGTAATGACATTGATATTCCCCATTATGATTCGACAGTTTTTATTAATCCCGTAAATGTGAATGAGCTGCTTAATATTATTAAAAACCTTAAGAACTCAAAAGCTGTTGGTTTTGATGACTTGAGGACTGATGTAATAAAGAAAAGTATGTTCGTAATTTCAAAACCATTGACTCATATATTAAATCTATCTTTAATGCAGGGTAGCTTTCCTGACATTCTAAAGAAATCGGTGGTTAAACCCCTTTATAAAAAGGGTGATAGAACTGAAATGGGCAACTATAGACCAGTAACAATCATTCCCATATTCTCCAAAATATACGAAAAAGTCATGTTTAATAGATTAGTAAAATTTTTAGAAAGTAAAAATTTAATAAATGAGCAGCAACACGGATTTCGGAAACGTAAATGTACTTCTTTAGCGACATTCAAACTAGTAAATAGTGTTTTAAATGCTGTCGATAATCAAACCCCCGTAACAGTTCTTTTCATGGACATGAGTAAGGCGTTCGATTTTGTGAGTCACAAGAGGTTATTAACAAAATTGTATAGATATGGTATACGTGGTCCGGCTCTTGACTGGATTAGTTCTTACCTCAATGATCGAACCCAATGTGTGGAAACACTTAAGTACTGTCCTTACTCTAAATATTTAGTGTCGCATAGATCTACATATAGTAATAATAATTATGGCGTACCACAGGGTAGCATATTGGGACCCTTATTATTTTTACTATATATAAATGATTTACCAAACCATTTGTCACACGAGTGTATTTTATTCGCAGACGACACCTCTATTATAATAAAATGTAATGATCTTTCCAAATATAATGATGACATCAATATGACATTGGCAAAAACTATTGAATGGTTAAATATTAATAATTTAAAAGTAAACGTAAGTAAAACTAATTATATCCAATTTCGCACAAGCCGAAGTAACTCACAAAATCTTAAAATTCATATTGAGAATAAACCCATTGAAGAAGTCCAACATACAATGTTCTTAGGCATAATACTCGACTGTAACTTCAGCTGGCAGAAGCAGGTGGAAAGTGTCTGTTCTAGGGTAAATAGTTTCACATACGCACTAAGGAGGATAGCGAGGACTGTCTCTACACAAGCGGCCCTCATAGCTTATCATGGTTATGTAGACTCAACTCTTCGCTATGGATTGGTTTTGTGGGGAAACAGTACAGACAGAGACCAGGTATTTCTTACCCAAAAACGGTGTGTCAGAGCAATATTCGGGATCAAACATATGGAATCATGTCGACCTTTTTTTAAAGATAATGATATTCTTACCGTCCCTTGTATGTATATTTTAGAAGCCTCTGTATTCGTGCACAAATATAAATATCAGTTTTTGGAAGCACAACAGCTGCGAACTCGTAAAGCCCGGGCACAATACAAACACAAGCTCTTTACGCCGGCGGTACGACTAGCACTATCATCTAAAAATGCACATTGCATGTGCATAAAAATATATAATAAGTTACCACAATCGTTTAAGGGACATAATTTAAAAGTATTTAAAGAATCTGTAAAAAAATGGCTTACTGATAAATGTTATTATAATATTAATGAATTTCTCAATGACAATTTTTAACTCCAATTACTGTATTGCGCTATTATTTTATTTTATTTTATTTGTAAGCTGACATGTTTGTAATATTATTATCTTAAATAAGTAGTTTCATACCTAGTTGATAAATGTATGTACGCCTGTAAAGGTAGGGTTTGGTGAGACTACTAGAGCTGCAAGTGTAACTGCAATTGTAACCCAATCTCCACATGCATTTTAATAAATCATTTAATAAATAAATCAGGTCAGGTCAGGTCGGGTCAGGTCAGGTCGGGTCAGGTCAGGTCGGGTCGGGTCCCCCCCCGAGGTGTTGCCACCTTGCAGTGGTGGGGGGGCTTGCGTGTTTTTATGATCCCCAAGGCTATACCGGACAGGGCTACCCATACCGGGAAGGCAAGGGGGGAGGAGCCAGACTAAGAGCGACACAGGAGAGGGTGCGCCCAGTTGCGCACAGGGCGAGGAGCTCTCTCCACTTCCTTCTGATCAGCAGAAGGCGTAGGAGATGAGCCACGAGGAAGAAAACCTCATTAAAAAATCATTAATGGTGGAGGAGAGGGCGGCGGTTGACTCAGGTTAGCCGTCGGCCGACTCGTAACCCGGCCCGTGGGGTCGGCACGAGGGTCGCTGTTTGCGTACGGGGACTGCGAGGAAGGACACCTCTTTAAAAAACCACTTAGGACGAGGAGGGTGGTTCCTAACCGAACCACCAGGGGGGCTAACGCCAGGTCTCCCTTACACCGTTATCCGCAGTATCCTCTCAACGATCCCTATTGGTGGCGTTATAGGGATACGAGAGGATGCCAGGCAGACTGCGCGCGGACCGGTAGCCCTGCCTTAATTGGTCGGGCCACGGGGAGTAAACCCCAATAAAAAATCCACAACTCCTGACGCGAGGTGACTCCGCGAAGGGATGCTCTTTTTAGAGCGGCTGGAGTGCCTACCAGCCACCGAGAGCCACACGCTGCGGCAAAACCATCGGGATATCGGGGATCTCTGTCCCGATGGTCTTTAGTTCTCCCCCACTCGTGGGAATTGTATGGATACCTGTCAAAAAACCCCTAAAAACGGTCCTTCTCAGGGCCAAAACACAAACGGCCCTTCTCAGGGCCATGACTCAGGCGACGGAATCATGGACACTGATTTGCAAAATGAACAGGTGGTTAAGGTAGATACCCCGTTGGCGTGCACCGAGACCTTATCCAGCGGCAGGAAACGGACTGGACTGAGGAGTCAGGGATTGCCTCCTGAAATGCGGGTGCTTGTCACCCGCTGTGATCAGGCGCAAAGATCCCGTTCGCCAACACCGGCGAGCAACAGGAAGGGGTCAGAGTCGGAAGACACTGACAGCCCGGTTACCGCACGGTCGCGCTCGTCTCCACCACTTGGGCGCTTGTGGAAATCAACCAACAAGCGACGGAAGCTTTCGGCGGCCGGATCCGCCAGCGAAGCAGAAGAAGGCGAAGAGGAAGAACCAGAAGTGCTGAAGCCAGCGTCTCCTTTGGTTCATGGCGCGAAACCGCGAAACAAAGCGGAATTTATAAGCAGGGCAGCCGCGCAGGCGCAGTACAACGCCGAACTGCGTGAGACAATGAAGTTGAGGGCAGAGGAAGAGGTCAGTAGAATGACCATCCAAACACGGCACTCCCTGTGTGACGGAGCCATCTCCCAGCCCTCAGACATGTCAGGAGACGAAGTGGAGGCAGTACCTTCCGCCGTGCTTCGGAAGCAAACTATGGACAGCATAGCCGTCATAGAAATGGTTGAAAAGACATCTGGCAACCTTAAAGGTGGACACCGACGCAAGATGAAGGATGCTTGCAACGCCATCCGGGATGCTTTCAGTGTCCTAGAGAAGCGCACACCACCGGACGAAGTCAAGCTCCTGGAGGCCTCCAACGCACGGCTGCAAGCAGAGCTGGCCGAAGTCAAGGAGAAACTGGCTCGCCTCGAGGTGGAAATCAGAACGGCACCCAGGGGGTCCCAAGTTGAGGCTCAGATAATTCCACCACCTCCCGTGGTGCATGCGGAGCCACCTTCGGACCGAGCAACGATCGTTGCCATGATGAATGCTCGGTTCGAAGCATTAGAGGTAGAAGGGCGGTTATTACCCGCTAAGAACTTGCGGCCCCAATTGGCGGCCGATAAAAAGCAGGCAGCTAGCGAGAAGCGACCCGCAGCGTTGCCGAAAAAGCCGCCAGCAGCAGCTCCAGTTGCCAGCAAAGCGCCTCCCACAACCTCAGGCGCCCAGACAGGAGACGGCAGACGCGGGAAGAAAACCCAAAATAAGAAGAAAAAGGTGCCCTCCCGGTCTGCTGCCAACGCGGAAAACCCGGAAGCTAGGGAGCCGCGACCACTGCCGCCGGCGCCTCCGAGTATGGATAAACAGTGGAATAGGGTTGCTGGCTCAGGAGCAAAAGGTGGACCTGCCACACATCCCGTTGCGCAGTCGCAACCTAAGGCACGTCCTAAAATGAGTGGTCGTAAGCTCCGCCCTCCACGGTCTGCAGCAGTGGTGCTAACGCTGCAGCCAGAGGCTGAAGCGAATGGGGTGACGTACGCAAAAGTGTTAGCTGAGGCCAAGGATAAGGTGAACCTCACTGACCTTGGCATCGCAAACCTGCGCTTCCGGCGTGCAGTCACAGGTGCGCGGGTCCTGGAGCTTCCGGGAGCCACCAGTGGAGAAAAAGCTGACAAGCTGGCAAAGGCGCTGGCTGAAAAGCTGGGAGAGGGGGTACGGGTCTACAGGCCGACGAAATGTGCGGAGTTACGCTTGTCGAACCTAGACGACTCCGTGACTCCTGCCGAGGTGGTTTCTGCCGTCGTCCGAGCTGGCGGCTGTACGGAGGACCAGGTCAAAACCGGCGAAATCCGTCCTGATCATACCGGCCTCGGCACGCTTTGGGTGCGCTGCCCAGTTACAGCAGCGAAAAAGGTGGCTGAAGGTGGTCGCTTCTTGGTGGGATGGTCCTCGGCTCAGGTAAAAATACTTGAGTCGAGGGCAATGCGCTGCTACCGTTGCCTGGAGAGCGGGCACGTAAAGGCACAGTGCAAGGCGGAGACAGACCGCAGCGAGCTTTGCTACCGTTGCGGCCAGTCCGGTCATAAGTCCGCACAGTGCGCAGCCGCGCCTCATTGCGTGCTGTGTAAAGCTGCGGGCAAACCGGACGATCATGTGCTGGGCTCAAAACTGTGCTCCGCGCCACGCCCGAGAAGAAAGAAGAGCGCTGGCGATGGCCTCCGGGTCTCCTCGCAGAGCTCCAAGCCAGCCTCGAAAACACTTGAGGCTCGCAACGAGGCGGTGGATGAGATGGCCATAGGATAATGGCCACTCGCTTTCTTCAGGCGAATATCAACCATTCCGCCAGAGCCCAAGACCTGCTAACTCAAAGCCTGGCGGAGTGGCTGATTGGAGTGGCCATTGTCGCCGAGCCATATTCCGTCCCTCCCAGGGACAACTGGGTCGGAGACCTAGATGGCCTAGTCGCCATTGTCACCAGTTCCTCTGCTGGTTCCCCGCCTCCGCAAAGAGTTGAAAGGGGCCGCGGATTCGTTGCAGCATGGATTGGTGAGACGATGGTGGTAGGGACATATTTCTCGCCGAACCGATCACTTGCCGAATTCGAGCAGTTCTTAGTGGAGATCGGCACCTTGATCGGCAGGAGTCGTCCTGGCATGGTACTTGTGGCGGGGGATCTCAACGCCAAATCCACGGCTTGGGGGTCCCCCGCAACGGATGCCCGCGGGGCGGAGCTGGAGGAGTGGGCGGTCGCCACCGGACTGGTTATCCTTAACCAAGGGTCAACCAACACCTGCGTGCGGCAACAGGGTGGCTCCATTGTGGATGTCACATTCGCCAACGCCACTCTGGCGCGCCTAGTCCGGGGTTGGGGGGTGCTGGAAGATGTGGAGACATTATCGGACCACCGATATATTCGGTTCGAAACCTCTACTCTTCCGGCAAACCCGAGCAGCCTCCGTCGGCCCTTGGGAGGGGATGGCCCGCGTTGGGCTCTCAAACGCCTGGATCGGGACATATTGGTGGAGGCAGCCTTGGTGCAGGCATGGCTGCCAGCGTCCGACGTTCCAGTTGATGTCAACGCAGAGGCGGAGAGGATAGGGAGTGCCATGGTGGCGGTGTGCGACGCAGCCATGCCGCGGGTCGGCCCTGTTCCCCCTAAGCGCAGGGTGTACTGGTGGTCCGAAGAACTAACGCAGCTGCGCGAGTCCTGCGTTGCTGCGAGACGCGAGTACACTCGAAGCCGGAGGCGACGGATACGAGACGTGCCAGGGGAGGAGCGCCTATATGCCGCATACTCGGAGGCCGTCAAGCTGCTCCAAGGGGCAATTGGCCGGGCTAAGGACCTAGCCGAAAAGGAGATGCTGGAGACCCTTAACAGCGACCCGTGGGGAAGGCCATACAAAATGGTGAGGCGCAAGCTTCGCCCCTGGGCACCCCCACTCACGCAAAGTCTCCAGCCACAACTCCTCGAACAGGTGGTCGATGGACTGTTCCCGAGGAGAGAGCAGCACATACCTCCACGAATGCTACCCCCTAGGGGACGAGAGGTGGACACTAGCGATGCACCGGAGGTAACGGAGGGTGAACTGGGAGCAGCGGTGCTACGGCTTCGCGCCAAAAATACTGCCCCCGGTCCCGACGGAGTTCCCGGACGGGCCTGGGTTCTGGCCCTGGGCCCACTAAAGGCGCGCTTGAAGGCGCTTTTCAGCGCATGCCTTGCTCAGGGGCAGTTTCCGTATGTGTGGAAGGTGGGCAAGTTGGTCCTTCTGCGCAAAGAGGGGCGACCGGCAGACTCACCTTCGGCCTACAGGCCAATTGTGTTGCTGGACGAGGCCAGCAAATTGTTTGAGCGAGTGGTGGCCGCTCGTCTCAATCGGCATCTGGAGGGGGTAGGTCCAGACTTAAGTGACCACCAGTTCGGATTTCGCCGGGGCAGGTCCACCATCGACGCTATTGCGCGCGTGAGGGCCCTGGCGGATGACGCAGTGTCCCGGGGAGATGTGGTATTGGCGGTGTCTCTCGACATTGCCAACGCTTTCAACTCCCTGCCCTGGGCCTGCATCGCGGTGGCACTGAGGCGCCATGCTGTGCCTGAGTACCTGCGGAAGACGGTTGAGGACTATCTCACCGATAGAGCCGTCAGGTACCCCACGCCCGTGGAGTGGCACGTGAAGGGGCTGTCGTGTGGTGTTCCACAGGGGTCCGTCCTAGGGCCACTTCTGTGGAACATTGGGTACGACTGGGTGCTGAGGGGAGGCAATCTGCCGGGGGTCAAGGTGACGTGTTACGCCGACGACACCCTGGTGACAGCCCGTGGACGCACATTTCGGGAGGCGGCGATCCGGGCCACGGCTGGCGTGGCCACGGTGGTGGCCCGTATCAGGAGGTTGGGGCTGGAGGTGGCCCTGAATAAATCTGAGGCCCTGTGTTTTCATGGGCCTCGGAAGGCTCCTCCGGCGGGTTCCAACCTGGTGGTGGGGGGAACGTCCATCGCTGTCAAGTCGACAATGCGGTACCTAGGCATAGTCCTTGACAGTCGTTGGACGTTCAGGGAGCACTTCAGGTGCCTTGCTCCCAAGTTAATCGGGGCTGCGTCGGCACTCAGTCGGCTCTTACCCAATGTGGGCGGACCGAACGCGAGCTGCCGCAAACTCTACGCAGGAGTGGTGCGGTCCATGGCACTGTATGGGGCGCCTATTTGGGCCGGATCCCTGACCGCCCAAAATCAAGCCGAGCTTCGACGGCCGCAACGGGTTATGGCGGTCAGGATGGCGAGGGCATACCGCACTGTCTCTTGCGAGGCGGCCTGCGTTTTGGCGGGGACTCCACCCTGGGACCTCGACGCTTTGGTTCTGGCTGATGTTTATTGGCATGTCACCGAAGCGCGGGCCAGAGGGGTCCAACCACTTCTGGAGGAGATAAGGTGGTGGAGGCTCGACTCCCGCCGTATCCTCATCCAGAAGTGGAAGGAAAGGCTGGAGGTGCCAAGTGCCGGCCACTGGACCATCGGAGCGATTCGGCCCGTCCTGGAGAGATGGGTCGGCAGAAAAGGGGGGTTCCTCTCCTTCCGCCTTGCGCAGGTGCTCTCGGGGCATGGGTGCTTCGGCAGATACCTGTGTAGGGTGGCAGGACGGGAACCGACGGAGGAATGCCACGAGTGCGGCGATGCCGAAGATACGGCGCAACACACGCTGGCGGTTTGCCCAGCTTGGGCTGAGCAGCGGGCAGCGCTTGTGGCCGTGGTGGGGCATGACCTCTCCTTGCCTGCCGTGGCAGAAGCCATGGTTGGCGGTGAGAGGTCGTGGAAGGCGATGGCCTCCTTCTGCGAGGACGTGATGGCGCAGAAGGAGGCGGCGGAGCGCGGGAGGGAGGAAGATCCGGCCTCTCAACCAATGCGCCGCAAACGCGTGGGGCGACGGCGGCTGGCATACAACCGCCGACTACCCCCATAAGGGTGCCCGTGGGTGACAGACACGGGGACATCTGTCACCTACACGAAGGCCCCCGAGTGGCAGGCGTGTCGTGTTTCGGCGCGCCCCCTGAGAAGGATGTGGGAATAAATCGTTCCCACCAGAGTCGGGTCCGGAGTACGGACGGCCGCTGGCGGGGTTGCGGAAGTGTGCCTACGGCGTTCCCGTGGCCTCGCCTTATAGCACGGAGGCGGCATATAGAGGGGTTTTTAGTGGGTACACCATAGGCCTCATTAGCCGATATGGGAGTCCCACATAACCACCAGGGCCCGTCCCTGCGCCCTGGTGGTATGCGTAACGCATTTTCCCCTCTTAAAAAAAAAAAAAAAAAAAAAAAAAAAAAAAAAAAAAAAAAAAAAAAAAAAAAAAAAAGGTCGGGTCGGGTCGGGTCGGGTCGGGTCGGGTCGGGTCGGGTCGGGTCGGGTCAGGTCGGGTCAGGTCGGGTCAGGTCAGGTCAGGTCGGGGCGCGAGACAGGTAACCTCCTCGAGTGTCCGGGCTCTACCAATACCTGTTGATCCGGTTGATCCGCAGGCAAGGGTAGAGTCTTGGCCGGTGCGTCCTGGAGGCACGGCAAGTGATCATTTAGTGGACCCTAAGTGATCGCTTGTCGGGCTACCAATAACCTGTCAGGGGGGGAGGAGGGTATCGGAGCAAGGACTTCTCCACGGAGAAATCCCCAGGTCCGACGAAGGTGGGCCGCTTCGGCGGCGTAGTGCGGTTCGAGGCACCGACCGTTTGCCTCGTCAAATATAACGGCCCCGTAATCCCGACTAGGCAGAGGGCCGACGATGTCCGGACCGGGGACTGTGAAGACCCCGCTTGCGGTAGGCTTGCAGTCGCGAGGAAGAAAACCTCTATAAAAAATTACACGGCCCACTGGGGGGCCGGCGGCTTCGGCTGCGGAGGGCTGCGGGGTAGGGGCGTTTGTCCTCCCGCTGGGCGCCGGGGTAGGGGCGTTTGTCCTCCCGGTGCCGTGGCGCGGGTGGGACCAGATCACCGTGTGTCGGTGCTGGTCCCTAACCTTCCCGGGGTGTAGGGAGGTCGGTGCGGGAAGGCACACTGGTCATGCTACAGTGTGCCTTTTTGGTGAGGGTTCGCCTTAGGGCGATGGTGCCGGTGATGTCGTGGTGAAATGTTCGCGATCCCATGGCATCACCACTCGGGCACGGTGGAGGCAGCATCCCAGAGTTTTAGTGGGTAGGCTGGTCCTCGTTTGGACCGGAGAGTCCCACATAACTAATGCGTAATATCTGGCTTGTCCCCGCAGGCCTCATATTACGTATTGGTATGCGTAACGCACTTCTCTGGGTCAAAAAAAAAAAAAAAAAAAAAAAAAAAAAAAAAAAAAAAAGGTCAGGTCAGGTCAGGTCAGGTCAGGTCGGGGCGCGAGACAGGTAACCTCCTCGAGTGTCCGGGCTCTACCAATACCTGTTGATCCGGTTGATCCGCAGGCAAGGGTAGAGTCTTGGCCGGTGCGTCCTGGAGGCACGGCAAGTGATCATTTAGTGGACCCTAAGTGATCACTTGTCGGGCTACCAATAACCTGTCAGGGGGGGAGGAGGGTATCGGACCAAGGACTTCTCCACGGAGAAATCCCCAGGTCCGACGAAGGTGGGCCGCTTCGGCGGCGTAGTACGGTTCGAGGCACCGACCGTTTGCCTCGTCAAATATAACGGCCCCGTAATCCCGACTAGGCAGAGGGTGGGGGAGCGATGGTGCCGGTGATGTTGTGGTGAAATGTTCGCGATCCCATGGCATCACCACTCGGGCACGGTGGAGGCAGCATCCCAGAGTTTTAGTGGGTAGGCTGGTCCTCGTTTGGACCGGAGAGTCCCACATAACTAATGCGTAATATCTGGCTTGTCCCCGCAGGCCTCATATTACGTATTGGTATGCGTAACGCATTTCTTTGGGTCAAAAAAAAAAAAAAAAAAAAGGTCAGGTCAGGTCAGGTTAGGTTTTGTTAGGTTTTTTTTTTTTTTGCGAAGGGGGAGGAAATCCTCATTGGATACCACCAGGCCGGTCCTGGTAGCATGCCCGACTCGATTGAGGATGGCATTCCGCGTTAGGATGGGATGCCATCGCCAGTCGCCTACGGACTAAAACCTCCCCCTTTGGGTAAAGGGTGTTTAATTATTGGACACGCAGCGCTATCGGTGTACGCTTTGTGTTCAACATATGGATGGGATTCGAGGAGTTAGGATTAGTTTGCAAGGAGAAATTAATATGATTGAGAATGTATTGGGTGATTGAGGTGGTGAGACTTTATTGTTAGGGCGATTTTATTTTACCGGCATAGTACAGTGGGAGTAGGTAGGAAATATGATTAATGACCGCATTCCGCTCGCAGGGACACCGGAATTGGCGTAATCCAGTAGTATGTCCCGGCAAACGGGCGAAGGCCAAAAGCTAAAATAAATAAAAGAAATAGATAACTAGTACACGATGATAATAATAATTACAATAACAATACAACAATAATAATAATCAACATTAATATTATAATAAACATATTTAAGCCATCAAAAATATTATTATTTATGTACATTTTATACACTTATATACATTCAGTCATATCGAGGCTTCAGGTCAAGTGCCATTAAATCGCTTTAGTCTTGTAATGATGCGCTCTAATAGCAAGTGAAAACTTTCAGCCAACGATTCCCTGCTAGTCACACTTAAAATGTCCAGTGGATCTGTGCCTAAATTTTGACACATCATAATGTGGTCTTGTCTGTGTGCAGAGAATCTGGGGCAGTCATATATAAGATGAGCAATCGATTGCGTGATTTGGGAGTCTGAGTCACAAGGGCAATGATCATTTGCGGTAATTTTAAATCTAAAGAGATATTCTTTGTGGAATCCGTGATTGCTGAGGTATTGAGTTGTGTGAAAGTTTGGACTATATTTTGTATTATGTATCGCAGCTTCATTCTTTGCGATTTATTGTTTACATGTTGTAGTAGCGCCACCTAGCCTTGGCCTTGCACGGATTTTTAGAGTTTTTTTTTTTTTTTTAAACAGCAACATTTTGTCAACTGTCAACCCCCACCTACTAACCTAACATTCCTGAACACTCCGCTCGGCGATCTAGAATCATTCAGCGTTTCCGTGCTCAAGCCTTCGCACGTCTCCTGAACCCGTTCGAAGAGTGTATTCCAGCCACGCGACGAACAGTTTGGCTTCAGAGCCGGGCATTCGACGACACTCCAGCTAGCTCGAGCGCTTCACCACTCTGCCGCTGCTTTCAACGAGATCAACATTTGATACGAGTTTACTATATATGGGTACTCTCTGTCAAAATAATAGTGATGCGTACTGCTAAATATGGGCTGTTACCTTCACATTATGCTTGATCAACGTCTGGTTTCACGGCTACATAGCCATCGCCTGTTACTTGATACGAGTTTACCAAATCTGGGTACTCTCTGTCAAAATAATTGTGATGCGTACTGCTAAATATGGGCTGTTACCTTCACATTATGCTTGATCAACGTCTGGCTTCACGGCTACATAGCCATCGCCTGTTACTTGATACGAGTTTACAAAATCTGGGTACTCTCTGTCAAAATAATAGTGATACGTACTACTAAATATGGGCTGTTACTGTCACATTTTATGCTTCACCAAAGTCTGGCTTCACGGCTAGCCATCGCCTATTCCTTGATACGAGTTTACCAAATGTGGGGTACTCTCTGTCAAAATAATAGTGATACGTACTGCTAAATATGGGCTGTTACTGTCACATTTTATGCTTCACCAAGGTCTGGCTTCACGGCTAGCCATCGCCTATTCCTCGATACGAGTTTACCAAATGTGGGTACTTTCTGTCAAAATAATAGTGATACGTAGGTACTGCTAAATATGGGCTGCTACTGCCACATTTTATGCTTCACCAAAGTCAGGCTTTATGGCTAGCCATCGCCTATTCCTTGTTACGAGTTTACTAAATGTGGGTACCCTCAAAAAGTCAAAATAATAGTGTATTGTACTGCTAAATACGGGCCGTTGCCTTCATATTATTGTTGACTTCATGGTTACATAGCCATCGCCTGACAAAATATGTACCTTATACGGAGTTGTTTCCGCATGATTGCGAAACTGAATGGGACACATACCAGGAACAATCACCACAGCTGGAAGTGCCGGGCCCATTTACGGCGCAACGCCACGACGTCACGACTGCCTTCGCCAAGTCCCGCCGTGGTCGAAAATCTGCCACAATGCCAACGTCTTTGCTGTTACCGCCACAACTCAACTTGCCGTTGCCCCCGCAACCAGGTACATCAGGAGAAAGTCAATCAGAGGCTTTACAACTTGACGACGACATGCTCCAGTTACTGGGCGATGCCCTAAAAGTAAAGCCCCCCCCCCTTTGAGTCGATGTATTCATAAATATGTGGCTAGTAGGTTTCAAAATATCCTGGCCTAGGCCTGTCATAGGACGTAATGGGCGAATCTAAATAATCAAAGAATATGTGGTTCCTAGTAATTGCGACGTTTTGTTAGGCCCTGCTCTCAACCTGGAAGTCAGGGTCGCTTAGCTGATCCTCTGGTAAAAAGAGACTCGTCATTCCTGTACAAGCAAAAACGGCTAAGTAACAGCAGACAATGCAAAGGCATATCTGAATTGGTGGCGATTCCAGTAGGGATACGTAGTTGTTTGTAGAAAACGATTAAATATATATATTAAGCATCAAAACTATCCAGCAGTCTGGTTAGGCATTAAATAATGCTCCTAAGCCTAGATATACCTAATCGTCCAATTAATTTTTCAACAACTGCTGGACGATTACTAATAAGAGCATACTATATTTTTTTCTTTCTTAGAAGGATATTCAATTCCTTTTAGATATTTTTTCTTGTTGAACAGATAACCCTAGTGTTTATTCCAAAACTAAATAAGAGCAAATAGATTTTGACCTCTGTATAAAAAAAAAAAAAGAAGAAACGACTTAACATCAAGTTTAAGTCTCTCTTCAGTCCTGATACTGGCTAATATTTCTCTCCAATCTTCTTAGTAAACCAATGAAGATAAAAGATTCATTTTGAACTAAAATGCCTCAATAAGTATATGTATAGATACTTAACATTGAAAATGGAAGATTACCGTACAGCGTTTTAAGTGTCATAAATCATTACAAATAACTGTTTGGCACCGTTCGACCTTGAAGGATATTTTTTTTCTTGGTTTTGGTACACATACCACATAAAAAATACCTGATATTTAAATAATAATGGATATATCTCTGAATTTAACTATCAAGCATTCGGTATTCGCAATGCATCTTTCGTATTTTACTAAGATATTAGAATAAGTAGAAACAGTTATAGAAAAAATTATGGCTTGATTTCAGTGAATTACCTTCATGATGTTTTTATTGTTTTGGTAGGATTATCAGAGAGCGAAAGCAATATTGCACCGACTAATTATCTGACGCAGATCAGGTTGTTTCATACATTTTGGATTTAGCAGTGATATATAAAGAAAAAAGGCCAATTTCCAAAACAGTTTGAATTTCACACACATCTAATCATTAAGTATGTTAAAAACTAAAAGATGCGAATTACGAGCAATCGCAAAAAAAAAAAAATCATGGTTATACCTCTAGTGTATATCAAATTGAAATAAAATGATGAACAATGAACAATTTAATAATACATTTTTACTTAATACCTCCAATTAACCATCGTATAGATCATATCTGTACCTAAAAAAAATTGAGATCAGATATGTTTTTTGATTAAATTAAGTTGATTAGGTAAATAATTCCATATACTGCAACTTAGATGAATTTTTAATGAAAACATTTTCACTGGTTGGGGTGAATATTGTAAAATATAAAATAATAAATCAATTTTCATAAACATTTTGTTACCGGCTATTTCTTGTATCAACTGAATGATAACACCTAAAAGTATTTATTTTCGCATCCTATATCAAAAGGCAAATGTATAAGCATGACACAAATAATAATAATAATAAATACTTACCACCAAAATTACTATGAAACTCGCCATATTTAATATTTTTGCAAGCAGATGTACTTAATGCAAAATTTGATAGATTTGTAACAGGGAAAAATGACCCGTAAGCAGGTGCTATAGACGTTTTCACAATTTCTTAGTAGTTATATTTTTTATACACATTTCTACCATTCTCGTTGATAACTAACATTATACTAAACATAATGTAGGAAAGAATAGTTGTGGAACCCTACTTATTAATCTCTCCATTCAGAACCCACCACAACTTGCTCCTCACCCTGAAGTTGCCTGTCGCGAAACTTTCAGACAAACACTGCTGAAAATGCTTGTCATCTATAACGGCGAAAATAATGCAGTCATTTTTATCTGATTCAACACTTAATTATAAATCGTGGATGTTGTATTCAAATACACCCAATTATGATCATAATTACGTATCAGTCCCAATTATTTTCACGTTTTCACAGATATCTTTTATAAGGTTGATATGATATCATAAAATTTTATAAGTATTAGGCAATATCTCTAATACTTGGTAATTTAGATGAGGATAGGATAAAACGTTTTATGAAGGACTCTTCATGTCCCACAAATCCGAAATATAATTTAACGTGGGATCCGAGTAGGACTGCAAGCACAAAAATAGCCAACTCAGAACTTCTCGACTCGAACGATTTGACTTAGAAATTCTTTCATAAAATAAATAAATGTTTGCAACATTGTTGGTTTTAGTCACATCACAACGAATACAAACTCCTTTATAATATAAGTGAATTTAAAAATAGTAAAATAAACTCTGCAAAAGATATTATGATTATAATACCTGAACGTAAACTAATACCCAGAACTAGTTCTGAGATTACCTAATTATGATGATTGTCCTGAAATATTTTCAACTTAGTGTCTCAAAACATTTCTTAATAAAAATACAATGACTTCATCAAGTTGATATTCTTTATTTTTGAGTTACCTAAAAAAAAAAAAAAAAAAAACATCAACACACTCGAAAGTTTCGTCCCAAACCATACGAATTTGGACACTATAAGGAAAACCGCTGGTTGCACAGACTCCTCCTCAGTTTTCGCCAAGTAGTATGATCGGCCATAAATTGCCAATCTTAATGATACTTGTATTGCAACAGAAATTCTCTCTTCCACCCTATAACAATATAAAACAATTAGTAAAAATAAATAAAAATATAACCATTTTTATAAGAAACTACTAAGATTATAAGTAGGTAAATAGTAATTCACCTGTAATGTTTACAATATTATCAAAACTGAGTTACCATAAGTAGGTAGCTATTAATTCTGAAACAAGAATTACCATTAACTTATTGGATGTCATAGATTCACTTTTTTAATAATAATTATACACTTTTGCAAACGTATTTTGGCATCCTTAAGTTTCACATTTTATCTTGTGGATGCTCTGAACATCTACAACATGTAAACAATAAATCGCAAAGAATGAAGCTGCGATACATAATTGAGAATCATACGAACTTACCAAGTGAAGTTCGATGACAATTATGTGAGCAGCTTCATTCGACGCGATTTATGCATTCCCTCCCTAGAAATTTATATCTACCCTACCCCATAACAAAATAAAATGTGAAAAATAAACTAGCTCTAAACAAATGATTCTAGATCGCCGAGCGGAGTGTTCAGGAATGTTAGGTTAGTAGGTGGGGGTTGACAGTTGACAAAATGTTGCTGTTTAAAAAAAAAAAAAAAAAAAACTCTAAAAATCCGTGCAAGGCCAAGGCTAGGTGGCGCTACTACAACATGTAAACAATAAATCGCGTCGAATGAAGCTGCTCACATAATTGTCATCGAACTTCACTTGGTAAGTTCGTTTGATTCTCAAATATATTGTTTGATATGATCGTACGTGGGAAAGATGGTTTTGGTGTATTTGCAATGGTCTGGGTTATTGTATAAAAGTTTTGCGGCTATTGATAATCTAGATTTATTATGATGTTTAACATGACTGATGGGCACGATGCTATAGTCCGGGCTTTTATGCATATTAACTGCCGCCTTAGCTGCCGCATCAGCCATTTCGTTGCCGGGTATTCCACAGTGGGCCTTGTTCCAAAAGAAGTGTGTATCTGTCTGAGCTTTGTTGTTATGTATAAGGGAGTGTATGTTAACCACAGTTTGGTTGTAGTTGTTTGGATCAGATATTGCCATGAGTCCAGATTTGTTGTCAGAGAAAACTAGCAACTTGTTGATAATTGGTTTTATTTGATAGCTGTACCTGAGGCACTCCTGTATTGCAAATAATTCGGCCTGATAAACCGAACAGCAATCATGTAGTTTTAATTTTTTGACAATAATGTTGCCATTTGGCTTGATAATGACGAAGGCCGCCCCGACTTTGCCGTCGTGACGGCTTCCGTCAGTATAAACTCTCCATGCTTTATAGTTGTCCCCAGAAAAAGCCAGAGTTGCATGCTCGTTGCGATCATTAATGTCTTGGTGCGGAATGGATACCCTGTCAGCGGGGTGAAGCAAGGAAGCCGGCGGGGCAAGTTTCTCAATATGGAGATCTGAGGGCAAAGTGGAGGTGCGCCCCTGTAACCGAGTGTCTTCGAGTTCAGCTACGCATTTAATTTTGTCGGGTAGGGGAGCCAACCCAGCCAGCGTAATGGCTAGAGCGGTATTCAGTGTTTTGAATCCACGCGCAATCTTTATGGCGCAGAGCCTTTGTAAGGACAATAGTTTGTCATTAACAAATTTATACTGGAGTGCGCTTGCCCATATAGAAGAAGAATATGTGATTACCGGTTCCATGACGTGTTGATAAATGGTTCTTATATTTTCGGGATGGACTCCCCAAGTGGGTCTAATTAGGTTTTTAAGTTTATTGTACAGTTTTTTGGCCTTTTCTATTATGTATTCTACATGTTTGATGAACTTTAACTTGCTGTCAATAATGACTCCCAGATACTTTAAATGGCTTACAAAGGGTATGGGGGTATTATCGGATGTAATAGTTATTTTACTGGCTTTAAAAAAAAGTAAAAGTAAAAGTAAAAGTAGTTTATTCTTCAAATTAGGCATATTACATGCACCTATGAACGTCAATAAACTACCACCGGTTCGGAAAAATAAACCTCTGCCACGAGAAGAACCGGCGTAAGAAACTCGGCGAGGTGTCATTTTTTCAAAACAATATACATTGTATAGTTAAATATAAATTACAGTGTCAGCTACTACAAAATAACGTTTACTTTATTAGTGAACGCTATAACCTGAGTTTTCTCGCTCCCAAACTCCAGCTTCACGCTGCGTCCCCAGTCGGTTATACGCTTTATCGCATCATTAGTAATGCTCTGTAGTTCACTGGTGGTCTTAGAGTGACATATTAGCAGCACGTCATCTGCGTAGGCTTGAATATGACATCCGGAGGGCATGGAAGTCTCTAAAAGTTCGTCAATTATCAGGTTCCAGAGAATTGGTCCAACGACTGATCCCTGGATACAGCCTCTAGTCATTCGTTTTTCTGAGAATAAGTCGGCAAAGCCAACCCGCACGGTTCGGTCAGTAACGTAGCTATTTAAGAGGCAGTAGAGGTTCTTTGGGCAGTTATTATGTTTCAGTCTGCGGAATATTGCTGGCCACCAAGCATTATCGAAAGCCGCTTTAATATCCAGCGATACCGCAAGGGTATGTTTGCCTGAGCTTTTGGCATTTTCGACAATGCTGAGAGCATCCCGGATAGCAGCTGTGGTACTGGTTTGTAGTCGGAATCCATATTGTTTGTTAACGATCTTGCCGTTACAGTACATGTGATATGTGAGCCGGTTCACTATAAGCTTCTCTAGGAGCTTCCCAAAGACATTAACCAGCCCAATAGGCCTGTAAGAAGATGCTTTGCTGTAGTCCACCTTGTTTGGTTTAGGAATTATCTTTGTTATAGTGACCTTCCACGAGTTCGGAAAGTATTCTAGCTGGAGGCATCGGTTCATGATAGATGTGATCACTTCTGGGAACAATTTGGTTATCTGTAAGCATATGTCAGCAGTGAAATGGTCGTTTCCTGGGGCCCTTTTGTGACTGATTGTTTGTAGGGTCTCTAGTATTTCTGTCACTTTGAAGGGGGGTTCGTTGGTCTGATTAGGAGGTATGACCATTTGCTCTCTAATAAGAGCCTGCTCTGTTGTGTCGCTGCTTGCATCGTCATCAGGGTAGAAAATTCTTAATAAAGCGTTAGCGGTGTCCTGGCTGTCAACTGTGTGCCTGCCGTCAGGAAGAAGGAGGGTTGCAGGTGGTTGTGGAGCAGGGCGTGAGCGTACGATGCGGTTTGTTACTGCCCACACATCATCCTTTCCCTGTCTTTCACAAAAGTTCTTGAAGGCGTCGGTTGAGGCGGAGCAGCAAGCATTCGAGTATTCCTTGCGGAGTTCATCCCGTTCCTTCAGAATCTCCGCTATAGGTAGTTTCCTCTGGACAGCCTTGCTTAATCTGCGGTGGTTTCTGACTACCTCGACTTTTTGGGACTCGAGGTTATCATTCCACCAAGGCGGGCGTTGGGGAAAAGGTTTAGAGCGCGGCAAAAGGTCGTCACACATTTCTGTAATGTCTAATGTGAGAAAAAATATAACAGAGTCTAATTGATCCTCGTCGCAGTTTTGGATATATTCATCAGAGGGAATTTTGTCAGCCAGGGCTTCCCTAATGTCGTCGGTTAGCTCCTCCCATTTAATACTGGACGTGTTGTAGCGGAAGGTTGAGATCCTTGTTTTGTGGCGGAACTGTGCAGACTTGTGTATATCAGTAGATATTTTAAAAGTGATCGCGTGGTGGTCTGATGATGGGCAGATAGTATGGTCAACCTTCCATTCTATTACCTTGGTTGAAGGGCGCTTGTGGTGAGTCCTCTCTTCATAAAGAGTGAGATCGACAATAGAGCTGCGTAATTTACCGTTAGTTACTGTTTCGAAGGTGGGAGTGGTGCCAGTGTTGCATACTGTCAAGTCGTTGGTAATAATGATATCCGCTATTTGGTTACCTCTTCTATTGTTAACAGCGCTTCCCCATAGGCTATGCCAGCCGTTAAAATCGCCGGCCAGAATATGGGTGGATCCTGCAGTAGTGCTGAGAAAGGTTTCCAGTTTAGATATAATATTTTGGGGGTCTTGTCTTGGTTCAATGTACACACATGTGAGATACGTTTTCCTTCCCGATTTATCTGTCAGTTGTATGACACACATATTTGAGTTGGAATATTTTGTGTGTCCTAAGGCAGAGATGCCAGAGTCCTTGACACAAATAGCGGCTCTTACGGGATGATCAGGGGAGGGAAACTGGAATGTTGTGTATCCTGGTGGGGATTTCATTGTATTGGTTTTGGCTTGTAAGTATGGCTCAGTAATGAAGGCGAATGCTATTTCATTATCTTTCTTTGTGAGGGCAACAGCCGTCTCCTGATAGGCGTTACGTCCATGTCCCTGATTTATTTGCAGACAACTGTATATATGTGGTTTGTGTGGAACGGTATGGGTGTTATTAATATTAGACATATTGAATTTTTTGTTTTAGGTTAATCTTTGCTGCCATAATCAACGGGCAGGTGGGGTTGATTGCTGTGTGGTTAAAATCATTTTTAGTGGAGTATTTGTGGTTGTGTCCAATACAGTTGTAGCATTGTGGCGTCCATCTTTTATTTGGACAGGTTTTGTAGTTATGGGTGGTTTCAGCACAGTACGAGCAGGGCTTGACAGTCGATCTGCAGTGCACACTAGTGTGTCCGAATTGAAGGCAGCTTAGGCACTGTTTGAATGGTGAGTGTTCGCTTACATGTACTCGTTGATGCTCTATATTGATTCTGCCAAGCTGCATCATAGCGCGCCATGTCCCCGGCGAGCATCTAAGTACGGCGTTGAATAGCTTAGGATTTTTATTGTTATTTATGTACACAAGTTGGATTGCGTCATGACCTATTGCGGCATCTCTCACGGTAGGATTTTGAGTGGTTATGATGTCCACAAGTTCTTGCGAGGGAGTATCTTTGTGAATACCTTTTAGTATTATCATAGGTGATAAGCTTCGAGCAGGTTCCGCCTTGATGTTTGGGGTGCTGTTGATTCGCTTAAGAGTCTCGTTTAATTGTTTTTCATTTTGAAACTCTATACGGAGTTTGTTATTGGAAACCGGCCTGATTCTTTGAGGGGCATAGTTTGTGGTCTTAAAGGAGATTTCATTCCTAAACGTAGTGAGCGCTTCTAGTCCAGTTTGTACATTGGCAACCGTGACTATAATGGCCGGGTTATTTCTGGGAGCGTCCAGAGCCGGCCTTTCAGCTATCTCGCTGTACGTGGGTCTTGTTAGGCGCTCAACGGGCTCTCCCAGGACGGGGCCGCCAAGTTCGAAGCCGAGATCGGCGTGAAACCGTCGGTCCGCGCCGCTCGTCACGGAAGCGACCAGGGCGCCAATATTGGTTTGTTCTTGCCTAATTCTTGTTAGTTCTTCCTGTATACAGGCAATTGCGCTATCAAGTTTATTAGAGCTACTATTTTCAGAGTTAAAAATCCAGTTTCTAGCCGAGGAGGCGGGTTCTACAAGGCGTTCTGCATTCAATATTTCGCACTCCTGACTATACCTGTCCACAGCTTCCTGCATTTCCTTGACGCATTCGATGATGTCTGCCTTATTGCCTTTAGTGACACTTTTATTCGATTTAAAAATGCTGTATATTTTTTCCGCTTTTTGTCTAATCATTGTCCTGAGCCTGCCGCTAGAATTTCTGGTACTAGGGCTGGCTACAGACTCGCCGCTCAATGAAAGCCCGTCCCTTTCAGAGGGCTCAGTTGTGCTTGCCGGTCCCGGCATCGGCATTTGCGGTGTTTGCAGCTGTGACAGCTGCGGCAGCTCTTGTGCCGAGAGGGGGTAATGTGGCGGGGACGCTTCCGTATCCTGGCTCAACCGAAGCGCTTCCATGTCTCCAGAGCTATCAATATTAGACGGGATAGTCTCGCCGTCGATTGTTGCAGTGTCGCTATTATTGTTGCGCAATTTGCGAGGGGATTGCGGGGGTGTACGAAGCATTATATATACATTAAAATATACGCGACAAAAAAAAATGTATTACACAGATTATTAAAAAGAAATTATGTAAACTTTGTCTGCATCTGCAGACCGAAAGGAAATTCGATTAACTCCTCAATTTACTAACTGAAAATTTTGAAAAATTTCAGGTAAATACCTTGTTGTATGACTAACACTACTGTATATGCAAACTTTAGGAATTATAGTGTTATAATTTTTTAAAATATTTTTTTACATGTAAATGACCGAAAAAACGGAAAATTCTTCTTAACCATAAATGTCACGTACACAGAATTAACAGTGAAAATGTAACAAGGGGAAACACACAAAGTACAGTTTGAAAAATATTTGGAAATTACAATTTGTGGGTATGGCTGCTGAATTAGTGAAAGGTCGATTAACACCAAAACTAACCAATAGTATAAATTGGACCCTGCTTAGAAACAACTTTTTATCCCAGAAATAAATTATTAAAGAAGAAAATTCGAAAAAAGAGGCCAGCTGAGAAAAAAGTTTTCCAGAATGAAATTACGTAAACTGCGTCGACAAACAGAAAGGAAATTCGATTATCTCCCAAAATTACACGGTTAAAAATTTGAAATTTTGCACAAAAATTGCTGGATACACATGAAATACTTCTGTATATAACAATAGTTAAGATTATAATGGCAAAAAAATTAAATTTAGCATTGAAAAATTTATTACTCAGAAATGTTCGCGGAAATTAGAATTGCTTATTATTTATAAGTGTTACACGTACAATATTTACAGGATATGTGAAGCAAGGTATGATTCACACAATACAATCAAAATAATATGTGGAAATTATAATATGATAGTAGAACGATGGATTTAGTGGGTGAAATTACATTAAAAAATTGAGGGCTATTATCTTTAAAACTGACTGAATGACAGATACTGAGAATACTTTAAAACTATTATTTAACACAGATCTACTATATAAAATAAGATAATCTTTAAATAGAGACAAAACAAAAAAGTAATTTTCAGAATGATATTTACGTAATTTTGTATCGTTGATCCGACTCACTTCAGTAATAATTACATTACTTAAAAACTATGAACTTAAAAATTATGAAATAATTCTTAATATTGGTCCATTAAGTTGCCCGCAGGAAGGCATGAAAATAAATAGGGGTCCTTACTGTAGAAAACAAGTGGTTTAGGTGTATGTTTGGATCTCGAGAAATTTGGGGTACTTGAATCACAAAAAGTTATATAAAATAAAAACTATTGCACTTATCTCTGTTCTCGAAATTGTTCTTTGAACTTGATGGTATAACGCACACGATGGTGGTGCTGAAAACAGCCGGACGAGTCTGTAAACCGGTTTTCTTGAACCACGTGTTTTGGTTCTTCGCCCTTCTTTTATTGAATAACTTTGCCGTTTTTCAGGGGAAAAATCCGAAATTTTTACAGAATGTCAAGAACACAGAGATGCATACGGTAAAACAAAATTAATACTAGGTAAAAGATCTAATTTCAGAGTTTTAACACTTTTTAGCACTTTCAATTCTGAGTTATGTTTCGTACTTACGATTGTACTTCTGGTTAGTAAGTCTGGCTAAAACCAACACATACACAGGATGGGGCACACACTAAGAAACGTTTTGATGTATTTTCCGTGTCTGTGGCACTTTTCGTATAGTTTCTATCACCGTATTAATCACACTCGGCAGATTCCTAATCACTGTTTTGGTCACTGCACTTCACCACGTTGTCCGATCTTAAAGATTTTTATACGAATAGATAGGGGACGTTAGCGCGCACGTTTTGATATACAGTTTGAAAAATATTTGGAAATTACAATTTGTGGGTATGGCTGCTGAATTAGTGAAAGGTCGATTAACACCAAAACTAACCAATAGTATAAATTGGACCCTGCTTAGAAACAACTTTTTATCCCAGAAATAAATTATTAAAGAAGAAAATTCGAAAAAAGACGCCAGCTGAGAAAAAAGTTTTCCAGAATGAAATTGCGTAAACTGCGTCGACAACCAGAAAGGAAATTCGATTATCTCCCAAAATTACACGGTTAAAAATTTTAAATTTTGCACAAAAATTGCTGGATACACATGTAATACTTCTGTATATAACAATAGTTAAGATTATAATGGCAAAAAAATTAAATTTAGCATTGAAAAATTTTTTACTCAGAAATGTTCGCGGAAATTAGAATTGCTTATTATTTATAAGTGTTACACGTACAATATTTACAGGATATGTGAAGCAATGTATGATTCACACAATACAATCAAAATAATATGTGGAAATTATAATATGATAGTAGAACGATGGATTTAGTGGGTGAAATTATATTAAAAAATTGAGGGCTATTATCTTTAAAACTGACTGAATGACAGATACTGAGAATACTTTAAAAACATTATTTAACACAGATCTACTATATAAAATAAGATAATCTTTAAATAGAGACAAAACAAAAAAGTAATTTTCAGAATGATATTTACGTAATTTTGTATCGTTGATCCGACTTACTTCAGTAATAATTACATTACTTAAAAACTATGAACTTAAAAATTATGAAATAATTCTTAATATTGGTCCATTAAGTTGCCCGCAGGAAGGCATGAAAATAAATAGGGGTCCTTACTGTAGAAAACAAGTGGTTTAGGTGTATGTTTGGATCTCGAGAAATTTGGGGTACTTGAATCACAAAAAGTTATATAAAATAAAAACTATTGCACTTATCTCTGTTCTCGAAATTGTTCTTTGAACTTGATGGTATAACGCACACGATGGTGGTGCTGAAAACAGCCGGACGAGTCTGTAAACCGGTTTTCTTGAACCACGTGTTTTGGTTCTTCGCCCTTCTTTTATTGAATAACTTTGCCGTTTTTCAGGGGAAAAATCCGAAATTTTTACAGAATGTCAAGAACACAGAGATGCATACGGTAAAATAAAAATAATACTAGGTAAAATATCTAATTTCAGACTTTTAACACTTTTTAGCACTTTCAATTCTGAGTTATGTTTCGTACTTACGATTGTACTTCTGGTTAGTAAGTCCGGCTAAAACCAACACATACACAGGATGGGGCACACACTAAGAAACGTTTTGATGTATTTTCCGTGTCTGTGGCACTTTTCGTATAGTTTCTATCACCGTATTAATCACACTCGGCAGATTCCTAATCACTGTTTTGGTCACTGCACTTCACCACGTTGTCCGATCTTAAAGATTTTTATACGAATAGATAGGGGACGTTAGCGCGCACGTTTTGATATACAGTTTGAAAAATATTTGGAAATTACAATTTGTGGGTATGGCTGCTGAATTAGTGAAAGGTCGATTAACACCAAAACTAACCAATAGTATAAATTGGACCCTGCTTAGAAACAACTTTTTATCCCAGAAATAAATTATTAAAGAAGAAAATTCGAAAAAAGACGCCAGCTGAGAAAAAAGTTTTCCAGAATGAAATTGCGTAAACTGCGTCGACAACCAGAAAGGAAATTCGATTATCTCCCAAAATTACACGGTTAAAAATTTTAAATTTTGCACAAAAATTGCTGGATACACATGTAATACTTCTGTATATAACAATAGTTAAGATTATAATGGCAAAAAAATTAAATTTAGCATTGAAAAATTTTTTACTCAGAAATGTTCGCGGAAATTAGAATTGCTTATTATTTATAAGTGTTACACGTACAATATTTACAGGATATGTGAAGCAAGGTATGATTCACACAATACAATCAAAATAATATGTGGAAATTATAATATGATAGTAGAACGATGGATTTAGTGGGTGAAATTATATTAAAAAATTGAGGGCTATTATCTTTAAAACTGACTGAATGACAGATACTGAGAATACTTTAAAAACATTATTTAACACAGATCTACTATATAAAATAAGATAATCTTTAAATAGAGACAAAACAAAAAAGTAATTTTCAGAATGATATTTACGTAATTTTGTATCGTTGATCCGACTTACTTCAGTAATAATTACATTACTTAAAAACTATGAACTTAAAAATTATGAAATAATTCTTAATATTGGTCCATTAAGTTGCCCGCAGGAAGGCATGAAAATAAATAGGGGTCCTTACTGTAGAAAACAAGTGGTTTAGGTGTATGTTTGGATCTCGAGAAATTTGGGGTACTTGAATCACAAAAAGTTATATAAAATAAAAACTATTGCACTTATCTCTGTTCTCGAAATTGTTCTTTGAACTTGATGGTATAACGCACACGATGGTGGTGCTGAAAACAGCCGGACGAGTCTGTAAACCGGTTTTCTTGAACCACGTGTTTTGGTTCTTCGCCCTTCTTTTATTGAATAACTTTGCCGTTTTTCAGGGGAAAAATCCGAAATTTTTACAGAATGTCAAGAACACAGAGATGCATACGGTAAAATAAAAATAATACTAGGTAAAAGATCTAATTTCAGACTTTTAACACTTTTTAGCACTTTCAATTCTGAGTTATGTTTCGTACTTACGATTGTACTTCTGGTTAGTAAGTCCGGCTAAAACCAACACATACACAGGATGGGGCACACACTAAGAAACGTTTTGATGTATTTTCCGTGTCTGTGGCACTTTTCGTATAGTTTCTATCACCGTATTAATCACACTCGGCAGATTCCTAATCACTGTTTTGGTCACTGCACTTCACCACGTTGTCCGATCTTAAAGATTTTTATACGAATAGATAGGGGACGTTAGCGCGCACGTTTTGATATATAACACTTGTTGATTTGAGTTAAAAAACCGGTAAAAGTGATTTTTGAGCCGCGGAGCGGCGCGGAAACGAAGCTTACACCGCGGCGCTCGGCGCACGACTGGTTAGGTTAGGTTAGGTTAGGTTTACCGAAGACTGGATCGCTTTCTCATGAATTGAACTGCGCAGCCACTGCGCCCGCACATGAGGTGAGAGTAGACTGTGCACTTCCTCAATCTAATCTGAAAAGCGATAAACAGGGTCCTAAAAGAAAACAGAGGCGGAAAAAACCTAGCCTAGCTGCTAAGGAGGCGGCCGCTTCGAGAGATGCTCCATTGCCGGCGTCCCCGGCGTTAGCTCCAATTAGCCAGTCCTATAAAGACGTGGTGTCTCGGAAGGCTAAAAAATCAAAGGCGGCTAATGGGGTAACCATGACGACAAAGAAGAATAACGCACGGAAACTGGCGCTTCCGCGCAAGAGGAAACTTCAACCACCCCGTACAGCGGCGATCACATTGACGTTGAAGCCGGAAGCGGTTGAAAACGGTGTCAAATACGAATCGCTCTTGGCTAAAGCGAAAAACAGCATAAAACTGGAGGAGGTTGGAATCACAGAACTTAGATTCCGAACAACTGTGACAGGTGCTCGTATGCTGGAGTTGCCTCCTGATACGGAAGACGCAGAGAAAGCGGCGGATGCATTGGCCGATAAGCTTCGAGAGGTGCTCGCTGGCGATATGGTTCATGTCCAACGGCCTGTGAAATGTGCACAAATACGAGTCTTAGGACTGGATGACTCGGTCACCGCTGAAGAGGTCGTAATGTCTGTGGCTAAGGAGGGGGGCTGCTCAGCTACGGCCGTCAAATGTGGCGTAATTTCCCGAAGCCAAAATGGGTCCGGGTCACTTTGGTTGAGTTGCCCAGTAGCTGCAGCCAAAAAAGTGGTCGAAGCTGGACGTTTAAAAGTAGGTTGGATCTCGGCTCGCGTATCACTACTGGAGACCAAACCTCTAAGGTGCTTCCGCTGCCTAGAGCCAGGCCACGTGGGCGCTAAATGTGACCGTGATGTAGACCGTAGCAGCATCTGCTATCGCTGCGGGAAACCAGGCCACAAACGGAGGGAGTGCACTGCTGAAGCAAACTGCGCTTTATGTTCCGCAGCAGGGAAATCGGCAGCACACTCAATCGGTGCGAAGACGTGTCAGAGTGCGATGGCCCGAAATAAAGGAGCAAGAGGTAGGAAGACGACAAGTGGCCCTGTAGCTACTCCGCCTTCCCAGCGAAACGCGACGGAGGAAACTATGGAGATTGCTGAATAAAATGGCCGTCACGTACTTACAGGCGAACATCAACCACTGTGCCAGGGCCCAGGATCTATTGATCCAGACCATGGCAGAATGGCAAATAAAGGCGGCCATTGTCTCGGAACCCTACTTTGTCCCTGATAGGGATGATTGGGTTTCAGACTATGAATACACGGTGGCCATTATCACACCCTTCGGATCCGGTTCTGCCACCTTTGAAAACATCATAAAGGGTCGTGGATTCGTGTTCGCTGTATTTGACGGGATAGCGATCGTTGGGGTCTACTTCTCGCCAAATCGAAGTCTTGCCGACTTTGAACAGATGCTCACCGAAGTCGGGGCTTTGGTCGGGCAGGTATCCCCCACCCCTGTGCTGGTCGCTGGGGATTTTAATGCCAAATCAACAGCATGGGGATCTCCCGTGACGGATGCACGGGGAGACGTATTAATGGAGTGGGCCATCTCTCTCGGTTTGACTGTCCTCAATACCGGATCGGAGAGCACGTGTGTGCGACCACAGGGTGAGTCAATTGTAGATGTAACGTTCTCGTCCAATGCATTGGCTCGACGTGTTCTAAACTGGAGGGTGGAAACTGGTGTGGAGACACTATCGGACCACCGGTACATCAGGTTCGATATCTCCACCCACCCTAGCATGACAAGGGAAAACCGATTCGCAGCTGGTGACGGTCCACGGTGGATTTTAGGGAAACTTGACAGGGAGGTCGCCAAAGAGGCGGCTATTGTCGAGTCATGGGGGATCAGTGCTGAGCAAGTGGAAGAGACGCGAATTGAGCATGAGGCTGAACGATTTGGCGCTGCTCTTATCCGAATATGTGACGCGGCAATGCCCAGAGTGAAGCCCTTTGTACCGAAACGTCGAGTTTACTGGTGGCGTCCAGAACTCCGCGAGTTGCGGAATGCTTGTGTCGCGGCACGTCGCCAATACACGCGATACAGAAGACGACAGACGCGCGATCATGCGGAAGAAAATGCCTTGTATGACATCTACAGGGCCGCTCGCAAAACCTTGCAAACCGCTATAGCGCAAGCTAAAGAGTCTGCTTGGGAGGAATGGCTGGAAACATTGAACAGAGACCCGTGGGGCAGGCCGTACCGGGTCGTGAGACAGAAGCTCCGACCCCGGGGTCCCCCGTTAACTAGCAGTCTCCAGCCAGAGCTAGTGGAGCGCATAGTGGGCGCCCTGTTCCCCGAGAGAAGCGGCTTTGTACCGCCAGCAATGGCAATTACCACTCGTCCACGAGATCCCGTTATGCAGGTGCCTCCGGTGACAGAGGCCGAGTTTGGTGCGGCAGTACTTAGACTTCGCTCGAAGAAAAAAGCCCCCGGACCAGACGGCATTCCGGGTCGCCTGCTAACGATCGTGTTGGGCGAAATGGAGGAAAGAGTGAGAGCCCTATTTACCGCGTGCCTTAAACATGGGCGGTTTCCGGAAAAGTGGAAAACGGGCAGATTGGTGCTACTTCGAAAGGACGGGCGCCCGCCTGACCAGCCTTCGGCCTACCGCCCTATAGTCCTACTGGACGAGACGAGCAAGCTCTTTGAGCGGGTGCTCTCGGCTCGGATCATCAAGAGCATGGAACCGGGTCTTAGTGAGTGCCAGTACGGATTCCGCCCGCTTCGCTCCACACTAGATGCGATTGCGCGAGTGAGACGTACCTCAGAGGAGGCTGTAACCGAGGGCGGGGTGGTCATCGCGGTATCACTCGATATCTGCAACGCATTTAATACCCTGCCCTGGGAAACAGTACTGGAAGCGCTACGGTACCATAACGTGCCTGTATACCTGCAGCGGGTGGTAGCGGCTTACTTTGCAGAGAGAATGGTGACTTTCCCAGTGAAAGACGGTTGGGGGAGACGGCGGATGTCATGCGGTGTTCCACAGGGATCGGTGCTTGGGCCGCTTCTGTGGAACATCGGATACGACTGGGTACTGCGGGGAGCCTTGCTACGCGGAGTCAGCATAATCTGCTACGCTGATGACACCATTGTGTTGGCCCGCGGCAGAGACCACAGAAAGGCTGCATACGCAGCCACTGCCGGTGTGGCTCATGTGGTCCAGCGCATACGCACCCTTGGCCTGGAGGTGGCGCTACACAAATCTGAGGCTTTAACTTTCTACGGGCCTAGAAACGCCCCGCCGCAAGGAGCGCAAATCACCGTCGGTGGTACTTCCATCACTGTTGGGTCCTCAATTAAATACTTAGGGCTCATCCTTGACAGTCGATGGAAGTTTGAGGAACATTTCCGGCGCTTAGCTCCAAAACTGCTGGCCGCAGCTGGAGCGCTTGGTCGAATACTTCCCAATTTAGGAGGACCAGGTGGAGCATGCCGGCGTTTATATATAGGCGTGGTGCGCTCAATGGCACTATATGGGGCACCGATTTGGGCGGACTGTCTGAGCGTTCGAAATGTGGCCCTATTGCGTCGTTCACAACGGGCTATAGCGCTCAGAGTGGCAAGGGCGTACCGTACGGTGTCGTCCACTGCAGCGTGTTTGCTAGCTAGTAGCCCGCCCTGGGACCTGGAAGCTCAATTACAATCAGGAGTATACTGGCGGCTACTAGCAGCAAGAAACGAAGAGAACTGGCCTGCCCCGCGGGAGGTAAACCAGTGGCGGGACGAGGCGCGCATTGTCCTCCTCCGGAGGTGGTCGGAGCGATTGGAGATCCCGGGAGCAAGTCGGGATTTGGTAGCCGCTGTTCGGCCTGTACTTCAGAAGTGGGTTGAGCGGAAGCATGGTGCCCCTTCTTACCACCTCACGCAGCTCCTGACGGGGCATGGTTGCTTCGGCAAGTATCTGTGTGAGGTGGTCGGTAGGGAACCGTCGACGGTGTGCCACCATTGTGAAGTGGGAGCCGTGGATACAACTAAGCATACGCTTGAGGAGTGCCCTGCGTGGGCAGGCCCTCGCGTTGCTTTATCCACGGTGATTGGAGCTGATCTGTCAATGCCGACTCTGATCAGCCAAATGGTCCATAGTGAGGAAGCTTGGGCAGCAGTAGCCACCTTCAGTAAGTCAGTCCTGACGCAGAAGGAGGCAGCTGAGCGTGTGCGTGAGGATGACGCCAACTCGGTCCCACAGCGCCGCAGGAGGCCAGGTAGGCGGCGGAGAGCCTTTGCAGGCCGCATGCAGCCACCATAACGGGGAACTGCGGGTGATGGGTCGGGAGTTCCATCGCCCGCCTAGCGGAAGCCCCGAGCTGGAAGGCCCCCATTGTGTTCTGCGGTGCCGACAGCGAAGTAGGTAGGCTGCTACCTACCACATTAGGTGGGCCCGAGAGGGCAACGTTGACAGAGTTCCGGATGTGTGCAATAGCGTTCCCGGGGCTCTGTCCAAATGCGTGTGGCGAAACACCCCAGGGGTTTTAGTCCGTGGGAGTCGGACATACCCACTCGGCTTCTCCCGGGCCGGGTGGGATCCATAACGGAAAAAAAAAAAAAAAAAAGGTTTACCGAAGACACCGCCCAACACACCTTGGCCGAGTGTCGAGCGTGGAGCGAGCAACGCCGATTACTCGTGTCTGAGGTGGGACCGGACCTCTCGTTGCCGACGGTGGTGGCGGCGATGGTCCAGAGCCGAGAGGCGTGGGACACAGTTCTCTCCTTCTGCGAAGATGTGGTGGCGCAGAAGGAGCAGGCTGAGCGCGACCGGGAAACCGCAGCGGAAGCGGATCCCGCTCGCCGCCGAAGACCGGGGCGAAGACGCGCTGCGCACGAGCGCCGATTACCGCCCTGAGGGGGGTTAGCGGGCAGCGGACAAGAGGGCGTCTGCTGCACTACGTCAGAGCCCTCGAGATGAGAGGCGCACCGACGCACAGCAAAGTGCGCCTCACAAAAAGCAGGAAGGGAGGGAGCGTTATCTCCCCCCTTAAAGTCTAGTTGCAAGCCTACCTTTGTGGGCAACCGCTGGCGGGGACGCGGACGAGTGCGCGAGCGTCCCCGTGTCCCTGCTGTTCTAGCGGCGAAAAAAAAAAAAAAAAAAAAAAAAAAAAAAAAAAAAAAAAAAAAAAAAAAAAAAAAAAAGGTTGGGCTCCCCCGCTTACGGAAAGTCTCCAACCGGACTTCCTGAGCCGGGTCGTTGACACTCTGTTCCCAGAGAGGGGTGACCATACCCCCCCGCGCATGGAACCAGTGTCTAGGGTGCACGAAGAGGTCACTGCTCCCGAGGTCACAGAGGGAGAGCTAGGAGCGGCGGTACTGCGGCTTCGCCACAAAAACACCGCCCCGGGTCCCGACGGCATTCCCGGACGTGCGTGGGTGCTGGCACTCGGACCATTGGAGCCAAGAGTGAGGGCACTGTTTAGCGCCTGCCTTCGACAGGGGCAGATACCTCGCGCCTGGAAGTCAGGAAAATTAGTCCTACTCCAAAAGAAGGGAAGACCGGCTGACTCACCATCTGCGTACCGGCCTATAGTACTGCTGGACGAGGTGGCAAAACTGTTCGAGCGCATTGTCGCAAACCGACTCATTCGGCATCTGGAGGGGCCAGGGCCAGATCTGAGCGCGTGCCAGTTCGGTTTCCGTCGGGGCAGGTCCACCATCGATGCCATAGTGCGGGTGAGGGCTTTGGCGGATGACGCGGTGTCCCGGGGAGAGGTGGTGCTGGCGGTATCTCTTGACATCGCAAACGCCTTCAACACCCTTCCCTGGGAGACCATCAAAGAGGCGCTCAGATACCACCGCGTGCCGGAGTATCTGCGCAGGGTAGTGGCCGCATACCTGTCGGAGAGGACTATCCGATACCCCACCAAAAATCGGTGGGTAGTAAAAAATATGTCGTGCGGTGTTCCACAGGGTTCAGTCCTAGGACCGCTCCTGTGGAACATCGGCTACGACTGGGTGCTGCGCAGCGCCAACCTGCAGGGGGTCAAACTAACGTGCTACGCCGACGATACCCTCGTAACGGCCCGCGGCGGCACGTTCAGAGACGCCTCCCTCCTGGCAACGGCGGGCGTGGCCAACGTAGTGGACAACATCAGGAAGCTGGGACTACAGGTCGCCCTACACAAGTCGGAAGCCCTGTGTTTTCACGGACCTCGGAGGGCGCCTCCACCTGGTGCGCACATTGTGGTCGGCGGAGTATCTGTCGGCGTCGAGAGAACGATGAAGTACCTTGGACTCGTCCTCGACAGCCGATGGGACTTCAAAGAGCACTTCCGGCGATTGGCCCCAAAACTCGTCGGTGCAGCCTCCGCACTAAGCCGGCTTCTCCCGAACGTGGGTGGGCCGAAAGCAGGCTGCCGCCGACTGTATACGAGCGTGGTGCGGTCGATGGCCCTGTATGGTGCACCTATCTGGGTGGACGCCCTGTCCGCCTACCAGAATAAGGCCCACCTGCGGCAACCGCAAAGGGTCTTGGCGGTCAGGGTATCAAGAGCGTATCGCACCACCTCGTTCGAGGCGGCCTGCGTTCTGGCACGCACCCCACCCTGGGAGCTGGACGCCGAGGTGCTAGCGGAGGTGTACCGTCGGGTAGCCGAGTCCCGCCACAGAGGAGAGCAACCAGGCCCGGAGGAGATAAGGCAGTGGAGAGAAGCCGCCCACCAAACCCTCCTCCGGAAGTGGACGGAAGCTCTGGAGCAGCCGAGTGCTGGCCACTGGACCATAACGGCAGTGCAGCCTGTCCTGCAGGGATGGCTGAACAGAAAGTGGGGTGCGGTTTCCTTCCACCTGGCACAGATACTTACGGGGCATGGCTGCTTCGGGAGGTATCTGTGGAAGATTGCGAGGAGGGAACCGACACCCGCCTGTCACCAGTGCGGAGCGGCGGAGGACACAGCACAGCACACGCTGGAAGTGTGTCCTGCCTTTGCTGAAGAGAGGGCTCGCCTCTCCCTTGTAGTGGGACCCAACATCTCTCTACCAGCCATGATACAATCCATGGTCGACAGCGAGAGATCGTGGCAGGTCGCTGTCTCCTTTTGCGAAGAGGTAATGCGGCAGAAGGAGACGGCTGAACGGGTCAGGGAGGATTCCAACGCGTCCGACCAACGGCGCCGCAGGCGTCCTGGGCGCAGAAGGCTGGCGCATGACCGCCGGCTGCCCCCATAGAAAGGACCTCCGGGTGACAGGCACGGGGACAACTGTCGCCCACTGGATCGAGGTCCCAGGGTAGGAGTGCGTAGCCCAAAAGTGTACGCCGATCAAAGGATGGTGACGGGGGAACACATAACCAATTCCCCCACAGCTGGGTCCAGGGAGCTGGACAACTGCTGGCGGAGTTACGGATGTGTGCGAGAGCGTTCCCGCGACTCCGCCACAGGCAGTGGGAAGTACTCCCCAGGGTTTTTAGCCGGTAGGAATCCGGCATACCCACCGCGCCTCCCGTAAGCGTGGTGGAATCTATGAAGATTTTCCCTGGGTAAAAAAAAAAAAAAAAAAAAAAAAAAAAAAAAAAAAAAAAAAAAAAAAAAAAAAAAAAAAAAAAAAAGTTAGGTTAGGTCGAAGAAAGTTCCTATTCGGTCCCGTCAAGGGACAACTGGGTGAGCGACCGTGATGGCGTGGTTGCCATAGCAACGCAGACTTCGGTTGGTTCCGCGCCACTAGTCAATGACGTCAAAGGCAACGGGTACGTTTCGGCATGCATCGGTGACATAATGGTAATCGGAGTGTACTTCTCGCCAAACAAGACCCTGGCCGATTTTGAGTCGTTCCTTGATGAGGTCGGAGCACTCATCGGAAGAAGACGCCCGGAACTAGTGCTCGTCGCTGGGGATATCAACGCCAAGTCCACGGCGTGGGGATCCCCCGCGACGACCCCGAAAGGGCAACTGTTGGAGGAGTGGGCGGTTGCGACCGGGCTGGTAGTGCTCAACCGAGGGACGGTCGACACCTGCGTACGGCAGAATGGCGGCTCCATCGTGGACGTCACATTCGCAAATGCCGCTCTGGCGCGCAAGATCCAGGGCTGGGAAGTTATGGAGAGCGTGGAGACCCTATCGGACCACAGATATATCCGATATGAGGTCCCCGCCCACCCAACGAATCGGGACAGCCCAAGCCGCCCCCGGGGAGACGACGCCCCCAGATGGGCTCTGAAACGCTTGGACCGGGACATCCTCTACGAGGCGGCCCTAGTCCAAGCCTGGATGGAGGAGCCTGAAAACCCGGTGGAAGTAGAGCGGGAGGCGGCAAAACTCGGCGAAGCCATGGTGCGGGTCTGCGATGCCGCAATGCCGCGGGCCAAAGCGACCTCCCCGAAGCGCAACGTGTACTGGTGGACTGCAGAGCTCACGCAGCTGCGCAATACCTGTGTGGTTGCCAGACGCCAGTACACTAGGAGCCGAAGGCGGAGGAGGCGCGATCTGGTACAGGAGGATAGGCTGTACACAGAATACAGGGAGGCCAGAAAAACCCTGTGCACAGCCATCGGCCAGGCAATGGACTCGGCGGAGCAGGAAATGTTGGAGACTTTGAACAGCGATCCGTGGGGGAGGCCGTACAAGACGGTGCGGTGCAAGCTACGCCCTTGGGCTCCCCCGCTTACGGAAAGTCTCCAACCAGACCTCCTGAGCCGGGTCGTGGACACTCTGTTCCCAGAGAGGGGTGAACATACCCCCCCGCGCATGGAACCAATGACTAGGGCGCACGAGGAGGCCACTCCTCCCGAGGTCACAGAGGGAGAATTAGGAGCGGCGTTACTGAGGCTTCGGCAAAAAAACACCGCCCCAGGTCCCGACGGCATTCCCGGACGTGCGTGGGTGCTGGCACTCGGACCATTGGAGCCAAGAGTGAGGGCACTGTTCAGCGCCTGCCTTCTACAGGGACAGATTCCTCGCGCCTGGAAGTCAGGAAAACTGGTCCTGCTCCAAAAGAAGGGAAGACCGGCTGACTCACCATCTGCGTACCGGCCTATAGTACTGCTGGATGAGGTGGCAAAACTTTTCGAGCGCACTGTCGCTAACCGACTCGTTCGGCATCTAGAGGGGCCAGGGCCAGATCTGAGCACGTGCCAGTTCGGTTTCCGTCGGGGCAGGTCCACCATAGATGCCATAGCGCGTGTGAGGGCCCTGGCGGATGACGCGGTGTCCCAGGGAGAGGTGGTGCTGGCGGTATCTCTTGACATCGCAAACGCGTTCAACACCCTTCCCTGGGAGACCATCAAAGAGGCGCTCAGATACCACCGCGTACCGGAGTATCTGCGCAGGGTAGTGGCCGCATACCTGTCGGAGAGGACTATTAGATACCCCACCAAAAATCGGTGGGTAGTAAAAAATATGTCGTGCGGTGTTCCACAGGGTTCAGTCCTAGGACCGCTCCTGTGGAACATCGGCTACGACTGGGTGCTGCGCAGCGCCAACCTGCAGGGGGTCAAACTAACGTGCTACGCCGACGATACCCTCGTAACAGCCCGCGGCGGCACGTTCAGAGACGCCTCCCTCCTGGCAACGGCGGGCGTGGCCAACGCAGTGGACAACATTAGGAAACTGGGACTACAGGTCGCCCTACACAAGTCGGAAGCCCTGTGTTTTCACGGACCTCGGAGGGCACCTCCACCTGGTGCGCACATTGTGGTCGGCGGAGTTTCTGTCGGCGTCGAGAGAACGATGAAGTACCTTGGACTCGTTCTCGACAGCCGATGGGACTTCAGAGAGCACTTCCGGCGATTGGCCCCAAAACTCGTCGGTGCAGCCTCCGCCCTAAGCCGGCTTCTTCCGAACGTGGGCGGGCCGAAAGCAGGCTGCCGCCGATTGTACACGGGCGTGGTGCGGTCGATGGCCCTCTATGGTGCACCCATCTGGGTGGACGCCCTGTCCGCCTATCAGAACAAGGCCCACCTGCGGCAACCGCAAAGGGTCATGGCGATCAGGGTATCGAGGGCGTATCGCACCACCTCGTTTGAGGCGGCCTGCGTTCTGGCGGGCACCCCACCATGGGAGCTGGATGCCGAGGTAATGGCGGAGGTGTACCGTCGTGTAGCCGAGTCCCGCCACAGAGGAGACCAACCAGGCCTAGAGGAGATAAGGCGATGGAGAGAAGCCGCCCACCAAACTCTCCTCCGGAAGTGGAAGGAATCTCTGGAGCAGCCGAGTGCTGGCCACTGGACCATAACAGCAGTGCGGCCTGTCCTGCAGGGATGGCTAAATAGAAAGTGGGGTTCGGTTTCCTTCCACCTTGCACAGATACTTACGGGGCATGGCTGCTTCGGGAGGTATCTGTGGAAGATCGCCAGAAGGGAACCGACACCCGTCTGTCACCAGTGTGGAGGGGCGGAAGACACAGCACAGCACACGCTGGAAGTGTGTCCTGCCTTCGCCGAAGAGAGGGCTTGGCTCTCCCTTGCAGTGGGACCAAACATCTCGCTACCAACCATGATCCAAGCCATGGTCGACAGCGAGAGATCGTGGCAGGTGGCTGTCTCCTTTTGCGAAGAGGTAATGCGGCAGAAGGAGACGGCTGAACGAGTCAGGGAGGACTCCAACGCGTCCGACCAACGGCGCCGTAGGCGTCCTGGGCGCAGAAGGCTGGCGCACGACCGCCGGCTGCCCCCTTAGCAAGGACTTCCGGGTGACAGGCACGGGGACAACTGTCGCCCACTGGATCGAGGTCCCAGGGTAGGAGTGCGTATGAAAAACGCACGCCACAAATGATGGTGATGGGGGAACACTTGGTCAACTCCCCCACAGCTGGGTCCAGTGAGATGGACAACTGCCGGCGGAGCTACGGATGTGTGCGAGAGCGTTCCCGCGGCTCCGCCAAAGGCAGTGAGAAGTACTCCCCAGGGTTTTTAGCCGGTAGGAATCCGGCATATCCATCGCGCTTCCCCAAAGCGCGATGGAATCTATGAAGATTTTCCCTGGGTTAAAAAAAAAAAAAAAAAAAAAAAAAAGGTCGAAGAAAGTTATCCGCATGAGGCCTACTGGCGAGCGTAGGACAACGCAAGCGCCTCACTTGGAGAACCAGCTGGCCTCCGAACTCCTCACTCAAATGGAGAACTGCACTGCAATTATTAAAGAAGTTATAGCCACATCAGGCAACTTGAAGGGTACCCACCAGCGAAAGCTGAAAGACGCGGTAGCGGGGTACATGGACGCTGCCCGGGTTGTGGTCAATCGGACTTCCTCCGAAGAGGTCATAAAGCTCGAGGCGGTTAACGAGCGCCTACAAGCTCAAATAACAGAGCTTCGAAAAGAGATCGAGGAGATGCGGAATGAGCTCCGGCAGGCTAGGCCCGCTCCCCCTCCGCCAGCATCTTCACAAGAGGAAACTGAACGGGACATAATGGTCAAGGTGGGGACCATGGTGAACGCTCGGCTGGAAGCCTTAGAGGATAGGCTTCTTCCATCGAAGGTTGTGCGGCCGCCACTTGCTGCGGAAAAGAAGAACCAGGCGGTAGCGGCCACTAAACATGCAGCCAAAAGCAGGCAGGATGCACCGCCCGCCTCAACCCCGGCAGACCAAAGCCTCGTTGGTCCTAGCGGGTCGAGCACGGCGAAGCCTAAAGGGCCCCCTCCGGCTTCCGAAACCGGCAAGAATGGAAAAAGAAAAAAGGCCAATAAGGGCAAGAAAAAAGCTACAGCGGCTCAACCCGTGGAACTACCGCACGAGCCCCGCCCGCTGCCACCCGCGCCGGCGTCCATGAAAGAAACTTGGACCGACGTCGTCGGAAAGGGTAAACGAAAAACTTCCGCGCAGGGAAAAGTGCCTCAGCCCAAGGCCAAACAGACCCGAAAACTACGGGTACCACGTTCAGCCGCTGTCGTGCTGACGGTGATACCAGGAGAGGGTCAGCCCACCTATGGGGATATTATAAAGGAGGCGCGATCGAAGATTGACCTCAAAGCTCTGCAGATCGAGGGAGTCCGGTTTAAACGGGCGATCACCGGAGCGACCATCATCGAGGTGCCCGGGGCAACAGGTGGCGAGAAAGCGGATGCTCTTGCAAACAAACTGAGGGAAACGCTAAGCAGCAGCGTCGTACAGGTCTCGAGACCCACGAAATGCGCGGAAATGCGGATCTCGGGCCTGGACGACTCAGTTACACCTGAAGACGTCAAGGACGCAATCTTGAAAGCTAGTGGGTGCCCTGTTGAGTTGGTTAAGTGCGGCGAAATTCGTCAAGGCTTTTCAGGACTCGGTACTGTATGGGTCCGCTGTCCAGTTATGGCAGCCAAAAAACTGTCCGACAGCGGGCGTTTACTCGTAGGATGGGTCTCAGCACGAGTACAACTGCTGGAAGCCAAACCTATGCGCTGCTTCCGGTGCCTCGAGGTGGGGCATGTCCGTGCGCAGTGCCGAGCACAGGAGGACCGTAGTGACTCATGCTATCGATGTGGTCAGCCCGGCCACAAGGCGGCCACGTGCACTGCCACGCCGCACTGCGCGGTATGTGCAGCGGCCAAAAAACCGGCAGGACACGCCGTAGGGAGCAAATTGTGCATCGCTCCCAAAAAGAACGGGAAGTTCAGCAAGGGCCCCCGAGATGCCCTGCCAGACGCCCACCAGCCCGCCAATGTGGCAGCTGAGGCCGAGGTGTCAATAGAAATGGAGGTATTATAATGGCACTTTCATTCCTACAGGCGAACCTCAACCACTGCGCTAGGGCTCAGGACCTCCTGTTCCAAAGCATGGCGGAGTGGCTGACACACGTGGCTATTGTTTCCGAGCCCTACTTTATCCCCCAAAGGAACAATTGGGCTGGGGACCACGACGGCTTGGTAGCGATAGTCACACAAACGGCAGCTGGCTCTCCACCGTTCACGAGGGTGGAGAAAGGACGAGGCTTCGTAGCTGTTGTCATTGGAGGCACCCTGGTGGTTGGTGTTTATTTTTCGCCTAACAGGACCCTGGCTGAATTTGAGTCTTTCCTAACGGACCTGGGATCGCTTATTACGCGAAGCCACGCAAACTCCGTGCTCGTTGCTGGGGATCTCAACGCCAAATCCGTGGCTTGGGGATCCCCCTCAACGGACGTGCGTGGGCGCGAACTGGAGGAGTGGGCCATCACAACGGGCCTAGCCGTGGTTAACACAGGGTCGGTAAACACGTGCGTGCGGCAACAGGGTGGCTCCATTGTGGACGTGACGTTCGCCAATGCCGCCCTGGCGCGCCGTGTACAGGGCTGGGAAGTGCTCGAGGGCGTGGAGACGTTATCCGATCACCTGTACATCCGGTACAGCGTCTGCACGCCATCGGATAATACAAGTGGCTCCATTAACGAGGTCGGGAGGAATGGGGAAGGCACCGAATGTCTTGCGGTGTTCCACAGGGGTCGGTCTTGGGCCCACTTCTGTGGAACATCGGGTACGATTGGGTCCTGCGCGGCGCAAATCTTCCAGGCGTCTATTTGACCTGCTATGCAGATGACACGCTGGTGACAGTGCGCGGGAAAACGCACCGTCATGCCGGTATTTTGGCTACAGCAGGCGTAGCGCACGTGGTCGATCGCATCCGACTATTGGGGCTAAAGGTAGCGCTCCAAAAATCGGAAGCGATATGCTTCCACGGTCCTCGGAATGCACCACCGCCGGATGCGCACATTGTGGTGGGCGGAACCAGGATCAAAATCGAGTCCACCATGAGGTACCTGGGCCTAACTCTCAACAGCCGGTGGAGCTTCCTTGCCCACTTTAAGGACCTGGTGCCCAAGCTGATGAAAGCCGCTGGCGCTCTGGGGCGTATACTCCCAAACACGGGGGGGCCCAAAGCGTCGTGTAGGCTGCTTTATATGGGGGTCCTAAGATCTATGGCCCTCTATGGAGCCCCCGTATGGGCGGACACCCTGCAGCGTCAGGAAATCACCCTGCTGCGAAGACCACAACGGGTGATGGCCACTAGAATGATACGCGGATATCGCACAATATCATATGAGGCGGCATGCGTGCTGGCTGGGTCGCTTCCCTGGGACCTGGACGCGAAGGCCCTTGCAGCGGTTTATCGCTGGCGCAAGGAGGCGCACGGTCGTGGTGACTCACCAGCACCGAGTGAGGTGGAAGGACGCAGAGAAGCTGCACGCATCGGGATGGTGGCAATATGGAGGGAGAGGCTGGCACAACCTAGTGCGGGCCTCAAGACCATCCAGGCAGTTCGCCCAATGCTCGAGCAGTGGTTGGACCGGCACCATGGCGCAATGACCTTCCGGCTGACGCAGATACTCTCGGATCACGGGTGTTTCGGGAAGTATCTGCGTCGCATAGGCCGAGAGCCGACGGCAGAGTGCCACCACTGTGGCAACTGCCCGGAAGAGACGGCCCAGCATACGCTGGAGGTGTGCCCAGCCTGGGAGGAAGAACGCCGGACATTGTGCGCCGCAATAGGCCATGACCTCTCGCTGCCCACCGTTGTCCGCAGAATGGTTGAAGGCAAGAGGGCATGGAAAGCGGTCCTTGCCTTCTGCGAGACAGTGGTAGAGAAGAAAGAGGCGGCCGAGAGACAGAGGGAGGAAACTTCCGTCGATCCTGGTCGCCGACGGCGAAACGGGCGGAGGCGGCGAGCCTACGATCGCCACCTGCCCCCTTAACAGTGGCCAGGGCCGGCAGACTTGGGGAAGTGTGTCGGCCGTAACAAACTGACCCGTGATGGTGTTGCGCGTGCTCAGCGAGCAACTCAGTCATTGTCGGTGGAAGAGGTGTGGCACCTCACCCTCCTGTCACAGAGCTTGTGGCCTCCCACCAGGCCAATCACCGCCGGGTCGCGGAAGAGTGCTTCGGCGTGCCCGTAACCCGGCAATATGGTGACGAGTGGGAACACCGTGGGGTTTTAGACGGTAGTCCGGGCGGTTCCCGGGAGCCCGTCATACCCGCCCAGGCTTCCCCGGCCGGGCGGGATGCGTAAAGGCATTTCCCCACGTAAAAAAAAAAAAAAAAAAAAAAGGTTAGGTTAGGTTGGGGTGCGTGGGGGGTGCGTGGGCTGGTAGACCTCCTTGTGGTGCACCCTGGGAGGGGGGAGATAGCCGCTCAGTTGCGCGTTCGCTGTCTTCCCTCTGCTAACTACCAGTCACAGTCGTGGAGATGCAGTCGAGTACACTCCTGCGTGGGCTTTAGTGCCGTGTTCGGTGTTGGCCGCTCCCAGCATGCCTCAGCTCATCTGAGGTGGCAAGGGATGCGGCCGTCTTTGCCCGTGGGCAGTGGTGGCGGTGCGGACGCACCTTTCACCTTTGGGGCCCTTTGTCGAGGGCCAGTGGCCGTCTTCGGGCGGCGTGGGATGGCGGGCCTGCAAGGCTCGCGGCGCGGCGGGTCTGGCGGTCGCCCTCGTGCGACTGCTGGTTGAGTTTCGGCTCCCCGTCGGGCAACCCGTAACCCGCATTGAGCGGACCGGGGGCGCTGCTCATTGAGAGTAGCGCCGCGTGGAAGAAAACCACTATAATAAATTACCCCAATCCCAAGGTGAGCGGATCGTGCCGATGGGATGCGTGGCTGGAGGGAGTCCAGTCCCGAGCGTGCGGGGGAGCTCACCCCCGAAAAAAGAGACGACGATGTGGAGGCATCGTGGCTACAAACATAAGTACAAGCGGTTTTGATTATCTCCGGGCGGGTAACCAACCCCGTCCATCCGCTTCGGCGGGTGGCTGCCCCGTCGTATACGGAGGGGGCAAAAACCGCTTCGTAGGCCGGCCAGATGCCGGTCTCCGTGAACACGACCTTGGCTATGTCATACCGGACTCTGAAAATAGAACGATATTGAGGCTCAGGGGCGGCGTTGGGGCTGATGGAGGCGGACCCAACCCAGCCCAAACAAAAGGCAGTGATGAGAAAGCGACGGAGAAGGGCGCCCCTAAAGCGCAAACCCGCAGTCCTACAGAGAGGCAAGAGGCTTTCCGACCCCGCGTCACCCTCGCACGTTCGCCAGTGCAAGGGGAGGTCAGTAGCCCGCGGATTGATTTGAACGCGGCCACAATCCAGATCGCACCGAGGAAAAGCACCGACGGTCCAGCGCGCGACAGCTCTGGCCGCTTCTTGCCGCGAGTGCGGGGCAAGGAGCACTCTATGGAGGAAGCCTCGCGGTTGGTCCAACTGGCGGCCGTGAGTGCGGAGCCGGAAGCCCCAATGGAGAGGTGCGTGCTGGCGCTGGAAATGGAGAGTGGGCGCGAAGCCCGTTCAGAGAAAATACCCCGGGTGGTTTTGACCCGCGTGGACGAGGGCAGTGTGCCTCTTGGGGACCCGGCGCAGGATGCGGACGAGCCTGGGTCCACAGAGCGACCCGCCTCGCCTGTCGGAGCTGACATGGTGGGGCAGCGGCCATCCTCCGCCGACGAGGCTGCAGCTGGCGCTGCTGCTACTGCTACTGCTAATGCTCCGCAGAAGAGAACGAGAGTCAGGGTCAGGGGGCTGGCGCGCCCAAGCTTGACCCCGTTCAAGTTGAAAAACCCGATGAGGTTGCAGGAGTCGCAAAAATCCCGAACGCCAACACCGACGAGCAGCAGGATGGAGTCCGAGTCGGACGACAGCGCCAGCTTGCTCACTGCACAGTCGCGCTCGCCGTCGCCGCTGGGGCGCTTCTGGCAATCCGAAGGCAAGCGAATAAAGCTTTCGCTAGCGGGATCCGGTGACGAAGATCTAGAAGAAGAGGAACGAGAAATGGAGAGGCCAGCGTCTCCCTCGATCCAAGGCGCCGCACCGCGAAACAAGGCGGATTATATAAGCAAAGCGGCCGCGCAGGCGCAGTACAACGCCGAGCTGCGCGAGACACTAAAATTGAGGGCGGAGGATGAGGTGAGTAAAATGTCCATCCGAACCCGTCACTCCTTGTGCGACGGAGCCACCTTCCGGCTGTCAGAGATGTCAGGAGACGATGCGGAGGCGGTACCTGCTGCCGTGCTCCGAAAACAAGCCATGGATAGCGTTGCCGTCATCGAAATGGTGGAGAAGACATCTGGCAACCTCAAAGGCGGCCACCGACGCAAGATGAAGGACGCTTGCATCGCAATAAAAGATGCTTTCGGTGTCCTGGAGAAGCGCACGCCTTCGGATGAGGTCAGGCACCTGGAGGCATCCAATGCACGGTTGCAAGCAGAGCTGGACGAAGTGAAGGAGAAGCTGGCCCGCCTTGAGGCACAAATTAGGACGGCGCCCAGGGCACCCTCCCAAGATGAGGCTCAGCCAATCGAACCGCTTTCCGCGGTGCATGTAGAGCCACCTTCGGACCGAGCAACAATCGTTGCTATGATGAATGCCCGGTTCGAAGCACTCGAGGTGGAAGGACGGTTGCTGCCCTCTAAGAGCTTGCGACCCCAATTGGCGGCTGAGAAAAAGACGACGTCTGGTGATAAGCAACCCACAGTGTTGCCCAAAAAGCCGTCAGCAGCAGCACCAGTTGCCAGCAAGGCACCTCCCGCGGCCACAGGTACCCAGTCAGGAGACGGGAGACGCGGGAAGAAAAAGAAAAAGAAGAAGAAAGCGAACTCCGAGTCTGCTACCAAAGCCAAAACCCCGGAAACTAGGGAGCCGCGACCACTGCCGCCAGCGCCTCAAAGCATGAACCAGCAGTGGAATCGAGTTGCTGGCTCAGGGGCAAACGGTGGAACCACCGCACAACCCGCTGCGCAGTCGCAACCTAAGAGGGCAAGGCCCAAATCGGGTGGGCGTAAGCTCCGCCCGCCACGGTCTGCAGCAGTGGTATTGACGCTGCTGCCTGAGGCGGAAGCTGAAGGGGTAACATACGCGAAAATGCTCGCCGAGGCCAAGGAGAAGGTCAAGCTCACCGACCTTGGCATTTCGAACCTACGTTTCCGGCGAGCAGTCACAGGTGCACGGGTCCTGGAGCTGCCGGGAGACACTAGTGGCGAGAAGGCCGACAAGCTGGCAAAGGAGCTGGCCGGAAAGCTTGGGAAGGGAGTTCGGGTCTCCAGGCCGACGAAATGCGCGGAGTTGCGCTTGTCCAACCTGGATGACTCCGTGACTCCCGCGGAGGTGGTTGCTGCCGTCGTTCGAGCTAGCGGCTGTACCGAGGACCAGGTCAAAACCGGCAATATCCGTCCGGATCACACCGGCCTCGGCACGCTCTGGGTGCGCTGCCCAGTAGCAGCGGTGAAAAAGGTGGCCGAAGGTGGTCGTTTCCTGGTGGGGTGGTCCTCGGCGCAAGTCAAAATCCTTGAGCCGAGGACAATGCGATGCTACCGGTGTCTGGAGAGCGGGCATGTCAGGGCACACTGCCAGGCGCAGACAGACCGCAGTGAGCTTTGTTACCGTTGCGGCCAGCCTGGTCACAAGTCGGCACAGTGCACGGCCGCGCCTCACTGCGTGCTGTGTAAAACGGCGAGCAAACCAGCAAATCATGTGCTGGGCTCAAAACTGTGCTCCGCACCGCGCCCGAGGAGAGCAAAGAACGTTAGCGATGGCCCCCGGGTCTCCTCGCAGCGTTCCCAGCCAGCCTCAACTACACCCGAGGCTCGCAGCGAGATGGTGGAGGACATGGCCGTAGAATAATGGCCACTCGCTTTCTCCAGGCGAATATCAACCATTCCGCCAGGGCCCAGGACCTGCTAACTCAAAGCCTGGCGGAGTGGCTGATTGGAGTGGCTATTGTCGCCGAGCCCTATTCCGTGCCTCCCAGGGACAACTGGGTCGGAGACCTGGACGGCCTAGTGGCCATTATTACCGGTTCATCCGTTGGCTCCTCGCCGCCGCTAAGAGTGGAAAGAGGCCGCGGATACGTCGCAGCGTGGATTGGTGACACGATGGTGGTAGGGGCGTACTTCTCGCCGAACCGATGCCTCGCCGATTTCGAGCAGTTTTTGGGGGAAATCGGCACCATGATCGGCAGGAGTCGTCCGGGCATGGTACTCGTGGCCGGGGATCTCAATGCCAAATGCACGGCGTGGGGATCCCCGGCTACGGACGCCCGCGGAGCGGAGCTGGAAGAGTGGGCAGTCGCCACTGGACTGGTTGTCCTCAACCAAGGCTCGACCAACACTTGCGTGCGGCAACAGGGCGGTTCCATTGTGGACGTCACGTTCGCCAACGCCGCCCTGGCGCGCCTTGTTCGAGGCTGGGAGGTGCTGGAAGAAGTGGAGACATTATCGGACCACCGATATATTCGGTTCGAAACCTCCACTCTTCCGGCCGTTCCGAACGGCCTGAGTCGACCCTTGGAAGGGGATGGCCCGCGCTGGGCTCTCAAACGCCTGGATCGGGACATGTTGGTGGAGGCAGCCTTGGTGCAGGCATGGCTGCCAGAGTCTGACGGTCCGGTGGATGTCAACGCGGAGGCAGAGAGGCTAGGGAGTGCCATGGTGCAGGTGTGCGACGCAGCCATGCCGCGGGTCGGCCCGGTTCCCCCTAGGCGCAGAGTGTACTGGTGGTCCGAAGAACTCACGCAGCTACGCGAGTCCTGCGTTGCTGCGAGACGCGAGTACACTCGCAGCCGGAGGCGGCGAATACGGGACGTGCCAAGGGAGGAGCGCCTATATGCCGCATACTCGGAGGCCGTCAAGCTGCTGCAGGGGGCAATCGGCAGGGCGAAGGACCTAGCCGAGAAGGAGATGCTGGAGACTCTTAACAGCGACCCGTGGGGAAGGCCGTATAAGATGGTGAGGCGCAAGCTTCGCCCCTGGGCCACTCACGCATAGTCTCCAGCCACAGCTCCTCGAACAGGTGGTCGATGGCCTGTTCCCGACCAGAGAGGCACACACACCTCCACAAATGCTACCCCCTAGGGGGAGGGTGGCTGACCTAAGCGAGGCGCCGGAGGTAACGGAGGGTGAACTGGGGGCAGCGGTGCTACGGCTTCGAGCCAAAAATACTGCCCCCGGCCTCGACGGAGTTCCCGGACGGGCCTGGGTTCTGGCCCTGGGCCCACTAAAGGCGCGCCTGAGGGCACTATTCAGTGCATGCCTTGCGCAGGGACAGTTCCCTCGAGCATGGAAGGCGGGTAAACTGGTCCTACTGCGCAAGGAGGGGCGACCGGCAGACTCGCCTTCGGCCTATAGGCCGATTGTGTTGCTGGACGAGGCCAGCAAATTGTTCGAGCGAGTGGTGGCTGCCCGTCTCAACCGGCACATGGAGGGAGTGGGCCCGGACCTTAGTGACCACCAGTTTGGATTTCGCCGGGGCAGGTCCACCATCGACGCCATTGCGCGCGTGAGGGCCCTGGCGGATAGAGCAGTGTCGCGGGGAGAGGTGGTTTTGGCGGTGTCTCTTGACATCGCCAACGCGTTTAACTCCCTGCCCTGGGCCTGCATCACGGTGGCACTGAGGCGCCACGCGGTACCCGAGTACCTGCGGAAGACGGTTGAGGATTATCTCACCGATAGAGCCGTCAGGTATCCTACGCGTGAAGAGTGGCAGGAGAAGCGGCTGTCGTGCGGTGTTCCACAGGGGTCAGTTCTTGGCCCACTTCTGTGGAACATCGGGTACGACTGGGTGCTGAGGGGGGGCAGCCTGCCAGGGGTCAAGGTGGTCTGCTACGCTGACGACACCCTGGTGACAGCCCGTGGAAGCACCTTTAGAGAGGCGGCGGTTCGGGCCACGGCAGGCGTGGCAACGGTGGTAGCCCGAATCAGGAGGTTGGGGCTCGAGGTGGCCCTGAATAAATCAGAGGCCCTTTGTTTTCATGGGCCCCGAAAGGCTCCTCCTGCGGGTTCCAACCTGGTGGTGGGGGGAGCGGAAATAGCTGTCAAGTCGACAATGCGGTACCTAGGCATTGTCCTTGACAGCCGCTGGACGTTTAAGGAGCACTTTAGGGGCCTTGCTCCCAAACTAATCGGGGCGGCGTCGGCGCTTAGTCGGCTGCTACCTAATGTGGGCGGGCCGAACGCGAGCTGCCGGAGACTTTACGCAGGAGTAGTGCGGTCGATGGCTCTGTACGGGGCGCCCATCTGGGCCGGATCCCTGACTGCTCAGAACCAAGCCCAACTGCGAAGGCCGCAGCGGGTTATGGCGGTCAGGATGGCGAGGGCATACCGCACCGTGTCCCACGAGGCGGCTTGCGTACTGGCGGGGACCCCACCCTGGGACCTCGACGCTTTGGTTCTGGCTGATGTCTATTGGCGTGTCACTGAAGCGCGGGCCAGGGGGGGCCAACCACTTTTGGAGGAAATCAGGCGGTGGAGGCTCGACTCCCGCGTTATCCTCATCCAGAAGTGGAAGGAAAGGCTGGAGGTACCAAATGCTGGCCACTGGACCATCGGAGCGATCCGGCCTGTCCTGGAGAGATGGGTCGGAAGAAATGGGGGTTTTCTCTCCTTCCACCTTGCGCAGATCATATCGGGGCACGGCTGCTTCGGCAAATATCTGTGCAGGGTGGCGGGACGGGAACCGACGGCGGAATGCCATGCGTGCGGTGAAGCCGAAGACACGGCGCATCATACGCTGGCGGTATGCCCAGCATGGGCTGAGCAGCGGGCCGTGCTTGGGGCCGTGGTGGGGCACGACCTCTCCCTGCCCGCCGTGGTAGAAGCCATGGTCGGTAGTGACAGGTCGTGGAAGGCGATGGCCTCCCTCTGCGAGGACGTGATGGCGCAGAAGGAGGCGGCGGAGCGTGGAAGAGAGGATGATCCAGCCTCCCAACCCATGCGCCGCAAACGTGTGGGGCGACGGCGGTTGGCCTACGACCGCCGACTTCCCCCTTAAGGGTACCTGTGGGCGGCAGGCACGGGGACGTCTGTCGCCTACATAAAGGTCCCCGAGTGGCAGGCTTGCCCATTACCGGCGTGCCCCTGGAGAGGAAGTGGGAAGCACGTAAAACTTCCCTGAGATGAGTCCAAAGTTTTGGATGGCTGCTGGCGAGGTTGCGGAAGTGTGCCTAGGGCGTTCCCGTGGCCTCGCCCTATAGCATGGAGGCGGCACATAGAGGGGTTTTTAGTGGGTACACCATAGGCCTCATTAGCCGACATGGGAGTCCCACATAACCATCAGGGCCCGTCCCCGCGCCCTGGTGGTATGCGTAACGCATTTTCCCCTCTTAAAAAAAAAAAAAAAAAAAAAAGGTTGGGGTGCGTGGGCTGGTAGACCTCCTTGTGGTGCACCCTGGGAGGGGGGAGATAGCCGCTCAGTTGCGCGTTCGCTGTCTTCCCTCTGCCAACTACCAGTCACAGTCGTGGAGATGCAGTCGAGTACACTCCTGCGTGGGCTTTAGTGCCGTGTTCGGTGTTGGCCGCTCCCAGCATGCCTCAGCTCATCTGAGGTGGCAAGGGATGCGGCCGTCTTTGCCCGTGGGCAGTGGTGGCGGTGCGGACGCACCTTTCACCTTTGGGGCCCTTTGTCGAGGGCCGTCTTCGGGCGGCGTGGGATGGCGGGCCTGCAAGGCTCGCGGCGCGGCGGGTCTGGCGGTCGCCCTCGTGCGACTGCTGGTTGAGTTTCGGCTCCCCGTCGGGCAACCCGTAACCCGCATTGAGCGGACCGGGGGCGCTGCTCATTGAGAGTAGCGCCGCGTGGAAGAAAACCACTATAATAAATTACCCCAATCCCAAGGTGAGCGGATCGTGCCGATGGGATGCGTGGCTGGAGGGAGTCCAGTCCCGAGCGTGCGGGGGAGCTCACCCCCGAAAAAAGAGACGACGATGTGGAGTCATTGTGGTAATCATCATGAGTAAAAGCAGTTTCGATTATCTCCGGGCGGGTAACCAATCCCGTCCATTCGCCCTGGCGGATGGCTGCCCCGTCGTATACGGAGGGGGCAAAAACTGCTTCGTAGGCCGGCCAGATGCCGGCCTCCGTGAACACGACCTTGGCTACGTCACACCGGACTTTGATCAAAATAGAATACTGAGGCTGAGAGGCGGCGTTGGGGCTGATGGAGGCGAACCCAACCCAACAAAAGGCGCTGCTGAAAAAGCGGCGGAGAAGGACTCTTCTATGGCGCGCATTTATAGCCCCACAGAAAAGAAAGAGGCTTTCCACCCCCGCCTCACCCTTGCACGCTCGCCAGTGCAAGGGGAGGGTGGTAGCCCTCGTATTGACCTGAACGCGGCCGCAATCCAGATCGCGCCCAGGACAAGCACAGAAGGCATACCGCGCGACGGTTCTGGCCGCTTTTTGCCAAGAGGGCGGGGCAAGGAGCGCCCCGAGGAGGAGGTCCCAAGGTCTCTCCAACAGATAGCCTTTTTTGCGGAACGGGGGGATGCCCCAGACGCGCACGCGCTGGTGCCTTTGCGGAAGGGTGGGCAAGAGACCCGTTTCGAGAGGGTTGCCCGAGTGGTGCTGACCCGGTTGGACGAGGGAACCGCGAATCCCGGAAACCGGAATGAAGGCACGGACGGGACCACGCACACAGTGCGACCCGTCTCGCCCGCCGGTGTCGGTGTTAGCCCGGAGGTACAGGGGCTGTCTCCTGGTGACGGGGTAACTGCTCCGATGTCTTTAGATGTGTCAACCAGGGGTGGGAGGCGAGCACGCAAGTATATGCTCACTCCATTTAAATTTGGAGACCCAGAGGAGGTGCGTGAGTCGTCCGTCGACTCCTCAATGCCCCGGTCAGACGCGGAGGACCCGCCAGGGCTGGCGGTGACGGGCATGTCTGAGCAGAAGGAGAAGGGTTTCCAATCTCCCGGTGCGCGTGCCCAGCCACTGAGCAAAAAGCTCTGGCAGGCGCCCCGGAAGAGGCCCCGCCTCCAAGAAAACGACAGCGACTCCAGCCAATCCACAGCAAGTGGTAGCTCACTTCCGGTGATGAGAGGGAAGGGCCGCTCACCTGCTGACATCGCAAAGGCCAAAGAGGAAAGGGAGGCCTTACGCTTACGGGCGGAGGCCGAACTTGCAGACCGGGTGGCGTTGGTGGCCGCAGCCAGAAAGAATCGCAGAATGCGGTATGAATCCACGGCCAGCGATACGGCTGACAAATCGGCGCAAGAACTGGTGGCCCAGGTGCTGAACGACGTGGACATTATATACAGGGTTGCAAAGACGTCCGGAAACCTGAAAGGTACACACGTGCGAGACCTAAAAGACGCGGCGTTCTCGATCAAGAGGTCCGTCGAAGATTTTAGTGTTCGCAGTATCTCGGAGGAGACTAGGCGGTTACAGGCGCAGAATGATCGCCTTAAGGCCGAAATGGCCAGTCTTCGTGAGGAGATGGCCCAATTAAAAAGTGACATGGAGAGGTCGCGGAACCCGGGCAGTCAGGCCCTCTCCCAGCCGACGCTGAACGGGGGGCCGTCCCTCGACCGGCCTATCAATCACGACGACCTGCAAGAGTTCTCTCGCGCCATGATGGCTACTCTTGGAACCATGATGGACGCCAAGCTGAACGAGAGACTCCCCTTGCACCCTACTACGAGGCCTCAACTGAAGGCAGACATAAGGCGCCAAACGGCTCTTGATTCCGCCAACGCAACGGAGGTTCCAACGCCCGAACCCCTGCGGGCAACTGAGCGTAATGTCGCAGCAAAATCAACCAAGGCGACTACCCAGACGGAGCCAAAATCCACCTCTGCACCAGCACCGAGATCACGGCTGAAGGTTATAGTGGCAACAGACCCTACGGGGCCAAGAACTGTCCACCCCAACACTGGGAAAGCAAGGAAACAGAACCGGAGGAAAAAGAAGCAAACTCTGGCCGCTATTGAGGCCTCCGCTTCCAGAACATCCGAAGGCTCTGAAGCATCGCGTCCGCTTCCACCGGCCCCCAAGTCCACGAAAGGCTCGTGGAACGTTGCGGCTGGCAATGGGGCAAAAAGTAAAAACGCAGCGAAAGGCACTCTGCCAGCACGCTCCGAGGCCCGCAAGCTCCGTCCTCCGAGGTCAGCGGCCATTGTGCTGACCCTCAAACCAGAGGCAGAGCAACGGGGCGTGACCTATGCCCAAGTTATAGCGGAGGCCAGAAGCAGAGTTAAGTTGGCGGAGCTAGGTATTGAGGGAATACGTTTCAAGACGGCAGCCACAGGCGCGCGCGTCCTGGAGTTACCAGGAGCGACCAGCGGTGATAAGGCCGATTCCCTCGCAAAAACCCTGAGAGAGGTGTTAGGAGATGACGTCGTCCGGGTCGACAGGCCCACTAAGACTGCTGATATGCGGCTGTCGGGCTTGGATGACTCGGTTGACGTCAATGACGTTATCGCCGCCGTGGTGGAGGCGGCAGAGTGCCAAGCGCCGTCCGTCAAATGCGGTGAGATCCGCCGAGACACAAAGGGCCTCGGTTCAGCCATGATAACATGCCCGGTGGCGGCGGCTAAGAAAATTTGCGGGTCCGGCCGTCTCAAGGTGGGATGGGTAATGGCACAAGTTAAGCTGCTGCCCCCTAGACCGATGCGGTGTTACCGGTGCCTTGAATTGGGGCATGTTAGGGCGCTATGCAACGCAGATGTCGACCGTAGTGATATATGTTACCGCTGCGGACAGTCCGGTCACAAAGCTGGCCAGTGTACAGCCGAACCGCACTGCGTTTTGTGCGCAGCGGCAGGCAAAGCGGCAAACCACCGGACGGGTAACAAGGCTTGCGACCCACCGAAGATGGGAAAAAGGAAGAAGAAGGCTGGTGATGGCCCTAGAGCCCCCTCACCACCTACTTGTCCCCCTGCCCCCGTAGAGGCTGGCGACGAGGCGGCACCAATGGACGCTAACCAGTAATGGCCCTGAGAATGTTACAGGCAAACATCAATCACTGCGCTAGGGCTCAGGACCTTTTATGTCAGAGCATGGCGCAGTGGTTGATCCATATTGCGATTGTAGCGGAGCCATATTCAATTCCGTCGAGGGATAATTGGGTCGGAGACAATAATGGACTCGTGGCGCTTGTCTCCCACACCGCTACCGGAGCCCCACCCTTTGAAAGGGTGCATCGCGGTCAAGGGTATGTGGCGGCGGTCGTGGGCGACATCACAATAATCGGCGTTTATTTCTCTCCGAACCGGACCCTAGCGGAATTTGAACAGTTCCTAGTGGAAATTGGTTCCCTGATTGGCAGAAGCCACACGCACAAGGTTTTAGTTGCTGGAGATCTGAATGCAAAGTCAGTAGAGTGGGGATCTCCAGCGACTGATACGCGTGGTAACGAGCTCTTGGAGTGGGTGATCTCCTCCGGCTTGGTCATACAGAACAGAGGAACGGCTGACACTTGCGTGCGGTGGCAGGGCGGCTCCATTGTGGATGTCACGTTCACGGATGCTGCCCTGGCGCGTCGTGTCCAGGGTTGGCGGGTCCTGGTGGGCGTGGAGACACTTTCGGATCATAGATATATTCGATTTGATGTCTCTACGTCCGCAGATACCCTGACTAGCCCAAGCCGGAGTCATTCCAACGGCCCGCGATGGGTGCTGAGTAAAATGGATAGGGAGCTATTTAAAGAAGCAGCCATCGTTGAGGCGTGGCAGGCCGACTCAAGGGAGCCGATCGCGGAGGCAGAGGCAGGTGCCGGATGGTTCCGGGATACTATGTCGCGAATATGCGACGCGGCGATGCCCCGGTCCAAGCGTCTACCTCCGCGACGCCGTGTATACTGGTGGACAGAAGAGCTCTCACACTTACGAGAACTATGTGTCGCTGCGAGACGCCGGTACACGCATTACCGCCGGCGAAGGGTGCGAAACCATGCAGAGGAGACCTCACTATACGAAGCCTATAATGCGGCCAAGAAGGAGCTATCGGTGGCCATTAGTCAGGCTATCGAGTTGTCCAGGGAGAGGTTGCTGGAGACTCTGAATAGCGATCCGTGGGGGAGGCCATACAAAATGGTGCGGGCCAAACTCCGCCCTTGGGCTCCCCCGGTCACGGAAAGTCTCCACCCGCAGCTCCTGGACCGGGTTGTGTCCACACTATTTCCTGACCGAGGAGGGCACCAGCCGCCACCGATGGCGCCCCTGGCGGCTGAGGAAGATGAGGGAGAGGTGCCGTCTGTGTCAGAAGGGGAGTTGGGAGCTGCCGTCCTGCGCTTGAAAGCGAAAAATACGGCCCCCGGACCGGACGGTATCCCGGGTCGCGCACTGGCGCTGGCTATGGATGCCCTAGAGCCTAAGCTCCGAGACCTGTTCTCAATGTGCATGGAACAGGCTCGCTTTCCACGCGAGTGGAAGACGGGCCGCCTCGTGCTCCTAAAAAAGGATGGGCGCCCGGCCGATTCGCCGTCAGCATACCGGCCAATTGTTTTGCTTGGCGAGGTGGGCAAACTATTTGAGCGCATAGTAGCTGCCCGGCTCGTCAGGCATATGAGAGAGGTTGGCCCCGACTTAGCCGATAACCAGTTCGGCTTCCGCAGTGGTCGCTCCACAGTGGATGCGATCCTGCGGGTCAAAGACCTGACAGAAGAGGCGGTGGCCCGGGGCGAAACGGTATTGGCGGTGTCTCTCGACATCGCCAACGCGTTTAACACCTTGCCCTGGGCGACTATCAAGGAGGCGCTTCTTTACCACGGGGTGCCCAGGTATCTGCGGCGGGTGGTCGAGGCTTACCTCTCTGAGAGAATTGTGTCCTTCCCCGGTCGGCATGTATGGGGACAGAAGGAGATGATGTGCGGTGTTCCACAGGGGTCGGTCCTCGGCCCACTCCTGTGGAACATTGGATACGACTGGGTACTGCGCGGAGCGAACCTGCGTGGAGTACACGTCGTCTGCTACGCCGACGACACTCTGGTCACCGCTCGGGGGGTTAATTTCCGGGAATCAGCTGCCCTGGCGACGGCTGCGGTGGCCCATGTGGTTGGTCGAATTCGGCGAATCGGCTTAGAGGTCGCTCTGAGCAAGTCCGAGGCGATCTCCTTCCACGGACCACGGAAAGCGCCTCCTGCCGGTGCTCATATTGTGGTCGGAGGAGAGTCCATCAGCGTCGGGTCGACGATGCGATACCTTGGCGTTGTCCTCGACAGCAGGTGGACTTTTCAGGCACATTTCGAGCGACTCTCTCCAAAATTACTGGGTGCAGCCGCAGCTCTCGGGCGTATACTCCCAAACAAGGGAGGGCCCAAGGCCTCTTGCCGGCGGCTGTACCTTGGAGTGGTGCGCTCTATGGCCATGTACGGGGCACCCGTGTGGGCCGACGCCCTGAACCGCCGGACCTCTGCCCTGCTGCAAAGATCGCAGCGAGCAATGGCTATCAGGGCTATTCGGGCATACCGCACGGTCTCCACCGAAGCGGCGTGTGTGCTGGCCGGCTCACTACCCTGGGACCTCGAAGCCAAAACCCTCGCAGCCGTGTATTTTTGGCGCGAGGAGGCACGTTCCCGAGACCAGTGGCCGGCACCTAGGGAGCTGGAGGCGAAGCGTGAGGAAGCTCGCCTCCTGGCCATCGAGACGTGGAAGGAGCGGCTGGCAACACCATCTGCTGGCCTCCGGACGATTGAGGCGGTGCGGCCTGTACTGTCGCAGTGGTTGGACCGCAGTCACGGGGAACTCACATTCCGGCTGACGCAGGTACTCACGGGGCATGGCTGTTTCGGACGGTACCTGTGTCGTATAGCCGGAAGAGAACCAACCATGGAGTGCCATGACTGCGGTGAGATGGAGAACACAGCTCAACATACCCTGGAGCTGTGTCCAGCTTGGGCGGACCAGAGGGCCGAACTGGTCACAGTTGTTGGGAACAATCTGTCGCTGTCGGCCGTGGTAAAATCCATGGTCGACAGTGACAGATCTTGGAAGGCAATGCTCTCCTTCTGTGAGGATGTGGTGGCACAGAAGGAGAAAGCGGAACGGGCTAGAGAGGATGCGGCAGAAGCACCTCAGCAACGCCGCCGGAGAGTCGGTCGCAGAAGGCTGGCGCACGACCGCCGACTGCCGCCGTAAAAGGGATCCCCAGACGATGAACACGGGGCCGTTCGTCGTCTGATGGAGTGGGGTCCCCGGGTTGGATGGTGTGCCAAGTGTTCCGGGCACACCACCTCTGATGGTAGGGAGACAGAGAAGTCCCCCAGTGTTGGGTCCGATAACGGACAACCACCGGCTGAGACGCGGAAGAATCATAGTTCCCGTATCTCAGCCTATGGGTGGAAGAGGAACACCCGGGGGTTTTTAGTCAGTAGAAGTCTGACATAACCACCGCCCCTCCCCGTAGCGCGGTGGTATCCATGAGGATTTTCCCCCGGAAAAAAAAAAAAAAAAAAAAAAAAAAAAAAAAAAAAAAAGGTTAGGTTAGGTTGCGGTCGATGTGGAAACAATGGCAAAGGCAGGAGGAAAGGAAAGGGGAAGGGCAAGAGCACTCCTGCCTCAACAGAAGAGACTTGCCAAGACACGACAGCCTCACACTCGCAACACACGCCCTCTTCGGCAAAAGGTGAAGAAGGTTGGAGGAAGGGGACCCGAAAGGGCCATAATAAGAAGAAATCCAAGACCGTTTCCCAGCCACAGAACCAAGCAATAGGGGCCAAGCGGCCAAAGAAGCAGCAAAAGCTGGTGCCTCCTCGCTCGTCAGCTGTAGTTCTGACGCTGCACCCGGAGGCCGTAAAAGAGGGGGTCACGTACGCCAACGTGCTGGCGGAGGCCAAAAACAAGGTTGACCTCAAAGCGTTGGGGATCACGGCCTTGAAAATAAGGCGCGGCGTCACTGGAGGCGCAGTACTGGAGGTGCCAGGAACCACCAGTGGCGGCAAAGCCGATGAGCTGGCTAAGGCGCTGAGCGACAAGCTGAGTAAAGATACTGTCCGCATCACGAGGCCAGTCAAGTGTGCAGAAATCCGCCTGGCTGAGCTGGATGACAGTATCACGCCAGGATCAGTCACGGCGGCAATTGCGCGTGTCGGCGAATGCACCGCCGACCAAATAAAAACGGGCGAGATCCGGCGGGGCCCTCGGGGACTGGGCACGGTCTGGGTGCGCTGCCCTGTGTCAGCGGCAAAAAAGGTTGTCCAGGGTGGGCGCCTCAAACTCGGCTGGGGTCTCTCGGCTCGAGTCAGACTGCTAGAAGAGAGGCCTCTGAGGTGCTTTAAGTGCCTGCAAATGGGGCACGTAAGAGCCCAGTGCACAGCCACTGAAGACCACAGTGACTTATGTTATCGCTGTGGTCAACAGGGACATAAGCGTTTGGCTTGCTCAGGGTCGCCACGTTGCGTTCTGTGCGATGCTGCGGGAAAGCCTGCGGACCACCAAATTGGGTCTAAGGTTTGTACAAACCCCCGGACAAAGAAGGCGAAGCGCGCTGGCGATGGCCCCCGGGCCCCCTCCCAGGCTGCTGCACCCTCCTCGTGCATATCAGAGGAGACTGAGATGGAGGTAGTGCCTGCAACTCAATAAATGGCCCTCCTTAAAATTCTGCAGACGAACCTCAACCACTGCGCACGGGCCCAGGATCTTTTGTCCCAGTCCATGGCGCAGTGGGGGATACATGTGGCGGTGGTGGCGGAGCCTTATTGGGTTCCGCCACGCGACAGCTGTACGTCGGACCTTGATGGGACCGTCGCCTTGTGGTCTGGAGGGAGCACGGGTGCCTTTGAGCGGGTCTCAAAAGGTAACGGGGTTGTTTCGGCAAGCTGTGCCGGGGTCACGTTCGTCGGGGTTTATTTCTCCCCCAACCGTAGTCTGGCTGATTTCGAGCGGTTTCTCCTAGAGCTAGAGGCTCGGGTTGGACAACTAAATGGCCGCGGTCCATTGGTGGTGGCCGGCGACTTCAACGCGAAGTCCACGGAATGGGGGGCCCCGGTGACGGACGTGCGCGGCGCGGTTCTGGAGGAGTGGGCGGTAGCGTCGGGCCTAGTCTTGGCCAACAGGGGTGCAGTTAACACGTGCGTGCGGCAACAGGGTGGCTCTATCGTGGACCTCACGTTCACAAATGCCGCCCTGGCACGCCGTGTCCAGGACTGGAGGGTGCTAACTGACGTGGAGACGTTGTCGGACCACCGATATATCCGGTTCGACATCACTGCGTCCCCAGCTACTGCAAACGGTCCTACTCACCCTAGAGGGCCGATCACCGGCAGCGGCCCGCGCTGGGCGCTTAGCAAATTAGACCGGGAACGGCTCAAAGAGGCGGCAATAGTCCAGGCTTGGCTGCCTGTGCCTGACGGCGAAGTGGACGTCGAGGTTGAAGCGTCATGGTTTCGAGGAGCCATAACGGACGTCTGCGATGCGGCAATGCCGCGCGCTAAGCCTCCCCCACGACGCACTAAGGTGTACTGGTGGACTGCTGAACTCGCGCAGCTGCGGGAAGGCTGTACAGCCATGCGACGCCAGTACACCAGACTGCGGAGACGGCGGCGCAGAGATGAGGAGGCGGAACGGGCCACATATGCCTTGCTGAAGACTGCCAAGGACTCCCTCAAAATCGCCATTGGACGCGCTATAGATGCGGCAAGAGAGGAGTTCTTGGCAACACTAAATGCGGACCCCTGGGGCAGGCCCTATAAGCTTGTACGCGACAAGCTGCGGACATGGGTCCCCCCTCTCACAGAGACCCTTCAGCCGGAGTTTCTCAACGAGGTGGTTAGAACCCTGTTTCCTGGCGGAGGAAGCGACAGACCGCCGGTGATGGCACCGCCAAATGTGGAGGAGTTGGAGGAAGTGGTGCCGCCCGTTACGCCTGGCGAGCTTGGGGCAGCTGTGCTGCGGATGCGGGCCAAAAACACGGCCCCGGGACCGGATGGAGTGCCCGGACGGGTGTGGGGTCTTGCGATAAGCGAGGTGGAGCAGCGCATGCTACGCCTCTTTACAGCGTGCATGATGCAGGGCCGATTCCCCGTAGCATGGAAAACGGGGAAGTTAGTCCTGCTGAAAAAAGAAGGTCGACCGGCTGACTCGCCATCGACATATAGACCGATCGTCCTGCTGGACGAGGTGGCGAAGCTACTAGAGCGAGTCATAGCTTCCCGCCTCAACGGACACTTGCGGAATGTGGGGCCGGACCTAGCCGAGAACCAGTTCGGGTTCCGCAGCGGCCGCTCCACGGTGGACGCCATCCTATGCGTGCGTGAGCTGGCACAGGAGGCCGTCTCCCAGGGTCACGTGGTGCTAGCGGTGTCTCTGGACATCCGCAACGCCTTCAACACCTTACCCTGGGAGACTATCCATGAGGCTCTCAGATATCACATGGTGCCCCGGTATCTTAGGCAAATAATCCGGGCGTACCTTGATGAGCGATCGATCGTGTGGCCGGGACAACAAACGTGGGACAGGAAGCAGATGCAGTGCGGCGTCCCGCAGGGGTCGGTCTTGGGGCCACTCTTGTGGAACGTGGGGTATGACTGGGTCCTGAGGGGGGTAAACCTTCGTGGAGTCAGCGTATTCTGTTACGCTGATGACACGTTGGTGACGGCCAGGGAACCCAACTTCCGGGATGCCGCCGTCCTGGCGACGGCCGGAGTGGCACAAGTGGTCGGCCGCATCAGAGAATTGGGATTGGAGGTCGCTCTCCAAAAATCGGAAGCGATTTGCTTCTATGGGCCTCGGAGAGCACCTCCAGCAAATGCCCATATCATAGTGGGAGACGTTCCAATTGTTATCAGGCCGGCGCTGCGATATCTCGGCGTCGTGCTTGATAGCAAGTGGAATTTCAGGGCTCACTTCGAGCGTTTGGCCCCGAAGTTGATGGGAGCGGCGGCTGCGCTGGGGCGCATACTACCCAACCTGGGAGGACCGAAAGCGTCGTGCCGCCGCCTCTACACAGGAGTGGTGCGGTCGATGGCCCTATACGGTGCCCCCGTTTGGGCTGACGCTCTCAATGGCCGGAACGTCGCCTTACTGCGGAGACCGCAGAGAGCGATGGCGCAGAGGGCGATACGGGGGTACCGTACCGTGTCGGCAGAGGCTGCGTGCGCACTAGCGGGAACCCTACCTTGGGACATCGATGCCAGGGTGTTGGCTGACCTGTATCGATGGCGGAAGGGGGAACGGGGGAACGGGAACTGGCCGGCCCCGTTGGAAATAGAGACTCGCCGTAACGAGCTCACCCAGAGAGCGATGGAGGTCTGGGCACATCGGCTCGAGCAGCCGACAGCTGGCCTCCGCACTATAGAGGCAATCCGTCCGGTACTGAGGGAATGGGTGGCGAGGGAACACGGGGCTCTAACTTTCAGGCTGACACAAATCCTGTCGGGCCATGGCTGTTTTGGCAGGTTCCTGTGGAAGGTCGTGGGGAGGGAGCCGAACCCCGTGTGCCATGACTGTGGTGCGCCCGAAGACACCGCCCAACACACCTTGGCCGAGTGTCGAGCGTGGAGCGAGCAACGCCGATTACTCGTGTCTGAGGTGGGACCGGACCTCTCGTTGCCGACGGTGGTGGCGGCGATGGTCCAGAGCCGAGAGGCGTGGGACACAGTTCTCTCCTTCTGCGAAGATGTGGTGGCGCAGAAGGAGCAGGCTGAGCGCGACCGGGAAACCGCAGCGGAAGCGGATCCCGCTCGCCGCCGAAGACCGGGGCGAAGACGCGCTGCGCACGAGCGCCGATTACCGCCCTGAGGGGGGCTAGCGGGCAGCGGACAAGAGGGCGTCTGCTGCACTACGCCAGAGCCCTCGAGATGAGAGGCGCACCGACGCACAGCAAAGTGCGCCTCACAAAAAGCAGGAAGGGAGGGAGCGTTATCTCCCCCCTTAAAGTCTAGTTGCAAGCCTACCTTTGTGGGCAACCGCTGGCGGGGACGCGGACGAGTGCGCGAGCGTCCCCGTGTCCCTGCTGTTCTAGCGGCGAAGCGGCGCAAGTGGGGTTTTAGTGGGTATTCTGCATATTTTACACCCAGGGAGTCCCACATAACCCGGCCTCCCTATACAAGGCCGGGTATGCGTAAATGCATTTCCCCACTATAAAAAAAAAAAAAAAAAAAAAAAAAAAAAAAAAAAAAAAAGGTTAGGTTGGGGCGCGAGACAGGTAACCTCCTCGAGTGTCCGGGCTCTACCAATACCTGTTGATCCGGTTGATCCGCAGGTAAGGGTAGAGTCTTGGCCGGTGCGTCCTGGAAGCACGGCAAGTGATCATTTAGTGGACCCTAAGTGATCACTTGTCGGGCTACCAATAACCTGTCAGGGGGGGAGGAGGGTATCGGACCAAGGACTTCTCCACGGAGAAATCCCCAGGTCCGACGAAGGTGGGCCGCTTCGGCGGCGTAGTGCGGTTCGAGGCACCGACCGTTTGCCTCGTCAAATATAACGGCCCCGTAATCCCGACTAGGCAGAGGGCCGATGATGTCCGGACCGGGGACTGTGAAGACCCCGCTTGCGGTAGGCTTGCAGTCGCGAGGAAGAAAACCTCTATAAAAAATTACACGGCCCACTGGGGGGCCGGCGGCTTTGGCTGCGGAGGGCTGCGGGGTAGGGGCGTTTGTCCTCCCGCTGGGCGCCGGGATAGGGGCGTTTGTCCTCCCGGTGCCGTGGCGCGGGTGGGACCAGATCACCGTGTGTCGGTGCTGGTCCCTAACCTTCCCGGGGTGTAGGGAGGTCGGTGCGGGAAGGCACACTGGTCATGCTACAGTGTGCCTTTTTGGTGAGGGTTCGCCTTAGGGCGATGGTGCCGGTGATGTCGTGGTGAAATGTTCGCGATCCCATGGCATCACCACTCGGGCACGGTGGAGGCAGCATCCCAGAGTTTTAGTGGGTAGGCTGGTCCTCGTTTGGACCGGAGAGTCCCACATAACTAATGCGTAATATCTGGCTTGTCCCCGCAGGCCTCATATTACGTATTGGTATGCGTAACGCATTTCTCTGGGACAAAAAAAAAAAAAAAAAAAAAAAAAAAAAAAAAAAAAAAAAAAAGGTTAGGTTAGGTTAGGTTAGGTTAGGTTAGGTTAGGTTAGGTTAGGTTACGCTGGCCGCTATTGAGGCCTCCGCTTCCAGAACATCCGAAGGCTCCGAAGCATCGCGTCCGCTTCCACCGGCCCCCAAGTCCACGAAAGGCTCGTGGAACGTTGCGGCTGGCAATGGGGCAAAAAGTAAAAACGCAGCGAAAGGCGCTCTGCCAGCACGCTCCGAGGCCCGCAAGCTCCGTCCTCCGAGGTCAGCGGCCATTGTGCTGACCCTCAAACCAGAGGCAGAGCAACGGGGCGTGACCTATGCGCAAGTTATAACGGAGGCCAGAAGCCGAGTTAAGTTGGCGGAGCTAGGTATTGAGGGAATACGTTTCAAGACGGCAGCCACAGGCGCGCGCGTCCTGGAGTTACCAGGAGCGACTAGCGGTGATAAGGCCGATTCCCTCGCAAAAGCCCTGAGAGAGGTGTTCGGAGATGACGTCGTCCGGGTCGACAGGCCCACTAAGACTGCTGACATGCGGCTGTCGGGCTTGGATGACTCGGTTGACGTCAATGACGTTATCGCTGCCGTGGTGGAGGCGGCAGAGTGCCTAGCGCCGTCCGTCAAATGCGGTGAGATCCGCCGAGACACAAAGGGCCTCGGTTCAGCCATGATAACATGCCCGGTGGCGGCGGCTAAGAAAATTTGCGGGTCCGGCCGTCTCAAGGTGGGATGGGTAATGGCACAAGTCAAGCTTCTGCCCCCTAGACCGATGCGGTGCTACCGATGCCTTGAATTGGGGCATGTTAGGGCGCTATGCAACGCAGATGTTGACCGTAGCGATATATGTTACCGCTGCGGACAGTCCGGTCACAAAGCTGGCCAGTGTACAGCCGAACCGCACTGCGTTTTGTGCGCAGCGGCAGGCAAAGCGGCAAACCACCGGACAGGTAACAAGGCTTGCGACCCACCGAAGATGGGAAAAAGGAAGAAGAAGGCTGGTGATGGCCCTAGAGCCCCCTCGCCACCTACTTGTACCCCTGCCTCCGTAGAGGCTGGCGACGAGGCGGCACCAATGGACGCTAACCAGTAATGGCCTTGAGAATGTTACAGGCAAACATCAATCACTGCGCTAGGGCTCAGGACCTTCTATGTCAGAGCATGGCGCAGTGGCTGATCCATATTGCGATTGTAGCGGAGCCATATTCAGTTCCGCCGAGGGATAATTGGGTCGGAGACAATAATGGGCTCGTTGCGCTTGTCTCCCACACCGCTACCGGAACCCCACCCTTTGAAAGGGTGCATCGCGGTCAAGGGTATGTGGCGGCGGTTGTGGGCGACATCACAATCATCGGCGTATATTTTTCTCCGAACCGGACCCTAGCGGAATTTGAACAGTTCCTAGTGGAGATTGGTGCCCTGATTGGTAGAAGCCATACGCGCAAGATTCTAGTTGCTGGAGATCTGAATGCAAAGTCTGTAGCGTGGGGATCTCCAGCGACTGATGCGCGTGGCAACGAGCTCTTGGAGTGGGTGATCTCGTCCGGCTTGGTCATACAGAACAGAGGAACGGCTGACACTTGCGTGCGGTGGCAGGGCGGCTCCATTGTGGATGTCACGTTCACGGATGCTGCCCTGGCGCGTCGTGTCCAGGGTTGGCGGGTCCTGGTGGGCGTGGAGACACTTTCGGATCATAGATATATTCGATTTGATGTCTCTACGTCCGCAGATACCCTGACTAGCCCAAGCCGGAGTCATTCCAACGGCCCGCGATGGGTGCTGAGTAAAATGGATAGGGAGCTATTTAAAGAAGCAGCCATCGTTGAGGCGTGGCAGGCCGACTCAAGGGAGCCGATCGCGGAGGCAGAGGCAGGTGCCGGATGGTTCCGGGATACTATGTCGCGAATATGCGACGCGGCGATGCCCCGGTCCAAGCGCCTACCTCCGCGACGCCGTGTATACTGGTGGACAGAAGAGCTCTCACACTTACGAGAACTATGTGTCGCTGCGAGACGCCGGTACACGCATTACCGCCGGCGAAGGGTGCGAAACCATGCAGAGGAGACCTCACTATACGAAGCCTATAAGGCGGCCAAGAAGGAACTATCGGTGGCCATTAGTCAGGCTATCGAGTTGTCCAGGGAGAGGCTGCTGGAGACTCTGAATAGCGATCCGTGGGGGAGGCCATACAAAATGGTGCGGGCCAAACTCCGCCCTTGGGCTCCCCCGGTCACGGAAAGTCTCCACCCGCAGCTCCTGGACCGGGTTGTGTCCACGCTATTTCCTGACCGAGGAGGGCACCAGCCGCCACCGATGGATGAGGGAGAGGTGCCGTCTGTGTCAGAAGGGGAGTTGGGAGCTGCCGTCCTGCGCTTGAAAGCGAAAAATACGGCCCCCGGACCGGACGGTATCCCGGGTCGCGCACTGGCGCTGGCTATGGATGCCCTAGAGCCTAAGCTCCGAGACCTGTTCTCAATGTGCATGGAACAGGCTCGCTTTCCACGCGAGTGGAAGACGGGCCGCCTCGTGCTCCTAAAAAAGGATGGGCGCCCGGCCGATTCGCCGTCAGCATACCGGCCAATTGTTTTGCTTGGCGAGGTGGGCAAACTATTTGAGCGCATAGTAGCTGCCCGGCTCGTCAGGCATATGAGAGAGGTTGGCCCCGACTTAGCCGATAACCAGTTCGGCTTCCGCAGTGGTCGCTCCACAGTGGATGCGATCCTGCGGGTCAAAGACCTGACAGAAGAGGCGGTGGCCCGGGGCGAAACGGTATTGGCGGTGTCTCTCGACATCGCCAACGCGTTTAACACCTTGCCCTGGGCGACTATCAAGGAGGCGCTTCTTTACCACGGGGTGCCCAGGTATCTACGCCGGGTGGTCGAGGCTTACCTCTCTGAGAGAATTGTGTCCTTCCCCGGTCGGCATGTATGGGGACAGAAGGAGATGTTGTGCGGTGTTCCACAGGGGTCGGTCCTCGGTCCACTCCTGTGGAACATTGGATACGACTGGGTACTGCGCGGAGCGAACCTGCGTGGAGTACACGTCGTCTGCTATGCCGACGACACTCTGGTCACCGCTCGGGGGGTTAATTTCCGGGAATCAGCTGCCCTGGCGACGGCTGCGGTGGCCCATGTGGTTGGTCGAATTCGGCGAATCGGCTTAGAGGTCGCTCTGAGCAAGTCCGAGGCGATTTCCTTCCACGGACCACGGAAAGCGCCTCCTGCCGGTGCTCATATTGTGGTCGGAGGAGAGTCCATCAGCGTCGGGTCGACGATGCGATACCTTGGCGTTGTCCTCGACAGCAGGTGGACTTTTCAGGCACATTTCGAGCGACTCTCTCCAAAATTACTGGGTGCAGCCGCAGCTCTCGGGCGTATACTCCCAAACAAGGGAGGGCCCAAGGACTCCTGCCGGCGGCTGTACCTTGGAGTGGTGCGCTCTATGGCCATGTACGGGGCACCCGTGTGGGCCGACGCCCTGAACCGCCGGACCTCTGCCCTGCTGCAAAGATCGCAGCGAGCAATGGCTATCAGGGCTATTCGGGCATACCGCACGGTCTCCACCGAAGCGGCGTGTGTGCTGGCCGGCTCACTACCCTGGGACCTCGAAGCCAAAACCCTCGCAGCCGTGTATTTTTGGCGCGAGGAGGCACGTTCCCGAGACCAGTGGCCGGCACCTAGGGAGCTGGAGGCGAAGCGTGAGGAAGCTCGCCTCCTGGCCATCGAGACGTGGAAGGAGCGGCTGGCAACACCATCTGCTGGCCTCCGGACGATTGAGGCGGTGCGGCCTGTACTGTCGCAGTGGTTGGACCGCAGTCACGGGGAACTCACATTCCGGCTGACGCAGGTACTCACGGGGCACGGCTGTTTCGGACGGTACCTGTGTCGTATAGCCGGAAGAGAACCAACCATGGAGTGCCATGACTGCGGTGAGATGGAGGACACAGCTCAACATACCCTGGAGCTGTGTCCAGCTTGGGCGGACCAGAGGGCCGAACTGGTCACAGTTGTTGGGAACAATCTGTCGCTGTCGGCCGTGGTAAAATCCATGGTCGACAGTGACAGATCTTGGACGGCAATACTCTCCTTCTGTGAGGATGTGGTGGCACAGAAGGAGAAAGCGGAACGGGCTAGAGAGGATGCGGCAGAAGCACCTCAGCAACGCCGCCGGAGAGTCGGTCGCAGAAGGCTGGCACACGACCGCCGACTGCCGCCGTAAAAGGGATCCCCAGACGATGAACACGGGGCCGTTCGTCGTCTGATGGAGTGGGGTCCCCGGGTTGGATGGTGTGCCAAGTGTTCCGGGCACACCACCTCTGATGGTAGGGAGACAGGCAAGTCCCCCAGTGTTGGGTCCGATAACGGACAACCACCGGCTGAGACGCGGAAGAATCATAGTTCCCGTATCTCAGCCTATGGGTGGAAGAGGAACACCCGGGGGTTTTTAGTCAGTAGAAGTCTGACATAACCACCGCCCCTCCCCGTAGCGCGGTGGTATCCATGAGGATTTTCCCCCGGTAAAAAAAAAAAAAAAAAAAAAAAAAAAAAAAAAAAAAAAAAAAGGTTAGGTTAGGTTAGGTTAGGTTGGGGCGCGTGGGCTGGTAGACCTCCTTGTGGTGCACCCTGGGAGGGGGGAGATAGCCGCTCAGTTGCGCGTTCGCTGTCTTCCCTCTGCTAACTACCAGTCACAGTCGAGGCGAGATGCAGTCGAGTTCACTCCTGCGTGGGCTTTAGTGCCGTGTTCGGTGTTGGCCGCTCCCAGCATGCCTCAGCTCATCTGAGGTGGCAAGGGACGCGGCCGTCTTAGCCCGGTTGCCGATCTGGCAGCCACTGGGCGGTGGTGGTGGTGTAAATGCACCTTTCGCTTTTGGGGCCCTTTTGTCCAGGGCCAGTGGCCGTCTTCGGACGGCGTGGGATGGCGGGCCTGCAAGGCTCGCGGCGCGGCGGGTCTGGCGGTCGCCTTCGTGCGGCTGCTGGTTGAGTTTCGGCTCCCCGTCGGGCAACCCGTAACCCGCATTGAGCGGACCGGGGGCGCTGCTCATTGAGAGTAGCGCCGCGTGGAAGAAAACCACTATAATAAATTACCCCAATCCCAAGGTGAGCGGATCGTGCCGATGGGATGCGTGGCTGGAGGGAGTCCAGTCCCGAGCGTGCGGGGGAGCTCACCCCCGAAAAAAGAGACGACGATGTGGAGGCATTGTGGTAAGATGGAAATGATAAGCAGTTTTCAAAATCTCCGGGCGGGTAACCAATCCCGTCCATCCGCTTCGGCGGGTGGCTGCCCCGTCGTATACGGAGGGGGCAAAAACTGCTTCGTAGGCCGGCCAGGTGCCGGCCTCCGTGAACACGACTTACGCTACATCACACTGGACTCTGATCATAGACGTATACTGAGGCTGAGGGGTGGTGTTGGGGCTGATGGGGGCGGACCCAACCCAGCCCAAACAACAAAAGACAATGATGAAAAAGCGGCGGAAAAGGGCACCTCTATGGCGCAAAACTTTAGCCCAACGGAGAAGAAAGAGGCTTTCCACCCCCGCCTCACCCTTGCACGTTCGCCAGTGAAGGGGGAGGGTGGTAGTCCTCGTATCGACCTAAACGCGGCCGCTATTCAGATCGCACCGAGGACAAGCACAGACGGCCCAGCGCGCGACAGTTCTGGCCGCTTCTTGCCGCGAGGGCGGGGCAAGGAGCGCTCCGTGCAGGAGACCTCGTGCTCGGTCCAACTGGCGGTCACAAGTGTGGAGCGGGAAGCCCTAAAGGATAGGAGCGCGTTGGCGCTGGCACTGGAGTGTGGGCGAGAGGCCCATTTAGACAAAATCCCCCGGGTGATTCTGACCCGTGTGGACGAGGGGAGTCTGCCTCTTGGAGACCTGGCGAAGGATGCGGACAAAACTGGATGCACAGAACGATCTGTCTCGCCTGTTGAAGCTGAATTGGAGGGGCAGTGGCCATCCTCCGCTGACGAGACTGATGCTCCGCAGAAACGGAAATCTAGAGCTAGGTTCGGGGGACAAGTGCGCCCATTCTTGACCCCGTTCAAGTCTCACCTAGGAGCGGCGCGGGAGTCGTCCGTTGACTCCCCAATGCCCCAGACAGACGCGGAAGACCCGCCGGGGCCGGCGTTGATGGAGGCGGAGACTGCTCCCCGCCTCCAATCCCCCGGTGCGCGTGCGCAGCTACTGAGCGGAAAGCTCCCGCAGGCGCCCCGAAAGAAGCCTCGCCTTCAGGAAGAAGGCAAATTTTGGAGGAAGGGAGAGAAGCGTGCTGCCGAAGAGATCAATCTCTCGAGCTCTGATAGCGATGTCGGAGCTCTAACTGGAAACGCCACACCAGAGAGCAGCAGACGCTTAATAAAACCCGCGACGAAACGGATCACCGGCTGGCCGCTCATGACAGGCGAATACGCTGGGTTCGGCAAGCGTCAAGTGGAGATTTCTGCAGAGAGGGCCCGAGACAAACGGATAGAACTGGAGGATGAACTAGCCGCCTACAGCCAGTCTGTAGAGGCAGCGGCAAAGGAAAGGCAAGATCGCCTGTTGAACAGTCAAGCTCAGCGCGACACACAAGTCACGGCGCAAACTTCGGCCGCCATTGCTGCTGAAGTTGAGGAAGCCCTGGGAATTGCCGAAAAAGTGATTGACAAATCAGGAAACCTGAAAGGCACCAGCGTAAAGGCCCTAAAAGGAGTGTTAGTGACCGTAAGGAAAAACTTCGCGGAGCTAAGGTCCCTTACCGTCACGGAGGAGGTTGCCCGCTTGGAGGCAGCAAATGCACGACTATCGTGGCAGTTGTCGGAGCTGCGACAAGAGGTTGCTGAACTACGCGGCAAGCCTGCTGCGGCGACAGAGCCCGAAATGCGGAGGCTGATTGAAGAGGTGTCACGCTCCAACCGCGAGCAATTCAGCACGATGCTGAATGCCCGCCTAGAAGGCATTGAATGTAGACTGCTTCCGGAACCCCGAATGCGATCTTCGTTCGCTGCTAACCGACGGGCAGAGCAGATTGCAATGGCTGGACCGGCTAGTAATGCCCTGGGGCCCACAGCCACTCAACGTGAGCAAGCGGTGAGCGAGATCACTACCGCGATCCCCCCTGCCGTCGAAACCGAAAAAGGAGGGAAAGCCAAACAAAGGCGGAAAAAGCCTACCCTGGCTGCCAAGGAGGCGGCTGCTGCTAGACTGGCCGCGCCAGCCACACCCGAGGCACCCACGGAGTCCAACCCGCAGGAAAAATATACAGATGTGGTGGGCCGTAAAGCCAAGAAAACAGCCACTAAGGTCTCAGCAGCGCCTAAGCCAAAAAGTGCGCCTAAACCGCGGAAGAGGAAACTCCGTACTCCCCGTACCGCTGCGATCACTATGACCCTGAAGCCGGAGGCTGCCGCGGGAGGGACGAAGTATGAGACCGTTCTGGCCAAAGCAAAGAGGCACATAAAACTGGAGGAGCTCGGCATATCACAAGTGCGCTTTAGGACTACGGCGACCGGAGCTCGAATGCTCGAGATCCCACGCGAGACGGAAAATGCCGATAAAGCAGCGGATGCTCTCGCTACTAAACTTCGCGAGCTCCTTGATACGGAAGTCTACGTCCATCGGCCTATAAAATGCGCCGAGTTACGAGTTACAGGACTAGACGATTCTGTGACCGTGGATGAAGTTGTGACGGCTGTAGCAAGTGAAGGAGGCTGCACCACTGAGGCCATCAAAACAGGTGTGATCACTCGCGGTGCAAAAGGAGCTGGTTTCCTATGGTTGAGTTGTCCTGTAGGGGCTGCCAAAAAGGTGGTAGATGCAGGCCGAATCAAAGTCGGGTGGGTCTCGGCGCGGGTGGTGCTACTGGAAGCTAGACCCATGAGATGCTTTAGGTGTCTAGAGACGGGTCACGTGGGTGCCAAGTGCAACAAAGGGGTAGACCGCAGCAACATCTGCTACCGCTGCGGGGAGCCAGGTCACAAGTCGAGGGACTGCACCGCCACGGCTAGTTGCGCCATTTGCAAATCTGCCGGCAAACCGGCGGAACACCGTATTGGTAGCAAAGGTTGCCAGAGTGGCAAATCTCACTCCGCCACCAAAACCAAAGAAAAGAAGACGACGTCGAGCCCAGTGGCCCCCTCGTTTTCCCAGCAAAGTACTGCGGAGGTAGCCATGAACACCGCCCAATAATTATGGCACTAGCATGTTTGCAAGCAAATATCAACCACTGCGCTAGGGCCCAGGACCTTCTAGTCCAGACCATGGCAGAGTGGCAGATCATGGTGGCAGTTGTCTCGGAACCTTATTTAGTACCGAACCGGGATGATTGGGTTTCTGACCACGAAGAGACAGTGGCTGTTGTAATTGCCCCCAGTAAAACCTTCGAGAACACTGTGAAGGGCAGGGGGTTTGTGCTTGTCGTGTCTGAGGGGGTAGCCATCGTTGGGGTATATTTTTCGCCCAATCGAAACCTCGCTGAGTTCGAGCAGATGCTCACCGAGGTTGGAGCCCTGATTGGGCAGATATCCCCCATTCCTCTGTTAGTTGCTGGAGATTTCAATGCCAAGTCTACGGCATGGGGATCTCCCGTAACAGACGCACGGGGAAACGTACTAGAGGAGTGGGTTATCTCCCTCGGATTAACAATTCACAATAACGGATCAGTAGGTACGTGCGTAAGGCAACAGGGCGAGTCAATCGTGGACGTAACGTTTTCGTCGAATGCTCTGGCCTGCCGTCTTCAGAACTGGAGGGTGGAAACCGACGTGGAAACATTGTCGGATCACCGTTACATCCGGTTCGATGTCTCCACCCATCCTAACACTATGGGGCAAATCCAGCACGCGGGCAGGGATAGTCCACGTTGGGTGTTGGGGAAACTCGACAGGGAGCTCGCCAAAGAAGCGGCCATTGTGGAATCTTGGGGGGTGTGTTCAGATCCAGAGGGAACCGTTGATCAGGAAGCCGAGTATCTTGGCGCCGCCCTTGCCCGCGTCTGCGATGCAGCAATGCCCAGAGCGAAGGTTCTAACAGCAAAGCGTGGAGTATACTGGTGGAGTCCGGAACTGCACCAGCTGCGGAACAATTGTGTCGCCTCACGCCGCCGATATACGCGGTGCAGGAGAAGGCGAATACGGGACCACACCGAGGAACATGCCTTGTATGAGATTTACAAGACAGCACGAGCAACCCTGCAAACCGCCATAGCGCGAGCTAAGGAGACGGCTTGGGAGGAGTGGCTGGAGACGCTCAACCGGGATCCATGGGGGAGGCCGTATCGGGTTGTTAGACAGAAGCTCCGACCCTGGACTCCTCCGTTGACCAGCACTCTCCAGCCAGTGCTCCTTGAACGAATCGTGGCTGATCTCTTTCCCGAGAGGGACGAATTTGCGCCGCCGCCAATGTCACCTACCGTTGGACCGCAGGAAGAAGTTTTAGGAGTACCCCCGGTGACAGAAGCCGAGTTTCGGGCGGTTGTCCTCAAGCTCCGTAAAAAGAAGACGGCCCCTGGGCCAGACGGAATTCCAGGGCAAGTACTTGCGATCGCGCTTAGTGAACTGGGAGACAGAGTCAGAGCTCTGTTCTCCTCGTGTCTGACTCAAGGACGGTTTCCTGATGGGTGGAAAACAGGCAGGCTAGTACTTCTCCGTAAGGATGGACGCCCGCCTGATCAACCTTCGGCTTACCGCCCAATCGTGCTGCTCAGCGAGACGAGCAAGCTCTTTGAGCGTGTGCTAGCAGCTCGTCTCGTCGGAAGCATGGAGCCGGGCTTGAGTGAACACCAATATGGATTTCGCCCGCTACGTTCCACAGTTGATGCAATCGCTAGGGTGAGGAGAATCGCGGAAGATGAGATAGCCCAGGGTGGGGTAGTGATGGCAGTATCGCTGGACATCTGCAATGCCTTCAACACCCTGCCTTGGGAAACAGTACTGGCGGCGCTCCGATTCCACAACGTGCCTACATACCTACAGCGGGTTGTAAAGGCATATTTTGCAGGAAGAGCAGTAGCCTTTCCAACTAGAGAGGGCCAGGGAAGAAGGGTAATGTCGTGCGGTGTTCCACAGGGTTCGGTTCTTGGGCCACTCCTGTGGAACATCGGTTACGACTGGGTGCTGCGAGGGGTCACTCTGCCAGGTGTCAGCATCGTGTGCTACGCTGACGATACCCTTGTGTTGGCCCGAGGCGCTAACCATAGGGAGGCCGCATACCTGGGTACAGCTGGCGTGGCACATGCTGTACACAGAATTCAGGCGTTAGGTCTTAAGGTGGCGCTAAATAAGTCCGAGGCGCTGGTTTTTCATGGGCCGCGTAATGCGCCACCACGTGGGGCAACAATAACTGTGGGAGGAACTGCCATCGCCATTGGGTCGACGATGAAGTACCTAGGACTCGTCCTCGACGGACGGTGGCAGTTCAATGGACACTTCAAGCGCTTGGGTCCAAGATTGGTGGCTGCGGCTGCGGCGCTTGGACGAATTCTCCCGAATCTGGGGGGACCTGGCGGAGCTTGCAGACGCCTCTATACCGCTGTGGTGCGCTCAATGGCGCTCTATGGAGCACCAATCTGGGCGGACACACTAGGAGCTCGTAATCAGGCCCTATTGCGACGACCGCAACGGGCCATAGCTCTTAGGGTGGCACGAGCGTACCGCACTGTATCATACGCTGGAGCTTGCCTGCTTGCAGGGAGT